>JAWWLZ010000139.1:42166129-42194810 GCA_035041345.1 Poliocrania exsul
GTCACCTGACAACTGTCAGGCCTAGTCTGAACTCCAAAACCCAAACCCAGGCCCATCTGGCTGAAACCATAACATATTGAAATAACAGTGGCAGAGGGGAAGAAAGGCTAGATCATTTGGTTGATCTGCCTGTGGAGAGCAACTGCTCTCCTCTGTTTCCTAGAAGACTCCTGCATTAACTTCTGAAATCTTCCTGAGGCTTTTTCATATCCAGTATGCAGCTCTCCCTAGACAATGAAGTTAAGTTTCCTCCACTTCCGGTTGAAAAGACCACCAAAGACTGTCCCCAAGTATTAATTTTATGTTATTCTTGTCCTCCCATCATAGAGAAGTAGACCAGATGGCTGATCAGCAGCAGTCTTTTAAGTATTCAAATGTTGCTACACCCTTCTTAGTCTTAACTAATGATGTTCCTTTTAAAAATATTATTGTTCACGCACCTCATGTTTTCCAAGCATTTTCTCTTTGCTTGACTCTTTGCATCACTCAAGGGTAGACATGCATCAGTCTTCCTCATGTTGAAAAAAGCGGAGTATTTTCTAAGGCTTAAGTTTATATAAACCAGTAAGATTGTGTTATTCACATGTGAAGGCACAATTTTTGATAAATGTCCATCTCAAGATGCATAATAATCTTAATTTTCTAGTCCTTCTCTGCAATATTGTTACCTATTGCTACCCAGCTGTTGGCGACTTTAAATTTATGTATGCTTTCTCTAGAGACTGTTTATTGAAAAGTATTGATAGAATGGTAGGCTAAAAAGAGACAATGGAAATGAGAAAGAGAAATAACTGAAGGAATGCCAAAGCTGTGGTTCATTTACAGTTGTAGACAGTTACAAGAGGTAAAAATGAAAACAGTGACTTTCAATTGACCCTTCCAGTTTTTCACTTACTATTAGTCAGAGTACATTAGATTATAAATTGCAGAAGTCCCTTCTTTTATGTTAACAGATGATGACTCAGATTTTTTCTTCTCTTAGGCATATGTCATGTCCTATTTTTATTAAAAATAAGTAAATAAGTAATTAAGTGAATGCCACTGCCTCATAAAGACACAAATGTCCTTTCCTATAATGAACTTAGATGATGAGATAACTCTCACAGAAAGAGAGTAATATGAAAGGTATTTCAGTAAACTATTGTCACCCTCATGAATTCAGCATACTGGGATTTAACTTGTATGGCAATGGAAAGTTCGCTATGCATAAGATGATAAAATGCTCCAGTGTGGTAAAATGTTCTAATTTGATAAAAATTTGGCAGTATTCACAGCCTCCCTTCCTCCAAAAGTAATGATCAGCAATCACTAGTCTCTCTTCTGCCTTATAAAACAAGCCAACACCCCAAAAAGGTAAATGATATTGCTGTTGGCTCCCTGAGAATGTGTTAAAGCAACTAGAACTGCCTCTGAGCAGGCAGTCAGAGTTAAATTTTTTCCAAGAGGAAATATGAGGTAACCAAAAGGAACAGGGCACATAGTTATCACTAGGACTAGCTGACAGAAATAACTGATACAGTGAATCTAGTCCAATGTCTGCACACAGAGCAGTGGTTGTATGCAGAGTTGAAGTAATCAGACTCCTTTATGCTCTCTGGTATGCTTGAATCCAGATCATGTTCATTGAACCTGAGCCAATGCTTCAAAACCACCTGACATTCACAGCTTTGCAAGCTTTCGCTACATAAAAGCAGGTGAGAGACAGACACTTCAATTGTGTATTTTGTGCCACTAAAATCAACTCCAAGGGGAAGTCCCTCCTTGGATGTAGACTGCAGAACAGGTTCACGGTCCAGCAGACAAGTGAAAGTCAGTGAAATCTGCAGAATTTGACCTCTCTCTGAAATGCACAAAAGCATTTCTACTCTACAAAGTAACTGTACCACTTTTCTACTATTACCTGGGTAGCTCTTAAAAGCGCCTGAAAAATCATAGAAATATGTCAGTTGTGGTTATGTAACAACCCGTAAGCGGTGTCTTTTCTGAAACCAAGCAAACAAAAAATAAAAAGCACCTGGCCTTCAGCTCCCAGACGGAACAAGTCAGGAATCCCAATCTGATCCCACGCTGGAATTTTCTAATGCTATACTTGGCAGTGCTAAGGGAGTGGAGGTAATCACCAGCCAAACCCTTCGATGCATCAGCAACTGACACAGTCCATACCTCTGGAATTTTGTTTTAAAATGCCATCAATTAAAAACAGGGAGGGGGGATTTAATTACTTGCAAGTTTTGCTACAGTCCTGAGCACAGAATAAGATTTTTATGAACTGCAGAAGCAGCAAAAAAAATTGTTTTTTAATGACCTTTTAGAAGAAAATCAATTTGCAAACCAAGGAAACTAATTTTTGAGAGGTATGTTGGCCTCAGGGAGTTTGAAACAAAGAGAAGTGAGGTCTAATTCATTGAAAAAGTATTTTGCGGTCAGCATTTTCAGAAGATATGGCAGTGCCCTCTGAATATGTCTGGTGTTACAGTTCAACTTGCTGCTGTTTAGTGACTCTTCGAGGAAGGATAAAATTGCATCAGGCATTTCATACTAATTTCAAATAGAAGTCCTATGGTAAATAATCTAAAGTTTTTTCCTAGCATTCTGCACTGTCCAGTGCTATGAAAGGATGCTAATGACCAATTATTTTTGCATGGGTTATTTGTAGAGATGAAATCATTTCAATGTTAATATTTCTATGAAAAAGTGCATAGTGTTCTGCTGTAGTGTACCATCAAGTGATACTGAATAGTTTAAATAGATCATGTTTCTGTGCCATTTTACCTCATTGAATGAAAAATCCCACACTAATTTCTGAGCTGCTTGGGAGCTAATTAAGTTTAAATCTGTTAAACTGCTATACAAGCTAAAGCAATAATCTGTTGAAAGTAATTGCTGAGGAAAAAAATTTAATTCAAAGTTCCAGAAAAAATACCTATCCTTTTAACCTCACCAAACTATGTGCCGCATTAATGCACATAATCTCAATTTCCAGTACCTGACATAAGTATGAAAATAGAAAGGAAGTATGTAAAGCCTAAAGAGAGGAAGAATTCACTAGAAATGGAATATGTACTGCAGGAGAATTTAATTTGCAATACTGTAATTCAGAAATCAGTTGTCATAGGAACTATAACAAGGTAAAGCAACAGTCCACTGGGCTGCTCTGCTGACAGAACCTTTTAAGACTTAGTCTTTACACTGATGCATCTTTCTTACTATTGTTCTGTGAAGTTGCATACTGTATTATGGTTGCTTTTGAGCAGAACAAAGGAAAATAGAATATAAGCAGAAATCTTCCTCAGTTGAAAATCATTAAGTTACCTGCTGATATCCATGGACCACACAGTTACCTGAAAGGATGTTAAAACTGTGTATGATGTTTCTTTAAACATGAGACAAACTCAAATTACAAAATTGTCTGGAGAAGACTTTAGAAAAAAGCTGTACAATGAAGAAAGTTGAAATATAAGAAGCTGAGAAATAATACCTGTCAACTTTTCTGGATGTGGAGAATTCTAAATTTCTCTAGGTCCACAAAGACAGTAAAATTAAAAATATTGTTAAAAGAACTAAATGTTAACATGTGGAATAAAATTTCAGCCTCTATTACCAGACTCTACTATCTTAGATACAGTGGCATGACAAAATGTACCGAGAGTTTTGAAAGCATATCTTTTGAATATTAACCTCAGAAAATTACAGAGAGTTTCCAAAAATTAACTCAGATGCTTATGAATTGTTAGAAACAGCTGCTTAGTGGCTACATACATCATGGAGGTAAAAAGTTGTTGTAAGCTACCTGCTTATAAGAACCTAAAGTTGTGTGGAAAAAGAGGGAGAGAGAAAAGTAAAATAGAGAATAGTTTAGCTGCCTCTTACAGATTTTAAGCCTTTATACTACTTGAAAAATTAAAGCCACTGGGAAACCCAGTAAGAAAAAACTTGTGTCAGCTGAAACAATATAAAAAGAATGAGTGAAGGAAACGTCCTAGATGTTGCAAAGTGCTATTCTTAAAATTGATTTTTTTTAAACCAGAAAACAAGAAAAATAGTTACACGTAAGTCTATGATTTTTTTTTTTTTTGGTGCACAGGGGGAGACCTTTAAGGAAATGTTTCAAGTCTGAAAAAATTATTACCATCAGGCTTTGAGCCTCTTGGAAGTGGATTTAATGAAACTGCTGACACTACCTGAGCTATAGTTGAATAAATTGCCTGTGTCCTGTGTAATGAATAACTTCAGAATCAGGGAACTTTCCTTTCAAACAGGAAGGAAAAAAAAGTCAGGTTTCCTATTTTTAAACTTCTTTTCATCTATCCGTCTTTCTTTTTCTTTATGCAAGTTATCTAATACCTTAATATCCTATTATTCAGGAGTTGTACAACAGTCCTGTGACATTTTACCTCCAAAGCAGTACACTGTATAAGACCTGTCTGGATATTATCTCTGCAGCCTAAGAGCTAAAAGTGCTGCTTTCTTTCCAGACTTCTAGCACACAACCAGTATCTGAAGCTCATGTGCTCTACCTATCTCACATTCTCAAAATGTATGGGGTTCCAATAGCATGAGAACAGTCTGAAAAAAGGTTAAATTAGTCTATTGTCTTCTTAATTACTTGAACATTTTCATTCTGTATGTGTCTGAAAACAGTTAGCACATAACATAATGGTTGGACTGAGTTGACTCTGGGTAATTAAATTAAGAGTTGGAAAACAAACATCAGTATTTCTACCATTTCAGATGAGAGATTTAGTTTATTCTGATTTTATGATGTGGTCATAAACACCCTAACAGAAGGAAACTGGCGTATTGTAACATTTACAAGGCCTCTGAGTTTAACTGGTGACTGCCTCTTTAAAGAAATCACAGAAAGAAGCAGTATGATTATTAAAGTAACTAAGTTATTTTAAATAAAAATAAGTAGCCAGCATATAGAAAAGCATGATAGGAAAAATTGCAATATCCCTTCCATTTTTGAAAGCAATGTGGAAGCAAATATTGTGTTAGCAATCAGCCACATTCCAGGCACCAATATCAGTGAATAATTCCCACTGTCATTGGTGAAATTTCAGCCCTGTATCTGTGGGAAAATTACTTTTTTAAAGGGTTGAATATGATCTTGTAATGCCACTGGGCTGGATTTGGCTGGGGTAGAGTTAATTTTCTTCACAGTAGCTGGTATGGGGCTGTGTTTTGCAGTTGTGCTGAAAACAGTGTTGATAACACAGGGATGTTGATAAAAAATTGCACATAGACACTACTTAATTTTATTTAACAAATTGCCAACTTCTTATTTTAATTCAGTAAGTCTTGCTCATCTCTTCCTAATGTGCCATACTTCTATGAATGCCTAATACTGCTAAACTAAGACAGCAACAGCAACTTGTGCAATGCCAGATCTCCCTTGCATCATTAGGGACGGTCTATGAAGCAAATGTCATTAACTTGTGAGGAAAGGAAGCAAAACTGACAAATCCTCATTGACAAACTTCCCTCCATTTGTTCATCAGTCTTCATTAAATAGCAAATTTAATATCAACTCCTCAAGACAAGCCACTGAAGTCTTTCACCATGATAATTAATGCTGTTTAAAATTAAACTTACCTTTGGATTTTATTTAAAAATTAACATTGCAATCTTTGTATGTTATATTGTGAAGCTTAAATTAATGTTAGATAATAAAAGTAATGAGACATGGCTGCATGTGTGGGTATGCACTGTAGCTCACACAGTGCAGTGTTAATTAATGTTACCAGTGCTGAGAAATCATGGAATTTATTTCTGCTCTTTTTCTGTCTGCTGCACAACATGAGAAACTGTGGAACAGGAATGTGACAGCACAAGTCAGGGGCTTTCCATGCAGATTATTCACTTAGATTCACTGGAACAAAATATTAAGTAATAAGTTTCTTGAAGCAAATGTATAATTCATTTCCATAGTTGACTGTGTTAAAGCAAGACAAGTAGTAAATCCAAAGAAATCTCACACAGGTACCTTTAAGCAACTACTTCAGAAATCCAAAGCACAGTGTGGATTTTCCAAGTAAGACCAAGATCTAGTAATACTTTATAAATCAGGATTTATATCTATTTGTAGTTATCTGTTAGAGTTCTAATTTAGCATTTCTAATTTCAGTATTTTAGAGATGTAGTAACTAACTCACTTTGTATTTTGTTTCAGAAATAGATACTGGTATGAAATAACCAGGAAAAGCCCTCACCATTATTTTGAAAGTGACACAATAAAAACCCTTCTTTAAATTCTGTTCTTGAGGATTTTTCCTTTGTTTTTTTTTCCCCTTTCTTATACCCTGAGTGGGTAAGAAACAGTCCCTGCTGTAGGTTACTCCCTCTGTGTTAGGAAATATGGGTTGAAAGTGGCTGAATGGTGAACAGCTAAGTTGTACCACACAGATATCCAGGTATGTGGAAAAAAAGTACCCAAGAATCAAAGAGGTTTTCTACTTTTCTGCAAAATGATTAAAAATGGGAAAATAGTAATGTAAAAATAATGGCAGGATAATTTTTTGTCAGGATAGTATCTCCTTCACAAGTGTAGATGAATCTTTTGGCCATATTTTTCGTATGGAAGCAATTCTTTTCCCCTGGCATTAGATCTAATTCCAGGGGTAATTAGACTGTGCACAGAAACATCTGTCTTTATGGAATATCTGTATGTGCAATATTTGAAGTCACCATCTATGCTATTTCCTTAAAAGACTGTCTGGGGCTTCTTAGGAAATGAGTAGCTCACACCTCCCAGCCACAGGGACAAAAGTGTGTAGCTGCTGCAATGCTAAATAGTAAATGGAGTCTTTGCCTAACTGACTACTATAAACCAGAAAGGAATGGGATGGTACATTGAAAATGTACATAAAATACCTGCCTTGCTAGTGAAACCTCCCAGTGACAACAAATATGTGCAGGAAAACCTTTTTCTTCCAAAAGACTTTGAAACTTGAGTAGAAGAGGAGCCACCTACAAGTACCAGAACTTTGGTAATGATATTTCTTGCTTAAGTTTGCCAGTGTTACCTGAGTCTCCTTTTAGGATCCAACTGTAGTCAGTATAAGTGTTTCCAAAGGTAAAAACACTAGCCTGATCACAATGCTGTGCTGGAAAAATTCAGTCAGCAACCTTATTCCCATGTTTTGATTTTCATGTGAAGAAAATTGTTCTCTACAGCAAATGAAAGGGAAAGAGGCCTTTTCTAATCTACTTGATGATGGTATGGGAAGTTCAAAACCATCTTAGTAATGAGAGCACCATAGACACACCTGAAGAAGGTGATTCAGAAAAATTGTAAATGAATGCAGAAGAGAAATACTGCTCGGTGTAACGAGACAAAGATGTGTAACTTATCCCCATTTTTACCGAGTTAGGAGCTGAGGGGATGTGTGGGGGTTACTCCCTTGATTGTGTTCTTGAAGTATTTGCATAAAATAATGATAAGCTTTGAACCATCATGAGATGATTTATACTGAGAAGAATATGGTCCAGAAAGAACTCCGTACACCTACCAGAAACCTGCTTTGATCAAAAGTTGCAAATGAAAATACTTTAACATGATTTCCATTTCTAAGTCCAGTAACACAAATGAACATAAAACTGAGAAATTTATTATTATGCATGCAATCCAAAAATCAAATCAACAAACATATAGTTCAGAGTTTTGTGTATGAGATATTACTATTTACAAAAGTGTACACTAGATGCAGTGGTTCCTCACAGTATTGCAGGTTTTGAGGAGAAATCTGGGGAACAGTCAGCTAATTAACAAAAGAAGCATAAAATTATATGTAATTGTGTCTTTCAGTAACAGGAAGGAAGAAAAACATGTGAACACAATGGGTTTGCCTTAGTCTTAAATTGACAAGAGAAAATGCAGTTTTCTCAGCCACATATAAATCTGGCTTTACTGTCTGTCCTTTCCAGAATGAAGATATTTTTTGACTTATGTTCAACCAGAATAGAATGCTCTGTTTTGTGGAAAAATTGAACAGGATAGGTTTAAAATCTCCTAATTTAATTGCTTACATCAGCTTATCTCTCAAAGGTGTTTCCATTCTGACTCTGAGAGAGTGAAATGTCTGGAGAACTAGAGGCACCCCCATGTAAATCAAGGCGAATCTATCCCATTAGGGATAGAGTCCTATGTGAAACAGGCAACTGATCCACAGTTCTTCCTCATGAGAACTGCATTTTACTTCTTTAAGGCTGTTCTTTTTTTTTTTTTCCTTCTTAATTTTTAGATCCCAAACTAATGTTCTGTTCAAGTTTCTTCCTCATGCCTCTTCAGCTCAAATATTTTTTGTCACTTAGTGGCCCTGGTCCATTAAGTGCACAGTGAGGACAATCCTATGTTTGAAAAAAAACCCCATTGATTAGAGTTTATGCAGTACAGCTTCTATTGGTTTTGAACAAATTTGCCAGAGTAAGTAGGAGGTGAGTTACTACAAAGCGATAGTAAAGTGCTGCCTGGTAAGCGACCAGTGTTAGCCTCCCTGAACTCTGCTTTGCTGCAGATGGTTGCTCAGGTACAACTACAAGAACAGCAGTCATTAAATGCTTGCCTGTAATAAAGGTCTTTCATGCTGCTTTGATACTACGGTATTGCCATACTATAGTTAACTGTAATTTACACATACTTCATAATTTTTTATGCTTCTGGTGTGCTGAAAAGCCACCTTGGTGTGAATAAGAATCAGTGGGAATAAGATTCTCCTGTAAAAATTACTTTTTTTACTGCCTAACTACCCTTGTAAACCCTCATCTTTCTCTCTGACTGACCTTCTTGAAAGAAGGCATGTGACCATCGCACTGCACAGCAACCTAGATGTTTTGTGTGATGGATTTTTTTCTGAAAAGCTTGCAATCAACATATAAGCAATTAATGGCCACTTTATTTCCTGGCAGTATTAAGGGCTCCTGCTGTTTGGTTTAGTACTGGCAGATGCAAATAAAGCTTTGAAAGGATCACTGTAAGTCATTCAGACTGATGGAGTCCTTCTTTTCATTCCCCACAATGCTTTCAAATCCACATGAAAATCTGTCTCACATGATATTAGTAGTCAGCCAAAGCTCTGCCCTTGGATTTCTTTATTTATGGTAGAAATCACATACTATTTAATTGAAAGAAAAAGGAAAGAATATGCAAAGAGTATCTTTGGAGTCCAAATGACTGGAGAGTTTGTTAACATGATGCAGGAATTTTAATTATTCTAGACTTGCACCTCCAGAGCTAGCCATTTCTCAGCCCAATTAACCTGTCCTATTGTACAGTCCATGTAAGGCACAAAGTAATTAACAGTTGTATAATAAATAAACAATTAAGAAATGTTTTGATTCCTGGTTACACTTTTTTTCATTCAAACTGCACTGCAGTTTCTTCCTACCAGGAATTTACTCTTTTAAACATTTCCCATTTCATTATCATGTGTCTCTTGCCTCTCTTATACTCGGCAGTGCATCATACATAAACATAAAACTACAAAAAGGTGCCATTTCACTGATGTAACAAGAAATAACAGAAATCACAGGCAACTTTAATCCTTTAGGAAATCATGTTACAAAGTACTGTTTAATTTTACAAAATCTTTAAAGAAATAGTGAGAATATTTTCTAGTTTTAATATGGAGTTTATTGCAACTGACACCAAAATCTGGCCCAGATTTGCAAATTAATTTTACCCTATGCCTTTATTAGCTAATGTTGCTCCAGTCTTTGAAGCCCTGCAGTTCTTTACTATTGACATACTTTGTTATTAATTTTTCTGACAGCACTAATAGATTTATATCTTTCTATTTGCTAGTAAGTTTTGTTAGGTATAGGTACAAGGTTTCTGGAGAAGCAGTACACTTTTTTACCAACGACGGTCTTGGGTCATTTTGTATGGGTCTGAAAATGACCATTACTTTGATTAGCACCATAATTTCTCAATGGATAACTATAAAATAATTCTAATTTATTAAACCCATAGGTTATCATTATTGCAGCAGAATATCACAGTAAAATTTATTCCATGGAATCATTCAGGCTGTTAATGCAACTAGTTAATCACATTTATTAATGTCATTTGCTTGTTAATTACTAGTTAATAATTAGTTAGTGACATCTATTCAGGAAGTTTATGGTACAAGTTTCATAATGATGTCTCAGTAGGCAGGTTCCTATGCAAGTATTAAAACTGAGGTCAATAATTTCCTTCACAGGTGTGAGTATTACTCCATTATATTATTGTGTATCATTGTTGCATTACACTGCAAAGCTATAGATGAAATAGAAGGAAGTAAAGATTTTACTAAAGTCTTTCCTTTTCATATTTAAAATATGCAACTGTCCAAGGATAAAATTTACACAGAACTACTATTAGGTACAAAATTCCATTATTATGCAACAACCAAAAGGAAAGTAAATAAGAAATGCATGAATTGTAGCTATTGCAGTTTATTCAAGTAGATGTATTACATTCTAGCTTTTAGCATTCTGTGGCTATGAAATTGAAATCATGAGCACCAGTAATATCAAGTCATATTTACCAAAATATATGTTAAAAAAACTCCTCAAATCTTGCAAATTCTGTAATTGTCCATTAAGAGCAGTCTGGGTATTGAAATTCACTACTCTCTTAAATAATAAATGTATTTCCATAATTTTTGTTTTTATTTTTATACAGCTTGAAAAATTCTAGGATTGTGCTAGCAAAAAATCAGGACAATATTTCTAGGAAAGGTGTTCATTCAGGTAAGAAATGGCTTAGCTATAAATAATCAGGGTGAAGGAAAAAGCAGAAGTTGTTAGCAGATGACACATGCTATCTAGTTTAACACCATCTTAAAAAATAAAAAGGTCTTACAGTTTCCTGTTGACAAAAATGTATGCATACAGTGCCAATAAAATAAAATAAGTGAACATCTTAGCATATCTGTCCCCTGGAGAAAATCTTATTTCTTTTTGAAGAAGTTATATGATATGAGAGTGGTCTGAACAGTAAAATGGCAAAAGTCTCGGTAAGGAGATGATATTTTCTATGAGAAGCTGCCACTGTAAATCATACCTGTTACAGATTGCTGTGTGCTTGTGTTTATTCTCCATGAGCCCTATACATTCTGGAAAAGGTTTGTATTTTCAGTGGAAGTTGTTAATGTGTGAATTTCAGCTCATGCAGATAGGAAAACTTTATCATAACTATTATTCAAATCCCGTGGTGTAATGGAGAGCACTCCGGTCTCTGAATCCAAAGGTCGCGAGTTTGAGTCTCAGCAGGGACCGTCCCCGGCAGTTAAATGCCTCCCTGCCATCCGATCCCGTCAGATCTTGGACGCTCAGCAGGGTCAGCCCCCGTCAGTACCGGGTGCTGTAGATAGTCCTGAGGGACTTCACTGTCACTGTCCAAGCTTGCTTGGCCATGGCAAATGAACCTCAGGACTTAAACGGTGGGGCCAGTTCTGTGCACGCTGTGCCTCACCTAAAAAATTCTCTGCACAGGCTGGAAGGGCCCACCCACTTGGGGAGAAGAGCCCTTCCCAAATCTTCGTTCGCGAAGGTTGGCCATTATATTAACATAGTAGTTTTCATAGCTTCCTAAGTCCTTTCTTCTTTGTAAGAAAGCAATAAAAATGGCACCCATCTGCTCTTGTATGATTTTTAATTCAAGGTCATTTTAATTCATTTACTAGTTCTGACAAAAGCAATAGAATACATTTACAGATATCTGAAAATTCCCTGTGTGCTACATAATCTGCATTCTGCAGTCTATTTTGTAAAAATCAGGGTTTGAGGGAAAGCAGAAGGAAATAGGGCAGTACCTCTAGTCTCTGCAACAATTCAGCAGGTGTCACACAATAGTATCTTCGTGAGAAGAGCAAAGTCATGTTCAGCAGGTTGAGGAAGTAGTCTACAATAAATCCCAATGATATTTAATCCAGTATATAAAAGACTATTGAACCTTAGATAACTAAATGATTCATTCACAAAATGAGCACAGCAATTATAGACCAGAACTGAGAACTTCCAAGATTGGTATGTCTGAAAATTTTTCTCTGTTCAATAAATTTAACTCTAAAACAGAAATAAAAAATATAAAAAAAAAGTGACACCTGTCTTGTTATTTATAGCATTAAGTACCTTGTTGTGAACACAAAAATACAGTGTTCAGCTTCAGTTTGTCCAGTGACAATATTTTATTTTGCCTCTGACTATTCCTATGAGGAAGAAATGATGAAATAATATTACATCTAGTTAAGCATTTGCTCTGTATCTCCTTTCCCTTTATTGTCAGATATTCCAGGCCTAAGGCACCTTATCGGTATCCAAAACAAAGTATAAAGAATGGTTGCATTAACCTTAGCTACAAGACTACTAATTTTTTAGCTGTCTTTTACTCAGAAACACTAATCACATTGATATGGAATATCAACCTTCAAAAACCTAATCATCAGCCTGGCAAAGATTTTGGTTATCTGATTCTTTAAAACAAACAAACAAACAAAACCCAAAACCCCAAACATAACTATGATCTGCAAAGAAGATGACTTTACTTCTGGAAAATATACTATTACTGTAAATATTTTGAAAATCAGTTCATAGAATCATATAATATCCTAAGTTGGAAGGGAACCATGAGGAACATTGAATTTAATTCCTCACTTCACACAGGGCAACCTAAAAGATAAACCATATGTCTAAGAGCAGTGCACAAGTACTTCTTGACTACTGGTAGGCTTAGTGCCATGAATACTTCTTTCTGGATGTTGTTCCAGTGCTTGAACACCCTCTCAGTGATGAATCTTTTCTTAATATCCAGTTCAAGGTGCATGTGGACAGGTGACTTGAAGATTTGATTTTTAAGTGAATTTGGTATGTGCTAGCTTTACCTTTCACTTAACGGCTACAATGCTCACAGATTTTCGTTCAAAATATGTTTTACCTCAGTGTAAAGGTTCCAGTTGCTTTTAATGACTTTTGGCCCAGACTGAAGCCCAGGATGATACTTAAACACATGCTTTGTTCATGGGCTTATTCCCATCAAAGTCAAACCAAAAATAAAACTGAAGTCATGTTTTTGCACTGAACTAGAACCTTGATATATCAACAGGCATTTTTCTAACCACTAATTAATTCACTATTTTTTTTTAATGAGGGAACTGGAAATTAACTAAATTTCACAGAGTATTGTGAAAACTTATTTCTCCCAATCTTCAAAAAGCTTCTCAGTTTAATCAAAAAGTAAATTCAAGGATTTGTGCATTAGTTGGCTCATGTTAGACTACCCCAGGGCTGTTCTACAGTGGCACAATTGAGAGCAGAGCTGGCCTTTTATCTTAAATTATATCTGAGTGAGTGCCAAATAAGACAGCTCTTTTAAATCTACACTCTCAGGATTTATTGTACTGTAATGTGTATAGGCTGACCCTAGATTTCCAACCTGTTGGGAACAATCTTCAACTGGTTTATGGGCTTTTCTGAATTTTTTTCCTCTCCTTAACACTGGGCCTGGAATGTAGTTGCAATCAAAAGTGGACATATTGAAGCTTACATTATTTATTCACTTTCTGTTATATATATTTGGATTGTTCAGATTCCTGAGGCTTATCCTACTTTCTTTCAAATCAGTAGATTAGTCTGTTTATCTACAGGAACTTGATTTACAGATGATACCAGATTTATTTTCAGCAACACTATGAAAAGTAGTTTTATTGTTAACCCTTAATTCACTCTCAAATTCTTATCTCTTGGCCCCTTTGAGAACAAATTGCGTATTAGACTCTTTGCCTTGTATCCCAGCCCTGTTCAGAAAACAGTATATTATTTCAGTGTTTTTGCTCCCCAGCTAAGGCTTGTTCTAAAAAAGACACAGTGGTCCCCATCAAAAAGGTAGCATTACCTTCTGAAGTAGAAGTAGGATCATGAAAAAGGTTGTTAGGGATGTTAAACTAAATATTTGGTATTTTAGGTTTGTCTATAAAAATATTAATTGAAACTAAAATGTAAGTACTTTTCTAGAGAAAAATATTCATGTACATAGATTGCTACTTATTAAAGATTATGGGAAATTGGAATGAATCTGACAATGGATACCTCAGATAGTAAAGTAAGTACAAGAAATGAGGAAGCTTCTGTCAGAAGTTTCCAGGTGACTTTTGACAAAGGAACTTGAAATCAGGATAACTCACAAGTCATCGTCCATGTAAGATGTGATTCCAATCTAGAACTAGTGTAAATACAGTCCACTGAAGTCCAGGTACAGGGAAACTGGAAAGAAATTCCCAGAATCTGGAGTTCTCAGGTACTAAAACTTTGGAAAAGTGACAACTCTTGGATCCAGTTGACATTAAAAATAGTTTGTCAGTGTAGAGCAGTACACAACTTATGAAAGTGACTAGCTCTATACTCATGTTACCCATAGCTCACACCATTATTTCTGCATCCAAACCATGTTCATGATGCTTGCACAACCTGACTGAATATTTGATAGATCATCAAGAGCTGTCACAGTGGTACTGTTCATTTTCAAACTGTTTTGTACTTTAGTTTAACATTTTGAATACTTGATTTCTTAAACTGAGGAAGCACACTTTAATTTATCCAGTTTTTAAAGCTTTTTAAAATCTTTTTCAACAAAGTCTATTCATTTGAGAGTAGGTAGAAAATGCAATAAATACGGTATATGAATGTATCTCAGGTTTTAATAATTCCCAATTTATATAGTTGAGATTTTCAGAAGAATGTTGATGAACTATGGTTCTCAATTATGGCTCTTACAAGTGCTAGTCTCTCCAGCAGACTATGGACTGAAAACAGTCTCTTCTCACTGCTGAACTGAATATAACTCTCCTTCATTCCTCAGTAGTTTGTATAGAGACTTGTTTTGGTTCCACTACAGTGTAGGACACTTAGTTGTTGCATTGTTAAATCTAAAAGTTTTAATAGACACGCTCTCTGAAACTTCATCTGACCCTCAATGTCCATGCAAATTTTATCCATGATGAGACAACAGTAAGGCTCAAAAGAATTACTAGACTGGAACATATCTCACATCTCTCAATACAATCTCAAAACAACTTCAGTGCAAAAGCTTGTATCTTAATTACAAATCTGCCTTTCTACGCTTTTGAAACAGGACGGTGTCTCCAAAGCACTGTCTGAAAGACTGACTGCACTACTAGAAGTAGAACTTCTTAAATTTTCATGGACAGATTAGTTGGCTTTATTAAATGGTACATGCTCAGCAGATGCATTTATGCAGGCTTCAAGACAGAACTCTGTTTTAACAAGATATTAGATACTTCAGATGAAAAATCAATGTCATACCCAACTTCTCCTTCTTCTCATTATTCTAGAGTTGTAGATGTCCCAGATGACCTGGATTTACTTAAAATAAATCTATGAACTATGAGATGAATGTAGGTTACCTCCTAAAGAAACATATCACACCACCATTGCATGAGTGAAAGGTGAGAGTGCAGCGACATCCATGGTGTCTTCTCATATTCCCAGGTTAACACTTTCTTCTGAATGTGGGCTAGACAAAACGGTCAGTTTTCCCAAATTTTCTTATGTGGAATGGGTTCTGTAAACTATGGTATATGAAAAATTGCAAACTATGTGGTGAAATTTCAGTTTCTCAGTATAGGAAACCAGTGATTTAGTAGGACTATTAAACTAAGTTTGTAGAGAGCATTGAATGATTGCTTATATCTATTGCCATTATGGTCAGAATAAAGTGTCATTAGGATGACTCCTCCCCTTTGTCACTCCTTGTAGCTCAGTGATGCAGAATCTAGGTTGTTAACAGTTGTCATGCCTTGGAGCTTAATTGCCATTGCTTTTCATGTATTTTGGACTGGGAACTTAGTTACTAAACAAAAGTGATTTTTTTTTCTTTTCCCAAGTTAGGGGGCAATTAGCACTATTTCATGCTGAAAACACTTATAGAAGGCAGTATTTTTAAAAATAATGACAACACTGTATGGATACAGTTGCCATCAAACAAATTATATAAGGTTTATTTAATATACATTACTGGAGTCAAAATAAATTCTAAATCAAACATTTGAAGAATAGTTCAGTAACTAGTTCAACCAAGAAACAAGGATGTTTTGGTAATATATTCAGTAGTTGTTCTATGGCACTAGTTTTGTTTTATATGCCACTGTTCTGCCTGAATTCTCTGCTGCAACAATGCATAGACATAAAATTTCCACAAGTGAAGTGACAGTGAGGAAGAAATAATTTTCTTTCCTTTGTTTCTGATATTTACTTGATTTATACTAAAAATATTTTCCCTTTGTGACCCTGAACACTAAGAATAAATAGTTAGTTACATTGTGCTCTTTCCCCCTCTCTAATTCATACATAACTATATCCTCATTTATGAATTGTTAATAGACAGATAAGACAATTACAGTGCAAAGACCTGGGAGACTGAAGGGAACAAAAAAAAAAAGTTAACTCTAGTTGGTTTGACATTAGTAAGACACATTTGGCCTATGTTTCTTGGGGGATAGATTATGAATTTTGTGAATAAAGAATTGTAATGTCTCATAATTCACATAAGGACATTAATCTCCACATATAGAATTTGCTTCAGAAAGATAAAAATCCACCTTTTAAAGTCTAAATAGGTGAAATGACAATTAAAAGTTTAAAGGCAGAACACTAGCTAGAAAAAGTGGAGGCAGGTATTATAATAATTAATCAATTAAAACATGCTACCTGCAAATATGATGAAAAAGCAGATTTACCTCTTATTTAAAATCTTCAGGCACCATTTTTGCATTTTATGTGATACCAGGAATAGACTTTCCAGAAACAATCAGTCAGATTGGAGAAGACCAAATCACCCAAATTCTAAAAAATTACAACCACTGAGATTAGAGTAAGGAAACTAGTTCATAATGGATGTAGACTGATAGAACTAGAAAATATTTTTTAAAAAGTTAAATCAACTCTAGGAAAGTTTTAAAATGCATATCAAGAGCTCCAACTGCACTTCTTAAATAGGGTATCATTTAACAAATTCACAGTTAGGTTTTATGAACTCCCTGCACACAATTTGCAATACATCAAGAGTGCTGGATTCTTGATATATAACATACAACAAATATCATAAGCAATAGTATCTGATAGAGATGTCAAGATGCTAACACCTGTGATGAGAGTAAACAGCAGCCCAGAGGGGTGACTACCAGCTATATAAATAACTGAGTTTAAGATCTCACTGAGGACACTGCCATGGTATTTTCTTCACATTCCTAATATTAAAGAGAAAGATAATTCGTGCGATGGAGTAGGGATTTAAACTTTTTATATTAGATTTTTGTTGGGTTTTTTTTGTTTGTTTGTTTTTGTTTTTTTTTTTTAAGTAACTGGAGCCTGTACGGTGAAGTACAGCTGTGCAATGCAAAGTGGAACCAGTTCTTGAATTTATGACATGGAACTGAGAAGAGATATGGCTAATTGAAATTACTTGTGTTGCAATTTTTAAAACATTCTTGTGTCTTGACACAAATAAAGCCTCAGTATAGGCATTAAAAAAAAAATCAGAAAAAAGTCAACAAAGAATAACAAAACCAAAATCACATTTGAGAATGACATGTAAAATAAGGAGCAAGATGAGGACCAAGTGACTACACAGCTCTCCATAAATGAAAGGGAAAAGAAAAACTTCATATATTGAATAACTTGATTTGAATGACAATATCCATTCAATTTACATTTCATAAGACTGGTAGATTCAAAATGATATATAGGACATTGTGATTCCACTTGATTTCACATATCTGTGTCAATAGCCAGGAAAGATGGAATATTGAATCACTTGGTTACTTTGTGTCATCTGTATGGACTGTTAGTCCATAGCCTGCATCTATTCCTTGCGGGATAGCATGTCCAGTGCAATCATTTCTGTTACATGAAAGTATGAAACATTAAACTGGGTAGAGTAGGACCTCAGTGGGTGAGAAAGAATTTAGTACCATGAAAACTGATGTGAAAAGACATTATGCACTGGCTAACTCTCTGCCCCATGATGAAAATGAAAAGAATCAGTTTAAAATAAATGAACTTATTAGAAGCCATAATCTTCAGCTGCCATTTTTCATCTAGAACTAATATACTCATACATAGACTTTAAGTAATAAATGAGGCCCTGAAAAACTACTCATGTAAGTATTTCAAAACAATGTATTCTTAAATGGAGAGCAATTAAAATATGTGCCTGAAGGAATCTGGCATTTCTTCGTTGTAGAAAATTCCATTATACATGTAGTTTCATTTTGATCAGGCATAAAAATAAAACAATTTCTACTAATTAGTTATTTTTGGGAAAAATATCTTTTAAGTAACAATATGTTACACTTTTATGTAAATAAAAATTTCTTCACTGATTTGCATATTTAAATTATTTATTAATATCTATAATAAATTTTGAAAGAACCGTTCAAGAAAAATGGAAAAATATTATTTTATGATGTTTGGAAAATCTGATTTTATATTTTTCTTATTTGCTTAACCAAAAATATGTCAAAATTGACAGTTTATGCAAAGGTATAATTATGTGAATATACAACTTTCTATCTTGAAAGGAAAATAGTCTCTAAGAAACTGCCTTTCTCTACCTGTGATTTATTGTGAATAGCCAGAAGTTTTGCAAATCTGTCATGGTGATTTTATATTGTTTTCCTTAACAATTTTTTATTAGGTAGATATCTGTTGTATTTTGGGAAAATAATCTTGACTGAATAATAGAAGTGAAGATACTGCAAAATAAATCTGAAATCAAGTTTGGTGTTTCTCCTGTCTGTGCCTAAAGAAGGGAAAATAAACACTTGGAACACTTCTCTGGCTCTTTCTCATAAACACACACATATATAATGTGGACAAGGAAACTTGTGTTTTACAGTTGGAAGAGACAAACAATAGGACCAATACTTAGATTATCAAATGAGAGGAATATTCAAAATTCAATTAATTTGTATTTGAACTGACTAAATGATCAGACTTAATCTGTCATTCACTTGTTTTAAGTGAACAGTAAAATGCAACAATGTAGGGGTAGGTTATTACTTATCATTTTATTGTTCTTAATGAAAAGCCATTAGAAACATTGTGAAAACATTAAAATGAAAGCCAACTCCAGCACCTCTGTCCAAGAGAGAAAGCTATTTCATTCATCTTCACATGAACAGTGCAATAACACATATCTTAATTGCCAGTTGGGGTAACAGTTGTGCCAGTGGATTTCTAGGGCTATGCCTACACTAGCAAGAGGATTGACATAACAGGGGCTAGTCTGGAGACTGAAATAGCTGGTGTGGAGAACTAGTCATCCAGTTGCCTGTTTGGTGGAGTTTGTGCTGGCTTTCATCCTGGTTACAAGGAATGAACAGCCCCTTGCCATTCAAACTCCTTGTACGCAACCTGGGCAGAAGCTTTTGGTTCTGCTTTGTCTGCTCCTGTACTCCTAGACTGGCCCATGACACACAGCAAAGTTCTGTATGTGGGGAGAATTTAGGAGTTTTACTTCAAAATACTTCAAAATGAGATTGCATTTTGCTGAGCAGCTATAAAACCTTCTTACTGCTATCCTCCATCAAATTATCCTTTAGCTCCACATTAGCTTTGAATTAATTGTTAATATGCATCATTTATAATGAGGTAATTTCAAGAAGAAAAAACAAAAATATCCTTATAATTTTCCAACTACCTTGTAGAAAAGATGAGTACACTGCTCTGAACTGTTAAAATTCATCACTAGTGTGGGTTGCAGCTCTTCTTTTGGAGTTTCATTTATGCTTTCCTTATGGGAAGGATGTAAATGTTTTTGGGTTGTTTGTTTTTTTCCCGCTTGGTTGGGTTTGGTTTGAGAGAGGGAGTTCCTCATGGATCCATCACTTCTTAAAAAAACCTTTTTGATTTGCAAAAGCTTTTTCAAGAAGGAGTCATTTTCGGTTTCTTAAAGATACATTTATCTTGTGAATCAAAATTAAATTAGTTTGAACAATAAAAACCTTAAAAATATGATTTCCTGTCTTCTGGTTTTGTTTCTCAAGAATGGTAAAGAGAGAAAACCTGAAGAGGGCTGTCAAAATCTTGACATTTATCTTCACCAGTCTTTGAACTCAGATTTCACAGAATTCAGGATGTTTATTGGGTATTCCATTTAAGAAGTTTTATTTATTAAAAAACAAAGAAATGATACTACGTTAGGCACAGACTGAAGGAAATATCTCATCTGGTTTTTCACAAACATTTGTGAGAAAAACCTGCTACAACAAAACCTGTTCTCTGAGTTACAACTACACCGATATTTAGGCTTTATTTAGTCCTTCCTGTTCATTCTTAGCAGTCAAGGTCATATTTGGTTTCAGAGATACCTCAAGAGCAACTTAAATCTTATTTAATGCATTTCTTTTATTTTTTATATATTTTTTACATCTGACTTCTATCTTATATTCTCAATGTGATTGTAGTCCATAGTTTCAGCTTCTTAGATCTGTATTTCTTTTTGTGTAGGGTAGAACTATAGCTTCAGGGTCTCTTGTGGCTATGTTAAATTCCCGAGGTCTGATTGTTTAACTTGCCTCATCACAATAATTTTCTTTTCAGGCAATTTCAACTGCTTTTGTGTGTGCATGCACATGTGTGTGTGTATGTGTGTGTACATTTTGTATAAGGTAATTATAAGGTAGAGCTAATTAGAAGGCTGATCTTTAGAAGCAATGTTAACATTTGTGTGTTAGATTTTTGAAAGGATATCTGCTCTCAGAATTATCAATATCAAGGGAAGAGAGACAGAAAATTGTCTCTCCTTACCTCCCTCCCACTACTATGTACAGTTTCCTAATAAAACCTAGTTTCCATCTGAGTGATTTTTTGCAGCAACTACATGAAATTTATGATATCTTCCACATCTTATTTCTACATTAATTGTATTTAACTATTACTTGTGGTGTTTTCACTCCATGTCCTGCTTTTTTCCACTCCTTTTTCTTTTCCCAAACTATGTGAAAGCCTTTCTGCTCTTGCATGTGAACCTCCTGTTTGGGTCTGCATTTGGCTACCAGCATTTTATTATAGCATGGTGATAAACCAGGTGTCATGCTCTCATTTTGTGTTCCTGGGGCTGAGCCACCTGCTTGGATTGCTGTCTCATGAGAAGCTCTACAGTATAATCACCTTTGTTTGTATTGTCTGTGATTTTGCCAACAATTCATGCCTAAGGCTTTTAGTGTACCTGTAGAAAAATGACACCTGAATATCTAGGGATGGAAAGGTAGATGTGTAAGCTGTTAAAATGCAGCTTAGTAATGGACAGAGACAGATGAACTTTTGATGAATGCTATGTAGGGAAACTTTTCCTCTATCATGTAAAGTTAAACTTTACAATTTCTGGCCAACTAAGAAACCAGAGACATGTTTCTTTCAGGCTAGAATAATTTTTTCCTTTCTATAATTAAAAGAAAATACTTCTAATTAACCTGTGTTTCTACAATATGAATAAAGTTTCAAGTAGAAGAAGCCAAAGCAAATATTTACTCCTTAGAAAATGTTGAAAGAAACTATTCTTACAATTTCAGAACCTTAAAAAACATTCCTTACCAAGAGTTACATTCCTCAAACTCAGCCATTTCTTGCAAATGTCTTTGGTTTTGTTCATTTGTTTTGTCAGCTTAAACAATTCTGTAAAACAGACCTGACTAGCTCAGAAGTGGAAGTGCTTCTCTTTATTTTTAATAGTAGGCTTCCTACCAAATTTTATAATATTGACTTCCCATATTTGTTTTGTTTTGTTTTTTACTTTGAAAGCAGTTAAATATAGTGAAAAATGAAGATAATCTTTGGAATGTAGTGTTTCTAAAGTATGTGGTATTTACTACCCAAATCCTTTAGAAATATTTGCGCAAAGAGTAAAGTCAATCAACCAAAAGCTCATTGAAATCAATGGGAGACTTTCCCTTAGATTCAACGGGCTTTGGTCCAAGCTGTTTGTAATTATAGGCTGACATTTTGAAAGCTGCCTAAGGGAGCTGGAAGCCTAATACTCATTAAAATTAACAGGGCCTCTAGCTTTACTAGGGTGCTTTGGAAGTCACTACGACAGTTTATATAAATGAGTGACCTGTTTATGAGACTCAGTCACATTAGAGATCCATGAATCTATAAGCATATGTCCTATCTTCTACATCAAAGAAATGTTTAGATTGTATTACTTGATAATGGCCATTTTCCTGCAGAAAAGTATTCTCTAATTTAAAAAGAGAGATGGATATACACAAAGAAACCCCAACAGAACACAGAATTGAGCAAAACTGATTTACACAATAGTTTATTTGTCCCTTCACACTATTAATTTAATTTTTTAAAGGGATGTTCTTAAATATTTGGAATTTATTTATGATGAGAACTATATCACTGTATTGATCAAATAATTCAATTCATAAATTACCTGATATATAATCATTTTTCTATCTGCAGCAAGGAGTCTGTGTTTATATCTGTACCTACATCTGAATCTTTGTGTACATCAATCTATATACTGTTTAAGCATCCCAAAAGTATTCAGCCAGTAGCCCTTAATTTGAAAAAGTTGTTTGAACTGTGACTGACAAATCATTGTTCTAGCATTTCCTATGGATTTTGCCCTATATTAAAGCTATATATATATACACACACACACACATATATACACACACATATATATATATACATATATATATACACACACATATATATATACACACATACATACATATATATATGTATATATGTGTGTGTGTGTGTATGTGTGTATATATATATATATATATATATATATATATATAAATATATAAATATATATAAAGTGCAATACTCGAGCTACAGTTCCCTATGCACATTATTTAACATCAAATCTAACTTTGGAATTATGTTGATTAATTCTAAACATCATTTGTTATAATAGCATGTTGTTCCATAGTAATAGTTTTAAACTTATCTTTGATTTTAATCTCACCAATAGTTTCATTTGTATTTATAGCTAAAAAGATGACTTTTCACTACAAGTGTTTTTAATGGATTAGAAACATTAAAAATCTTTGGAAGATATAAGAAATTTCAAAACAACTGTGGAACAAAAAGACAGTATGTCATTTTAGGGGTTATTATAGGGGTTCTGAATTACAAGATGAATAAAAATAAATGTAACACCTGTTTAGATAAAATATTTATGTGCACATGATATGAAATTCAATAGTAAGCTTGATTACTTATTAGTAAGGAATCATAACATTATTTCCCAAGATGACTTATTATGGATTATGATTTTATAATGACAGTAGTGCTGCTACAAAATCATCATATAGTCAACAGAATTGCGTAAAAAATATTATTGCTAGCAATAAGAAAACATACAAAGTGGCCAGATACAAGCAGATCAATTATTTATGCTCATCTCATCTAAACCATCTAAAAATTATATATGGGGTAAAACTAAAGAGCTGGTCAGTTGAAACTAGTCAGCTGGCTCCTGGAACTGTGAAGTTTCTTCCGGTGGAATTGTGTTCCTGTTTCAAGCAAGCAGCAGCCTCCTGCTTCCCTCCCAGTGGGAGACTTTGCATACTGCCAAATGAATGGGGATAAAATCAAATTGCAAGAGCATGACTAGCTATTGCATTTTTTTATTAGCATCATGTTATCTTTCTTATAGGGCATTTACTATTTTCTGCTTTTGAGTTAGCTCTCATCCCACCCTCTTAGTTGAAGAAATGGTGTCAATTCAAATATAGACTTAGAAAAAAAGGGAAAGTTATTTCTTACAATGCAAAAAGCCCTCAAAAAGTCATAAAACATTGTACTGTAAAAACAGCAGTACAAAATCAGAGAGCGTCTGATTAAACGGAACTGGACTGAACTGCAATTGCTAATATCTCTACTTAGCTATTTTATTACATTGTCTGCAATCAAAATTACACTTCTGCAACTGTGTAATTAGCTCCTATAGATGCAATTTTGTCAGTGTTGGGGGGGATGACTGACATAAAATGTACATATTCATGTAGATACATGTTACACTTCAGATCAGAGATTATTGGGTCAGATCCACTGTATGTGTTCTGTGTGTGTGTGTGTGTGTGTGTGTGTGTGTGTGTGTGTGTGTGAGGAGAGAGCACCAGCCCACAGCACAGCACCCATACAGTCAACCCAGACGGCCACCAAGGTTTGGTCACATGGCATGAAGGCCACATGGGGCACCTGCCAGTCAATGAGCTCTGCCTGGTAACCTGCCCACACCGTACCCCCAGAACCTCTGACTGACTGTAGCACCCCTCACTGTGGTCAGGAGACAGTGAGTGGTTAGTGAACCAAAGGTCCTGCCTGCAGTGAGTGGCCACAACAGCCACAGGAAATAAAGAGGCAGCACATCTCCATTTTGCCCTGGCCTGCTCTCCCAAAGCTGTCAACGTGTGACCTTCTGAGTGATAACTATATTTTTTCTCCTCTTTTTCACTCTTTATTCTTGATCTCTCTTCTCTTAATCTTTTCTTCCTCTTATGGGTAACTTAAACACTTATTTTCTGTAATGTATGGGTACCTATGTTAAGCTGCATGGAACTGGTGTTTGCTGAGTGTAACAAAGGATCCTTACTATAGCTAGTCCTGATAATCTGTTGTAATGCTTTTGTGAAGTTGCTTTTTATCTTTGTAAAACCCTTTCTGCCAAAAAGTTTATTTTCTCACCAAATTAAAAGAAATCTCTTAGAGAAAAGTGTGTCTCTGGACATGAACTCAAGGGACTAAAGAATCAATGGCTTTATAAGGGTTAGTGTGGGCAAAATCTCTTGAAACATAAAATTAGTGTAACATCCAGTAAAAAGTTGGATTGGATTATAATAGTACAACACCAAAATCCTTGTGGATTTCAGGAGAGAGAATTGTTTAGGTCTCAGAATCTCTTTCTTAAGTTCCTCTGGAAATATCTTCTTGTACATGGGACTGTTTCTTCTTTAGGACTCATGAAAATTCTCAGGCTCAAGCCATTAGGAGATTTCATCAGCTTTTTTTTTTTCATTTTTAAGCCAAGATCACAGCTGAAAATATTAATATCAACATCAAGAGTGATCATGCATTTCACTGTGACTCCTCTGTACTACACTGTTATCGGTGAACCGTCAGTTTCTTATTTGTTCACTTCTCAGTTCTTATCCTAATCATCATCTTCTCTAATTTAAGTAATAATTTCCTATTAAGCATCAAAAGTTTTCCTGGTTTCCAAGTAGATTAGATCTAGATTAGACCTATTTCCCTTGTCTAGAAAAGCAATTATCTCCCCAAGAATATCAGGTTAGTCTGCTACAATCTGTCTTTGTCAGACCCTGGCTGAGTTTTATCATATTTTCCCTGTACCTCTGTGCCTTCATTCTTTCCTGTTGTAAAACATAGCTCAGACAGTCATGGTTGTAAGGATCACCCTATTTTAGTGTAACATTCAATATTTTTTCCTCTTTGTGGCATTTACTGAAACTTGATGGATTTTGCTCCTCTGCTACAGGATTCTGGGACAGTGACTATCCCTACCAGTTTTTATGTATGAAACACTAAATGGTTTCTTTTTCTCCATATCAAATGCTTATGTGTGCCTGTAACCTCATTGAAAACTGAACTTCAGCATGGACTTTTTTTAATCCTTATCTCATCTTTCTTATACACGGTTTTCACTTCAGTTTTCTTTTATTTATAGATATAAATATGCTCAATTAAAATAAAAATCTAGCTCACACTGAATTTAGAAAATTCTTCCTTATCCAAAAAGTATTAAGCTTTGAACAATTATTTTTTAATCAGCTTCATTTTCAGTTTCTTTAGGCTTTCCAGTCTTCATCGATTATTCCCAGTTATTTATTTATTTATTTATTCATTTATTTATGCATTCACTCATCTTTATTTTAATTTGTTTCTGCAACTTTGTGGTTTGTTGTTGTTGTAGGGTTTTGTGGTTGTTTGTTTTTTGGTGTTTTTTTTTTTAAGTTTTCAGGTTCTTTCTATAGTGAACTGTGAAGGAGATATTAAGTATAGACCCTTGCAGTGCATATCTTCAGTAGTATAGATTGTTAAGGTAAGTCTAATTTTCATCAAGCTAAATATTCTACACTTTGCAGTGCTAAAAATTATGTGTGAAAGAAATATGGTACTGTAAGACCCATGGTAATCTAATTGAAAAGAAAGAGAAGAAGGGAGATCAGAACTTGATGCACACCACCAACATAGTGTACTGACAAAATAGACCATGAAGTTCAAGGTGAACATACGGACAAGATGTGAAATATTGTTTCTTCAGATTGAGTCCATTCTCTGTAGAGAACAGAAACTTTTTTGTACTGGGGCAGACTTGTCCTAAGCTCTATGTAAGAGTGCATACAACTTGAAGAATACAAAATCACTTCTAGCTCCCCCTTTTTACTCTTCAGACTTTTCCTCTCTAAGGTAAATAGCCACATACATGAGCATTCAGTCATGTTTAAAAATTTAAAATAAAACACGTCAGACATTTCCTCTTCTAGGAAGAAGATGAAAGAAGATAACTGGATGTATCTTAGCCCCTTTATTTGATGTTCTTTGGATAATCATAGTATAGAAAATCTACAGACTATAAAAGTGACTTCTGAGCTCTTGAAATTAGGTTACTCCAATAACCTGTATTGGCACAGCACAAATAGGAAAAGGACTGGTAGAATGAGAGTCTTTAAGACTGAGTTTTCAGTTGTCCTTTTTTAAGACAAGCAAGGCATATCTTTTACAATAATTGGCATAGTACACCTCCTGCTATATTCAAATATCTTCTATTATCTTCAGATGCCACTGAATGAGTTGGAATGAGAAACTGGGCAACACATAGCTTGTGGCCACCTAGGAAAGGTTAGCAGAGGGTTACTCTGTTCTCCAAGATGGCAATGAATGAAGTAATTAAATCGTTCTTTCCACCACCCCCACCTCTAAAACCTTTTCTTCAACCACTGATCATATTTCAATTTCTGTGAGATCCAGCATCTGTACTGTATAACGTTGTTGTGGTCCCAGAAGCATCCTATCTCAGGTACTGAATGAGATATGCTTCTGGAAAGAAAAACAGCATGTTATTAGGTAATTCTTTTTTCTTTAGTGTATGCTCATAGGGATTGCATAATTAAGGTTGCTCAAGCAACTTTTACTCAATAATTACCAAATTTGGATTTATACATGACTAATTGCAGTGTGCCACCAGAAAAGTCTCCCACACATTTCTTAAGAATACTGATATCTATAAATGGAAATAATGAATTGTTACACAGACTACTAATAACTTGAGCTAATATAGTAATGGAGCTGTTCAGTAGTGCTGGGATTGTTTCCAAGTTTAAGGAAGCAGTATGTTTTTACTGTCATAGATTGTCCTGCCAATTCTTGGAAGACTTTACCTGCTGATCTTATCATCTTCCAAAGATTTAAATTCTCACCAAAGCCTCATTTTCTCTGTCATATCAATTACAATCTTTATTCCCTTAATTACTTCTGCATTCCCCAATACAAATCCCACTTTTTACCCTCTTTTTCTGTGACAGAGTTTCAGTGTTCCCGTGCCTTTGACATTGTTTCTCACTGCAGCTATTCCACGCAGCTCTGCCCTTTGCTCCTACATGGTTGAAATAGGTGTTAATGCTACTGGACTCAGCAGACCCTGTTAATTTTCTCTTCTTGTGCCTCTGGCTTTAAAATATCACAGAGCTGCCAATATAAGAAAAATGTTACATAACTGTAAGTGGAATCCCTCCACTCTTTCCCTAACTAATATTCTTTCCTTAAGACATAAGAAATCTCTGCTGAGCTTCATTTTTTTTTTTTGTTTCCAAATCATATAATTTCCAGTGGCAATGAAAGCCAAATTTCAATATTCACTCAACATTGTTATCCCCAGCTGCCAAATATCAGTCTGCAGCTTCAAATTATATGAACTATTTAAATTACTTCTTCCTTATCAGCTTTCTCCCTCCCTCTTCCTTTTGGATTTCTTGTCATGACTGAAACAACATATATTTTGCCTCATTCTCAGAAATAACTGGATTGTTTTGGCAAAAAAGGCATTCTAACACATATTTTAACTACTTCTGAGCAGACGCTAGGGAACATTTGAGCCCAAATATCTACCAATTGGCAAATTGAAAAGTGCTAAAATCAGCATTTTATAATGGAAAGTGTAAGGGAACATTAATGAGCATAGCTACCAGGCCATTTTTGGCCTTCACTGGTTTATTCAACATTAGCCAAGTAGCACAAAGCCCCTGGCTGAAGCAGCCGGCTCCATGGAGGCTTCAGCTCTCACAGGTGACACGCTGCTGACCCAGCTGTGGTCTCTGTGTTTTGCAACTTTGACTGAGTCTTACCTTACTTGTGGGAATCTTGCAGAAGCTCATGCAGGATATTCTCTCTTCAAACTGTTCTGTGCAACAGCTGAGAGGGGCTCTAGGCCCTGGGAGTTTATCTGTTACCTAGAGAGGATGTGCTCCCCCACTGTTCCCCACCACATGTTCCCCAGGGAGCCCGAAAAGACCCACACAGGGACCACAGGAGAGGAACGAGAGAGGGAGTTTATTGCTCAAGGGTAAGGGTATATGAAGGTTTGGGGAGGGGGGCGGGGAGGGGGGCTAAGAATACCACCACTAGAGAGCAAAGGGGA
>JAWWLZ010000139.1:42206868-42243773 GCA_035041345.1 Poliocrania exsul
AGCTGCAAAAAGACTGCTTTATTTTAGCCTGTAAGAGGAAAAATTCAGAGAAAGGATATACCTCATGCCACAGAGTCACAGTCTCTCTCTCAAGGCTGGCAGGCAGTCTTGCTTTAGGCCAATGCTTTCTCCAGGCTGGCAACAGTCTCTCGAGGCAGATGACGGCTGGTGGTGTTGGAAGGAAGGCAAGGTGAGTTGAGAGGAGAGATCAGAGGAAGCCAGGCAAGTTCCCTAGTTTCTCCTTTTCTCTTGTTCCTCTGCCTTCTGAATTCATCTTCAGGTTTTTATAATGCTTCTCGATCTCTGCACCTGATTTTTGGCACGTAGTCAAGTCCAGATGTTCGGAAACCAATGATAAAGGCAGGATCTCCTGGCAGGAAGTATTTCCTTTAGAAAGTTTTTCACGGAGCTGACACAGCGGTGTCAGCAGACAGGAAAAACAATGGAGGAGCATATTTTTGGCTTATCTTTTGCATTACAACATCACTTCACAAAACACTTTTGGTAAAAGTCTACATAATTTTAACTGGCATTAAGAGCAGCATAGTTTTCGTATCTACTAAGTCCACATGTACTAAATATCTTGTATAGAGAGAGTGTTTATAGAGACAAGTAATTTCCTTCCTGAGGCTGTGAAAGATTATTAGAAAGTGTGTAAAAATAATTTCTGAGATAGAAAAATCAAACTGATGGCGCCTTCAATAATAACTAGCCATTTAAAAATAGCATTTTCAAGTGTAATGGTGATAGATAGTTTGGAAATGCTAACGGTGGCAAACAGATAAATAAATTCCTTGCTACACACAGAAACATTCAGGATAAGTCAGGCTCCAATTCCATAATATTCTTTCAGAAAATGGTTGGTTGCATAAAGGGAAAAGTGATGCCATTGTGCTAGAAAAAAGTTTTTAATATCAGAATGAATATAAAGCTCCAATAGCTGCAGCTGCTGACCCATGGCTGAAACATGAAATATTAATGGTGATTTTCAGATGACTATACCTTTTCAAACAATGCTTAATTTCTGGCTGTGTTATCAAAATCTTTCTATTTCCCACATAATTGTCTGCTTCTAAATTAAAATAAATATGCTCTATTTAAAATGCATGAAACCTGAGGATAATGGTCTACAAATTTACTCCAGATGCATACTAACTGCTAGAATAAACATTTCAGAATATGGTTTTACATAATACTCTTATCTGTTTCATTTGGCTGTCCTCATAAACTTGCTACTCTTCAAGCATAAACAGGTTGTTAAGTACATTTAAGGATTTTAGAATGAACACCAGAACTGTCGTTATCATTAAAATGAAGTGCTGATATTGGAGTCAGGCCACACAGAAATGTTTACCCAGCACTGAACTAGAATTTCAATTTTTTTCCTTCTCTTAGGCACTGTGGTATGGATGGCCCTGATACATCAGCCTGAAACTCATCATTTGAGATTGACTACTAGATGCTTATGCAACAACCTAAACTTGACTATGTAACAACCTAAACATGCAACAGTACATTTCTATGTGATGAGAAGGCTTTACAGTGTTAAGCTGCTGTAGTATGAATTCTCTGAGTTTCTAATTTATTTGGCTCCTAGATGGATGTTCTCTCTAGTGCAGGGTCACATGGATACTCCTGTCCTGTGAGTAATATTGTATTTACTGCATAAAAGGCATCCTGCATTTTCTTTGAAAATTCCAGATCACAACACTGAGATAGCGTCTGAACCCTTCAGTAGCACAAAGGAGTGATGAGGCAGTGTAAAGAACTAAGAATAGGAACTAGTGTGAGTTAATTGTTAGTGTTGATCATATTTTTCTTTCCAAAAAGAAGATTCTGCTTCATTTCACAAATTATATCCAAAGCTGTCATGTTAATTTATTCTTGAATATTCTACCTAATGAAGCTTAGTCAAATATTTTCTACAAATGATGCATGAAAAAATATACAAAAGAATGACATAATACACTTTTTAAAGATCATTTACTATTTTCCAATTTATGGTGTAACCCTCTACTGGACCTGCTCCAGGCGCTCTATGTCTCTCTTGTACTGAGGAGCTCAGAACTGGACATAGCACTCCAGATGTGGCCTCACTAGGCCTGAAGAGAGGGAAGAGGATGACCTCCCTCAATCTGCTGGGGATGGTCTTCCCAATGCTCTTCCTAATGCACCCCAGGGTAACATTGACCTTCTTGGCCACAAGCACACCCTGCTGGCTCATGGATGGCTTGTTGTCCACCAGAACCACCACGTCCCTTCTCTGCAGAGCTATTTTCCAGCAGGTCGACTCCCAGTCTGTGCTGGTGCATGGAATTATTCTACCTCAGGTGCAGGACCTTCCATTTTCCTTTGTTGAATTTCATAAGGCTCCTCTCTACCCATTCCCCCAGCCTGTTGAGGTCCTGCTGAGGGGCTGCCCAGCAAAACATGACAGAACTGCAATTTAAAGGTTAATTTTCTAAGAGGGCCTCTGTACTTTTAACATTCAGACATCTATTTCAATTACTGAAAAAACAGACTTTAAAGTGGATGAATGCACGCAGCATACTTGGGTTTTGTTAAATATGGGTGAAAAATTTCTTTTCATTATCGCTTTGATGAAAGTACACTCTTTACTGCCTGGTGAAATGTTTCCTGTTTGTATGCTACAGACTTGCTAAACACTTTGTCTAAAAATTTCAGACTAAATAAAAAGATTTACCTGGACGTATGGCAGAAGAATTTCCTTGCAAATCTTAAGTGACCTATAAATCTTAGAAAGTGGTTAATTTTGACATTTTAAGAGACCAACCAAAAATAGAAAAATATATGTAATCTTTGCATGCCTTGTGTATTGTAAAGTTTCTGAAAACAGTGAAAAAATATATTATGCTTGTATTGGTCTTCTATCCTCTTCCTTAATGTAACCAAATGCAGCTTAAGTTTTCATAGAGTAAAGGAAATTTCCAGTACTTCCTGAAAAAAGTTAGTATGAGAATACTTTCTTTTTTTATTGAAATGTCTTCTCAGATCCCCTTAGAACTGAAAATCTTTGTGTGTAATGGTTGATAAATAGTAAATGGCGTTATCTATTTTAAATATCGTGGTATAAATCATTTTACACAGATTGAAATTTAGGTTGCAGAAATTATGGATGATGGTCACCTCTATCTTTATGTCATGTTTGAGACTACAGTCAGAGGGAAACAAATAGTTTCACAATCTTCTATAGTTCTTGAATTGTTATTAAATGCAAAATAATTGCTGGCACTTTTTAAGGTAATTTGCTTAGAGCAGAAAAGGACGTCAAAATAATATCAATAATGATCAATGATTGCTAATAATATCCAAGTGAAATGGATGTATACATTCATTTTGGACAAGTATACATCATTCTCTGACCTTTTAGTTCTTTACTAATATTGCCAATGACAATGTACATTTCTCTTAATGTCATATGCTATGTTTTTCTGCAATGTGGACACCAGTCAGAAGGAGCTCAGCTGAGACTAACAACTTATTTAGCATAGGTCACTGAAGAACTGTCAAATACTCCTGAGTTCCAGTGACTATTAACTGCAGAAGATTCAGAGCAGTGAGTTAGAAGTGAAAGACTTCATAAACCATTTCAATTCCACTAAGCCATCCAACGTCGTCTTCTCTCCTTTTCATTATAGTTGACATTTTTTAGATTTGATCTTGGTTCCAGACTAGTAACTTGTAGCTGTGGGCTGAGGGGATGAGACTTTTCTTAGCTGCAGAACATATTAAAAGGGAAAAGTATGAAAGATATATGGAAAATGTAGGCCATGCAGCATTCAACATAGTTAGTTGCTAAGCACAGGCATTTTCAGGAAAGAGTTCGGTTTTTAATGTTGCTCTTGATAGCCAGACCAATTTAGTGACAGAGAGCTGCTGCTTCAACAATTTGATACCTTTGTGAAACAGTGTCAACATGACCTTGGCGCCATGAATTGTCCCTAAGTTTAGTCAAAATTGCTAAATTTTCTCCTATGTGGGGAAGGAGGGATCAAAGCTCTCATTTGCAGGATTTCCAAAGCTGAGCTCTCAGTCATTCTCATTCTGCGTGCTTGCAAGCTCTCAACCACAAAGCCAGGTGGAAGAACACAAAGCAAAACACAAACAAATAGGAGGATATTTCTCCAAGAGGCAAAAAACAGTAGACAAAGAATAATATACAAGTATTCCTTATTTTTATTTCACCTTTTAAAACAATATGTATATACTTGCATAAATTGTTTTAAATTATGAGCCTTGACTATGGAATAGTTTGACTAAATCCATACTTATTTACTCTTAACCCCAAAACCCTGATGGTAATCCCAGCCTGCCACTTTTGGGAAGTGCAAGAAAAGTCCAAAGTGCTTAGAAAATGCAATTAGACTGTTTTCTTACAATTACGAAGATCTTTTTAGTATTAGACAATGCTTATGTACATGTGGTTTTAGAGATTGTTATATTTTTTCTGATTGTGTATACATATTCATGCATATACACGTACAAAAAAGAGAAATACATCAATAGGTAGTTAGCGTGTATTGTATTTATGTGTATATATATTGCCAGTGTACCCATAATTACACATATTCCATGCTATATAACTGTGCATACCTATTTTTTGTAGGAAAGCATGGGGAAATGAAGGAATCATAGGTATATATGTGCTCATTTAACTTTTAGAAAGACCACAGGAAGTTTAGCCCATACTGCTGAATAGGCTCTAATATACAATTATTCTGGTACTGTGATTTAGATACTGAATTTTAGCCAACTACACTGAATTGACCTGGGATAAATGAAAACCACATTTGATCTATTATTGTCCTCCTATTATAGAAAGAGAATGGATTTGAAATATACATATACACATAGTGTATTGCAATATATGCTTTCTTTCTGCCCTAAGAAATAAGAACCTAACAAAAGGCAACAATTAATATGACCTTCAACCTTCACTGGTGTCTGTATGATGGTTTAAGGTGCTACAGAGACAGAACATTCATATTTTTCTGTGCTGATGAATATTGCAGGTGTCTTTAGTAAAGAGGAGAATAATATTGTAAAAGCTTTTCTTGGTCAAAACTTTTGCTTAGTGACATCAGTGTATCGTATTTCATTTCCATGTCAGAGCACAAGCATATAGGCAAGGGCAGTCCATAAATGAGGCATACATAAACTATGCTTTGCCTTTTTATTTTTTTTCCCACAGGCACAGTGCAAGGGATGTTTTTAACTAAAAGCAGAATAAATTATAAATTTCCCTCCTTGGTCTGCCTTACTACAGGTCCCATATCTGATTTCTGTAATACAGTTGTAAGTGTTAGGTATCCCAACACCTTCCTCACTTTTGAGTGAGGGACAGGGGGACAAAATGCACCTGACCTAGACCTGGGCTTTCTATGCTCATGGCTTTTAGCTGGCAGAAGGCCAAGCAAACCATACAGCTCTTCCACTGCTTGATACTAATCCTTAACCTGCCCAAGCTCTTTTGTGGCCAATGGGTAAGGAGTCCTTTAAGCGTCCACTTTGGAGAAAATGCTAATAAGTAAGAAAAAGAAAAGAGGAAGTGTCTGCTGTTTGTTTTGGAGATGTGGTATATTGTAAAGTTTTCTTCAGCTGACATTTCACTGTAGCTCAGATGGAGAACGTGAATGTTAAAGTAGGTATATTTTCCAAGGATCACTGGGCTGATTTAAAAACAAAGTCAATAAACTTGCCTGCAAGAGAAAGATTTCTTGTTACTTTTTTCACTGTATTCCTCTGGGCACTGCTATGAAAAGCAAAGTAGGCATCCAGTACTGTGACCTAGCACACAACCAGTGCAGTCTCAGGTTTCCTCCAGGAAAAAAATCTTTCAAAATATGATTTTAGATTAGAAGAAAGTTTCCTCACCATGCATATGACATTACATATAAAAATATTTTAAACTTATTTCTAATCTGCAATTGAAATGTCTCTGGTTTATATTTTTAAACACTTTCAAGGTTCTCTTCTCCTACTTTTTCACCTACATTTTGTCTTTGACCCAGGAGGAAAAAGGCACAGAAAGAAAAATAGGAATTAATACTGTTCAAAGAAGGAAAAACTCACTTGGAGTAAAAAAAATCCCAATAATTCAACAAACAGCCATTACCTAAATAGGTTATTAAATTATCTGCAACACCAATTTATAAACTGAGAAGTTGTTAAGCTATTCCAGCACTTGCAGCTCTTGCTTTCTGTTTCAGTTCACTCCAAAATTTATCAACATTAACAGTACTCTAGGATAATCAAAATAGCACTCTATGAAATTCATAGTAATTTTTTTTCTTAGATTATAAAATTTCATTTGGGATTCATATAATCTTTAACCTTTTATTTATCATGTGTATATGAAGACAAACTGAGAGAATTATTAGGAGATACTAATATATTTAGTCAAGAAAAATAGAGTAGTATTTTATGACAATGTTTGTGCAGGTTATCTGTTGTCATATTTTTCTCACAGAAATCTAAAAATTAATTGGTTCTGTAAGTGTACTTCATATACTGATGGAGGAACTAACCTTGCCTTTTGAAAGGAAAAAAGGTGATAAAAGATGTATTTTTGTGTTCAAACTATGATAATAGATGCATTTTAGGATGCATCTTCAATGACAGTAGTCTTCATTTTACAAAAAAATTTTTTCCCCCCAAAATGTATCTTCTTCTGAAGCTTGGAGTGATTTAAGGTGACATCATAATTATTTAATAAGAAATTATTTTTTGGTCTTCAAAATAATATGCCTATGCCAAAAAAACTCAGCTTACTTCCTTCTGGTGAATAAAAATAGTAACTCTCCTCCTTCAGGTCCTCTCTACTTGACTGGCTTCATCCAAGATGGAAAAATCCAAGATGGAAAAATAACTGTTCCATTCTTTCAATTTGGTGGTGTATTATTGCTAATACTGACAAACAGACAAATCTCAGGCATGCTTGAGAGCACATGGCTCTTACTGCCAAGATGAATGCAAATACCTTTCAATGAGAAACAGGAAAAAGCATGACAGGCATACCAAAAAAGCAAATGAAAATAACCTCCTTCAAAAATGTAGAACAGCATCTTATTTTGATCAGCATTTACTGCTCAGTATTTATGATGAAAACAAGATTATGCCAATTTGTGGGGTGTGACCACTCCACAATGGAATTGCAACTAAAAGGAGACATATTCTCTAACAGGGAATGAAAAGCAACTCCCTCTAAAGGGCTGTAACTGGAAGCCCTGATGCAGCACACTGGAAGCAAAGGACAATTCAGTACAGTATGACCAAGGGCACCTCTGTTCTCATCCATGCCATGCAGTTGAGGCACTGCACCTTCAGACATGTCGATGCTGAATCTCTTCTGGCCAAAGAATCAAGGCTGAGTTTGCCTCCATACTGCTGGTTTAGCTCATGGTCCACTTGGCCCAAAAGTCTGCAGGTTCAGTTCGTTCCTTAAAAAGGAATGAAAAAGCTTACCAACAACATAGTAAATATTGCTGTAAATGCAATTGATATGCTGAGTAAAATTCATCCCATCACTGCCAAAATTCTCACTGAAATCAGTGCAGCAAAAGTTTTTTACTGAATAGGGGTACAGCAGTAGGAAGCAGAAGTGTTTTACATTTTCCTCTGGACATTTAATGGGTTGTAAACTTTAGTAGTTGCACAATTCCCATTAGTGTCAACAGGAGAAATGTGGCTAAAATTGAGCCAGATCTTTCTGAAAATGTTAAATGACAACAAATCTAAATGTATATACAGCAAAAAAAGTCTTATTTCAATGAAAAATATGCATGTGTTACTTTGTTTCCCCATGGTCTACCTTAGAATTAAATGAAAGTTTACTGGTTACCTGGAGAAAATGTATTTTGTGAAAATGGAGCTTGTCACACCAGCTCGTTTTACTAGAAACCAGCACTTAGCATCACTGGTCATAAATAACTCAGCATATAATTTTGCAAAACTTGGGGAAAAAAAATTATTATTGCTTTTTGAAAGGGATTATAGATGCATAAAGCAGTTAAATGCCACCCTGATTCCCAATCCCACCAGATCTTGGAAGCTAAGCAGGGTCAGGCCCAGTTAGTACTTGGATGGGAGACCTCCTGGGAATACCGGGGGCTGTAGGTTCTAGTCCTGAGGACTTCACTGTCACCGTCCAAGCTCACTTGGCTGTGGCAGATGAACCTTAGGAGTTAAAGGGTGGGGCCAGTTCCAAGCACTCTGTGCCTCACCTAAAAAATCCACTGCACAGGCTTGAAGGATACACCCACATGGGCAGAGCCCTTCCCAAATCTTCGTTCACAAAGCCTAGCCATGATGATAATAGATGCGTAGTCCTTACAGACAGAATAATATAGACTCAGAACAAAATTAGAATATCATAAAGAATACTTCAGAAACTACATGTCTGAAGTAACATTTAAACTTAGGAGCAAGAACTCTAGCAGATCCTAGAAACTGAGAGTAGAAAACCATCTGGCTCCTCAGCAACATAGTGGAGTCTTCTCATAGCTAGACAAATTAATAATTTACTGAAAAATTTTAATCTGAAATTGATTTCTGGAGAAAAGCAGTGAAAAAATAAGGGCATTAAAGGGAATAAAAAATATGTGTACTAGCTTATCACGTTGCAAAGGTCATTCAGCTGTTGCAACATATAGTGATAATAATGTTGCTGAAAAGGATCAGTCAATAACAGTTTTTTTGTTGTTCTCCAGGTGTTTATTAGTTTATAATTATTTGAGCCATCAGGTAGATGAATCCTAGGGCAAGTGTGAAAAATATATTCTGAATATATATTTATTTTGATCATAGAATCTGTAAAGATTGCTCTGAATGTTTTACCTTTTAACAGTTTTATTCATGTGGCACTTACATATATAAATAGCATATAACTGGCAGTCTTAAACAACAAGCTCACCTTTATCCCATTAATCTCAGTGCTATCTAAGCTTGAAATTCCAAAGATAACATTTCAGTATCAAAACTGATTATTAAAATTGAGATCATTTTAATAAGCAGCATGAAGGGGAGTGCAAAAAGATAAAGATAAGCAGGAAATAAAAGCAGCAACAGTAAAAGCATACACAGAACACAGAATACAGAAAGAAGAATTGGGATGGGGAAAAAAACACACACACACACCAAAAAAAGCCTGTTCAGGTTTGGCAGAGGCATGTGGATTTAACAGCATTTGATCCTAGTGCAAAGTGTTTTAGTATTACTGCCTATGTTCGTCTAAATAAACTGAATACTCCCATCTGGAATAGACAAACAAATACAAATAAAGAAAAAGTTATTGTTCCATGTCATTTATGTCACACACAATAAAAGAAAATATAATTCCATTAAGTTGATCTCTAATAATTCCTTTTTGTTTTACAAACTAACCTCAGGACTGCAAAAGTTAACATATTTTGTTGAAATATTTATAAAGTAACAATGAGTAAATATATATAGCGATGATTAAATACATATCAAATAAATATAGCTATACATAATACTATAATAAATATAACAAAAAAAGGGTTTGAATTTTTATCTTTTTAAATTTCTTCTAGGGACAGGGGGGTTTGCTACATTCACAACAAAATGGAATGCTTGAATTTCCATGATGCTGTGAAAGTGCTGAGATGCACTGAGGTACATTTCATAAGGCATCACTTGTTGCATGATGATGATGTATGATGCGTGATAGTGATCAGTGGAGACCCAGTCCCTTGGATCACGTGATGCAGGGATTTGAACAGGTATTTTGTAAGCCAGATACTGCTGAGCCAGAGCTCAGCATATTGCTCTCTTTCATCCTATAACAGAATCACAGACACTCAGAAGATTAATTTAAATCTGTATAATTTCCTATTATGTCTAGGCACTGAATTTAAATTTACAAAGAAATGTGAGTCTACTAAGCATCACTGGTAAATTTTGCTTCTGATTATCATCCAAATGGCATGTACAAGCTATGACGTTGACTTGGGAAATAAAGCACCGTGAGAAGAGTCAAGCTCTGGACCAACTATCCAGGGAGGTTGTGCCATACCCCTCTTTAGAGGTATTCAGTTCCAAACAATCCAAGGCTCTGAGTAACCCAGTCAAACTTTCCAATTAAACCTCCACAAACAAAGTATTAGACCAGATGACATTAAGAGAACCTTTCCTGTCTATTTTCTTCCATGATTCAAGTTTTTAAAGATTTTTAGTACAAAAAGCCTATGTTATCCTTGCCCTTCTGTCTGACCCTTTTTTTAACCTTTATCCATCAGATTTTTTGGAATTTATATTTTTCCCAGTTACCTCTGAAGCCTTCAGTTTCTTTTGAAAGTTCCTTCCAAAGAAAATACTACTTTTTACTGTTACTTCTCCGTAGCTCAAAATGAAAAGTACTTTTTCTAAGACTATATCATTATACATGCTGTAGAAGAATGGCTCAGTGCATGTTGCAATTGAATAGTATAATTCTCCTTTCTGGTACCTGTCCAATTTCACCATACTGTAAGATTTTGCATGCAGATATATACTGACTCAGTATAAATTACTTACTTTTCCAACACAAAATTTGTATTAAAACAAAAATTTGTATTATAACAAAAAAGCAATGAAAATGTTCATTTTCATTGGCCATAATATCAAAAATTATTAAAAAATGTTTAAAAACTAATTGTATAAGCATGCTCATGATGTAAAGGTTAGAAGCCTGGGAAGTCTCCATTATACATTAGCTTTTCATTCAAAGATCAGCAGAAGCTCCATTGTTAGATGACAGTGTTAAGATAAAATGTCTTGCCTGGAGTTAAGAAGGCATGACATATTTGTCTGAAAGGAAGGAAGGGTGTCATTTGGTGAAACTGCAGGAAGCTTCAGAGTAGCAAAAGAGTTTCTTTTTTTTTTTTTCAGTACCTCCAGTTGTCTTCATACACATTTTAAAGAAGTCATCGAGGTGAATTAAATTCAATATATAATTACAAACTCTGCATTTTGTTTTCGGGCTTAAAGAAAAGAGAACCTGACAATGGTAAGCCCATATACTCCATTGATTGCTGGAAATACATTTTGCTATTTGAACACCATTTGTTTTGGAAACTCAAAACTTTGCTCCTCTGATGACAATAAGTCTCATGATGTGTATTTATACTTTTTATGCTAATAAAGTTTCATTTGAAGTTTTAAATATGGTACAAGAAGAATAAAAAACCTGATAAATTTAAGTTCAAATCATTTCAACATAATTCTACCGCTTAAAGACAGAACATTTCTTTTTATGTGAATAATTTTTCTAATTATGATTTAAAAATTATATCAATGTTCATTAAAATATGCAATTCTAAGGTAGAAATCAACTACTATCCTCAAGTCTCATTAATGTAAATTATATTGATTTTCATATTTATTTCATTATGTTGTGTTTTCTTTTAAATTTTTGCCAGTTTTTTCACCAACTATTGATGATTCAAAATGAATGTCCAATGAAAATCAGCAATCTGTAAGCAGCAAAATATATCCCTTTGTTCCTTCTTTTATATTCTAAATAGAACTTCACCTTGGAATTAGAGCACAGTCTCCAACTGAAATAGCAATATAAAATAACAGCAGAAAATTTGGAATAAACTGAAAGAAGGACTTTCAGGGGTGGGGGCCTGGACAGGGAGTCATAGGCTGGTCTGTACTTGTTTGTTCTTGTAGTAACACTACTGCTCAGTACAATGTGCTCACTTTGCCTTGAATTAGAGTCCTGGCTGATAAACACTTATGTAGGCATATCAGTTCTTGTATGCTTTCTGCCAGATTTTTGGGATTTTTTTTTTGTTTGTTTGTTTGCTGGGGGTTTTTTCCCCCTTCAGCAGGATTAGGCAGTCTAAGTAATCATGAGTTTATCCAATATTCTTCTGTTTGAAACCCTCCTGGTGAATACTTCTTCCTATAAATCTTCACAGGACGTTTTCCCTATTCACACATATGTTATAGCCACATGTGGATGACTTTCTTATATCTTGCAACCTGGTGCTCTGAGGGAGAGAGAAAAATCTTCACAGACAGAACTGAATCCTTGAGAATTCACAAAATCTAGTCTTCTGGCTAGTGAGTCTCTTAAGCTACAGAAGGTTAGAGGAAAGGATTTTTGCTCACTAGTTACTCTAGCCTCTCTCTCAGACTATTTTTAGTCAATTTTTAAAAAGATCTCCCAACATCACTAAAGCATCTGTGAATAGAAAGCAGAGACAGGCAGAACCTGTAGGCACCATTGTTTTTGTAATGTAAATATGTGGGACAGTTTAAAGATACCTCTCTTCTACTCTTGGATTTTTGATGTGAATACTAAGCAGATACTCAGAGAATAAGTAGTGGAACATGTGTGCAACCAAGTCATATCCTTCAGATAGTATCCAATGATGACTTTATCTTGATTTGATTCAGTTCCTTTTCTAAACTAGTCAAAGTGTGTGTGGGTAGCTGCAGTCACAGCAAAATACCACTGAAGCAACACGCAGAGAACATTTGATAGAAATTTAACACTTCCTGTTTATATACCTCAATTGATCCATCAAATATACAGACTATAGCACTTTTCCATTTTCAAACAGTTAGTTTTGAATTATAACTTGCAGTTTGAAGACATAATTCACATGGGACTTTTTTTTTGCTTTTGTTCAACATATTACAGATCCACAAGATATTAAAAAGTGATGCTTATTTATTAATGGATCACATCAGCAATTTATGTCCACTACAGGAGTTGCTAATGTTATGTGGCCAAGACAGTAACATTTCCACCTCATAAATCATTCAGTACTAGTTACATCCCTAGCATTTTTCATGCCATTTTATGCCTAAAATGACAAGATAAACTACAAGAAATTTTTAAGTTGACTTCCTATAGAGTCAAAATTACTGTAGGAACTCTATATATCCTTTTGGCAAAAATGTGTAAAGAAGATACATAGGTAATTAAAAAAAAAAAGTTGCATAAACTTGGAAAGCAGGATAGATTTCATAATGCCATTAGGTTTATGTATATGCTATTTTGACTAGAAAATTTCTGATTTGGTTATCTTTAACAGAGCCTGATACATTTAAATCTAGAAATTGCATTTGGCTTTGTTAAATGCTACAAAGTATATATGAAAAGGGCAATATTCAGCCTTGTTTACACATTTAAACTATAGATGCTTAAAACTGTAAATTTAAAGGAACTTGCTTCTTCAGTTTTACTCAGAAACAAGAGATTCTGCCTTCCCTTGAATTGCAGTGACAGTTAATTGTTTGGATCTTCTCTCTTGCCTCAAGGCAGCTAAAGTGATTTTGCGACAGGACTTGAGTAGTAAAACAGGCAAATTACATTTGTTCCAGTTCCTTATTTCCACTTTGATAATTCAATCCTTTTCCCACTCAAGGCCAGAGCTGTGAAAAACCATCATTCTTCTTTATTCCTTATTTAAGGATATTCTTTAACCCTCTCATTAACAGTTTGAAAGAAACTTGGACACTCAGTATGTTCAGGGAGGAGGTAGATAACACTAACATTATTTTGTGCAGAAACTAGATAAATTCTTGCTGGCTCATAATGCATTATTTAAATAACTAAATAATAAAACAACAGCTATTTATGTAAAATTATTATAGAATTATTTATCTGTTCATTTAAAATAATCTTCATCAGAAAAATATCCCTATTGAAATATGTATATTCTATATATGAAACTGGCATTTTAAAATTTTTAATTGAACAGGCTTAATTTCAAAATCACCATGGTCTGATTTATTAAGATTTTTAATGTGCAAAGAACAAAACAATTTCTTTTTAACACCTGAGTCGTAAAAATTGTCATAATTTTAAAACTGACACAGCGCAGCTGTAGCCATTATCAGATTTAGTGATGGATGGAAACTGAATTTTAAATCACTTGCATTATTTGGTGATTAAGAAGATGATCTTTACAGTTAGTTTTACTGTGGGACTGTGGATTCCCTTCTGAAGATAGGACTGCAACAATATTAATGTATTAGAGTTTCCTTAAGGTGCATAAACTGGATTATTGTTTGATTAATTTAAACTGCCACCAATGGTCCACTCTGGCCTCCAGTCGGGATTCTTGGAGACACTTGATCCACGACGCTGCTGTTTCCTTTGAGAATACACACAGAGTCAGTCTCGAGGCAAAAAGACAACGCAGAAAGAACCGTTCCTCGCCAATATCGCCTAAAGAGACGTTCCGCTGCGCCTTTTGTGACTGGACCTGCCTATCCCGTATCGGCCTTTTTAGCCATCAGCACGCTTGCAGCAAGCGTGGGTAGTGCCCTTCCCAAATCTTTGTTCGCGAAGCCTAGCCATGATGATGATGATGATGAATTTAAACTAGAAGTTGTGTTTGTATTGTCAAACTGATGTGCTCCATTTGTAAATGAGTATTCAGTCCATGCAACACAACTAAGATTCCTCTGCAGTGGAGAAAAAAGGAGTATGAAATAGGTAGTCTTTTAAGTCAGAACCTCACTGTTCACTGAACTGTTCACTAAAGCAGATGTAGACAAATATTCAAGTAACACAAACCTTTTTCTTTTCTTTTATGGCCAAGTAGCAGCTAAATTGTTCCCACTGTCAGTCACTTAATGTGAGAGCCTGAGAGCCCACAGTTAAACGCGCATAATGATGTTCATAATCCACAAGCAAATTTCATATTCAGCCTTGAACACAGTATCACTTTACTTCTCCACTGGGAGCAGAGTGCCATTAGAAGTTACCATGGAAGTATTTGATGAAGTTTTTTAATGGGTGAACGAAACCACTGACTAAGTGTTTCAAACATACTGTGATTTTCCACTGAATTCAGCCACAGAAAAGTTGCTTCCTTTTACAGAAATTTCAGTTCAATTAATGAGTTGGAAAAGATACAACCTTCTTCACTTACTGTGGTTAGTAGTTTCCAGTTTTAGACTTTACTACTTAGGAAATATGGCTGAAGGAAAAAAGAATGAAATAGTTATATTTTTATATTTTATATGGTGTCAGAATAGTATCTGCATATACTTGAAGTTAAAAAACAATGGCAGAAAATTCTATCATTTATTCTGCTTTTCTGCTTGCAAATGTTTAGTATCTGGTTCTTCAGGTTAAGATACAGAGATTTTGTTAATTATCATCTATAATAAAATATACTTAAAGAAAAAATGTCCTTAAAAATCACACATTAAGTATATAAGCTCTTAGAATGTTTCATAACTTATAATGAGCATCTATCAAAGCCCTGAATTTTTCCTTAGTTTGGTTTCTCTTACAGCTGCTGTTTTTCATTTGATAATGACCATCGTCTACTCTTTCATAATTCAAACTGTGGATTGCAATTTCAACTGTGCACTTCAAAAGTATTATTTTTTCAGAAACACTTTTGATTCTTATTACAAATATTATCATGAGGACTGATTAATTTTCTGTCATTCTCTGTCCTTAATGTAATTCTTGCTCTGCAAATGAGACATTAAACTTTTCATATACAATATATTATGCATTTGAAGTAGTGTGTTAACCTTTCAGATCTTCTGTATTTTAGTAAGTTGGAAATTTTATTCCATTTAAAACTTTGTCAGGGCAATGGAAACAAAAGGTAGCAGAGACAACCAGAAACCCGAGAAAGTCAATGTAAAGCACTTCTATCCTACGCAAATGTAAGCCTAAATTTTAATGAAACTATTGTCAGAAGGACAGAAAAATTATGATATTAGAGTAAAGTAGATAGATACAAAATACCTTTTCATCCCTGCTTCAAAGGATAGTTTTGCATCATGTGATGGTTTCCTAGACTTAACTGGTGCCCTCAGTTCTCATTAGCAGCAAAAATAGCTATCTTTTTTTATCAGTTTCTTTTTATAAGCCCTCTGCTTAGTGATATTATTTGTGAAAGATATTTGACACAAGAACTGGAATAAATGTATTTATATTGCCCATTTTAATGTCATAAAGTTAATTCTGTCACTTGTGGAACTGTGAATGATAAGTTTAATTTCCTTTTGATCCTCAAAATATATCACTAAAATAGTCAGTTTTATGCCTAAAAGCGTCGAGCTAATTGAAAACTAAAGTCCAGCTAAGCTCTAACTTCTGAGAGCATTGATGTATATTTATATATTTAGATGTATATCTTAGCAAAATATTCCTGAAACTTCACAAAATGCCACAAACTCATAAAAATATTCAAGGCAAGGCCTGATGAGGAATATTCCTTGATCATCACTTAAATATGTAAAAGTTAGGTAAGTCAATTTTGCAGTTCATCTCATTTAAAAATTGCAAATAATAGTCCTTTTGTCTCTTCCTCTCATCCTAACATCAAGATTAAGTGAATTATTAATTGCAAGAAATCTGAAATATTATTTTTAAACTATCATCTGCTTTCTGGGCTTAGTAACACGCAAATGCTAAGATGTGAAGTTGTGACACCAATTTGAGGCATTTGACTCAGTATTTTTCCTGAATTTCTGGAAGGCATGTGCCTAGCAGAGTAGATTTTATTGATAGAAAATCTAGTAGTAACTAATCCTTTGATCTTAAGCAAGACCAAAACAAAAGCATAATAAAGCAGCCTCACTAGTGACCAAACTCATTAGTGACCCCACCCACCAGACCAAATCAAAATGATGGCTGGCCTCCCCCCGCCCAGAGACAGGACAAAATCAGCCACTCTTCCACAAGATTCACCTCCTCCATGGCTGTAAGACCTGGCAGGAATGGTTGGAGAGCCAGCATTGGCAGGAAACAGTGGATAGCTGTGATTCAGTACCAGCAGACACTTTCATGACACTGGAGTGAGGCTGCAATGCTGGTACAGGCAGCCAGAGCAGGGCTGTCGACCCCCCAGCTGACTGCAAGGACCCACAAGACACCCATCAGATTCAACAATGTGATTTAAGTGTTGTAATTTTGATGCTTGTTGGTAGAACTGGTAGTCACAGTCTGAAGATGTCCATGACAGTCCTGGATAGTGAGGGAATCCTCATATATAACCCAGAGTTATATATGCTCAGGTTCAGGTGGAAACACCTCTGGTACCTTCTCTGGGGTGGGGAGTTTAATGCAGTGAGTCACAGGATACTTTGGCAAGCTTTGACACCTTCTGCAATATTGCACTTGTCTCTACTGTCAGTGCAGCTGAGTCCATTATGACCCATTATGGCTCAGCAAGGAGAGATGCAAACCTTCAGGACATGTACGAATGTTCTGGGGAGTTACTGCAGCTGAGTCATCTGTGTAAGGAAAAAGAAACACTATCTCAGTTTGCAAGCTTTGTCTCTTATCTTGTTTAAAACTCAGCTTGTACCCTGAGATATCGGTGTGCACGTTTTCAGGCCCTGACTTGGGTGGCCACTCGGCACATTGTCAGCAAAGCACACTCTGACTGAGCCATGACCACCAATAGTCCAGTCTCTTACAGCACCTGGGCAGTCACTGCAGATGGTCGAATGTTTGAGTCATTAATCACCAGCAGTTCAGTCTCTTTAAAGAAGGCAAAACACCAAAAAGCTCAAAAAGCAAAAAAGAAAAGGTGGATACTGGGATTTTTGTGTACCCAGGACAAATGGGAAGGTAGTTATTTTTAATTTTGGGATCTGTGTAAATACCAGTCATGGGTTTTCATATTTTTACAGGTTTTAGCAATTTTATCCTAAGTTGAGAGTTAATTAATCAGTTTTCTGCTTTACTAGCATAAAGTAACATCTTACAAGAAGAGTTTTCGTATTTGTTTAAATCATGCCTGTCACAGAAGGAAGATATGTGATGTGTATTTAAATACTGGTTTGGATCTATGGTGGAACTGCTAGTCATCTTTTCAAAACCAGACAGAATCTTTATTAGTAACATCAATTGTAAGTCATATGATTTCTTTTGAGAGAGGAAATTAATTTTGCTGCTGCATTCTTGCTTTCCCCAAATTCACGTCTTCTTAAGGGTTCTGTCTTTCTCAAAGAATTCACACTTAGAGATCTGAAAGTTTTAGTTTTCCTGGGGCAAATAGTAAGCTTCTAAAATCACTGGGATCGTACAGTCTGGTTCCTGTTTGAAAGAAAAGATGTTTTACAAATACCTCCTTGAACTAGGTGTTCATGTATATGCACTAATGTTCTGTCCAAGTTTAGTGATGTATCTTTTAGTAACATATTTTAATTATTCTGTACACCAGTACCTTTCATAAGATATTTAGTGAAGGGTGAAATAATCCTGGAGCAAGGGAACAAGTTACTTAAAAAAAAAAGAAAATCAAGCAGGCTTTATTTTTATGGTGAACCTAATTACAGAGCATGAAACTATGGGTTTTATTAATATTTAGGAATCCCAATATATAATGATAATGTAATATTCAACATCATTCTTAAAAGCCTTTCAATAAAATCCAATCCATTTCCCTCTAAGGGTTTGTTTGGTTGGGGTGTTTGGGTTTTTTTGGGGTTTTTTTGTTTGTTTGTTTGTTTGTTTTTAATGAAGATATAAATCACCAGCCTATCTGTTGAACCTTTATGTCTAATGAGTTCATAATGAAGAACCCAACAAACTGTACAAAATATACATTGAACTGGAGAAATCTATGGAAGACTATTTAACAGTAACCGAATGAACCTTCTGCTTAAAGGGAACACAGGAAATCTAGTTCTCTATCTGTAGTATACTTGTGGCAAATCCCCTGGTATCCTTCTTGTACACCTCTATCACAGAGTTTGACACATTATCAATATGCTCATCCTAGATTATTAAAAGATTATTGGCAAAATCCATTCAAAAATCCTTTTAGGATCACTGAATAATGGTACCATTTCAGTTAAGTTACTAGCTATAAAAATGAAGCAGGGGAAAAATGCTGTTGCCTCTATGTCTGACTGGTTCTGGCACTGTGATTTCCTACAATTCGCTCTGTTAGTGGGAACTGTCTCACTTCTTTTGCATTTTTGGCTTTCACAATTACAGTCCATTTTTACAAGGGAAAATTGACTTCCCCAAGGTAAGTATTCTCTTGTTACACCAGAGGTGAGAGCCAGACACTGTGAATTCCTGGCAAAGTCCTATACTTTCCTGTGTTTTCTTCATTTGGTGAAAGCCGGTTCAATACTATTTTATGCTTTGGACCAGAAAAGGTATACATAAGTTTTAGAAGAGGAAATGTATTTCCTTCCAATTAGAACTGTATTGTTCCACTAAACTTAAGTTCCAGCCACATAGTTATATGCACCCTGAGTTTTATGATAAAATTGATAAATATTTCAAGAGTAATTTGAAACTAACTATAATTTAGACAAAGCCTTATGTCTTAAAATGAATAAAGTTAGCTTAATTTCACTTTTCTCTATACTTAAATGATAACATCTTCAGTCTGTACCTTTTTCTGTAAGTTCCTTAAAACCACTATATTTTTATCAGTTAAGTGTTTGAAATACCTGTAGATTATAAAACAATTCTCCTTTAAATACAGATGTGGAAATGCAATGTCTTTAATGGTGAATAAGATTTTTTTAAATTAGGAGAAGTCTTTAGAGAACTAAACACAATGTCAATTCAGAGGGAGTTCAGTCTGAAATATTAATAACATAATCTTAAAACCCATCCTAAACCCTAAAAATAGGCATGTGAAGCTATTTTAAAAACTTCAGAATCTCTTCTTTGCATTGTTAGTGAGGTTATTGCACAAGAACAATGATGATTTTCCACATCAAGACAATGTCCCTCAAAATGTAAAAAAGACTGAGGATCCTAAAAATGAAGCTTAGAAAAATATGCTTGGATTAATATTTCTACATAACAACTATATCTGTTTAGACTGTTCTGAGGTATAGACATTGAAAAAGTAGAGCTGTGTCCAGAATTTTAGGCACTAAACAGCACTTCTGATACTCTCTGTTGTTTAAAGTTTTCTAACATATTTTGTTAATTTTCACATACAGCTAGGACAAAAAAGAAAACATCAAATAAACAATTTCATCTCTTAAAACTGTATTTTTTGCTTTACTGATGAAATGTGGCATACATGAATTCTTACATTAATTAAGTTCTTAATATAACAACTTGGCTTCCTTTACAAGACTCTTCATCAAGTCTCAGTTCCCTTCGTCATTTCTTTTGACTCCACAATGAACTGTAGTTTTCTTTCTCTCACCAGCTGCTACTCACCACTGTACTATGAATTTTGCATTAATGAAGAAAGTTCAATTACCAAATCAGAACAACTTTTTGCTTACTCTGGTACCACAATGGAAGAAACAGTCACAAAAAGGACACCCTTATGTTGTTACAGTCAGAATGTATATTTGATCACATTTGTGACCTTATGTTTACTTTTCTTTCTGTGCTTATTTAATCTTTTATTCCCATATAGCCATCTCTGATCCTTACAGAAAATATAAATCACACACAGAATACTTGTGCAGCAAAGAATACAACAAGGATGCTAAAACTGTAACTGCCGTTAGGCACTACTTGAGTTCAAACAATAGCAATACCAGTAAATTTTGTTTACATGGGTCTTTTGATGCTTTTCAATTTTTACTGTAAAGCAGACTTTCCTGTGTTAATCCAAATATCTGCATTGAACTCAGCAAAGTCATGAGAAAAATAAGATAACAAAGTTGCTTATGATGTCATGTTAATGTCTACAAATTCTATAAAATGGCTCTATTCTGGTAAAACTAAAGAGGTTTTTCTGTTCCAGGAAGTCATTGACAAAGAAAAGTTGCATAGCTGTGACCAGTATTTGAATTATATGAACTCAATCATGGATTTATAGCCCAAATCCTTCAGTCCTATGCATCTTTCCCTTCTTCCTTCCATTTTCCCTTCTCATTTGAGGTGTTTTCAAACAACTGTTCTAAGCAGTATGTTTACATCTTTAAGGAGGCAGGAGCTTCTGAAATCATGACAAGACAAATATATATGTAATTCAGTCTGTATATTAAAAGCATCTTCTGAAATACATATCTCCTCTTTGAACTCTTTCCCCTTTAATAGCTAAAGTGGAGAAAAGAAAGATCATGATCTGGGGTGAGCAAAAGGGGAAATCTGGACCCCAGAAGAAAAAGGAAATCAGATTTAAGTTATGAAGGATCACTGAAGAAACACTTCTTTCTTCTCCAGGGTTGGGAAAGCTACCCAATATAATGAGCATTTCACTTTTTTGTAGACATCTGAGGGGAGATTAAAGTGTGGCCGCAACTGCGCTGCCTTGCTGGGACATGTGTCCACCTCTGTGGAGCAGCAGGCTGAGCATCTCTTCACCCTTCCTGTGAGCCAGCTTAGAAGTCATTGGGACCAAGCCAGGCAAGGCACACTAACATTTTTAAGAGGAACAATGTGAAATGACCGAAGGTTGTAATTCGTAGTCCTCAGAAAATAAACATTTTCAAGTGCACAAAGCATCACATTTTTCTGTTATAATATTCACAAGAATTTATTATACTTCTAATCGCTGTGTCTGTTGTTCCTAAGGCATGGATCCCACTCTCTGTCTCACCAAGTGCTACTTATTCTTACTTGCATTCTTGTGCTGACACTAATATGTGTACAGCTGTATCAGGAATTGTGACTTTAATAGACCTTGCAAAAAGAAACACACAGCTCATGTGGACATCAAGAAGCCATGTTATAACAAGTCTTCCAAATCTACTCAGTTTGTTCTTCCTACACTAGTTGAAGTTCAGCAGTTTGTTGCCAGCAAGTACAGTTTAACAGTGCCTAATTTCTATGAGTGTTAGTGCTGGGTTTAGCAGTTAAAATAAGGTTCAGATAATGTTTGATTTTTTTCTAACTATATGAGAGAGAAAAGAGTCTGCTTTCAAAATGCCTCATCCTACATCATGAGTCAAAAACATTCTTTGGCAGTACCAAATTATCTCATTTCAACTACAACATACTGATAAATGGAACAATCTAATGGCAAAACCAGCCTTTGCTTTGGGGAAAAAAAAAACGAAACAAAACAAACAACAACCAAAAAAACCCCAAAACAAAATTTCCTTTGGCTATATTTGGAGAATCAACATGGTAACTATTAAGGTGTTCTACCTACATCAACCAAAAATATATACTATAAAGTGAATGGCAAACGGTTTAGAGTGAACTAATGAACTTAGTCAGCCATAGCTTCATAAACAGCATGATTGATAATAAAATAGTAGCTAATTTCAAATTTGTACATAGTTTTCAGTAATTTTAACAGTGAATTTTTTAGGTGAAAAGTTTTTGTTTGTTTTGAGTTTTTGGGTTTTCTAATTATTTTTCAAGGAAAGGAAGTTTGACTAATATATGGGAAGCCCCTTACATACACGTCAAAATGAGTGCTTTTTCTGAACTGTGTTCCCCAACTTTTGCCTTCCAACCTGATGAGGGAGAGAAAAAGCCCTTTACTGGCAGGGTAGGCGCCCACTTCTTTCAGGATCTGCCTTACTGCATGGTGATGGCATTAAAAATTTATACCCTCTATGAATTAGAAAGAGAGCTCGAGTTAACCCAGAAAACCTTAATTAACAGAAAAATTCAGCCAGATGATTTGTTATTGTCTGCTAACAACTTTAACAGAGATATTCCAGTTGGTCAGTACCTGATGCAGAGTGGCTTTTCCAGCGATGGGCTTTGCTGACAACCTCCTTTGTCTGCCACCAGTTTAGTGGGGTCACAAGTCACTGGCATATGTCTTAGCATGGTTGCATTCCCTAAGCATCAAAACAACTTCTTGTAAAATAATCTTCTGGCAGCATAGTAAAATAGGCCTCTTCTGTTTTTTTCCAAGAGGGCCTGCAAACTAGCTGCCAAGTGAGGTGTTGAGTGCTGGGTGACTCCCCATCAACCTCTTTGATGCAGGGTCTGAAATGTTAAACATATGACTGACATTTTGGTAAGGAGGCTGTTTTGGCTGAAATATTGGTGGTATTTGCTGTTCAAGGAAAATAAAGATGTCATTTGAAAACTGGAAGAGTCCTGACTTCTGAGCAATTAAATAATGCTATTGATGAGGTGTAGCAGGAAAACAATCATCAAATACCAGCTTTTTAAAAGAATACAATGAATTTTTACATTCTGTCTAAGACCAATGAAATATTGCAGCTGAACAATATAGAATATTTTATATAGTGAAATCCAGAAAAACCTGAAAAGTCTGAAACCTTATAAAATATTTCAAAAGAAGAACTACATATTTTATTCATATGAGATGACATTATCTTAGCAGATTAGATACAATTCTTGCTTTAAAAAAGGATATACTTAAATATTTATATAACCCAATAATCAGGAAAGGAAAAAAAAATATCTCCCTCAGCAATGAGGATTTGCAAATGGCTAATTAACAGAACATATTAATTTTTAACAGATTAAGTTTTTTACCATACGTAGCTAATAATTGGCATCCATCCCTGCATCCATGGAAATTTCTGGATGTCTGAAATACTTAGAAGGGGAATTAAGACAATTTCTCATTTTCAAAGAAGTAGTTTACAGGAAAGAGTTACATATCCCTTACAGTTCTGACAAACAATGTAGGCACAAAGACTTTGCATGTGTCTTGTCAGCTTGCTGAATGGTTTTGAACATATAATTTCCATAGTCCAGGTAAAAGAGCCTTACTTGCCAAACTACTTGATTTTGAAAGTGCTTATAAATTATTGCTTTTCTTGGAAAACCTCAACTTGATCTCAGTGCAGATTTTTGAGTTGTGGTAGAGTTTTTCATCACAAATATGTTGGAAAACAATATTTAAAAGCAATTTTTGTGTAACATTATTTTGCAAGAGATTCATTCAGTGAGCACAGTGGTGTCTTCTGACACTGTAACCTAGTTACCTAAATAATTGAACAGCTACTTATCTTCCCAAAATCTGATTTTTTGCTTCCCAGGTAGCCCTTATCAGTGTGTTCGCATTTTCCAGCCAACAGACATTGCAAAAAGGAATTAACTTGTCTGAAGAGGCCTTGCCTGTAGCACTGCTTGCCTGTAGCACTGGTGATGTCTGTCCTTCTGGTCTTTGATCTGAGCTATTTTCACTGTGGCTCTTTGAAATTCCCTGCTTTCCTGTCAGACTAAGGTAGTCTTCTCTACCTCTCCACTTATTTAATGAAAATCTTCACAGAGGGACAGGTAAGGGTAGACAGGGATGCTAAATGAAAAAAAGACATACTTGACTGTTCTCAAGACAAGCATGATTAGTAAAGTGGACATGATCCAGTATTAAATCTAGATTCTCGTTTTTAAAGTTTTTTCACCTCAATTCTTAGTGTATTCTCAATTCCTTGTCTGTGCACAAAAAGTGTTGGATGAGAGGATCCAGAGAGTCCTTCAGCTTTCCTGGAGAGGCTGTTGACTATCTGCTTTAGATGTTTTAAATGGAAAAATATTTTTAAATGCTTGCGCTTATCTACTCTGCTCCTACTACTAAACTATCCTGTACAATCTTATGCCTTTATTTTTCTGAAGGCTGTCCTGTATGCCTATGCTTAGACACCAAGGTCAGGTGGCAGAATGTATGAGCTAGAGGTGGAAAATGGCTCTTCGCGAGAGTTATTCCAAGGAGTTATTTAAGGTACCCTAATTCAAAGATGATTAGGAGATCAGGGAGGAGCAAGACATGCTCAACAGTTACTGTGACCCATTCAGATAAGACTCTTATAAAGCCACTGGAATGGATGTACTGCATATGGTGATTTGGTCCCTTACAAGGCTGCATTGGTTTAGCAAAGAATGCACACAAACTTGTGCTCTATATGCTGTTACAAAAGATTTAACTTATCTTCTCTTTTGCTGTTTTTCCTTTTTTTTTTTCATTTTAAGAACTAGATAGTACTCAGCAGATGTTACACTACTTCATGAACACATTTTTAATATAAAGTGATTACATTAATCTGGGTATTCAAACCACATTACTTGTGTAAGTATTGATTATTCTTGCAGAAAAATATTTTTGTATCCCGCAAAAGGCTGTTTGCTGTAAGGTATCTCTTAGAATTTCAAATACTTGACATTAGAAAAGATTTACCTGGGCAAATAACAAACATAGGTAGTATTATACAGCACAGTTTTGTGAGATACAGGATGATTAAAAATCCAAGTGTTGGGGAAGGTGGGGGAGGTGGGAAAGGACCAGTACCTTAATTGTTCTTAATAGTAAACTTCACATTTTAATGAATACATGCAATTTAGACAATATAACTCTGAGCTAAGGTGACAAAAAAAAATAATCTCACTATATATACTACTTGTAAGAGGAGTCTTTCAGATCTGCTACAACTACTCCTGCCCATTTTTGCCTGATACTCTTTGGCAGCTGGATTTATCAACAAAGTAGCAGAACATGGGATAATCTCTGTCCTATGGTTACCTTTACATATACAGGAGTTACTAAATTGTTCAAAGCTGTTTTGATTGCATTCTCACAATTAATCCTCCAAAGTCTGCCTGAGACATTTTTCAGTTTTGTACCAATTAAAACATATTGGTATGGGCAAAAATAGTACAAAATTTAAAGACTTGAAATGAGTTTTTGTTTTCCAAGTTCAGCCATAAGGGATATTTTAAGGTATTTTCCCACTTTAAACATGCCTCCAAAGGTTTAGGCTTTACTAAAAACTTTAAATATTCACTCAGATGGGCTTAAGTATAGCCGTATCAAAACTAAATAATGGTGAAAGTCTGAACTTAGCTGAAAATACAGTGATCTAAACAAAAAATCCCCCAAACATGAAAATTATTACTACCTAAAGAAAAGAAAAAAGGCTGCCATAATCAAAAGCAATTTTGATGACATACTCTATAGCCTTTGCTTAAGTGTTCTGAAATCTCAGCCACTTTGTTAGGTAGAATTTGTCCTTCGTAAGCTCTGTGCTTGTCTGGGCCACTGCTTTAAAGCCATTACTTCAGACTTCAGAGGAAAGTGCAAAGCAGATCTTCCTACAGATGCAACAGCAAGTAACACAGAGCTTAATGAAAAGCTCTCACAGTGGAAGCAAGGATGAAGAGATACTTCCCCACATTCACAGATGTTACACATTTGGAGGTAACCACCATTCAGGTCTCCTTACAATACCTATGTTTATTGTTTTATCCGTATTTCCATTTCTCCAGTCCAGGTGGCTGAAGTCTTTCATGTCACCCATCAAAATATCTTTATTTCTCAGTTCCAGTAATTTCTCATCTACTCAAGTTTTGATTTGCTCTTAAAAATTCTGAATCATTTCAGTTTTAACTGTGTAAAACACTCATCGTGACAAAATCCACTCTTTTCTGATGCCACATTAATAAGGTGAAAACCACCTCAGAAGATTTTCCGCACAACATAAGGCTGGCACTATTCATCCAGTGTTTTACTGAACATGGCTTTCCAGGCTAAGACCTTTTCACATCCAGTTGCTATGTTAATTCTTTCACTAATTCATTCCAGTGCATCTGAAGGAACCATTGTTTCTCAGATTTTTTCCAGGACTGAAGAGAGCTGATATAACACTGCTTCATACTGCCTGCATCCCATGCCCAAAATCATATCCTTTTCGTAGTTTGAAAACTTATACCCATGTCACCCAATGGTGACAGGCTCCCTCAGCCTTTGCGTTGTCTGCTCTGTGGCATTACAAATAAGATCATTGTTAGTGCAATCTTAGCAGTTATTTGGCATCAATCTGCAGAGATTAGTGGAATTCATGCAAAAAATAAGAAGGCATGCAAACTTTCTAGCTAGATATGTAACACTGTTGGACCAGACTTACTCCATTTTTCACTTTCCACTAAAATGGAGAGAAAAACACTGTGACTGTTGAATTTCAAGACATGAACAGTACATATTCACATACATATGACAGACCAGCTTTGCCTAGCAAAGCAGTCAGTCTCTTGCAGCATAAAGCTTGCTTTCAAAATTCCAGCCAGGGAGTTAAGGAAACTCAGTGTAAATGTAAAACCCCATCAGCTATTTTTGGATACATACACATAGCACATTTATGTCTGCTAATGCTGGCAGATATAAAACACACTAGTGTAACAGTTAGGTGATCGGAACTTTGAATTATGGTAAGCAATGGCCCAAAGGTGTTTTTATTCAAGACACTGCTCAGAGAAAGATAATTGGCTGCTGATCCCAAGAGAAAACTTACAAGCATCTGGGGATTATTTACTAAATTTACCTGTAAAAGCAACAGGGATTTGGAAACTCATAAAAAGAGTGAACAGTCTTCCATTCTAGCTCACCAAGCTTCATATCAAACCATCACATTATCCTTACTCACTGTAGAGTAGAAGACAAGACTGTTGCAAGTGGCATAAACATAATAGTTTTGATTTGCTGCAGTCAACTATCTAAGGCCATAGTTAATATCCTGACTGCTGTTCAATAACTTTTAACTTGCAAACTCATAGAAGGGTTTGCCTATTTTTTGAATGGAAAGGCAAAATTCAACAATCCTTTTATCATTCTTTTTTTAGAGTATTAGGCTTTGTCTTATAACAACATGGCATCCTTCCCTCATGCTTCAGTGTTGTCCTCAATTTAGCAACATCAGAAATTATTAACAATGCTGTTATCAGTCTTTTATGTACGTATTTATCCTCTGTATTATAACTGAGATTGGCATGGTGAAGTAAGTAAATCTAAACAAAACATGAAAACTTGAAAATATACCACTTAAATGAAGATTTTTTAGCAATCATGGTTTTGGCAGTAAAACTTCTCTAACACCTAGCTGCAGAACCATACATTGAAAATATCTGAAAGCTGGTTTCTTCTTTATCATTATCTATATTTAATGTTTTCTCAGCATCAAAATGGAAAAATATATAAAGATGTCAACCTTATCTAAGCATCATAACTAACACCCGTAACACCCTCTTCTGAATAGCAGCACAGTTTCTTCCACTCATAAAGGCTGATCTTTCTTCACCACTATTTTAATCACTTTATTTACTCCATGTCTTTAATCCCTCTGTTATGGTAGCACCAAAATTTAAAAAAGGAAGGCAGATTATACTTGGCAGATAGAAAACTATTCCAGTTTCTATGGGATCACTTTGTGATGACCAAGGTCTTGATCCTCAGCTCAGCATTATTGTCAATAATTTATCTTTGCTACCTTTTTTATCTCTGAGTAAAGAATGTTTTCATAATATCGAATCTAAACCTTCTCTATTCCATTTTGAAGCCATTCTCCCTTGTCCTGTCACTGCATGCTCTTGTAAATAGTCTTTCTCCATAATCAACTATGATCATTGTACCCATTCAATATACCAACATACTGCTCAGTGACAGCCTTGAGCAAAACTTATTTCTCATTTACCTGTCCACCTGTGCATGCTGTGCAACATTTTAGCGTTAATGGCATAACAATTAAAATAATGGTGTTGTAGATGTACTACTTTAATTACATCCTACATTGTTGTTATTACACAAATTATAATAATGCTTCCCAAAACTGGCAGTGGCAGGATTATAGGTAATGTTACTGATCTAACCAAGTAAACTGATTTTTTTATTTAACAGTTTTTTGGATTCAGCTTTATAACGTGACAACTGATGCGTATTACCTCCCTGTTATGGCTTAGCTCCACAGACTACAAAGGTATGGGGGATACTCTCCTTTCTGATTTGGTGCTTACTGTAGGTAGGTGATTGCCTACAGCAAGGCAGTCTTGAAACTGAGGCTTTATGCAGAATCAAAGGTGGGATAAGGAACCAAAAGGTAAAAGAGCTATATTTAGAGAAAATGGACAGCTTCAAACTTCGTGAGTTGCCATTTAAAATACTTGAATAAACAGTGGATTATTTGAATAAATCAAGAAGTTAGAAAGAAAATTGATATTGGTTGAGGCCCTGGAAATCTTTTGTTATCTGAAAATGGAAATATAAAGTTTAAATTAAAATGTCATTCTAATAGTAGTTATTTTCTTGATAACATGCCAAAATCATAGCAATGCCTTCTATTTAAACTTGTCTTTCAACAGCAATAATGGGACACAGCCTGCCTACTGGTCTTTAAAGACTGCTTATTAGATTAAGACATATTCTGATCCAATTAAGAAATATTATAGTTCTGAAGCTCTTAAATATAAAATATCTGTTGTTTGATTTAGGGAGGAACTTTTTGTAGAAGCTGGCCTGTGTAGAAAATGAATTCAAGTAGCAGCCTAGGAAAAAGCTGAAATGAAATGCAAACCTTTAAAGAGCATTTTGGGAAGATATAAGAGTGCTGTACTCAAGCTGAACAGCATGGCCCTTGATAAGCTATTCTTTATAACTCTAATTTTATGCTTTAATGAACATGTAATAACTTTTTAAAAGTCATGTATGCACTACTATCTACTGTTTCCCATGGAGCATAAGTCAACTGTACTTTATAGGAGCTAAATAAAGAAATAAATAAAAGGAAATTCTTAAACAATATTTATGACTTTGTGAAAAAAAATAGTTGAAACTTCCCAACCCCTATATCTAAACATTCACATTGTATTTTCCATGACTATTGGATACAGAATTAGGGTTTTTACTCCATAAAACAAATCATACTAAAACTTCCATCAGGTCTGCTACTTACGCCAGTCTACTATTTAACTGCCAAATCATCATCCTACACATTAAACTGCGTCTTGAGAAAAGAGTCATTTAACTGTCATTAAAGATAAAATACATTGGAACAAGCAGCCAAAGTCAAGCAGATAAAACTGAAATTAGCAAGAGATTCAGCCTTGAAATATGGTATTGGGTGGAGGAATCATAGGCAGATAAGTAAGCAAATCACTGGCTTCAACTGCAGCAGTAGCAAATGTAAATTACACCAATCACATACTTTTGTTCATTGTGGATTACAGAGATAGATGTATGCATATATACAGACAAACATACATGTTTTCTTAATAATTATTTTATACATATTTTCATAAATTATATATTAATATGCAGTATAAATAATGCAGTTAGATTATATTTTGAATAATAACATATTACTAGCATTTAATTAAAAAAACCCCTACACAGCTCTCAGAGCAGTCAAAATCTTGTATCCTAGCATATCATACTTTGTTTTGAATTTCCTAAAGATGAAGTTGTCATTTTAAGTTTTATGATGTCATCAACAGGATTTCACACTGACAGATTTCAAACAAGAAACTGATAGCCTTTTGAACAGAGAAAATCCAGTTAGTTCTGATCCTTTTCCCAGCATTTAGGTTTGCAGACTGTCTACAGTAGTAACTGCAGAAAGATTCCTGGGAGATGTGTTTTCACAAAAGCCTTAAAATATCTCATTGGGGTTTTTCCCCTCTCTTCAAGCACAGAGATTCACATCACATGCTTCATATTGCTTGAAGTTATTTGAGGATATAGATGGATAGCCTTCTGTAGCTACCTTTTCTGAGTGAATATTGCACAGGTATCTCTTAAATGCAGTGAGTATCAGCATAATAATCAGGAAGAATTCCATGCATTTAAACCTGTCTTCTTTTTAATTATTCAGTAAACTAACTTCCAATTACTTTATGATAACAAGAACACAAGATGGGCTGGAAATCATCATGACTGAGAATAAGTAGGAAAAGAGTTTTCTTCCAGATTCATGGCTTTATTTCATTTTTAGTGGGTAATTTTTAAGATATGTGTTAATTTAAAAACAAACAAACCAACAAGCCAACAAACAAACTCCCTTCCTCTTTTTCCATAAAAGTCTTAGTACATATTCAGCTATTAATGCACTGAAAAAAGTTTAAAAAGAAAAAAATACTGAATCAAACACCCAAATTGAACAAAAAATCCCACTACAAAAAAAAAAATCCCTCAGAATATGTTTAACGTGCTCTGCTCTTCACACTGAAGGCAGCTGCATTCCTTAGCTGCAATTCTATGAAGGAGAATCCCCTTGCAGTGGGCAGTCAGTTCTTCCTCACATAGAAGAAGTAAACAGTGTACCCTCTCATGTGTGCTCCATCCAGCCCAGATGGGTATTCCTGCGGTCCCTGCAGAGCCCCATGACACTGCTGCTCCTGCCCCTTCCAATTGCTAGGCTGACATTGGCAGTAACTGATATCCCCTCACAGTGTTTCAGCAGATATTGATGCTTCTCCATCTCAAACAAATTTGTCAGAGAACACACTTTCATTGCCTATCCCTCCATACACCTTATACACTCCAATTTGATGTCAAGCAGAGGACTGCTGAGAGACTGAAATATGTATTCTTTAAATTAAAACAAAGTATTGTTCTGCTGTATATGTAGAGGTAATAATGTGTATCTGGTAATTTTAAACAAATCTTAAGATTTATCAAGCTATTGACTGTGAACTTCTAAAGCTGAAAACAGTTTTAGAAAATAAACCCAATTTCATATGATTTGCCTGTGCTGGTTTCACTTAGAACCCCCTATAACAAATTGAAATATTACACCTATAAAATTATTTCCTAATGTTCATATGCAATCTGCTTGTTAATGTAGGAAATTTGATTATTGCTGCTTGTTTAGATGCACATGTATCTAGCTAGCATGATAGAAGCAGTCCTTCACAGTATTTAACTCAGCATCTGACCTTCCAAAGAAATTCTGTACAGATGTTCAGTCTAATGGGTAGGATAATATTCCCATTCTTTTGTTTAAAATTTGCTACTTAGTTTTAGCGTGCTTCTATTTTTTCTAAGAACTTGTTATAGGGTTTTTTTGTGGGAACAGTTTAAAAAAAATAAAAGGCTGATTAGTGATCACTAAGTATCAACCCAGAAGAAATACTTTATGTGTAAGAAAGAAGAGGAATGGTTCAATTAGGTGATTTTGAATGTGGCTTGGATTTTTTTTTCAGACAGGGTTTATTGATAAAAGCACTAGGCCTCATAGAAGCAGAAGAAGCTAGACTTATTGCCACTGTCCAAAAGGTCTTAAAGAATGTTTTGGAAACAGAAATGGAATCAAATCCCTAGCTCTGGATTAAGGTTGAGACACAAATTATCTCATGGTTTGATTTTCAGGGATTCAAAATTTTGATTGATGGCTGTGTCTGCATATATTTCTATGAATATCTTGCCTATATTGGGAGATGGGAGTCTTTTATTCTTGAGCTAACATCGTTGTATCTAGTAGAAATTACAGTCTGTCTGTGCAGTTCTGACTGTATGAAATCCTGCTTTCTCCAGGAGGTTTTCACTGAATGGAGTTTTTCAAAGCAGATAAAAGGAGAAAAGTTGTTATGATCTTTACGCAGAAAAGCAGTCAAGCAAACTACAGGGCTGCTTTCAGCAGGGAAATCTGATGCAGATTACTATATTTGCTGCTTTAACTTCTTTCCAAAGAAGAGTAAGCAAAATGTATTTTTGCAGTTCTAAAGGACTCCATTCAACATTACATCCCATCAATAATTACCTCCCCTAACAGACCAAGAATCACCTTCTTTTGTGTACTCCCTGATTTGGCATTAGCTACAAGAAAACCAGGAATTGCAGTTCAGGGACACACCACCAGGCCCTCAGTGGGGATGCTCTGTGGCAGCTAGTCCTCTTTCTCATTGTTATATTAAAGGCATAACCAGTGATTTTTCTGACACCATCAAGCTCAACCATTTGCTTTAGCATTACCTGTCCCTTTCAAATTTCTATACATTTTTGGTGTTCCCCTCACTGCTCTCTATCAATAATTTTTGTGCAGTCAGGCAAGTTGGGGCTTTTTTTGCCATGAAGATCTATGTGCTTTCTCAGCCAGCTGGTTCTCTCTCTGGAGTTGTAGAGATAATCATTTGTGATTGTAACAACATGAGGATATCTACTATGAAAATGCCACTATAACAAACCTTACAGGTACAAAATCGTATTTAATTAGCCAGCATTTTACATACAGATTTCATTATTCCCCACGCCAAAAGGACTCGGTTATGGACAATTATTTTAATGTACTAACAATGGATTCATACAGGGGCTATTGAGGAAACAGTATTGGAGAAATGTCAGCTATTATGAAGTGAATAAAAATATTACAGTCACTCCGAGCTTCTGTTCACCAGCTAAAGTTATTATATTTGTCAACATTTATAATGCTACATTAGTGCTATACTAACTCTGTCTTGCCCACTGGAATTATGTCTGTACAGCACATAAGCTAACCAAGGCAGGCTGCAGCACTCCCTATTCACAGTATGTCATTGAAATGAATGGACATTTTATAGTCAGCTTAAATATGGCAACAATTTTATGAGATGTTTTTTTCAAGGTCACACAAGAAATGCATCTCTGTGCTAAAAACAGAAGCCAGATGTCTGCTGAATATAATCAGCCAAAACATTTCTGTAGGCGCTGCTCTGATCAGCACAGCACTGGGTAAGGGTTTAGTACCCCTTACTCATGTTTTCAGACCAATCTTTGCCTTCTCCTCCATGACTCCACAACTTCTTTATGGCACCAGCCAAGTGATCTGTGCTTCCAAAACCTGTCAAAGTCTGTCCCTCGCATGTCGTCAGATAAGGGAGGCACTGAACAGCACCCTACATCTGACTCAACATGGCCAGCTCTGGGAGCAGGGCTGGCATTCACCACGAAGCTCTGATGAAGCAGAGAATGTTCTCTGTTTGCATAGTGCATTCAATGTCTGTATATCAATGTCAAACTCCAAACCACACTAATCTGAAAATAAACAGAGTGAATGGATATTAAACATGGGTAGCAGTCACTGGCAATCACTGAAGAGTATTTGTAAAAAAATGCAAGGGATTTACCATTCCCATTAGAATTAATATCAGTTTTGTGGCTAAAAATCCAGGCACTAATGTGCCTAAAACTAAACCACTATCCCATTTTTAGTACCATTCTAATGAAATCCAAATGAAAAGATTTAAATGGAAGCCATCCGCAGTGTCAGTGACATGCTGCTCCTGGTTATCTCAGGATGTGTAGTATCAACAACTGGGCAGCAGTGCTGAGTGCATAGACAAAATCCAAAAACCTCTTTTCAGTGCTTAACCACAGAGGAATTCCAGCCTTCTCTCTTGTACAACACATACTGAACTATAAGGTTGCAAAAATAGCTTGTTATGTGGAAGCCTGGTGCTACCAGAAGATAAAAACACTCAGCCGTTCATATTCAGACCTCTAGTCTCTGTGGCATTTTATATGCAAATACACTTGCATTTACATGTGTATTAAGTCAAATTGATGAATTTATCACCTTCAAATGAGCTGGAATGATATAGAACATTCCCTTTTTTTTTTTTTCTTTTTTTTTTTGACAAGGATTTGCAATTTAGGACTTTCATAGAAAGCTAGTTGAAAGTTGAAATGCACTTGCACTGTTGAAAAGTAGGGATAAATTTAGGAAATGCACAGAATTATTTTTAGCTGTCAAAATTCTTAAAATCACAAGCTGTAGATAGATAATTAACTAGCTAATGATTGAAGACACATGATTTAATTTAAAAGATGTCTGCAAAAGAATGACTGCTTGAAATACAAAAACAGATGAGGCTGCAGAAATAAAGATATAATAATTAAAATGTGCCTCTTGAGCAAAGACTGAAAGCATATGCCTATCCTTGCAACTTCACCATACTACTAACTTACAAATTTTTTTAGCGTCTTTAACAAGGTTTAGCAAGGGGCTAGCAGAGTTACTTAGATAAAACTCTCACTGAATGATTTAGCAAATTTTCAATCACAGTTTTCTCTCTGTGAAAATAGGTTTGGTATTTTAATGGATACATTGTACTGCAAGTAAGGAGGGGAAAAGAAAGGCAGGATAAACAAAGAAAGACAAGTTTAATATATTGAATTTTTCCTCTGATATAAAGTCCATATAAAGTCATAGACCACAGTACTAAATAGTGTATTGGTCATAACAAAAAGCACAATTTTACAAAACATATTTACTGCTATCTCTGTGACACTTTATAGCAGCAAATTTTGTGATCAAAGGAAATGTACTGAAGTGTGGCAAGTGATTTCAGTAGCCCAGATTAGCAAAAATTTACCAGTGTTATATTCGGAAGTTATTTCACTTAAGGTAAAAAAAAAAATAAAATTGTGGTACTTTCTTCCATTTCTATAGTAGCATTTTTTCTTCTTCCTTTAGTTTTATTTCTCATGACATATTTGCTCCTATCTCTGTATAAAATGAAAGAAAAAAGAGGAAAACAGAATTAACCTCATTGCACCACTTGCTGTATCCTTTACTGTCTGACAACAGAAAAGTAAATGGCAAAATAGTATGTGATAAGGTTTTCCACTGAATTGTCTGATGTGCTAGGAATTAACAGAGAGTTCAAAGAAATAGTTGAAGCAGTGAGAAGGATACTTTTGGGGAGCTTTGGGAAAGCCTGAAGCAAATACTTGAAAGTGTTTATAATATTAGGTGCAGACATTACTTCCTCCCCTACATATAATTTGCATAACAGGTGCACAAATATACTACATAGTATGTAAATTAAAGAATCCAGGGTTGTGAATTTTCATAGTATTTCTGTGTTTATTTTTTTCATTCTGGGTTATTTGAAATCTGTGCCCACATAAAATGTATTTGGATGGGGGTTTTTTTATGAATGGCATGAAGTCACTACAGACAATCTTAATCATCAAGATGATATTTCAATATGTATAAAAATGCCACATATATAGGTCAGTATTTGAGAACAGAGACTGATGAGACGGAATTCAGTATTTTTGTACATTTTTTTCACATTTGTTTTGTGGTTGAAGTGTTTGAGATCACTGATGTGAAAAATTCTAAGGACAAGGTTTCAGGAAACATTTTTTTCAGCAGAGAAGCTTTATTATATAGAATGGTACATAAAAAAAGAAAGCAACACTTGCAAGGAGCTAATAAGACGGGGAAATCTGCACTTGTAAGTCAGAATTGTTTTCCATACTAAGAGCAGGAGTTATTCCCTAAATTCCAGATTAATTATTCCTTATTGTCCCACTTAGTAATTCAGTTTTATATGTACTAACATGAACACTTTTTCTACTTTTCAGGTTTAGTAGCACTCCTTTGCTTTAGATTTACCTCATTATATAGAGAATAATTTCTGTCTCTGGTAATACATTATTTTCCGTTACGACAGAAGACATACTTCCAAACAGCTAAAATTAACACAGTAAAATTCATACAAGTCTTAAAATGTTTAACTATTTTATCATGCATTAAAAATGCCAAAGCCATTTGGATTATTTTGTAATCCAAAATTACAAAAAAAGAGTATGAGGATAAAGATTACAAACGGACAGCAGTGAGACACAGTTAGCATTCTTTATTTACACATTTCCCCAAGCAACTGAAGGGTCAAGGGAAGAAAGATGAAGAGAAAATTAAGTCATGAAGAGAATATTAAGTTTTGCTTTTCCTTCAATTTACTGAAAACAGTCAACATGTTTAAAGTAAGTGATGGATAGTTATATTAATTTCCAGACCTCCAGGGCTATTTTACTGCCCAATGAAAACATGAAGGAAAATGCACATCTATATCAAATCTGTCTTCCAATTTCCATTGAAGAACACTCCTAAGTCATGGGAACATTAAGAGAAACCACTAAATCAGAGTATTGAAAGTGCAAATGAAAGATCATACAAATGAGCCCTAACAGAATATTTTTTCATAGAATCATAGAATCGATTGGGTTGGAAAAGACCTCCGAGATCATTAAGTCCAACCCTTGATCCAACTCCAGTCCATTTACTAGATCATGGCACTCAGTGCCACATCCATTCTCAGTAAAAAACCTCCAGGGATGGTGAATCCACCACCTCTCTAGGCAGGCCATTCCAATGACTGATTACTCTCTCTGGAAAGAATTCTTTTCTGATATCCAACTTAAATTTCCCCTGGCAGAGCTTGAGCCCATGCCCACTTGTCCTGTTGCTGACTGCCTGGGAGAAGAGACCAGCCCCCACCTGGCTATAAGTTCCCTTCAGGTAGTTCTAGACAGTGCTGAGGTCACCTC
>JAWWLZ010000139.1:42259573-42273010 GCA_035041345.1 Poliocrania exsul
GAGGCACAGAAGTATGCTGAGAGAGCAGCCACCCAAGGGATACTGCTGTATTACCCCTTCTCCTTGTAGATGCTAAGAGAACTCCACAGTATTTGTTGTGATGCCACAAAAAGCTATTCTGATTAGATCCAAACATGTTTTGCCTTTGTGCTTAAAAGCAATGATTCTATTTTGGTCCAAGAAGGGCAGTGTGCTCCTTCACTCAGGTTAATTAGGATTTATCCTTTATTTTTTAAATCTATTTTTACAATTGAAAAAAAAATGAATGAATGACTTTTTGACTAAGGAGTATTTGAATTGCTTATACATGGCCTTACTGGCCTTCACTGTGTTTTAATGAGTTGGTTTTACACATTGTGTGAAAAGTAATGACAGAGAGTAGAATTATTGTAATTTATTATTATTATTAATGATATTTTTCATGATATTATTACAGTTTATACAGACAATGATAATAATCTTCAAGGATGTATGCTTAATATAACATAGGGTTCACTATTTCAAGGAATAATATACTGAATGTCTTGTACTCTTTGTAATTCATAACAGAGTTCAGAAGTTGGACATTTCAAGTAAGAAGAAAAAAAGTAATAGATATTTTACCTTTCAAGAAAGCTATAAGAAAACAAAAAAGAAGCAAAAAAGATAATTTAGCAGATAATTTGTCACAGCTTGCTTATCTGTTTTTTTTCTTTGTTCTGCAAAATGTTTATAAATGGTTCATAAAATTCTCTTTCAAAAATTATTAAGTTTTCTTGCACTTCTTTGAAATGTTTTCCAATACCTGAATAATTTATTAAGAAGATAGTAAATGGTGCACACGTCGCCTATGAACTGTGTGCTAGGTTGTGGAGCTAAACTAGAATAAAAAATCCTGTAATGCAGCCATCAAATTTTCTGTATGTAAACTAATAAAAAGAGCTAATTACATAAAAGTGGTTCATGATCAAGATTATAAGCTGCAAATTCTCATATCTAGGCCTTATGAAAAAGTTCAATTTTCCAAGGGTGAGTAGTCAACAAAAATATATGAAGATTAATATATATATTAAAACATGCAGATATTTTGTGGAGATAAAATAGTAAGAAGGATGGTACACTACATTTCTTACCCTGTGTCTCTAAAACACAGTACTGATTCTGATAACTTTTAAGATAATCTCAGCACTGGACTTGTCGGATTTCAGAAAAGATAAAGGATTATTGCCAGTGATTCTGTAATACAATTTGAAATGAATATAGAAGTAATACCTAGGTTTTTTTCCAGCTATTTTAGCAGTATTATAAAAGGTCTTACTGCTACCTAAAATAAGCAGCTCAAAATGTGGGTAATATTTTCATTTGGTAAATCATCTACTTATAACTAAATATTAACTGATCCACATTTTACAATATGGCATTCTAAGCATTTATAGAGCATGTACTTTAACAATTGTTAACCAATAGTCAACATTAATACAAAGTATAAGTATTTACCATCAAAAACAAACAAACAAACAAACAAAACCCCAAAACCCCCAAAAAACCAATCAAACAAAAAAAGGCATAACATAAGTTGTCATGATGATGTCAGAGTAGCAATTCAGTAAAGTCCATTTCAGAATACAGTTTGTTTTGTTATGCTGGTCTATGTTGCCACCAAGATATAAAGATCCTCTGAAGGATGGACTGAACTCTGGGTTAGTGACTAAATGAAAGCCAGAAATAAAAATTGGCTGTCTTTAGTATCTTTTTGTATTCCTAGTAATCATCTGAAAGTTGAAATTTGGTTTGTTTGTTTGTTTGTTTGTTTGTTTTCAAAATTTGAACTTTTTACAAAATCATTTATTGACTATATTAAAAATATATATCCAAGTTAATAAATAGCTAAATAAAATCTAACCATGTAAGGAAATTTGAAGAAACTGAAAAATAATTAATGGTCAATCAAATGAGGCAAACCTTAAAGGTATCAAGTAAGAATAGAGCAAACTTCTTCATACCAAAGTAGAATCAGTCACTAGAATTCTGATAATTTAAATTCACAGGACCCGTTTGGTATCTCAGCATGGAACACTGAATAATTCTTATCTCTGAACACATTCCTTGCATTGCATTAAAGTACCAAATTATTTTCTTTGTCATACTAGCAAATGATACACAAGTTTTGGATCTAGCATATTGGTCAGTTAATTTCATTTTTCAGGATGTAGAAAGATTGATCAGGATGTGTTACATTACTCAATAAAATAATTTAAAGTGTTTATTCTACCTTTAATGTGTGTGCACAATCTCCCAAAAGAATATCCAGGAGTATTTGTCAGGTTTATCCAGAGTTAAGACTAAGTTCTGAATGTTTTTACTCTAACTATAAGGTGTGCTATCATTTTTGTCTTCTTTCCCAAAGGTCTAATTAGGGTATTGAACCATGGTTTGCAAAGGAATTGATAAATATTTCTGATTCTGTACCACTTAACTTGTTTGTTTCATAAATAAAAAGAGATCTAATGATAGTACATAGAGTAGGGAAAAATTGCACTTTTCTAATGCATCTAATTTATACTACACATACATCAGTAGCATTTCCATTGACCCCTAGAGGACTACTTATGAATAAATATGACTACTTCCCATATAGACATGAGAACAAATAGGCAAAAGTTAGATAAATCAAGGCAATGTCAACATTAAAGGACAAGACTATACTAGAAACAATGACCATAGGTAATTACCTTTTCTTTGGTCTTTTTAAATGCTTTCAAAAAGCATTAAATAAATTTTAAATTATTGAAATATTTTTCTTGAGAGAAGCATTAACCCTATTAAAGCATGGCAAGGTGAAACAGGAACTATGGGAATATATTTGAATAAGTAAAGAGTTTTTTAAAAAGCAAAAGGATTCTTCTTATGTGTAGAGTTTCCTTATATAATTTCGTGGTCCTACTTGCTATCAGCTAGTCATGCAATTTGTTAAACTGTATTTTCAGCCTTTAACCCTTCATCCGTTTCATATCCCAACCATTATAATAACACTGTGACAAATGCAGTTTCTGGGAGAGTGTCAAGGGAATATTTAATGATGAATAGGTTATTAAATTTTACTATGCATGATGCAAGTCTGAGCTATCTATGCCTTTTAGAATGCATTGGATATCCAATTACTAATTTTAAATACAAGTCAGTATATGTGCATGTACATGAAAACATACATCTCTGTGGAAACATTAAACCAAATAAATTTTTTAAAAATACTTTGATTGTGGAGTTCAAGATGTTTTATACTTGTGTGATATACAGGAGTCTGAGCCAATGGCACTTGAAAGTGATCTTTGTTTAGCAGCACAGATCTGGCCCCTTAGTAAAACATATACTCCTGCAATGCATGTATATGTCTCCTGGAATTTTTTCATTCAAGACATTATGTCATATTTTGATACTGTTTCCAGATATCAATTTCCTTTTGTCAGATAAAACAGAGAGACTGGAATTCCCCAAAGAAAAAAAGAAAGCCTCCCACTCAGTATACCATTCAGTTCCAGAACTGTGTGTGTTTTTTTGCTAAACCCATTCTTTCTGCTGGAAAATGGAGCTCTGTGAAGAACTATATTGTGACCATAGAGTGAGCAGCTCTCACTGCTTTTGTTATTAAACCAGAAGCTATGTTCTCTTTTCTGTTTAATTCCAAAGACTTTTGATTAACATATTCCATATAAACAAACAAACAAACATGTTTTGGGTTTTTTTAACTCTTAAAATGAAGTGAAATCTTTGCTTGCCTTTAGGACTTTCCACTGATATGCTTAGATGCTTAAAGCATGATACTAGGAATATATGCAGCTGCACTGCCTTCAGGACTCTGCCATATACAGGTTTTCTGCACCACCTGACACAGGACCAAGATCTGCATAGGTAGATTCATTGATGTATATCAAGTCAATCTAAGGAAACTATGGTTATGTGCGTTTCCTAGCCATTGCTAACAGTTTCTGCCTAACATATATATTATATCTATAAAATAATATGTACTGGGTGGAAATGACAGAATGGAACAAATAAAGGCTTTTCTTTTAACTTTTCTGCCTTCATATAACTCTTTTTATCCTTTAGAAGCTAAAGGAGGTTTCATCTGTTCTCATACAAAATGGATGAATCTGATTGTTGTAATAATTCCCCAAATCACTGGCAATTTAGCGTGGTATTTATTTATAACTTGTTCAGTCCTAAAGTGCATATGTGCAAGATCATTTCTAAGCATATTATCTTACTGGCTCTCATTTCAGGCTATGGACAAGCTCAAAGGATCGCTTTTAAAACCTGCAGATCTGAAGGCTCCGGGCATCAGTCTACAAATGTGGGAAAGTGCGGGAGGTTAGATGGATTTCAGTTCTCATCTTGAAAAAATATCTGAACTGAACTACTGACAACTTGCGTGTAGTCATAGCAGCAAACCAAAGTGTGCTACAGAAATGCTAAAGCTGGGTCTCATTGAGCGAGGCAACAGCCCAGATACATCAGCAGAGAAATTACTGAACATGCAAGTCACATGTATCACATCAGCATAGATAAATCCTTTCACTAAATCTACTTTCAAAGTATGCCTTACTGATATATTTGTTGTTCAGGTAAGGTTAACCTCAGGAATTTTATAATTATTCTTAAGAAATGCTAACGACAAAAATAGCAACAGACTGTTCTACCTTTCTGTGAATTTTCTTATTGCTGGCAAATTCTAGGCCTTCAAGTCTTATTAAGGGTTTCATTTATAGAAGCAAACTGGTAAAGTATAAGATTTTAATCACTTTTTACCTAATTCCTATTGGGTCTTTTTATTCCATTTTTAATTCTACTAAAGACCTGGAACTTTCTATTCTTCTTTCCATAATTACATAGGAAAATATTCCGAGTCTGACTGTTACTGAAGTCTGACCGCAAGCATTGTAGGAAGGGAGAACAGATACTATTTTAGTTAATTATTATATCCATGGATCTTGTAGGAATGCACATTTGCAAAAAAACACACATTCTGAAACGCATTTCCACACAGAATAAGCTGGACTGCATATGTAAATGAGATACTATAAATAATCAAATACAGTAAGTATTCAAAAGTTAGCACACCCAAACAGTGCAGCACCAAAAAAAAAAAAAAAACAAAAAAAAAAAGAAAAAAACCCCAAACCCCAACCAAAACAAAGAAAACAACAACAACAACAACAACAACAACAGCAACAAAATAACCCAGCTTCATGAAGTTGCCAAATGTCATTAGGCTCTGGTTATCATCTATGGATTTGCTTACGTTCCTTCTGAACTGGGAATGGCTGACTGGAAATTCTAATTCACAGGAGGAAGTTAGTAGAATTATAGTCTATGCCAGTAAAACAGATTGAACAAAACTGCTGTTGTGTTCTTGCATTATGGCCTTTCAGTTAGGGAAATCTACCCTGAAAAATAATAATACCCTCTGGAATATAAGCAGAGCACTAGTACTCTTTGATTCTTTAGTGAAAATACAGAAGAAACATAAATTCTGTTTCTGCTTCTTGCCTGCTTAAACTATAATTTGCTTTCAAAGTTAATAGTTCAAATGAAAAAAATGTGTTAGACTGATAGACCCACCACTTATCTTGAGTTTAGACATATTTGTTTTAATATAACGTTTTTCAACTTAGTAACTAATCATCTGCATATGCATATCTCAGGAGGAAAGTAATTCACAAATAAACGTAATCTAACATTCTCAAACTTGTGAGTAGGCACAATTTTCTTTTCCGGTTCTAAAATTCTCTTAACTTCCTTTGTCTCTATTGTTCCATTTTTCACACCACATGCTTCTTCTTCTCATTTACTCTTTCATCCCTTTTCTTCAGGTAAGTTTAAATCTTACCACAAATTATTCCTGCCTTATTGCATTGAGCCATATTTTATGGACAGGGCAAGATTTGGCTCATAATTTCAACTGACACATGAAGTAAATGAGATGTCATTTGTAGGTTTATCTCAAAGATTTGTAGGAATATTTTCAAATTGCTACTGGCAGCACAGCTTAAAAATTTCCTTATTAAGAAACTTGCTTTTCTTCTCACCATTTTAAAAAAAATGATAAACACTTCTTCAGTATCAAACCATTGGTGATTATCAAGTATTTTCCCTTTAAAATCATTATAATCAAAGTAACTGGGAATTACAGTTTGTCTGTGTCTAAATAGCCTTAGCAGGTTCCTTTTTTTCCATAACATTACATAGCATTGATCCTTTTAAATCAATAGAAATCCTTTTACATTTCCTTGATAATGAAATTTTCTATTCTAATATGTCTAAACTCTATTATTATTTACCTTTAACAAAAGACTGTCCAAAAGACACAGTGACTAGTGAAGATACGTTCTCATAGGGATTATACAAATACACAGGATGGCATGACTCTCAAAAACTTATGACCAGGTAATTAAAAAAAAATTGTAATCGATTTCATTTTATACAATTTACTGCCATTGCAAAACCCAGTAAATCAGTTTCATTAAGTTACAGATTTTCTAACCATAAACTTAACAGTGATTGCACATCATTTTTATTGGAGTCAAGATACTGACTCAAAATACTGACAGGGCAAAATTTAGTTGTTCTGCCTCGGTTACCACAATTTCCCAATAGGTCTTATTGAATAAGTAAGCAATTACTCTTCCTGGTCAGTATTAATGCATGATCTGTAAATACTGTTAAATTTAGTGATATAATGGTAACTTTTTTATATATGTAATTGCCAGTGTAGGCATATCATATGATATTAAATGCAACTTTCATTTTCCTAAAACATTTAATTTTGACAAAGAGCCAAGCCAAACACATTTTCTTCAGTAAATTCCCCTGTTATTTCTGCATCTTAATTTGTTAAGTAACTCATCTTATTTCACAAAAGTACTTAAAACTTGTCCATGGAGTAGAATATACAGACTTTTCCAATAAATTCATTACATATTTCCTTGTTGCAAGGTTTATTATTTGCAAGCAAACATTTGCTACTGTCAAAATCTTGCCTAATATATTCTTGACTTCTATGTAATTCTCTTTTTCAATTTTATCATAGCAAACACACTGATTTTTTGAAGCTTCACTTTTAGAGTTAAAATATAGAAATGAAAGACTTAATTCTATTTTTGTAAAGATACTACTGGGTAATCAGAAATGTCTGCATAAAATTACTGACATTTTCATATTCAGCAAGGAGACCAGAATTTTCACATGAACTCTGGAGTAGGCTAAGATAACTACTCTCCTTTTGACTTTTAATAGAAGTCACAACTCTGAAGTATTGCAAACACCAGAATAATCAGTTTAGCTCATGTGCCATTGCACAAGAGATTGGGGGGGAGGGGGGGGAAGGGTAAAATCAACAGTTCCATACATGAGCACAGAGCATCACGATAATAGAGAGTTCTGCAGAGACAGCTTGACACAGAGAAAATGTGGTGCTTATGCTGCTGAGAAAAGGCTTCTTGCTCTTGTATGTAGAAGAATTTCATTAATCTGTCATTCCATAAACAGCAGATGGTATGAAGAGTGTAAATACATGAGAATAACACTGAAACTCAGCCAGAAAGTCAAGGATATCAGTGGAGTAGTGCAAAGGCTAACAAAGCTGAAAGAGAGTTAACTATCACTTCAGCTGGTATAAACCAGAGTAACTGTTGATAACAGCTGAGCTATCCTGATTTACATAATATGGCAATACCCCTAACTACTCTTTCCTGAGTGCCATCCATATCTATGCATCCTCTTTTTGAATATGTTTTAGTAATTCATCAGCATAAGTTGTGTATTTTGATCCACAGAGAAATGGTCCATGAAACTGGGACAACTGGGCTCTTGTGCAAGAGTAAAACAAAAGAGCTAAGGAAGTGGGAATTGTCCAGCTCATAAGTGTCATCAAAAACTAAAAGGCACAGAGAGTTCTTACAAGATTTTAATTTCCCACTGAATAGGGATGTGACAACATCTCAGTGACTGTATAGTAACTTTAAGATACCTAATCTAGCTGTAAATTGCTCTGCTTTTTGTACTGGCCACAATTTAGCCATAAAGTTCACTGCAAGCAAATTTACCTTGCAGAGATTATCCTGTGGAGTTGCTGATGAATTTTTTCAGAAATAGTAAGTTCTAAGCAGAAAGGTAGTAAATATACTGCTGACAGTCATCCCATACATCATGACTATCATAGAGCATGTTCATGAAGAAAAAAAACAACAAAAAACCAAAAAACCCCAGAGTGCTGGAGCAGTGAAGAGATACAGATATATCAGTCTTTTTGATCAATTTAAACAATTTTTCATATTCTTTTGTATTTGTTCATTAACTTTCCCCCCTGTATTTAATCAGCTACATTCAGTTCAGTCTTATGTTAATGTCTTCTGAGTAGTCAAATAAATTATTAGCCACAATATCAAATCATCTCTAGAGAGGAAAGCAAAAGAGAAGAGATGGAGAAAATATGCATTCAGAGTTGTATGGAGCATGAGGTTATACTAAGCCCTAGACAACTCCCAAGAGCTTTACGGCATTGTGGAAAGCTAGACCCAGCCAGTAAAAATATTTGAGCAGGGATAAAAAGTGGTTAAATGACTAGGAGAGGAAAATATTGAGGGTAACACACCAACCTCAAGTATTAGATTATAGTAATGGACCCATGCTGTTACTGTAAAATGTGACTTTTATTTCTAATCTTATAACTTTTTACCACAAAACAACACTTCACTTGGGTGGCACCCCTGATTGCCACCCTAGTCCTTCTGCTTCTTTCTACCTATTGGCTTATCTCCAATGAGCCAGTGTCCCTCCCATGTTTTCTGTGCTATGTTTTTCTTTGCAGGGAAGAATATGCGCTTCTGCTACTTCTGCACATAACCTAAGTTGTGCAGCCGGTGTGGCAACAACAGTAGATAAAAAGGACAGAACATGTTAGAAGTTAAAATTCAACCTCATCTGCAGTTTGAGCTTGAACTAAGATTTTAATTTGGGAAAATGTTTCGCATTTATGGGTGGGTGGAAAGTTGCTCTGATGGAGAAAAATACAGCAGTAGTGATCTAGGAATCTCCCTCCCTAAGGACTTCTCTTTCAGTTTAGGAACAAAAGAAATGGGACAGTGATGTGACTGTGTGAAAGAATTCATCCTTATTATTTCATAGCTCTCTGACTTGACAGAACAACAGGGTGAATAAACATTAGGCTGGTCCATAGAAAGAAAAAAATCTACTGAAGTGAAATTTCAGTCATTTTACTGCAATTCAGAAGACTATACTTCACTAAATTTGGGCAGTGTTGTTTTATAGGATGCATATAGAAAGGGTATTTGAAAGGCCAGTCTTCACTCTTGTAAAAATTAGAAATAAACCAAAGATAAGGGCATTTGAATTGAACAGTCTCATTATGAGTTTGACTTGGTATTTTTAACATTCATGAAACACCACTGACTGAAGTGTAATTGTGTTATGAGGTTTTTTTTAAATGTCTGAAACTATGTAATAATTTCATAGAAGATATGACAGCTAAAAACCGCCTCTCTCCAGTAAATGCTGTAGAAGCGCAGAGCAGGAAAGAAAGGGCATGATTATGTTTCTGTGCCGAGCTAACACATTCCTTTTAAACAGAGAAGTACTTCCTCAGGTAATATGACATTTCTGCATAACTGCACTTTATTTTACCAGTTGCAATTGAATCATGTATCTATTCCACCTCCAGCATCTAAAAGCACATATTGGAAGCTTCGCACTAGTATCTGCAGTCCTTGAATGGATGAGGACACTGTGAGTGAAAAGAGGCTTAAAAGTAGTATAAAAAGGTCGCTTTGCCAATGAAAGAATTGCCATAGGCTTGCCCTGGTTTAAGGCCATGTTCAAATGCTAATCTGCAGAGTATTGCCTGAACTATTTCTCCCTCTACAATTCACTCCATAGAGGTTAAGAAGTAAGAACCAAGCATCTTTAGGTGATTGTAAATCTGAATTCACCTCTTGACGAGAGGACAAGGCTCCTCTAAATTTGCTGTTTGTCTGACTGCATATTATTTAATTGTGGATTTAATCTTTTCCTAAGTAAATGTTATGAAATGATAATGCAGTGGGTTTCATACATGAATTTTCCTTATTTTTCATGAACTTTGATGTATGTACATTACACAAACAGGTTTTGGGACAGCTTTGTTTTTTTCCTCCTGCAGAGTATATGTATTAATATGCCAAACAGGGATGGAAAAATAAAATTCCTGCTGAAATTTCTCGAGCACCACCTGTTCCCCTCATAACTTCAGTTCTAAATAATTAGGACTTGCTAACAGAAATCAGATAGAAGAAAGAGAAAAGGTAAAATTTCAAGCTTGTCAATAAATCTAGTTAATAGACCTCAGAATTTATCCCTAAGGCCTAAATGTGCAGGCAACGACATTGTACAGAACTGAAAAGATGCAAAGTTCCCTAAATATGTATATATTTATCCTCCCTCATGTTACATAACTCCCTTCTAAGTGTTCTACTTTATTTCCTGAAGGACTTAGCAATCTCTTTTCTTCACATGCATTTCCTCTTCATTGTAAAGATTTGATGAATTGTCAGGAAACAGAACACTGCAAAGAGACAGGGATATGCTCATACTGCTTCAGTTTTGACTATTCCATGGAAGTTCACACTGTTAGTAATTTGCATTAAAAATATGTGGATGTGAAATGGAACCCATTTCCCATATTCACTGGTTTGGCCAATCCAAAAACTGGACAGGAGATGACAACTAACAATGATTACCAGTGCTTAAGTGCCAGCAGAGCCCCACTAACAGCTGCAATACCTAGCAGTGCAAAACTAACAGCCACACCACTAGCAGCTGCACATGCATGAACGGAAGTGCTAGATGTAAAAGATACACTCTTTATGGTCCCCTTACAAGATGAGGATATAAAGAAATTTGCTTTGCCTTGTGAAAGTATACAACATACTTTTACCAGACTCCCACAGGAGTATAAACACTTACTTGTGACTGCTCATGCTGTGCTTGCTGAATTTTTACGGACAAACTCACTCTCTCAAGATGTAAAGTTTTATCAATATATAGATTACATAATTCAAGGAGGTTCTTCTGAAAAGGTATGGGAAGCAGCAACAGCAGTATGGCAAGCACTCCATGAAGCACAAATTGAGAACCCACCTGAGAAATGTTAAGGGCTAAGTAAAGACATAATATTTTGGTCATTTGGTGTATAGCAGACTCATATGGTGATTCCTCTAGATACCTTAAGAAAAATAGAATAGCTGCAGATGACACCATCTAGGAAAGAATTGCAAGTCAACTGAAATTTTAAGATATTGGAGAGAACTTGTGCCTAGGTTTTCTATCATTGTTCTCCCAATGTACACACTTTTATGAAAGGGAAAACCATGGAGATGGAACTAAGAACATGAAGAGGCAGTAAAAAACCTCATAGAAAATGTAAAAACATATCAGTCTTTGGGATGAGTTTACCCCCACAACCCCTTAGTAATGCAGTATGGGGTTTTGTTGAACATGGTACTGAACTGCTGAACCTGTAACATGCTCCAGACTGTCCCTGATGGACCAAAGACACCTTTATTATTCAGCTCGACTGCATTTAAAGAGATAAAACAGAGATACTCTGAGGGGAAAGAGAGAATTGTGTCTTAATCTGAGCCATTGAACAATTTGAGCCACTAGGATTGATGGCATACAAGCTAAGGCTGCCATCAATACAGTGACCTGCAGAGAGCTGAGGGACACCAGGTTGACTAAGGAGAGGGGAACTGGCCCACATCAGACACAGAGCAGGTCAAAGCTCTTGTGGTGATCAGTAGGAGGATCGGTCAGCAGCAAGCCTTTATTCTGGGAGAGAGCCCCCCTTCTGGGTTGCAGCTTTTTCTTTATATCTTTTAATACATCATTAAGTCTATTCACAATTGTTTATTCAGTTCCTTCAAGCATAGATACAAACATATCAGAAGGCTACAAGGTTTGCACATACTGCTAGTGCTACACATCCTGTTCTAATGTGGATACATCCTCTAACTTACTTATCTGTTACTTTGCCTACATGTCTTTCTGTGTTTCAAGGGTACACTTTAAAATGCTCAAGATTGATTACTTCAGGAGTTGAGAGTTCAACAGACCCACTGTCAACCCCATCAACCCCAACAACTAGGGAGTAACCTGCTTAGAAAAACCATGCCAAGATTTGAACAGTTTTCCCTTTCCAGGAACAATATCAGTACTGATACTGGCACACCTCCAGTGGAGATCAAGTTATTTACCTCATAAGTGAATAATTAATTAATCAAAATGCCTTTTCATTCACAAATATAAAAGGCAGATACTTTTTGAATTCCTAATTTATAAATGTTCTTATACTACAGTCATACATAACAAAAATGATGAAATTTATTATTTAGATCTGCTAAGTTACAGTAGTATTCACCCCTCATAAAACTGAGGAACTTTCTAAAGGAATCTTTCAGAAGTACTTAAAAATTCCTAGTTCTTATTTTAATCCATTCTTTATTTTTTCCTTGGCAGCATTAAAAAACAAACAAACAAACAAACAAAAAACAAACAAAACCCCACAAACATAAAAACAAAAGCAAAAAATGCCAAACCAAGCAAAAAACCCCAAACAAACAAAAAAACAAACAAAAACCCCCAACCCCCACCCAAATAAAACCAACTCCTCAAGAGTAAGAGCTGTAATTTCTGAAATAAATCCAAAACTGTTCTTCCGTGGGAATAAAGAGACTTACATTTGACATGGTACTGGCATGGTCACAGAGAAGTGGTATTTTCAAAGGGCAAAACAAAATCTTTTGATTACATAATACTTTGTGGTGATGAAAATAAATGGGCACAAGCAGGTAGGTAGACTAATTCTCTGTTGGATCAGTGTTTCTTCTCGTGTCCCAGTGGGATGTATGAGTGGTAGTTCACAGCCTAGAACATGCAAGTACAAGATATTCTCTGGTCAATAGATGCTCACCATGACATGATTTATGAATAATCATTATATTTGTTGTACATATTTCATTTTAAAATTTTATATTCTCCTATTGAAACACTAGAATCATAGGTCAAAACTGTAAAAAAGCATACTCTAGTTTGAGTTTTACAGGTTTTCATTTGATTTTTTTTTAACCAATTATGTCTAAAAGTCAAGATTTCACTCTCAAGAACCAATTTAAGAAACAGCTGCAACATCTATGACATTCCTTATCTTTCTTTACAAAAAGAAATAACAAAACATTTAATTCAACAATTTCAATTCAGCTAAGAATTTAGCTGAGCTTCTTATTTTTAAAAGGCATCTTTAAAGCATGTATATATTTTTTGAAGGATGAATAAATGTTGTAGTTTGGAATTATTATGTAAATTCTCTCCCCTGCCATTAACTGTCCTCGCCAGTGGTTAACAAAGAAA
>JAWWLZ010000139.1:42275602-42286661 GCA_035041345.1 Poliocrania exsul
TCTCTTGATGTTTTTATTGTATTTGTTTGTTTCATTTGTTTTGGTTTGAGTTTCCCTTTTCCTTTAACTTCCCTCTCTCCCCTATTTCCCTCTTGCCCCCCTGGGGTGGGGTCCCACATGGTGTGTGAATAGTGTGCATATGTGTTTGTGGATATTAGAAAATATAATTCCTTTTAAATTCAGTTCGGTTTCTTTTGAGTTCTTTTCTCTGCAGTTTTTTTTTTCCCTCTGCCGGGAGGGCTCTGGGGGAAGGGAGGAGACAGTCTGGGGTTGATAGGAGAGCTTAAGCCAACCGTAGACAGTGAAAAAATTGAGATCAAACATTTTCAATGTTGAACATTTTCAGAAAAATCACTTAGGTGCAATTCAACATCCATAAAATAAGATCTTCCTATTTCAGTAGAAAAACTGGAAATTATGATGAAAGCATTGATAAGAATTTGGATTAGGAAAATTCAGGTGGTCCTGTTTATCTCAATTAATTGGGTCTATCCATTGCCCCATCTTTTATCATCATGTGGAATGAATGTGCTGCTTCTTTTTTACAAGTATTTCACTCTGTAACTCTGGAAATGCTCAGTTTATACAAATTGTATGACAATTTTTAGCAGACAAACTCTGACAAAACAACTATAAGGGGATTATGAGGACAGAAACAGATACTTTGCTGAACTCAGAGGTGCTATTGCTATTATACTGAATTTTTTATTTTCTTTTATTTTTATTTTCTATTTGATGTAGGGGCACCATTCCTCCCAGGTAGGTTGGGATTATGGAATCTGCATATAGCTACATGAAAGCTTACCTGTACGTCTGCAGATGTTGTGTGGTTAAAGATTTTACAGTTGGTATATTTCAGTAAAAAACCTCAAGCCTCTTGGCATGAAGATGAGTTCCCATAGGTTTATCTCAACTCTACCACTCTATTAAAGCTATCAAAGCTATCAAAGCTTTGATTTACTTAAAGTATAGACACAAGTATTCTACCCTCAAAAATTATCTTTCTGAATATGTGTATCATTTAAAAAAAATTAAAAATGTAGACACATTAAAAGGAAAACAAACCTACCCTCTTTCTATTGATAATCTATCTTCTGCTCTAACCTCTCTGAAAGCATCTCTTGGACTACTGAAGTGGGCTAGGTGATGACTTGGAAATTTTAGTTACATAACAACTCCAGCACAACAAGCTGATGGGAGTTATTGGAAAAATATTTCTCATTTTTGGAAGTGGTCAGATTAACTTCAAATACTCTTAAGGAGGAATATGCTAGAAACATCACAGTTACTGAACTGTATTTCTATTTAATAACATCCCTTCAAAATTTCAAAGAGAAGGTCAAATACACAGAAACTACAGGTCACTGCAATTTTTGTGAGAATGGTGCACAAGAGATACACTTAAGAAAAGAAAGGAAAAAGAACAGTGGAGCTGAGCAGGAAATACCTGTTTTTATCATAGGGGCATTTTTCAAATTCCAAATGTTGTTCCCTATCATGAGTTGGAGCAAAGCAAATAACTCAGTTTTTTTCTTTCAGTTCTAGAATCAGATGAGTTGATGATGGTCAAATATAATGAATATAGTATATTTGTGTATGAATGTGTGTGTGCACAGACATATGCACTACACTATTTTCCTCTAATTGCAACAAGACCATGTCACCACTGCAGGCTCGAAATAGAGCTATGCAGCCAACACAAGGAAAAGTAAGGCAAGATGAAGAGGTAGAGATGAAGAGAAAACAGGACATTTTAGGGCCAGGAGGGTGGGCTCATAAGTTTTCTATAGCCAGTGGAGATATGTGTCCTTATGAGAGCAGCTTGTTGTAAGAACTTGACTATATTTTCGATACATGACTCTGAAAAGATCCCTTCTGTAACACTCCAGCCTTGGAACTGCTGGCTCACAGGCCCTGCTAAGGATACTTTAACATTTATATATATATAGGGTTCTTTAACACCTTATGAAAATGTCCAGAAAGCAAGCCACCATTTCAAAGGAGTTTCTTTGCTAATTTAGGAAAGTACATAAAGGAACTTCATAATGGTTCAAAAGGGCAACACACAAGCTAAACATAATATTCCACCACAATATCAACTCAGCACATATTAATCAACTATATGCAAGGCAATATTCAACCAATTCACCATACTTAAGTCAAATCCAATACCTCCAGCTTTGAGCCACCTAAAGTATCAAGAAAAGGAGTAAAGAAGAAGAAAGAGGAAGCAAGAGAGAAGGAGAAAGAGGGAGAAATAGCTACCCCTGAGACTGTGGAAGGACAGCTTCTCACAAATACAAATGGTAGTGCTGTGACACATGGCACCCCAAAAGCTCTGATTTTATCAGCTCTGGTCATAATGAAGATGTGTTAACTGCATGAAGTTAAAGATTTCCTAGAGATCCAATCTTAAAGGAGTTCTGAAGTATTGAATTTTTCAGAATTACCCAGTATGCAGTGTTTATTGCTCTTTGAAGCACCAAGCAAGAAACTCACTACTATGATACAAACAAAGAACCAAGAGAGCAAAATATTTTCAAGGAGCAAGACTGATTGATAAAATGCAAATCAATAAATAGAAAATGAAAGCATCAACAGCCATAGAGAAAGTCCAAGAGTTAAGTGTGCCATGTGAAACAAAATTTTCTGGATTCAAGGCTAAGAGAAGAAAAAAATCTATCATCTTGATAACTATGCTTATGACTCCTGGCATTTCCAGGAAATTATGCAGCTTGAAGAGAAACAAGTTTAGTGCTTATCGATCATTTTCTTAAAAGGCAAAATTTCCATGTACCTTCTTTTCACCTTTCCCATTCCCATTGTTTTCCTCTTCTAAGTGTTCCCTCTTTTCTTCATATTCAATTATTTCTCATTATTCCTCTTTCCCTTTTTTGTTTTGTTTGTTTGTTTGTTTTTTGTTTTTTTTCTATTTATCTCTCTTTAGAATGTGTTGTACAAAGCATAGATATTACTCAGTTAATAAATTCCACATGCCTTGCATTGTCTGATACAAACTGGAATGAGAATACTGCACAATGAGGGTTTCATATAAACTCTATTAAAGTTGTGCAGAGGTTTGGTTTTGCTTGCTTTTTCAAGGAAGAGGGATTTCAAATACTCTTTCTGTATTCATGCATGTTCCCACATGCTTAGATATATTCATTTATACCTAAAAATTTTTGTATTGTGTGGTTTGACAGGCTGCTCATTCCTCAGATTGTGAGGCACATCTAGTAAGCCACCAATAAGAAACAGAATAAATCAGATCTAATTTTACGAAAAAAATCCCTAAAAAATTAGCACCTCTTGGTTTTATAAATTGAAATTCGAAAAATAAGTTAATTTTAAATATGTTTGAATACATCAGTTTTTTACTGTTCTGGGTCTTTTGAGAAAAAGCCTTGCTCATCAGCAAAATAAGACAAGCTAAATACTGTTTAAACTCCCAGATCATCAGGGTTTTTTCCAAGTCTCTTAATTATCCAGACATTCTTGTAGTCATGAATGTGGTTTTTAAGCCAAACAAAAGTCTAGAGCCAAAATAGCATGAGACCTGGACAGTCTTCTTAAGCATTGGTTGATGGTCTTTTCAAGCTTTGTACTTTGCGAACATTAGTAACATACTGACTTACAGACAAGTTTTAATGGCCTGTTTTGCAGGTAGCAAGAGTTTATTTAACCGTTCAGTTTCTTGTGTCACTAAAGGAAACTAGGAGTTTATTACAAAAAAAAACCCCAAAAAACCCACAAAAACCCCCCCAAAACTAAAACAAACAAACAAACAAAAAAACCCACCAAAACTGTCATTCTCTGGCTGTCTGATTACAAAGTTATTCATCATGCCTTAATTGCCTTTTAGGAAAAAAAGAGTTGCTGAATGGAGAAGCACAAGAAGGATAATGGGGTGTTCCTTCTTTGCAGCAATTTTAGTACTTGATCAACATAAGACAGGCTGTAAAATTGCATCCAGCAATATTAATTGTAATTTGAATCAAATCATCAAAGCTTTAATGGTTTCTTGAAATTTATTATGATGAATTTCTATATATGTGTTTGGATGTGGAAAAGGAAAGTTGCAGGTAAAGGGGAGAAATTCAATAAAATGTGATCTAAATATTATAAGAATCACTATTAGAGTCTCTAAAATATACAGCTAAAATTCAACAGCAACAATATAAGGTGTATTTACATTAATAGATTCACTACTTCAAACCTTGTAGTATAAATTAGGGTGATTCTCCACAGGATTCTTTTCTTTTGAATGTAGCTGGTAGCTAACACAACTAGCTAACTTTTAGATCAATATGCTTAGCAATATCAAAGGGAAAATTATCATGGAATTCAGTGGAAGTCTTTCTACAGAGTGGAATGAAAGGTGTTTTTAAATATATATATATATATATGTGTGTGTGTGTAAAGAAAATAAATAAAAATTAAGGATTCTACTTTCTTTAACATTGTCAGGAACTTAGATGAGAGAACTTGTCCCCTGAGAAACTCTACTTGAATCTGTACATGCTCCATTGTGATCTGGGAATATCTCACCCCTTTGTATAACACGACATGAGCCTTTGATGGCATAAAATACTGAAAAACACCCCGCACTTTCCATGGAGAAACATAACACATTTAAAATAAACTAAACGTGGGTTGAGCACTTTGTCAAGAGACAATACCCCTAATTGGCAGCTGCTGTTACAGCAGAGGTTGATTAGAGATGAGAGAGTAGTAATTCTCCACAGAAAGGAACTGCTTGATATTATTAAAAATTACCTACTTATTACAGATGTTCACTGTGGTTATTTTTATCATGAGTTTGAAAGACTGAAATCCAAATTTATCATTACCCAACTCACAAAGAGTGTTTTTTGGCAGTCATTAGTACACTATCAGCAAAAAATTAACTTGACAAGTTGTAAAAATTGAGAGTAATATAAAAAGATGTTTGTAAAAAAAGCTTTTTTCTCTGCATTTTTTAGTAGAAATGTCATAACCCTGGAAAAAAATGGAGAAGAAATCCTTAGACAAGAATACAAAGAGAAGGTATAAGGAGTAAAAGAAGAAACAAATACAGTGAAACTAAAGAAAAATATCTTTTGATAGTAAGAAGACAGTTGGAAGAAGTTTGCAAAAAACATTTAGAATCAGATATACCTACTCTTGGGTTGTGGTTCAGGGAAAGTTAATATTACTTTTTAAGTAAGTTGATGTTCACCATTAATGTCAGCAAAGCCTGTTTCTCTCTTCCTCCAATTACCGTGTGTTGTGATTTAACCCCAGCTCGCAACTTAATACTCAGCAGCAGCTCACTCACTCTTGTTATATAAAAATTATAATAAAGTTAAATACGGTGATTATACTAATAGGCATAATGATAAAGAGAGGGAAAGAGTAACACAACCCAAGAGAAACAAGCAATGCACAATGCAATCACTCATCTGCCCCTGACTGATGTCCATCCGTTCCAGAGCAGCCATTAGTGGCTCTCGCTCCACTCTCCCTTAGCTTATATACTCAGCCTGATGTTCTGTGGTATGAAATATCCCTTTGGCCAGTTCAGGTCAGTTGTTCTGGCTATGCTGCCTTCTGGCTTCTTCTGGACTTCCTTGCTGGCAGAGCATGTGACACTGAAAAGTCTTTGATTTAAAGCAAACACTACTTAACAAAAACGAAACATCAGTGTGCTAACATTATTCTCACAAAGAAACCCAGTCCCAACCAAAACAAACACAGCATCCACTCTTTATTCCATACTACTTACATCATGACAGATCCCACTCTACCTAATACCCCATCATCTTCTACAAACTCACAGAATCACAGAATAGGTCAGGTTGGGAGAGTCCACAGTAAGTCACCTGATCCAACCTCCTTGCTCAAGCAGCGTCATCCTGGATCACATCGCACAGAATTGCATCCAGAGTTCTGGAATATCTCCAGAGAGGGAGACTCTACAACCTCTTTGGGCAACCTGTTCCAGCACATGGTCACCCATACAACAGAGTTCTTCCTCATATTCAGGTGGGACTTCCTATGCTTCAGTTTCTGTCTGTTGCCTCTTGTCCAATTGCTTGGCACCACCAAGAGAAGTATGGCTGTATACTCTTGACAACCTTCCTTTCGATAACTAGAGACAGTGACGGGGTTCCCTCTCCATTGTCTCTTCACTTACTTGGTTGCTCCAAAGTTCATTCTTCTTCCTCTGGCAATCTAAGGGGAATCAGGCCTGGTCCACAGATCCAGAGTGGCAAAACCAGACACTGTGGGGCACTAAGTGCTGATGGGCCATAGAAGGGATATTACACAGTGCTACACAGCAAGTAACATCAGGCAATTTTATTCATTGGTTATTGTCACCCAAAATCAAATACCCTTAAGGTACAAATCAGATTACCCCATCCTTCTTCATTATTCATGGTACAAATCAGATTACCCCATCCTTCTTCATTATTCATCCTCTCCACCTATGTTTCTGAGCAATGACAAGAGGAAAAAATTCTGTCTCTGATGAAACAGGACACCATGTTTATTCTTTTACAAATTGGTGTTTTAACTTGGCTTGGAAGAAAACAACCCCTCAATGTCACTATTTAAAAAATAATGCAAAGAAATTTCCCCTAATGGCGTTTGACCATAAGTCTAAGATTTGTGTGGCTTTAGGCACCTTCTTTTTATTGTGAAGGCACTGCATAATGTGCAAGGCTTCTAGTTCAGTGAATGATGTCAGAACCTAGAAAGAAAAATAGTGAAATTTAGAAAGTTAAAGAATAAGCAAAAGGCAACAAAATGAACACTAAAGGATGTTAAAGAATAACAATAGTGTTTTAAAGTCTGTGACACAGCTTTGCTATATAAATAGGAGTAAAGAAGAAATACTCTGAAATATTTTCTTATGGAACTTATCTTGCATGTGAACATTATCCCCTGATGTGCTCATGAAGACCTAGAATATAGACACTTTTCTGTTCCTGTTTGTTGCCTATTTAGAAAACTTCAAATATTTTGAATAGAAGCCTCTCTCAATGCTTCAGACTCTTGATGGTAACTACTGTTAAGTGCCTGTTTCTTCTTCATGTACTGACTGTATCTGCTACTCCATCTGCACTACTCATAACATGAAGGGAGGAGAAGCCTCTGACAGTAAAGTCAAATACTTTCATTCAGTGGTTTATTGTTCTGTACCTCCTAAAAACCACAAATACCTATGAGTGATAAGTTTCCGATGAGTATCTGGATAATCAGTAAAACTCTCATAAAAATCTGAATAAACCAGAGGGTGGTACTTTGCCTCAGATTTATTTTTATACGTGTCATAACCTACTTAATCCCTTCCAAAACATGTTTAGCTTTTTCAGAGTTATTTTGTCATAATACGTGTAAAAACAGTCAGAACCCCCACAGACTACAAAATCATAACTCAGCAAGATATCTAGAAGAGATTCTTCAGCATCAAAGATGTTTAAGCATGTAGAGCCATAAGCATCTCCTAATTACAGTGAATTTATTTCAAGTTACTTTTGATTTATAACAAGCCACTGAGAACAGAAACTGGATCACTGAGTGTGCTGGCTTAAAGGTAAACTGATAGGAGAAATGAATCCAATGCAAGAAAGATTACAAGTCAGAGTTACAATTTACTAAAAAGATTAAAATAAATACAATAATACAGAGACAAAATTGGTTTTAACCCACAAAAAAACCAGATATATAACCTGGAACCCTGGGGCATGAACAGAATGGTGTTCATTGGCCCCTGTGCTGAGCACCATGTGGTCCCCCTGAGTACAAAGAAAAAGGAAAGGAAAACCTGTTTGTGACGATGATAGTCACAGTCTGAGTGAGAGTGGTGGTCAAAGTCTAGTTGAGAGTGGCAGTCGCAGTCCTGTCAAAGTTCTGGTCCTACTCTGGTTCCAATAAGTGGTATCAGAAGTCCCAAACCCCAAAGATTATATATGCTCAGGTTCAGATGGGAATGCCCAGTACCTCTGCCCAGGTCAGGGAGTTTCACAATGGGTGATTTAACTATGTGAGTCATGGGATATTTTTCATAATCTTTGATGGTCCATGCTGTTCAACTGCCTATTGTGCTGGTCCCTATTGACCCATTAGCAGACATGACTCCTCAGGCTTGGGTATGAAGGTGCTAATGCCTCCCCAGAGGGAAGTTACCACAGCTCCTATCTCACAGGCTTCTTTAACACCCAGTTTGTAGCCTGAGGTGTCAGGTGTGCCCTGCAAACAATCCATTGTTAACAGTTTATCAGAAATCACATAGAGGGTGCAGAATACAGTTTTGATTACACCCACACAGTGATAAACTCGTCCTGGCCACTGGAACTAGTATACTGAGGCCATCATCCTTCTTTTGAAGGTGATAGCAAAACTTGTATTGATTACAAAAAACAGGGGTTTTCTGTTATTTTTTAATAGGAAGTGATAAATACAGATTGCTGACATTACAAACCAATTCTGAAATACAACTTTTCTATAGCAAAACCAACCCCACTGATTATAGCTTTGGAAAATCCCACAAGTTAAATTTTACTCAATTCAATACTGTTTCAAAAACAGTCTTTTGCAACTAAGAATGCAGTTGTTTCGTCGCACCTGTTAAAAAGTAATACTAGCAGAGTATAATATTTCACCTAAAATAATAATGTCTGTATATCTGACATGGGTAAAAAACAATTCTCATAAAATGAGACGAGAGTTCATGATTCAAGATGGTTTAATTATTTTTAATATTATTCTGGTATTTTTCACAGATGTAAAAAATTCACTGCTATAAAAGGAGAAATTATAAGGTTACTTTTTTTTATTTCATCCAACTTCATAATCAAGAGTAAAGAACACAATTAAAGTCCTCAAAGACTTGCATAACAATATTTCATGAGGGATGGAGAACCCATGAGAACACCAAGGGCAAGAAACTTATACAAATGAGTAAAGGGTAAATCAGAATACTACTACTCTTTTCTTTGCATGCTCAGACATTTCATTTGGATATCCCAATGCGAATTTATGAAAAATTGTACATATGTAAGGACAGAGCTTCTATATGTTCCTTTTTACATTTATTTGAGCTATATGTACTTTGTTATCTGTTCAAAATCATTGAAGGTACTTTGTGAAAAAGAAATTACACTATCCCTTACATTTAAAAGTCTTTTTTGCATAATACTGTAGTGTTGAAATCATATCATGAAAAGAACACAAAAAACCCTTGAATATTTTGTTGACATTTCAATTTTATTCATACTGCTGCTATCTATAGCCAGCCAGATAACAGCCACAACACATTATACAAATCTGAAAGTTAGTGCTATAACTTTTGTCTAGTGGATTTCTTTTCTATTGCTTGAGCTCACTGAAAAATAGGAATAGAAAATTGAAGCAATTAGGTAAATATTTTTCAATTAAAACCAGATTTTCCCTAGTGAAATTCAGTTCTAACACTGACATTCCATGAGCTACAACCAAATTAAAAGGTGAAACAATAGTTGCTAAAGACTCCATTACAGATAAAATTTCTCTACTAATTGAAGTTTTTCTTGTCTGGTATAAGATCAGTTTTTGTACTGTTTATATTTAATTTGTGAGCTTGATGTAAAGATAAACTTAAATGTCTTCTTAATGGATGAGTATGAATGTTACATATTATATAATATGTATTAAGTGTAGCTATATAAATATATTAAAAGATAGCTATGTAAAAACTACATGTAATTTATATGCCATATAAATCCTAGATTACACATATATTATAACATTTAGTCATACTTTATCCAACATTATATACTATAATTACATATTACTTCATATTTGATATTATCTATGATTTATTATATATTATACATTTTCATACATTATGTCAAAAAGTACATCTGTAGTGAAGTACAAGATTACTGAAAAGTACTAACAGGGGTATTATTTAGGATGCTATGAGAAGCAGAGCTGATTTACTGAAGCATGCAGCATCCAAGCTTTTAATTCCACACTACATGTTTCCTTTGACACACCTACACCTCTTTTTTTTTTCCCCCTGTACCTTGAGGACATTAAGAGCACAAAGTAATCATCAAATTATCATGAACATTGAGAATTAGTGGCATTTGCATTTACATTTAACACTAAGTTTTCAGAAAAATCAAATACTTTTTAAAAAATTATTCTGATTTAAGTTAAAATGCTACTAGAAACAAATTTATTTTTTTAGACATCTGAAGGTATCTTAACTAGGTTTCTAATAAATGCAGTATTGAATTCATTTGGTTATGTTGTTTATTATTGCAGAAGAGACAAGGAGGAAAATACATACAAAGCTTTTTTAGGACTTTAGAGTCTCCATTCTAGTTTTAAAAGTGATTTGAAAATGTACTAGCTTGAATCCTGTTTACTTTCAACAAAACTAGGACTATTTAACTCCATGGTTGCTCTTAAAAATTTTACCAAGTTTCTCAGAACTGAATAATAAAAAATACAAAAGTAATAAAAAATCCCTACTATGTCTGTCAGATTATACTTGTTATTGTTTCTATTCCTGTTTTCCCACAATTAAAACCGGTTCCTAAATTAATGACTATGGAATCTAGTATGATCTCATCAAAGTTTTCTCATAATATGAAGAGAAAAAACATAGGAGAAAGGCAAGATAAAAGCCTACTATGGAAAAAAATAATATATTTTCCATATTTTATGCATCTATTTTCTTTTCCTTGTATTTCTGTCTTCTTAAAAAAAAAAATAAACCAACCAAAACAAAAAATAAAAAACATTTACTATCGTTCTGGCCCTAAGTCCAGCTGGCAGCTAAGCCCTGTGCAGCCCCTTGATCACTCTCTCATCAATGGGATGGGGGAAATATTGGAAAAGTGAAAAAAATTGTGGCTGAAATAAAGACAGTTTAATAGGGTGTCTTGATTTGAGAGGAAAAAACAAAATGTTTACCCACAAGCAGAGGAGGGGTTTCCTCCACAATAATCATGCCACTCTTTATCAAATTTAAGAAAAAGGAACTTTAATCAGACAATGGGTACAAGAAGGACAACTGTTCTTA
>JAWWLZ010000139.1:42286761-42313493 GCA_035041345.1 Poliocrania exsul
TTCTTTTTGTTAACTAATGGCATGGGCAGTTAGTGGCAGGGGAGAGAATTTACATAATAATTCCAAACTACAACATAGGGAAAGCAAAAGCCTGACCAACAAGGATAGTAAAGCAAGGAATTCACTCACCACTTCCCATGGGCAGACAGTGGTTCAGCCATCCCCAGGAAAGCATCACATGTAACGGGACTTCAGAAGACAAATGTAATCACTCTGAACATCACGTCCCATCCCATCTCATCCCATTCTATCCCATCCCATCCCATCCCATCCCATCCCATCCCATCCCATCCCATCCCATCCCATCCATGCCCAATGCCTCCCCCTCCCTGCTTCTTCCTTCTTCTTCCCCCACCTTTATATGCTAAGCTTGATGTCATACAGTATAGAAAATCTCTTGGATCAGTGGAGGTCAGCTGTCTTGGCAGTGTCCCCTCCCAAATTCTTATGCACCTGCAGCTTCCTTGCAGGTGGGGTGGGGCGGTGTAAGTGCTGCTCAGCAGTCATGAAAACATCCCTGTGTTATCCACACTGTTTCCAGCATAAATCCAAAACATAGCAAAAATCAGTGAATTCAAGTGAAGAAAACTATCCCAGTCAAAACCAGCACAATTATTTCCATGTAAATCATGCTGAAGTGATATCTTGTGATTTGAAGACACACAGATAATGGCACTTTTTTCGACTAGGTAGTCATATTAGGGTGCCAGAAGTGATTTCTGAAAGACTAAAAACAACTTACCTGAAGATTGACCTTAAACACTGTCCCTACACTTAATTATGTATGTGTTTGTATCAGGTTTGTGTGGCAAGGTTTTAGTAGTGGGTGAGCTACAGTAGTGGACTGTCTGAGGAGCTGCCAGAAGCTTCCTCTATATCCAATGGGGACAAAGCCAGCCAGCTCGAAGGCAGACCCACTTCAGGCCAAGGCCAAACCCATCAGTGATGGTGGTAGCGTCAGGAAAACAAAACAAAACAAAACAACACAACACAACAAAAAACCAAAAACCAAAAGTTATTGGGCAGAAGCAATTTCAGACAGAGAAGTGGGAACATGTGAGAGCAACAGCTCTGCAGATGCCAAGGTCAGTGCAGAGAGAGAGAGAGAGGCGGTGTTGCAGGTGCCAGAGCAGAGATTCCCCAGCAGCCTGTCATGCAGACCATGATGAGGCAGGCTGTCCCCTTGCAGCATATGGAGGATCACAGTGGAGCAGAGATCCAACTGCAGCCCATGCAAGGCCCCATGCCAGAGCAAGTGAATGCCCGACTGTGGCTGTGACCCCATGAGAAGCCCACACTGGAGCAGACTGATGGCAGGACCTGTGCAACTGTGAAGAGAGAAGCCCACGCTGGAGCAAGTTTTCTGTCAGGACTTGTGACCCTGCAGGTGACCCATGCTGGAACAGTTTGTGAAGAAGTGCAGCCTGTGGTGAGGACTCATGTTGGAGAAGTTTGTGGAGAACTGTCTCCCATTGAAGAGACCCCATGATGGAGCAGTAGGAGAATGTGAGTCCTCCCTTTGAGGAGGAAAGAGCTTCAGAGATGTCATGAACAGCCTCCCTTCCCCAGCTATCTGCAGGGGAAAGAAGGTATAAAGTATATTTGGGTATAAAGTTAAAGCCAGGAAGGAGGGAGAGGTGGGTGGAAGGTGTATTTTAAGATCTTGTTTTACTGCTCATTATCCTCTTCTGACTTGATTGGCCATAAATTCAGTTAATTTTCCCAAGTTGAGTCTGTGATGATAAAAGGTGAGTGATCTCTCTCTGCTCTTGTCTCAAGCTGTGAGCCTTCCATTCTATTTTCATTCCCCTGGAAGAGTGGTAGAGCAGCTTTTGTGCACAACTTGCATCCAGACAAGGTAAAATCACAGTCTTACAGACATGGGATCACACATCTAGAATGGTGCCAAAAGGAAGGAGAAACCTCTTTAAAGTGGTTCACTTCAGTTATTCTAGGAAAGGTGCTATGATTTTCTTTTTTGAAAATACAATGTGTGGGCAACCTTGGCAGAGGAGATCTTGATGACAGGAATATTCAATGGTGACTCTCACTTTTGTCTTTTGCCAAAATTAGTGTATTTATTCCCAAGAGGATACCAAACTAGGAAAATTACAGATAGGATAATCAGCAATATAGAGAAGACACAATAATGAAAAAAATCTCATATTCAGAAGGCTGTCACTAGACACTATCAGGAAGAACATTTCTTGTGTCAGTTGTCATAATCTCTTTGTTGATGCTTAAAGAAATAGGAATATTTATATAATTGTGAAAAAATATATTATTTTTCATTCATTCTACAAGTCATCTTAGACCAAAATCAATTTCTAGGATTTGTAAATTTCTTCCTCATAAGTCCATAAGTTAATTCAAGGTCCAGTCGTAAGGCTTAATTCTGTTCCTTTATCTGGCTAAACAGTGCTTCAGCCATTTAAAAGACTTCAGAGTTAATCTTGGAGTATGAGAGAATGAAGACGAGTTATAGTACATGTAAGTACATAATATGAGTAGATAGGGTAGGAGAAAGCTTATATCTGTAATACAAATATCCTTGCCAGGAGCAGGTCCAACAGAATGACAAGAAACCTTTTGTATTATACAAAACTATCACAAAAATAATGGTTATACTTGACAAGGAAAAAATCACAGTCAAGAAAAAAACTACCTAACCATATTTGACTGGAGGAGTTTGATGTTCTTCACCCAGTTCCACTAGATCCTGTTTTTCCATTTGCAAAAATGGGGCAAAAGAAAGTAATGCAGTGAAATCCAAATGTTTGGCTCAGGTCCACTAGTAAATCCATCTTGTATTGTACCAAGACTACACTTCCTTAATAAAAGTACAGATCTTAATAACACTAAAGAGTTCTCTTTCCTTTTTTACAATTACATGCCATTATTTCAAGTGCATGTAATGTATCTAAAGTACCTATTAACATGTTGAAACCAGACACTTAGGCTTAGGGATGTCATTCTGCTTTATCAAGACTGGGTGCTACCTGTTCAGATTATTTTCAATTATCTATCTATCTATCTATCTATCTATCTATCTATCTATCTATCTATCTCTATCTCTCTCTAATCTCTATCTCTATCTCTATCTCTCTATATCTGTATCTATATATATCTCTATATATGAAGAACGAGTATATATATATCTATATATAGATATATAGATATATATATATATATAAAGAACATGTCAGACTCCAGCAATGTTAAAATAACCTAATTCTTTAGTTAATCTGATTTGCTTATTATCTTATCTAGGGTACTGATTCAAAATTTGTCAGAGTATCAAACTTTTTCAGAGCTCTCACAAGTCTACTGAGCTCAACTCCCTGATAGGAAAAGCTCAGTGATCAGGTCTAAATTTGAAAGAAAGTTATTCCACATATTGCTTCTCTTCTGGACACATGGTCTTATGCCACAGATGTGCAATTTTCATTAGCTTTAATAGATTTCATTTCTACCCACCCAGAGAACAATTTTCTGCAATGTGCCAGTTAATTTTAGAGAGGATATTTTAGGCTACATGATGACATAGTTATATAGGACTAACATGAAAATGGTTTCAAACTTTTTCCTTTAAGTGTAACATTTTGATCTTACATTTACACTACATAGAAAAAGCCTAGAATGAGAAACTTCAGATAAGTAAGACAGTTAATGTAGAATACTCTGACATAGGACTAAAAAATTATGAATTTATTGAAATGAGTTTAAAACAGTAGGGAGAAATTTCATTAAGTTAATTGAGATCTGATACCAGTAAGCATTTATGTATGAATTCATTACATGACTCATCTATAGGAGTCCTATAATATTCAGTAGGTGTGATTTCACAAAGTGATTTTTGCACCTGACTCTAAAAACCCTGTTGCAGATTACTTCTTTCACACATCCATGAAGATAAATTTGGCTACCATCACAGGGATTCAGAGATGCAATCAGGTCAAAGCTGAAAAGAATTTTGTGTTCCATCATGCTTCTATTTTCCAAAATTCTGGTGAATTCTTTATCTCACTGCAACATCCAGTCTGTGAAGGAATCAAAAATCAAGGACTAATAATTATTTCTGAAAGCAATACTAGGATTATTGAGGCTCCTTGCATCATTATATTGGCCATCCTTGCCTCCAGCAGGTAGACTGTCTCAACTGAAGTAGCATTGCTGTCGAAAGTGGCATGGGTAGTGGTAATCAGAAATGGGAATTAGATTTGATTTTTGTTTTTTCAATCCCCTACTGTATTTATATGACATTTTTGTCAAACTGTCATTGTAAAAGTTGATGTTCCCTTTAAATACCTGGGAACTAATGTAGATACTGGTAAGAAATTAGGTAATTTAAATGCATTTAAATGTGGATGCAGTGGCAAAAGAATTGAAAGTCTGTTTTTGAAGACAAAGTCCCCTGAAATAATTACATATAATCTCTGGAAAACAGGAAATATTCACTGTTCATTCAGAAGTTTAACATTGCTGCAGTGTTGTTAGACTCTGTAGGATGGAGAAAGGACAGAGTGGAAATTTATTAATATATTTTTAAAACAAAATCACTCTTTTATTTCAGTTAAACTTTATATTTATATTTTTATGTAATTCTTCAAGACTTTACCTCAGAAATCCTAAGTGAAGCTGTTGTGTCTCTTTCCTACAACAGATTTGCTCTAAAACTACAGAAATTTATAGGACTAATGAATAGAATTCTATTTAGTCATTTATTGTCATGATTATTATCAGGCTTCAACTATGTGTTTTGCACTGAAATGAAAAATAAATATTAGAAGTGCTACAATATTAATACCTGTCACTTTAAGACTATACCTAAGGCAAGAATGTCTATGTGGGTGAAACAACTAAAAATACTTATCACATGCACTATAGCAAATCATTCTGTAGTACAGCCTGCAGAAAAAAACAGCAACTGTGCATAAAAATACCTTTGTGAAACCAAATGGATTAGAATGTATTTTCTTCTAAATGGCAATAAGAACAATTTTCACTATTATTTTCAATAAGCTTTTAAAAATTGGGACAGCTAATGTGCTCAGTCTTTTTTGAACATGTGGTGGGACTTAAATATCTTTTCATAGAAATGCATTTGTTTCTTCAAAACATTCAAGAACTAACAAGACCAAACATTTAAGAAAATATTGTCACTATAAAATCCTAAGATAGCTACAAACCCAGAATTGTTTCATTTACACTTAGAGATGAAAAGTGAATTGAATCCACTAGAAAGACCTAAAAAAGCTCAAATAGGACTTGATAAGGCTCAACTCAGGACTAAACTCAATGTCATGTAACATTTAGCAATTATTTTGGCACTACTGAGAGAAAATCATAACTTTTGTGAACTCATTAAAGTTTCAAACTCCATGACTCAGATCTCATTGATTTCACTGAAAGCAGCCAGCTAGGTGCAAAAATGAATCCCTGTTTCCTACATTAATGTGTGTTTCTGCTGAAAGCTTTGAAACATTTACCTCCTTATCTGTAGACCAGCATGGGAAAATTCCCTTATGAGTCACACCTTGTCCCATTTGTGTACTGGCACATTAAGCAATTCCCTTTGCCTTCCTTCTCTTTCTATTTTTCTAATTACCTGGAGAATAAGGAAACTCATACCCTTGAGTATTTGTCTCACTCTTAACTCTGTATTCCAGCTTCAGTTTACTGGCTTCCATCAAAGAATAATAAAAGCTTTCTAGCCACTTCCATTTAAGTGCAGACTTATTTTCATGAAGAACTTTTCCTCAGTAAGAGGAACCACTCACGTAGTGGCTTGTAGCTGTCATTACTGTGTCATAGATACACTGTTAGATTGTGAAGCAAATGTAAACCTTCCTAAATTACCCATACTTATTTTGAAAACCATGAAGAAACTCTAGCATTACTTAAAATCATTTCAACAGAAGTTTATTTTGTGTCTTCTAGACACGATAACATTATATTTCCTTCTTTCAGGTTGCTACTGTGAGACTCCCTTTTACATTTAATTACTTTAAAACTCTTTATTTATCTTTGGAATGGTATACAGGAACATGTTGGATTTATAATAAAGCATTCTTATTCTCCCTATATGTAGATTGCTAATGGATATGTATATATTGGACTTTTAGTCTTCTGTTCAGGACTCTTTTTTGGCCAGTACCACCAATATATTTAGACAAAATATTAGGCAGAACAAAAAGCATGGAATGTTTAGTTTTCACATCCATGGCAGTGTATTGCTGAGAAATGAATGTAAATGTAAAGAGATTTACAATCTTGTATTTTTATTGCATGACAGAAGTCCTCAGGACAGCTGAGAGTCTGGAAAAAGACCTGTTTTCTATATTTGTTGGAAACATATGCAGAGATATTTTCTTGAGCTGCCAAGGGAAAGATATACAGTTACAGTGTGACCCCCTCCACACTATACCAAAATGAACATTGTTTTTTAAATAGTAAGTAGTATTCTACTTCATATCAAGTGTTTGTGATGTACTTGTTAGTTATGAAGCAAGGGTATAGAAAAACCTCAATAAACCTTAACCAGCTTTACTGTGATTTTTTTTGTAGATGTATTTAAAATTGCATGAAGTACCAATCAACTTTGAGGAAAGGTATTTTGGATGAAATAGAAGTAATCTGGGGCTGGGACAAAGTTGAAGAAATACTCTTCAACTTGTTAATAAATTATGGGGTGAATAATTATTCCTTTTTTTTTTTTTATTTCCCATATATGCAAAAATATGCTACCTTATTGACTCTAACATATTTTCTGGACTTCCACAAGCAGAAAGAAAGTTGGAAGCATCTCAAAAAAAAGTATATAGTTATTCATACTTCTTTCTCAAGCTGTTTCATTGTGCTATTTTAGTTTAAATTACTTTCTTCCTAACATTTTCAAAGGACCTTACTGAGAAAGTCTGTCTATTAAGTCATACAGCAAGCAGAACTGGACCAACATAGCAGTTCAAAAATACTAAATTCTCAGTGTTCATTCTTTTTGTCTCCTAGTGTAACAGCAACTGATAGGACAATCCAGAGTTCCTTCAATGCCTTCAAACTCAAAAAGAGCTCTCAGAATTCTCATAGTTCTCATCTCCATTCACTTTGTTAAATGAGCATAGCCAATTGCACAATTTATTAGACTTAATATTATAGCAAGATTTAGGAAAGGAAAATAGGAAAGCTCTGAGCTGACATAGCCTGGAAAGTCCAGACCTTATTTTAATGTACAACCATTCTCAAATCAAGGACTCAGACTAAAACTTCAGGATTGTAACTACTATCTCAATCTAATTTCTGAGTTTCTCTTAATTAGAACAAAAATTGAAAGAAAAATCAGAATGAAAAATTTGCATATGTGAGAGCCTATCCCACCACCCAAAAGCCATAGAAAAAAATGAAAAGTTATCAAGAACCAGAGCTAATGCACAGTTCACTTCATTTAAATTTCAGGTGCTAATTAACTAATCAAAGGCTTTCAAGCAGAGCAAGCCAATCAAGGAAGGACCTCAATAAGATACTTCTAGATGTAGTTATAATGCTAGACACAGATTTAGAGCCCCTTTATCAAGTAAGGAGAAATTGATGGAGTAATGATCACATAGGTTGGTGAAGACCTCATAATGGTTGTGAGTACTGATATAAGTTTCTTTTTCTTGCACTAATTGATAACACTTGTAAAAGAGACTAAATTGAAACCAGTGACAGGACTCTCCTTTTCATGTCAGAACAAAAACATGAAGATAGAATTATAAAAGTAAGACAAGTGCTACTGAGATTATTGTTTCAAGTACTATTAGGTAAGTGATATGGATAAATATGTGTACAGTTAAGTTACACCTGAGGCATTCAAAAATACTTTTAGTCCTCTAGGTATGAATGAGAGTCCTAAGAGACCTCAGGGGAGATACCATTTTTCTTTTATTATAGAACGCTTTTGTATCCTTGGGGTTGTTAAATGAAAGCAGAAATGACTGATAATCAAGAGTATAACTTTGAAAGGGTAAGCTATAGAATCAGGCATGTAAACAGTTGATCTTACCAGCTTAGTCAATGTAAACAGCAATTTAACTATGATTTTCATAAGTACTGAATAAACTTCTACAGAGATCTTATCTGCAATTTCACTTCTGATGTGAGAGACTGCACTGTTAGTGATTAATAACTGAAACAACTGACCACTTGCAGCAACTGCCTGGGTGCTCTGGGCTTGCACAACCACCAGCTTAGGCTACAAGCTGGGTGTGGAACAAGATAAGGGAAGAGGCTGATAAGAGGCAAATCCTTTGAGGTGGGATAATGCCTTTTATCATGCCAAAAGTCCTTACACAGGTGACAGCTGTGAAAACTTCCCTCTGGATAAATACTAGGACATTTTTATATATCCTGAAGGCATTCATCCCTGCTGATATGGGACATAATGGGCCATGAGTGACTCAACTGCACTGAGGAGAGAGGTAGCTGTAACATTTTAGAAGGTGTCATAAAAGACTCTCAAGTGTCCTGTGACTTGTAGTAACTCATTCAGTGTAAAACTCCCCACCCCAGTGGGAGATACTGGAGCATTTACACTTAGCCTAAGCATAACAGAAACCCAATGGACTTTGCGTTTTATGGGTTTCCCCTGACACTTGATGAATCAAGACTACAAGAATCACTTTGACAAGATTGGGGCCTTTGTTACTGAGAAGACCAGAAAGAGAGGACCAATGCGACACTGTCAGAATCCATGGAGTGGTGATATTTTTCTACTTAGCCTGTCTCTCTGACACTCTCTCTCCTCCTCTTCTCTCTTCTTCCTATCCTTTTCTATGTTGGGGAAAAGAGCTGCATTGTTGCGAGAGGATTTTCTGTGCCCCCACTGCCACCCCACACGGTACCCTGGGTTCAGCGACCAGATATCAAGGTGTGTTCTCATAGAGATATAGCCTCAACTCCAAAGGTTAAAAACGGGAACGTACAAAAAACTTTATTGGGGGGTAAACAGGTTCTTATAGTTTTTCAGGGTGAACACGCAAACGAGAACAACTTCTCATAGGCTGGAAGGCTTTGTCCACGAGGCCGTGGTGTGCTCTGATTGGCTGGAAAAGCACTGTCCATGTGGCAAGCAGCAGTCCCTGGCGCCAATGAGACTGGCCTGCTTGTCTGCTCTGGAGTTGTTTACTACCTTTTGGCTGCCTCAAGAACACAGTGACCTTGCCAGCCTGTCAGCTCTTTGACCTGTGTGTTGTGTAAAAGGAGGCTCAGGCCAAACCTCTCTCCACATTTCTATCTCTCTCTACCTCATATTTACTGTTAAATAAAATCTGTACTAGTGACTTCAGCATATGGTCTCATTTGCACCTTACTTTGGGCAAAAACATCTCTAATAATATTAATAATTAAATCATAACAGCTGATCAGTGCATTGCTCTCACTTTACGGAAGTCAGTGCATCTCCATTTATGACCTAAAAGTAAGGTAGTTATCTGGGAAAATAATATTTTCAGTTACATCTTGACTGTAGATCCAGAGCTCATTTCTTTTTTCTAGAATTCTACTGTTCAGACAGGTTTCTGTGAAGCTCATTAAGACTCAGAGGGTTTGAGGGAGCCCTGGACCATGACTGCTGTAACTTAACTGGAAGAAGATGTTTCTGGGCTGTGTTCTGATTGACCTGAAACTCTTAATGAATGGATAAATTAATATGACAAGGGACTCCTCATGTTTTGTAATTCTTCTTGGTGCTTAACTCCAAACCAAAAATCCATAACTTATTGGTATTTTGCTGCTTCAGAAGTATTTTCTAGTAGGGCAGAGAAAAACTGTCTGAAATTCAACAAAGCCAAATGCAAGGTCCTGTACCTGGGGAAGAATAACCCCATGCACCCGTAAAGGCTGAGGGCTGACCTGCTGGAAAGCAGTTCTGCAGAGAACCTGGGGATCCTGGTGGACAACAAGCTGTCCATGAGCCAGCAGTGTGCCCTTGTGGCCAAAAAGGCCAATGGTATCCTGGGGCTCATTAGGAAGAACATTGTCAGCAGGTCAAAGGAGGTGATCCTGCCCTTTTGATCAGCCCTAGTGAGTATGCATTAGGAGAGCTGTGTCCACTTCTAGGCTCCCCAGGACAAGAGAGACATGGAGGTCAACAAATAATTTTAGGTGACTGGAGCATCTCTCTTACGAAGAAAGGCTGAGGGATCTCAGCTTGTTGAGCCTCAAGAAAAGACAGCTGAGAGGGGACCTCATCAGTATCTTGATGTATCTGAAGGAAGGGCACCAAGAAGATGGAGCTAGGTTGTTCTTGGTTGTGTCAAGCAACAGGACATGAGGCAACAGGCAGAAACAGATATACAGGAAGTTCCACCTGAATTTGAAGAAGAACTACTTTACTGTGCAGATGACCATATGCTGGAACAGATTGTCCAGAGAGAGGTTGTGGAATCTCCCTCACTGGACATATTTCAGAACCATCTGGATGCAATCTTGTCTATTATGTTCTAGGAGAACCCCGTTTGAGCAGGAAGATTGGACCAGGTGACCCACTGTAGACCCTTCCAACCGTAACCCATTCTTAGATTCTGTGATTCTTTTACAGACTTTGAGCTTAGTTCCAGGAAGCATCTGATGCTACCACAGTAAGTCCTGCACTGCTCAGTAGCATTCCTGGATTGCACTGTAATGCCTCTGCAGGTGCAAGTGACAAATGGCCACTGAATTTTATATTGATAAATAGAAACTATTAGATCCACCAAAGTAATTGTAAGGACTGGAAGAGAAATAAGCAACTGTAAAATATCTACAGGACCAGTTTACAAGGCACTAAGAAACATATAATGAGTTTCTATTTGAACAGGACTCTACCTTGTTAGAACTTATAATTTAGGGATTTTTTAATATTGAAAATAAATTGCAATAGCTGCAGGCAGTGCGCAGGACTGTTGAAGCTACTCAGTTGCAAAGCCAAGGGATTTGATAATGTATACAGTTTTTCCCTTGAGGCAAAAAATGTAATTATGAAAAAGTTCTGAACTGAAAAATAGTCTTGTCATCTGTTTTTATGAGAGATAAAAGATCATTTTAAGGTGAAGAGGTTACATACAAGAAAGAAAATTAAATTTAAAACACTCAACATGACCAACAGTACAGCTGCTGAAGAATAGTAAGAAGAAAATTAGATATTATAATTAGAAAGGGGGATCATTCTACCTCTACTAGACATATGATATTAAAATATTTAATTCATCTCCTGATTAATTCACTGAATGATGTGAAGACTATTACAGAGGTGATAAATCAGTAGTTTAATATGTATTCATCAGGGATATATGAAGTAGAACTGAATTAAATCCCCTAGAACAACATGAGACCAGTTAGACCCTTCTTATTATATTGAATCTAGAACAGAGTATCTTACTTTTATATCTGATTCTAAATTATCATACTGTCTCAATAAATTCCAGTCAGAGGAATATGGTTAGAAATAGATTTTTGCTGCAAGAAATTTTAGCTGTTATTCTAAATATTTTTTCTTGACTTTTCTGAAGAATATCTTAAATATACTTTGGTAAATGAATTGTTCTTGATTTTCTAGTTAAAAGTGATACTGCCCCTAAGCTTTCACCAGCAGATTGCATTTCCTTACATTCAGAGCAAAAAAAATATTAATCAGACTTGTCACGTGTTTGTCTTATTTTGGTTGTTCCATTCAGTGGTGTTAAATGGCTTCAAACTCTGGAATTCCAGTTTGTTGTAAAGTTTTCTATGACAAGTCTGTCTTACAGGAACCCAGAAAAGCAATTCAATTTTCATGTAATATCTTTAATGTTCTTCATTGTTCATATTAGGAAACCTTTCAAACTGGAATCTTTAAGATGAAAGTATGTGGACTAGCTAGAGACAAAACAAAACCTCTGGCTGGAAACAGGCACATGGACATGATGCTCCCAACACTGAAATTAAAATGTGACTTTTAAATTTTGTAAAATTTAAAACTGTAGTACTTGAGGAGAAGGGTAAGAAAAATTGTCTATCAAATAGACACAGACTCTCCTTAGGTAAAAACTAAATTGCAAAAGTCCTGCTAATTTCTAATTGTTTTGGAAAAACTGGAGAAGATCTGGATCTTCTATACCATTTTATTCCCTGTTTAACTATAATTGGAGTTAAAATGAGAAAAGTATTTTAAATTAAGGTAACATTGTAACATATTATGTCTGGCAACACCTTGAAGGATGCATGTAAATACAGTGAATCTGAGAAGGTTTAATATCTGGTGGATTTTTTGCTCCTGTACTGTCATTTTTGATCAAGTCTATATTAGTGAGTAATCCAAGATCAGCCACTGCATCATTTCTAAAATGCCATTTGTGAACTATGCTTTGGATTGTACTGTGTTCAGGAGAAAAATTAAGTACTTGGAAGTTTTACTATCTGGAAATGAGACAGAGAAGCTATCATAGGATCATAGACTGTTATGAGGTTGGAATGCACCTTAAAGAGCAACTAGTCCCAACCCTTCCTGCCATGGGCAGGGTCACCTAGACCACGTTGCTCAAGGCCTTATCCAACCTGGCTTTGAACACTGCCAGAGTTGGAGCACCCACAACCTCCCTGGACTAACCTGTTCCAGTGTCTCAATACCTGCAAAGTGAAAAAGTTCTTCCTAATATCTAACCTCAATTTCCACTCCTTTGGTTTGGACACATTACTTCTTGTCCTACCCCAAATAAATCTGACAAAATAAAAAAATAAATAAACGTGAACAAATAAAAAAAAAGTCATAGATGACACAGCCTCATATTTTAGGGGACCATCAGTCCACCAAGCTGTGTGTTTGACATATACTAAAGGAAAATATTATTCTTCTTGCACTTCTAAACAGTGTCATAATTCCTTTCTCAGTCACCATTTCAGACTATTTGCTACCGCAAGAGTAGAATAATGATAACTTAAAAAAACATGCAGAAGAATCTAGAAATTAATTGCAAGGAAGATGAGAATAAGATATTGGAAGTCAATACCTAGGAATGGATGAAAGGAAGAGACATGGAAAGTCAGAATAAAAGCCATTATTGGCTTCTAGCATGGCTGTCCAAAAGTCAGTATGATAAGTCCTTGTTGATGTTCTTTGGGAGGTTTTCAAATTATTTCTTTTGTCTTAAATAGGGAGAGGAGAAGGAATAAGCATGAAACTAATGAAAGAGGATATAGAGGTTTCTATGCCACACTACTTAAAGACTGACAGTAAAATTATGGTTTCAGTAATGAATGTTTTAAGTACTACTATTCAAATAATACTGGTATCATGCAAATGCTGATTTTATTTTGGAGATGTACAAGACAGGGAATGAAAATTTAAGTATTTACCATGACTATTTCATAGCAGACCAGCATCCTGATAATTTCTTTTTCTGGAAAAATCTATTGTGTTACATTTTATTTGTATAAAATGGTATTTTATCTGAATCTCAAACACTGCATAATGGGAAGTTTGGAATCTAAATTGGAGATAATGAGGTTCAGCTGAGACTTTGAAGAAAAGAGACAGAAGTCAGCTGGTATTGAAAGCTGAGTAATGTGTTAAGAGAAATTAACATACCATTTTCTTAATGATCTGGTGTAGGATGATTGCTATTGAACAAATTCATTAGCAAAGTTCGCAAAAGTAGGAAAAATATGTTAACTAATTTTACAATTGACACAAAGTTGCAAGATGTCAATAGTACTAAATAGAGTACTTGACAGGAATATGAGGGTGACTAAGGAATAAAGAAATAGAAATGGGATTTAAATAATCATATCAAATTCAAGGTCTGAGATGACAGTAATAGATGAGCCAGTTTTTATTAGCAACTTTATTAGCAAAGACTTGCCTTTTAAACCAAGCGAACAAAAACCTGAAAGGACAGAAAAAACAAGTTACGCACTGTAAGTGACAGTGCTTCACCGAATATCAAAGACAAAATATTATGATATTTCAGACTGTTAACATTGGCTGTACCAAGAACAGAAAATGGCATTATGCTATGCATAATTCTGTGTTTTGATTGATTATGTATGCTGCTACTCTTTCTTTGAGCTCCACAGAGGCATTTAATTCATCCAGGGAAAAGAGGAGCATAGGAGAACTATGTCTAAAATCTAGCACAAGAATAAGTAGGTATAAACTGACTACAAATAGACTCTTGAAAATGAGAAGAAATTTAATCATCAAAAGTCTAAATACCTAACAGTGCTAAAATTGCCTCACTGATGCAGAAAACCTCTTTCACTTAAAGATAGAACTTGACAAAGATTAATCAATGTATTTGATTATCATATAAGGAACTAAACTTAATAAACTTCATAGTTTTGGGCTGTAATGAATACTTATATACTGCTGGAATTATTTCAACCATTTTCTGTATTCTTAGTGAACTGAGATCTTAAGGAATTGGAGACTGTGAATAATCATGTAGTCTGCTGCCTTGTGGAACATAGTACATCAAAAGCCATGTCACACTGATAACTTACTGTTTCCACTGGTAATTTGATCTTTTCCTCCTTTCCATTGAAATGGGATACTGGCGATGTAGGCATATGGTACACACACTTAATCATAATCCCAAATTCTACTAAAGTCAGAATTGCACATTGTTATTTGCAATTTACCCAATATCTGATACTCAGAGGTTTTCCTTTTTCATTTCTATGACAACATCTGTAAAAAGAATAGAAAATCACACAAAGTTAAGCCATTGAAAGAGAATTTTAATAAACATAGATATTCTAATATCTGTGACTCTTTGATAAGTTTTAACTAAAGAATTGGTAGAATTTAAAAGGGTTCATTAGTACTGTGTTTGCCAATTCATTGAGATGTCATTGCATTAGCTACAATCCTTTTGCTAGTATAAAAAACAATTCTGTAAATGGAAGGAGCTAGGCTGGGATAAGGCCTTTTCTGCTCTCATCTTCTACAATACAGTCATGATTACTTTAATAGTCTTGACAGACTATCCTTAACAGTTTTCCTGATATGTAAGTGTAGGATTAAAAGTACCGAAGAACTAAAGAAACCCAGAAAACCTCTATTTTTCTTGGACAATATCTGGATGTATTTTTAATAGGACATAGGTGTTTGTATACTTAGTCTGAATCATGGCATCCTTATTAGAATATTTCCACAGCAGAAATGAAAGAAAAAAAAAGGTTTAATAATGTAAAATTTTTGTTGAGTTCAGCAGGGCTTGTGTTCTTTTTTCCATAAGAATGAGATTAAGTGCCAGAAATGGTGCATGCACACATCCATATTTTGGAGAAATTCCAAAATCCAGAATGACCCAGTGAGAGGTCATTTGCTAGTATAGCTTTCCACAGTGCCCTTCTGTATTCACCACTGCTCAGTTTTTCATGAAACTCAAGAATGAGGAGATATTAATACCTAATTTCATAGCATTTAGAACATGATGCCATTTAGATAACTAATATTTGCACATGTTACTCATATTTTATCTTACAAATCTTGCTTCTTATTGTGGAAGGATAATTTCAGTTCAGAGTTCCCATTTCCTTCTAAGTTCTACTGTTACAATTTGATTCTTCTTATCAGAGGTTTTTTGAAGGCAAAAGTTGCATTAGGAGTCTGTGTTGCACAAAAATCTAGGAAACTACTAGTACTTTCATAGCTAGGTAAGTATTGCATCATCTTTCTCTGCAGATTGTGAAGATGAAAAAGTACAGGAAAGATTGTGGAAAGCAAATGCCAAGTGAGCAGATGAAAAAAACACTTTGTGTTTCTATGATTCCTGGACAAGTTCCTCTGCAGTTTGGTTTGTTTGTTTGTTTGTTTGTTTTGTGTGTGTGTGTACAAACCTAATATATCCTGTAGAAACATATTCATTTTATGAGTCAGGAGAAGGTGGTTTCTAAAAATTATTTTAGATATATGTTTACATGTACAGGCTTCTTAACAACAACACTGAATGCTAGTAGTTTTTGCAATTTAAAATAAGCCAAACGGAGAAAGCAGAATGATAATAATGTGAACCAATTGCATGTAAACATGCAACTGCGTGCAACAGTATTAGTTTTCAAAAAACACTGAACATATACTGATCCACTTCAAAAAAACCCAATCCTCTGTTAGGGGATAGAGCAGATGCCAGACTGAGTACTGAAGCAAAAAGAGAAAAAAAACCACCCTTGATTAGTGCAACTGATCCTGACATCTTTTTATATACAGAGCTCCCCATGGCTTTGTAATAATTCTTATCCACAGTTTCTGTGTTGCTAAACTTGGCATTGAGCCCCATATCTACAAATCCCAGAACATTAAATATTTAGGTTAAAGTAAGTAAAGAAAAGAGAAGCTAGTCAAACAAATCTTGCATTCACTTGGATGAATATACTGACCATTTGTCAGTATAGTAAACATGTTGTGTTCAGCAGCATCATGGAATTATAGTAGAATTTTACTGAACCCTTTAACTTGTCTTTGCTCAGTGACAGAAAGACACCTGAACAAACAGTTTTGCCAGCTGTAGTATTATGTGATAGATAAGGCAAAATAAGATGGCTATTCACTTACAGAGAAGGGATTTTTAGGAATGAGACAAGATAATAACTGTAGGTGTGACTTGATAAGAAAAGGTAGTGCAACATTTTGTGTTTAGGGAAAAATCTATAAAAGCACAGAGGAAAACTGTACTTGAGACAACTAAGGGTGTAAGCTTCAGAAGAAATCACACTTCAGAAGTGCACTTCAGGAGGTTATGTGAACTCTTCTAACCTGTTCTTATAATAGTCAAAGCCACAAGGGAAAACCCTTGTGACTCTATAAATAGAATTTTCCAGAAGGGTTCTGACAAAAATAGAAGGTTGCCTAGTTGAACAAACAGATTATGTAGCCATAAAATGTGCTAATAAGAAATTTGCAATTTTTCATCACTCTGTTAGGGTGCCAAGTGAAATTGTTATGGGATTTTAGACAAAGAAGACTTGAGAAGGGTCTTGAAAAACTTCTTGTGGTGATTCCTTAAGAAAACTTGAAGTTTGTGATGAATTAACATGTAAGTGAAAATAGTAGATGCCGTTGTCTTATTATACCTTGTATTCAGCCTTACACATATTGTGCAAAGTTAAATTACTTCAGTTGTGTAATAAAGTCAATATATCTTACTGAATCATTTGGAGAAAAGGTTCTCAAATTTGCAATAATATCAAGTTCTTAACATGAGAAACCAAAGAAATATAGACACAAATAACTTGAATTTTAACACTTCACTATCACATGATGCGAATTACTTATGATGAACTCATTAATGAGAATCTCAGTTCCTCCTTCTTAAAAAAATTATGAATTTAAAGATCCATTTTCTTTCTATCTAAAATCACACAAAACAAAAGTCAGGTGATGATTGAGTTCTCTTTTCTGATATATAGTGTTTCTTGTACAGTGGAAAAGACTGTTGCATTGCAAAATGTACTTTTTGACCACAAAATCAGTCTTAGGACTGACTACTTTTTTAAAAACAACTTGAATGTACTGAGAAACAGATAAAAAGTGTATGTGGGAAAGAAATTTACTGTATATGGAAGTGAAAAAGAAATCCTAATTTGCCACTTTTGGATATAATGATGAAATACCCCATGTACAGCGTCCATGTGATTAGCTAGGCTCAAGATGGCTGTAGAAGCAAAGCAGTATATTTACATATGGCTGGTCCTCTGTGTAAGTAAATTAACCTTGCTGAAAGCATGTTTATTAGTTCAGATTTGCAGTCTAACTCACCTGACAACAGAGTGTCCCCAAATGAAACTAGTAGCTCTGCACTGCACAAAACCATGAGAAGACAACAGATGTATGGATGGTTTTCTGAATGCCTCTGTGTTACTTCTAGAGTACAAAAAATTTGTGCAGCCTGTGCCACTGTTTATATGGATGTCATTCCTTTGATTTTGGTAAATACAAACTGCAGAAATATATAAATGAAATCACAAATGGCTAGAATGTATCTGTTGATAGCAAGTGCTGGAATTGGGGGAAAGTATATAAAATAATACTTACAATTAGAGTGCAATTTTAAAGAAATTTCAGTGGGAAAAAAATGAAAGTTTGATAACAGAAAAGGATTCACTTTTTTTTTTTTCATTGAAATGGGAGCTTTTCCTATAAAAACTGACAGCATGAAAAAGCAATTTCAAGTGAAGCATTCCAGAACTGGATTTTTGTTTGCATGAATTTTCCCTTCATATATAAAAACTCAAATTTCAGTGATTCAAAAATTATATTAGTTGAAATTATAGCAGAAAATCACTTTCAGTTCCACCTATGGTTTCTGATAAACATCAGCAAACATACTATTTGTTTAGCCTTAGGATTCATTTCTATGAGCTAAAATAATTTAGTTTTTTCATTTGCAACTGTTCATTAAGAGTATTATTTCTGAATTCCACAAGGTTGTTCTGAACGTGTACATCAGTGAATGTTTGGCAATGGTACAATATATGAGGACCTGTGAATCAGCTGGGAGTAACCCTATCTAAAAATGTCATTCTATGTGGTAATGTAAAGAAGACAATTAAGTTTCAGCATACATTAATGTAATCATGCTGATTTTTATGTTCTGTTTAGATTGTCAATTATTTGAGAGGCATTTTCATTCCTCTAAATATTGCAAATCATGATAAAATGCTGCTTATGGAAAGGAAAGTAATCCTATGAAAGAAGGTATTAGACAGCCCAATCAGCCCAAAATAACATGGAGCAAATATGATCCAAATTACATGGATCATATATGGGCAATGATGCAAAACTAACTCATAGGATGAGACCATGGGAATACTTCTGGGAACACTTCTGGGAACAGAAGTGAATTAGCATTTGACAGGCACACTCTATGCTATTGCTGACTATGGCAATGTCATGCCAATAGACCTTCAATGCTAATGACTTGTCTGAACATAACAGCACATAGCATTTTGTACACTGTCTTATTAATTTATGGTGACCATTTTCAAATTTCCTTTTCTATGGGGTGAAAAGAAGACCCAACCTTCAACTACCAGCCCTAGCTGACCATAACAACTCAGGAGTATTTACTGGACAAACCTACGACTATCAGTCAATTGGTAACCATTTTTTATTAAATACTCATTTTCTCTTTACTATTTGTCTCTTTTTTCTCTCCTTCTCCATTTTACAATTATTTTAAGAGTGGATCACCATTTCAAAGTGTTATGCTGCCTTATTTGTTTTCTAGACACGAAATCCAGAATATATTGGCCCAATACTGTTTTTACGAATCTAGCAATTGCCTTATTAAACTTCACAACTAGTAACTCAAATAGATGAGGTCAATAAATATACCTGCGTGTCTCATTGACACATTTTTCTTGCGAACTAGATACCTCAAATATTGCTCAGGCTCAAAACTGCATATGTACCTCTGAGCCTCTAATATATACTTATTAACTGTCTGTAACAATACTTTTTAGTCTTAATTAAATCCTGATGCTTTTACAGTTCCCAGTGGCACCATCTAATCTTTCTATTGCTTATTTGCCTTAATTTGGGATAGTTTCTGTTCTTAAATTGGCTCAGACTTGGAAAAAAAATCTTTCCAATAAACTGCAGTTTTATGCTCATTTGTTCTAATAAAAGATGTTCCCATTATGATGAGAATGGCATGAGAGGACACATGAAAGTTTAAAAATATGAATTAGATTGTAGTATTCAGGTCTCATTTTTATTTTAGTTTTTTTATAATTTCTGAAAAATCTCCATTTGTTAAACTTGAGCCTCTTCTCACTGTTAGTTTGCTCTTTTTATATTCCTATATAATCACTGCTTCTTGTGGAAAAGAGGTAAGTGTGTAAGAAAAATTTGCAATACTTTAAAGTAAACAAAGGAAGTCAAAGGTTGCCAAAGGGGCTGTAGGTATGAGTCGTATGAGCAGCTCTAAAGACTTGTTTCCTGCAAGGAACTATCCTGATTGGAATGATGCTTTTATAAGCTCCACAATGCATGTATACAGATTTTTTCTTCTAATTAATGAGGCTTACTGGCAACACAATGACATTAATAATCATTAACAATACAAATTCTGATTGCAGCTATGAGATGAGTGGTACCAAGGCATTCTGAAAAGTCTGATTCATTGTCAAAGTATTTATTTCTTGAGAGGTTGTACAGTTTAGCTGCAGTGGTCAGTTCATAGTAACATCAAGGAGCATTAAGGCAATCAAGTTCTGGCAGACATAAGGAATCACAAATATGATGGCTACTCCAGAATGTTTTGCATATCTGTTTTATCCATTCACAGGAAAAACAAAAACAACAAACACATAGGAAACCCAAACAAAACCAAACCAAAATAAACAAAAAATACCAAACAAATCACAAAATCAGGAGTATGATATGACTGAAATAAGAAAAAATCCACATCAGAAGTAAAAATAAGCCAAACAAAAAAGCCTCAATATCATTTGACTGTTACTGATCTCTTCATCCATTAAAAGCAGGAAAGTAATATAGGTTTGTTTATAACCAGAAAGAAAATAAATACTATTATTTTTATGAACTATAGTTATATCATCTTTGGATGATGTCTCTGATTTTCAATAAGATTTTTTGAGTGTCCACAGTGACTCTTTTTGCATAGAATAGAAGTGGAATATACTGTCATGATAAATTGACAATATCAGAGACTTGCAATAGCATTAATTGAAGAATAAGAAATGAATTTCAAAAAGGGTTTCAAAGAACACAGATATGCACAGCTGTAACATTAAACCTGGCTATCTCTTTCACTGCTACCACATGCCACAGGTGTGGAATAGGTAAAATTATGTAGTGAGGGAGTGATGACAGGTCTGTATCCATACATCATTCCTATTGAATTGCATATGTGTACCTTTTATTTATTTAGGTATTTCTGTCATTACTCTTGGATGTGTTTCAGCAAGTTAGACTTTCTAATTGACTCAATGGAAACATTCTGAAAAAAAAAATCTGTTCTGAGAACCTTTTGCTTGTGCATTTGACATTTGCCTGTTTTTCTTTTTATTAGGAGTATTTGCATGAAAAACAGAGAACACAGAAGCTCATTCAGCTTCAAGATCTATTTCCCATCTGATCTCAGAATCAAGTCCATATTAACTAATTGAACTTCAATAGATTTTAAGTAGTTTTATCATTACCGAAGTACTCTGCTTAGTGCAGAAAAGAAGGCAAAATGGGCTTAAAGCCAGTTAAGTGCTCTCCTGCTCATAGGTTAAATCCCAGTATGAGTTAAAATAGCCCCAGGCTTTCTGTAACTTTCACCAGATGGTAGAACCCCTTAGAGACAATTACATTGGCAGGGATGACTGGAGCATGGTATGCTCCAAGTATAGTCCTTCCTGCTCCGGTACATTTCCAATAAGCATTTCCTTTGCCAGGTTATTGCAATGACAGCTTTACACTGCTCAGAGATTTCTCCCATGTGGGATAAATCCCCAGTTAGTCAAAACAGGTTTAATTCTGCTTAGAACTGCTAAAGCAATATACAGCCAATTTGGCTTAGAACAGCAATAGGCCCCACATCCATAGCTAATGAATAAGCAATAGTCCAGTTCTGTATGACATCAGTTTTGTGTGTGAGTTGTTCTTTTTCAATGTTTCTATTTTTTCTCCATCCTTGTAACAGTTCATACCTGCAGATTATCTGCATGGAAAAGTGATTTCTGGTACCTATCCTAAATTGCTTTTCCTAAAAATGCTACTCACACCCACTTGTGCAATTAGCACAGTTATGCTGGAAAAAAACCAGTTCCCCTCCCAAAGTTTCAGGTTAGCATTCAATGCAACATTTTGCCAGTCTGCATTCTCAGACCTTATGGATCTAAACTCTCAGCCTGCCCTCATAGCTCATAACCTTTAATCCTGACATCAATCTCGGTGCTCAGTGCAATTACTATAGTGATGTGTTCTGAGAACTGGCAGAGGCTCAAGAGAAGTTTGTGAAAACTTGCAAGTTTCTCATTCATTTTTCATTAGAAGACTGGTGAGACACAAATCTCCTTCAGATGTTCTCTGAAATTCCTCCTGGTCATCAGTGAGGTATTAAATAGCATCTTTAGTTTGTGAGGTTGAAAAATCACAGAAAACTGTACTGTTTGTGTTACTAATTTCTACAGGTTGACACAAGCCTTGAACAGATTTTCTAATTCCTTTCAGGAATGCCTGGTAGTTATTTATTTTTTCTCTAATCTAATATCTGGTGTGAATAAATGGTTTCAATACTGAAAGTCTTAAAAGAGTGCTCACCTTTTAAGACTTTAAAGGTTCACAGTCTGTTTCTGGCTCAGAAATTGTACTGCAATAGTTCCTTTTACATGTCAGCCCTTTCCAAAAACAAAAAACTGCAATACAAGGAGCTTTTATGAGGTAAAGATTCTGGCGTTTGAGAGCAACATGTATTTTAAAATGAGGATTATACCTGAGATGAAATAACTGAGGAAGGTTTTGCATTGTTAAAACTCTTATATCCCCTGATAATTTCACCATAGTTATTGATAAAACATGCTTTCTAGCATGCAAATATTCTACCCTGAGTTTTAGAGCTAAAAAGAGTAAAACCTGAAGGATGATTCATTTGATCTGAACTGGCATGGATAGGCTTAAGCCTACAATTTATTTTAGAAAGTAGTCTCCCTGCTATCTGTATCTTGCCAGCAACAGCAGAGAGACCCAGTGATGGGGTATCTACACAGTTTGAGTCCTAGAGAAAGCAAGGTGCCAAAGTTTCTGAAACAGAGCCTACACATTGTCTTCATAAATGTCTTCAGTAAAATGAATTGCTTATTCAGGCTGAAGGTAAACAATTGGTTTTTGAGACTAAGGTCTGTAAGAAGATGAAGAGGAAGCATATTTTCTGGAAGCTGTTGTTTTCCCTCTCTCTGAGCTCAGCAAGGTACCTAAAGACCTAAACAAGGTCTCCAAAGACATTTTTGCTTCAGTCCATTACGTGATACACCTTGACATGGATCTGAGTCTTTACTTCCCTGTGTATTTCATATCCTTATAATCTAATCCTACAGTATTTCAAGAAATACATCGGACTGCTTGTTTGTATTCCATTTTTTCCTGGCTTCCCTGATACATTCTGCCCAGTGCAAACATCAAATCTTCATCTTCATTCATGGTGGATCTTGGCTTCACAATGAAACACTGATTTAATTTCTTTATATTAGCTATGTTATACACTCAGAAGTGACATACATAGGGAAGCCAGTGTTGTCTTACCTAAATTTTTGGATAACACCACCAGAATTTCTGTCATTTGTGGATCGAGGAAAGAATATTGTAAATGTATAACTTGCCAAATGCACAAGTTGAACATTTTACTTCCAATAACATAATATCATCAATTATTATAAATACATATAATTTATGGTTGTCTTTTACTTGTTTTCATGATGAAACTCTAAAAAACACCCCAACCCTGCAGAAAGAAAACAATTTCAACTAGGACTGTCTGACTGTAAAGAGAAATTAAACAAACAAATTAATATTGCTAGTGAATGGTACCAATTCTCTAAATAATAACAATTTGATAAAGTAATGCACACAGTTTCTGGGGAAATCACAGTATGTGAAGAATATGCATACAGCAACTCCTTTCTGTGTTTTGGGGTTTTTCCCTCTTTGAAAGTTAAGATCTATGGGATCTTATGTATCATCATCAGTTTATTAGTCCATAACTTTATGATATTTTAGCAGCTTGGCAAACTGGAATTCAATAATGTTGTAATTCTTATTGACTGCCTTCTCATTTCTAAGTCTCATTTCTATTGTATCTGTATCTTGTACAAATTGGAACACAAGATCCTGCTAGATTAGATAGCTAGATTTTTTGACATACAAAAAGTTTTAAATGTCACTGTATTTTGATGAAGGTCAATCAATAAAATTTGTTAGAAATTTCCTAGTATGACTTCTCCAATTTCAGACCTTTAAGTCCATTTTTGAAGAAAAAAAAAATTAAAAATTGAGGACCAGATTTGAAAATAATGTGAAAGCAGGGTGTTTGTTACAGTCCCAACACACATTACAAGCCTGTAGAGAGACAAATTCATCCCATATCCTATTATACAAACCTCTTATTCATAACTACCATAAACATTTTTGATGACCAAATATATTCTTGTCATTAAACATTTAAACCATAATACTGTAAGGAAGACATGACTTTCAGACATAACTCTTGGTCACTGGTAGTGACCTGAGGATCACTACAGCATATATTACTTTGTTATTCACAAGCACTAACAAATTTCACAGACTGTGTTACTAAGGCAAACATAAGCTCGTTAAATATTTTAAATCAAAATATGTTTTTAGCAATCATAAATAAATCCTTGTAAATTTTGTTTATTACATTACCTTGATCCTTCTTTTCTATTACTGTGATTATTTCCTGTTAAGGTGAAATCCTTAAAAACAGTGAACACCTAAATGTGGAATTCTATCTGTGAAAAAGTTGACAGGTTTTTATATCAAAGGAAGGCAGAAGTCTTGCATTATTAATTTTTTTCTTTTGAAAAACAATCTTGCATGATAGACATATCAATGACAAGGGCATTTCCCAGCTGTGAATTTTAATTTCCAATTACAAAAACACTGGTATTTCAAGGTCATGGAGGAAGGATACAGTGTATAACATAGGTAGACTGGGTACAGGGCAATATGTACAAGGTAACTGAATTTTTATTTCTACAACTGACAATTGGTTGTATATTTGCAAGTTACATATTTAATCAATAAGCATTTGCAAGTGTAGCAAGACTTATAGTAAATCTCCCTGTTGTACTGGTTTTTTTTCTGTTTCCTAAAGATCCCATTTAAAAAAAATTATTGAAAAAGAACTCAAATATTTTATCCTAAAATTAAATGAACATTTTTAATACTTAGAAAAAGTCTGCACACTGGGTTTTTTTCTCTTTGAGGTGGTCACCTTAAATTTTTCCTTCCCTCCTAGTATTACAGTTTTTTATCCTTCCTCAAGATTTTCTTTTAACACAAATCCTTCATAATTATAAGAAATAATCAGAATGTAAAATTTGTGCCACAGACAGTATTAGTCCTGGTTTGCATTCTGACTCAACCTAACTTTCTGACTTCCTTTTGTCTCCTTTAAAGACCACTTTTCTCCTGCTATACAATTCCTACAATGCTTATTTCCTTTATTTCTGTAAAATATTTTTTCCAATTTTCTCTTCCTGATGAAAGGGACATAGATGAAGAGGATAAATGCTAGAGTTGTGATAGTATCTCAGAATCATTAGAGATGTATTTTCTTTCTCAACCATAAAGCAGAACTACAGAAACTTTTTTTTTTTTTTACATAACTCACTTAAGTATCAAATTACAATATAAGCCACACAGCAGTTTCTCTAGGAGGTATTTACCATACAGGCATTTAGAGACTAGTACAGCCAAACATAAACCAGGTTTCAAGTTTTAAAGAGAGCCTAATTCCACCTAAAAGCACATTTTTGAGCTTTGTTTTTTCTAAGAGAAAGTACACCAGCAGCTTTCTGTTCTGATTCACAAGTGATATGCTGCTTGGGATCAACTTTTGTCTCATTAGTGGCAAGTTAAGAAAATTTGAGAACCTGGCCTTCCATAGGCTCTTGCAGACTTATCAAACTGCTTCAGAAAACATTCATGTTCTCCCCTAATCCAAAGCTGATATGTCAAACTAAGGAGAGAAAATGAACAATCCAGCAAGAAAAATGGCACCTTAACCAGCATGCAAAACTACACACAAATGTTTACACTGTTTTTTTTTTCAAATCTGACGAAGTGCATGTACTATTGTTTATGTATTTAATTGGTTGACTGCATTTGTCAGTATTTCCCACATCATTACATGACTTTTTTCACTATCATAAAAAGAAAACTATTCCTGGTGTGTAAAGCAGTCTGTGGAGATGTTTACACCAATATGCAGAGCTTGCAGTTAAAAATCAGGAGTTCCTATGCATAACATTTTATACTGAATGGTGAGAAAGAGAGAAAATAGTCAAGGATTTTTGAGATTAGACCTTTCTGCAACCCATTGGCCAGCAGGCAGGAGAAAGTTATCTAAAAATGAGAGCTTAAAACAAAAACCAACCAAACAAAAAATTTAGAAAGCATAATCATTTTGTCAGTAGAAATGTTCAAACTCCATCTTACTAAGGACAACACAGTAAGTTTCTTAATCAGTAAGCAAGCAGTCAGTTCGGGCAAACTAATCTACAACAGCAACCTCTTAGACTAGTGTCAGCCTGATGGGGAACATTTCAGTTCCCTCTGTCTTTCCATTCTCCTCTGCCAGGATTTCCTGGATTTAAAAATGTCAAAAATTCCAAAGACTGTTGTTTTTTTTTATGTTTGAATATATCTTCCTTGCTATTCAAACAGCTATATAAACTTCATTATCTGTTTAGCTGGTAAACATTTGTTGTTGTTGCATCATCTTTTCACTAGGCTTCAGGAGAAAAGAAGGTTCACACACAACAGACAAATTTACTCTGTCGCTCATCACAAGCAAAAGATCTGAAAATTCCCTGCAGCCTCCTTCTCTCATAAAATCATCTTTGCTCTTTGTCTTTTTCCTGGTCCACAAAGAAGGCTTTAGATGTGGTTGTGACTGCTTCAAATTAAGAGACCCAGAGTTAGGTGTCTACACATAACTGTTTGGATTTTCTCTTGATGCTCACTATAGTCATCCCAGAACTAT
>JAWWLZ010000139.1:42333672-42376610 GCA_035041345.1 Poliocrania exsul
GTTTTTTTTTTTTGCCTTTTTCCTTTCCCCCCCCCCCCCCCCCGAGTAACTGTGTTATCCTACATATAGAAGGAATGCTGTAGCCACTAGACTGTAGGGTAGATTTCAGGTACTTACTCCTTCTGAGATATTTTCTCTTGTGTCTGAGAAACTTTGCAATTAATGTGTCCTGGAAAATAGTGTATTTCAGACAACTTACTGCTTACCGGTATTTCAAATAGCTCTGTTAATGATGGTATTGCAGTGAAAAACACCCCTGGATCAAACACAAGTATGAAAAACTTTATGAACATCTCACTTGGTTTTATTACCAAAATATTTTCTATTCAAATAAGAAAAATAAAAATAAACCACCATTATCTCCTGAAAGCATCTTAGACTGTACTAAAAGGCCAAAAACTGACCAAAAAACCAAACCAAACCAACAACAACAACAAAAAAAACAAACCAAAAACAAACAAGAAAAAGTTCTCAGTAATAATCTTTATTCCACCTTTGCCAGGCATAAAGCTTCTGAACATCAAAATCAATTAAATTTATCCCTGTCATTCCAATACTCAATTAGCATGCCAGCTGTGTTATGCACAAATTGCCTGGAATTTTCCTTATGCAGCATTTACCATTGTTTAAAAGTCTTATGTTGTCACTTCTGACTAGTTACTGAGACTCTCACCTCTTTTTATGTTGCCAGTCAATATGCTAGTCTTTCCTAAACAGAAAAATCCTCAATAAATACAAGCAATTACTGTCATTTCTGCACAGCCACATACCATATGAATATGTGTGTAGTTACAAAACTCAGTAATTTTCTAAACATTTGAGTACACATAAACCTGTATGCATTTACAAAACAAATTAAAATAGATGCCGAAATGTTTGATCAGCACAACCATTAGATTTTTACTAGTGCTCACAGTTGGTGCATTTTGCTATTAAGTTACCTACAATTGTATGTGTCAGATTTCCAAATGGTCACAATATTTACCTCTGAAGCAGGTTTCAAAGACATTATGGGGTAGCTATTATTATAGCTGTCAAAGGTATGAAAAACAAATAAAGCAGAAAGGCAAAACGATATTTCCTTAGATGCTATTATTTCGCATAGGGCTAATAATCACACACTAATATACATACATACAATGTCAAATATCTCAGCTGGTTAAAGTCAGATGCTAATAATGCCAGAGTAGTGGGTTCAATCCCTGTATAGTCCATACTTTTGTGAGTTGGACCTGATGAACCTTGTCAGTCTCTTCCAGGTCAGAATATTCTGTATGTGATATGCCAATTCTTGAAGTAGCATATATGTATTTATAATAACACAAAATTTCATCTTGATTTGCATTCCTTTGCCCTCAAATTATACACTCTCCAAATCAACTTCTTATTAGCACAAACAAAAAGAATAAAAATACAATTTCACTTTAAATGTTTTTGAAGAAAACCAAATTTTCATCCTAACCCAGAAGAAATTAAACACAGAGAACATAAATCACTCTTTGGGATAGAAATAAGACAATTGGTAAAAGCTTCCTGAATTTTTGAAATATCTTAATTTCAATGAACTGTCACATATCCATTTTGTCATTTTAATGTGATACTATAACAATACAATAGCATTCTCACAGAATATAACATTCTCATGGAAAATAAATATATTCGAAATAGATACGAGTTTCAAAACTGAAAATTTTCAAGAGAGTTGCTGAACAATTTAAAAGCTAAATATTTAAACATTTTTTTTAACTTTGGTAGAATAGAGCCTTTTGTTTTGTTTTGTTTTGTTTTAATATCTGGGCACAGTTTGAACAAAGCTGACTTCAGTTTTCAAGCCATTTCAATTCTAATGAAGCAAGAGAAAGGGATTTTCAAAACTGTACTTTCAGTTATATAAAGGCATCTACTACTCTTTCACATTTTTTAGTCAGAGTAGCTTCAATAAAGCACAACTTAAAGTGCTTGAGAATTTCTAAGTTCTTGGATGGGTCAAGTAACTTTTTTCTACCACTGAGTTTGATAGCTAATATCTTGTAAATCATGCAGCATGGGGTGTAGGGTGAAAAGTTCTTTGCATGCCCGTAAGAGTGCTAATCACAGAAGGGTTTCTAGCATGGTCTTTTCACCACTTTGTTCAGACAAACAAATCATGGAGATCATGCCTGCTTTAGAAGTGTTGCCTTCCCACAGCCCACAGCCATCCAGAACTGGTGACAGAACACCAGTTTCGTCCTAAAGTTACTTGGTCTGCACTTACACTGGAATTATTTGTGCAATGTGTTGTTATTTCTATTTTAGTAAAGGTAAATAATGAATTTGGTGATAAAGTTCTCAGAAGGGCTTAATTGCAAGTGGCTCAGCAGGTGTCAAATAACAGAAGCTCTTCAACTAGATGCACATGGAGCTGGATTTTAGATGAAGAGATCTCAGCCATCAGCATGTATCTCTCCTTTTTATCATACCTTGCAGTGTGACAGCTGTGATGCTTGAATATTGAGAATTAAAACAACCATGCAGCACACCACCATTCATCTTTTTCTTGTATATTTTTTCCCCAGACATATACAATCATTAGTTAAGTGACCTTAGTGTTTTCTGAGTTCACAACTTTGCCCTTTGGGGACTTCTCACATTCATAATTCAACAACTGAAAAAATTGTTTCTCATCACTTTGCCTAAATTTGTTATTGTTTCACTTCCTATTATGCTAGTGAATCACCCATCTGTAGCAACATGAACACAGGAACTTCAGGTTTAGTTTTCTGAGTGGCATTGTATTTTCATTCTTATTAATACTGGGCGTTTAGATAATGCTCTATTCTTGGTGCTTTAATCTGTTCTTGAAGAAGCTGTCAATCAGCCAATTTACCTCTGCAGTAAAGGTGGGTGGCTCCAGCTAGCAGATGAAGGTAACAAATAAAGAAAAAAGCAGAAAGAAAACTCCTTCAGAAAAACTGGAACTTCAAAGTATTGAATCATCCTCACAAATTTTAAAGTAAAGATGTACAGTACTACAGTGTATTTCATCTGAAGTTGCATGCAGAGAGACAAATTCATCCTTAGATTTCTAAGCAGTTTCAGTGTAAGTCTCTACTTCATACATCCAAGCTCAAAATGTGGATCACAACAGGTTTGTAATGGTTCACTATTTTTGTCTTTGAAAGCGCTGTCCTGCTAAAATTCCAAGAGTCATAAGAACAAATTATTTACATTTATAAAAGCCAGCACTGACCTCCTATTCATTAATCAAGAAGTAAAACCTTTTGTATTCCTAATCAAACTATTATCTTAATTGATGAATTGGATTCTATGAATATTATTAACTAAGGTACTTTCTGTTCTGACACCATTTTCAATTTACAAGTTTAAGAAGATTTCATATCCATTGGAAATACTACCAGTAATCTTCAACACTCCTTTTATCTCTTAAATTTATAATAATACTGATTTATTTTGGTTAAGAAACAGAAAACACATCATTCCTATGAATTAAAATGCAGTGAAAGAAAATGAAAATCATAGATCCATGTACTAAGGCTCAAAACGCTCTCCTCCATGTCATACTAGGTTTCTTAGTTGAATTTGACATTACTTCAGATTATGCAACTTTATTATCACACCTCTTTTGTTTTATCATTATTAATTACATTGTGTCAGTATTTCTGCTTTTAGTTCAAAGGCTTAAAAAGAAAAAAATGTTTTATGAAATCCATAATAATTTAAAAAAATTAAAGAAAACAAAAAATTTTTATAACTGATTGAGGAAAATCTTTGTGCAACAGACTTTTTTCCTTTTCTTTAGCAATATTCAATACTATAATCTTACAGAAAAAGATAGTATTCTTAGATACCTGTCTTCGTTTTGTTCTGGCCTTCCAGCCCTGAGCTGCCTCCCCTTCTCTCCCCACTCCTCAAAGCAGGGAAAAGGAAAAAGGGAAAAGAAAACTGGAAAGAAACTGAGTTAAGTCAGGATATATATATGTATATTTCTAAACGTTCACAATTATATGTATACAATCTCCACCCACAATAGGAAAAGGGAAAAGGAAGGGACAAGGGAAGGGGGAAACAAGGGTAACAAAGAGACAAAACAAAAGCAATGGATACCAAACCACCTCTACCCACCCACCAGGTAAACCAGTACAATACAATCCCACCAACCACTCTTAGAAGAAAGGTAGCCCCTTCTTTCACACCCTCTCACCCATGTCTTTTCTCCGATCTTCTGCGTGGCTCCGATAAAGGGACTGAGAGCAGCAAAAACTTCTTGCTCCCAACCCTCGCTGGAAACTGAATGTCTTGGCTTGAGCTGGCAAAATGCCAACTGCCCAAGTACAGAGTTAGAGCTTCTTTCCCTAACCAAGAAAAGGGATGAAAGGGGAAAAAACCTCTCAAACTAGGTTTATGCTGAAACTAACTATATGTATTTATACAGAAAAGAGAAAATTAAGAGAAAACTACAATATAACACACACTTACACGAGTTAGATATAACAAGAAATAACTTCTCACTCTCCAGTAAGCAGAAATTCTACTATTTTAACTACAAATTATTTTAGAGAACTCAAACTTTAGAGGGACAATTTCAAGCAGAGAGAAAAACTAAGAACATACATTTTACTTCCCCTCCCATTGGAGGGGAAAGAATGGGTGAGAAATACCTGGGAGACAAGCCCCTCCCTAGATACATCTGGTTACCAGGGAAAGCCTAGATCAAACAAACTATCACAATGCCTTATTAACAAAAAGAAAAAAAAGCAGCAAGGTAAACAAACAACAAAATAAAACAAAATAAAACAAAAAAACCCTACATAAAAGTGCATATTAGTCCATAATATATGGACAGAATATTCCAATATTATATGTAGAATATAGAATAGAATATATACTATTACATTTTTTGCATAAGTTATGTTTGCATCTCTTTCTACACTTTTCCTTCAACCAGCAAGAAATGTAAACAGTTCTCTAGTTTAAATGTTTGTTCCAGCTCAAAGGAGAAAAAGTCAAATGTTTGCAAGTTTGAAACATCTGTAAGGTAGAACACAATCAGAATCATAATTTTCTCCTTTGTATTTTTTTTATTTTTTTAAGATTACAGGCAAAAATTCATACACCCTAGATAATCAGGAAGGTAGAAGAAAAAAGAAACTAACTCTAAATATATTTCTAATTTTGGATAGAATTGATTTTTCAATTTCCTTCTAGCCAAAATACTTGTACTCCCCCTCCGGTATAAACAGGACTCATGCTGTCCTGAATCAAGTCTGTGACACGCAAATAGGACCTTGATATTCCCAGCCCAAAACTAATACAAAAGATCTTACAGAAATATTATCCATCCTGTAGACCTCATCTAGATTTAATGGAATTCTGGACTTAATGGAATTTGTATTGAATACTAGTTTAAAGTCTGAAGAAAAAAATACACACCACCACTCCATACTTAGGACCTGATTATGAGCATTACTTTGTACTGTCTTCCCTCTTTCAGTGCTTTCATGGACCAAACTTTTTGTGGCCTTTGTGTCTGTGAAATTATCTCATGAATAAGCAGACTGAGTTCATCAGCACAAGCCAGCTTTTGCCCTGGAAAGTAATAGCCATGGCAGTGCTTGGCATGATATGCCAGCTTGGGCACAGAACAAAACTACCGTTCCTATGTGTCTTCCAAAATGAAACTTGCACACCTCTGGCTGACTCAAAGTTTGGAAGTTATTAGATTCCAGTGGACTCAGGTCATGATACCTTGGTACCACAAGGTGCTTATAGTCAAATTTATCCTTTCAAGTTATTGTCTGATGGAAGTCTTATTAAGATCTCCATTGGTTTCTATGGAAAAAAAAATTAATAAATTTCTTCCATTAAATTGATTTTAAACACAGAGTCACAATCCTCCTGTCAGAGGTCATCCTACTGTGTTTTCAGATATTTAAGACAGAGTGGCTGTGCTGGTTTAAAGGTAAACCAGCAGGAGAAATGTACCCAACTCAAGAGAGACTACAAATCAGAATTACAATTTACTGAAAAGATCATAATATATACAATACAGAGAAAACTGGTTTAATCCACAAAAGCAGATGTATAACCCAGCACACTGGGACAAGAACACAATGTTGTTTATGACTCCTGTGCTGAACACCATGTGGTCCCCACTGGGTGCAAAGTAAAAGGAAAGGAAAGCCTGTTGGTCAGGATGATGTTTGTAGTCCTATTGAGAGTGGCAGTCAGTCCTTTTGAAGTTCTGGTCCCCCTCTGAAACTGATGAGTGGTACTAGAGGTTCCAAACCACAAAGACTATATATGCTCAGGTTCAGGTGGAATGCCCAATACCTACCTCAGGACAGGGAGTTTCACAATGGGTGATTTAAGCCTGTGAGTCATGGGACATTTTTTGAATCTTTGATAGTCTAGGTCATTGTAGCTGCCTATAATGTCAGTCCTTTATGGCCAATTGGCAGGGATGACCCCTCAGGTTGTTTGTGAAAGTGCTAATGCCTCCGCAGATGGGAGTTGTCACAGCTGTCCTTGCTGTAAAGACAAACTCCCCTGCCTCATGGGGTTCCTTAACACCCAGCTTGTAGCGTGAGATGTCAGGTGTGCCCTGGGTAGCTGCTGCAAATAATCCATTATTAACAGTCCATCAGAAATTATATAGAGATTGTAGAATAAACAATTTTGGTTATACCCACATAGTGATTAACTGGTCCTGGCCCCTGTAATTAGCAGAGTGGCCCTAGAGGGAAAAAAATCTCCAAAAATTACCTCCTGGAAAACAGGCTACACAGGTATGACTGAGAGGACCCAGTAATTGGATAAGAACTTTTTTGGTGTTTAAAACACATCAACTTTCCATTCAAGGGCTTTCCATTAGTCAGGAGAGGCTGGTGCTGGGGAAGTTGACAGGCATGACTTTTTAGATGTAACAGATGGAATTAAGATCTGTACCATTTTGAAAAGCTGTAAAATACTGCTCAGAGTGGTTTTGATGTGTAGAATATATGCTTTAGTACAATTACAAAAAATCATGTATCCTTTTTTTACAAACCTGCAAAAACCAAAATCCTTCAAGATAAGGACTAGTTTGACCTCCAAGTAATTTGAATAAAAAAGGACTATGACAGGCTTCCCAGTTCTCCTGTGTGGAACTCTGGGTGAAGAGCAATTTTATCTTGAAGTCATTTAATTATATCATAAATAAATAAAGTATTAGAATTAAAATATTATGGCTTAATTTAACTGATGAATAAAGGATTGTAATTACAATTACAATACAGTCATAGTATATCAAGTCAGCCAGCCTGCAGTACAGTCAAAACAATATTGAAAGGAGCAATTACAGAACAGTGAAATTTTGACTCAATAAAATTTGAGTTAATTTTTTGTACATCTCTTGACTGATGGCACATGGCCAAGTGTTTCTTAAAATTTGAGACATGACTTCATGCTGAGACCTGATGTAAGCAGAATGATGCAGTTAATAAACACTAAATAATGTGTTCTCTTTTAAATAAAATGTAAAAATGTCTTTTTTTTTCATTAATTAATGAAAACATTTCAATCATTGTAGCCTACTGCAAGCAACACTGGGATTTCCGTAATTTTGTCCTTGCCATTCCTAGAATCAGGGACAAGGTAATATAACTTTTTTATCCTGGGGCCATTAACATACATAGGAAAAACATAAATATGTTTTGTTCTTGTTACTGTTCTATGGACAGAGATGAATGCGTTTTTCACTGGTTTTGCTGCTGTTGCCAAGCAGAGATGAATATTATCTTATCTTTTTTGTTTTGCTTAACACAATCCTGCCCCAAGATGAAGCCAAGGCCAAGGGCAGACAAATAATTCATATGGAAAAGAAAGATAAGTAAATATTCACCATAGCTATATTTGTTCCTGCACAGAAAGGCTAGTGAAAATCATGTGAAGAAAGCAAGTGCGTTTACATCTATTGATCCTCTCTTTAACATAGCATTCTTAGCAAGCACACTGGAACCATTTTCCACTATGTGAAAACATCCTGTAAAGCATTCCTGCTCTCTACTGAGTTAGTGTGGCTGCCCTTTACTCACAAAGAGTGCTTAAAAGACTGGGTACATTATGACAGACACAAGAACTTCATTATATTATTGAGAAAAAAAGGAAAACAGTTAATATTGTTTTCAAAGGAATGTTATATCTTTCTCAATGAGCCTAGTAGTGCAAAAGTTCATATTAGGAGTCTGATGCTGCAGGCTTTATTCATCCAAATTACTTAAATGGAACTATTTTTTTGAGAGAAAAATTGCTTTTAACTGGACTTGAAGAAAAAATTCTTATCAACTCCTTGATATGAATTGATAGAGATTTCAAACTATTCATTACATGGACAACAAAGTTCAAGTACAAAACTGCTTCTGCATTTTCTGGGTTCACAGCATTTTGATGTGGAGTTTTTTTCTAGTTTGTGAATGAAGAGACCATTTACAAGGACTTAAAATGAAGTCAGATTTTATCTCAGGATTTAATTATATCACTATTGGTCCAAACTCTGCCATATCCCTCGGCAGACTACAGTGAAAAACAGTCTATGTATATGTATACATTTCTGTGTGTGTGTGTGTGCATATGTGCATTTCTTGATTTGTTCATTTGTGTTGCGTTCCCCTGTCACTGGACCCTTTGGTTTAACGGAACAGATTCCAGAACTGCTCAAATGTGACTTGGAACAGGCTTCCTAAGGAAATGGAACAGGCTCTCAAGAAAAGTGATCATGGCAGCAAGTCTGCCAGATTTTAAGAAGTATTTGGACAACTCACTCAGGCACACAGTGTGATTCTTGGGGTTGTCCTGTGCAAAGCCAGAAGCTGGAATTTGATGATCTTTATGCGCCCCTTTCAATTCAGGACATTCTATGACTTGAGCTCTCTTTGTTATGATTTTGATTTGAGATGTGGAACATCCCTTATTCCATGTTGTCTGTGTAAGCCACCTCTGCTAGACTGCTCTGATCACTAATTTAGTCTGCTTTTAGGTCTTTTTCTGTTCTGTACTGAGGATTATGTTACTGTGGTTTTAAATCACATTTTATAAGTTTTCAGAAGAGTCTGGACAGTGTGCTAAGACTTAGAGTTCATACTTAATAACTTAATAAAAATATGTCTTATAAAGGTACTTTATTTGAAATTATATTCATTGTGACTGCAAATGTAGCCAATTGAAAATAGTTTATAGAACTTCTATACATCTTCAATAACAGTAGGGTTAAAATAACACCTTAAAAGCAAATAACTTCTATAATATCCTGAATAACGTATACATAGGAAGTGAAGAAAACCAAGTTGTTATAAGGCTTTATTTTCAAACATATTTTTAAAATACGTTTTGCTCACCCAGTTACTTGAATTCTTTACACCTTAATGTTTAAAGCTCTGCTTTGAAAATGGTAAGTATTGCTCAAATAAAGAAATGAATAAATAAATAAAATGTATCTGATGGTATTTATAGTCATGTTATGACAATCACTGCTGGCAGCTTAACTTTCATTTATGTAGTTTATGCATATAAGATTTTAATAGTTCTAGAAGAAAGGAACCAAAAATAAATGGAATTTTAACAATAATCAAATTATTACTATATTTTGGTGGCACATTTCAACTATTACTAATGCCACATTTCCCCAAGGTCATAAAATAAATGTAACTTTTTTGAAGAAAGAAAACACAATATAATGATGAATAACAAAGGAATAAACTAAACAATGGTAGACAAATCCTCAGCACATTATCCAGATAGCATAGTTACACTCTCACCTGTTTTGCCATTCTAAATGAGTTAATCCCCTGTGACTGAACTCTAATCTCACAAGGGCTCAGGAAAAGCTCTAGTCTGCTTATGTGGTACTGAAAGATGGGTGAATACCGTGCAAAATCTCAACAGGTGAAATCTGACATCCTAACAATGTTATCAGATGCAAGAAAATCTACGCCCACAGGAGACATTGAACATACTCTTCAGTAGTTTCAACACTTCTTAACTGATTGTGTGTGAAGCACTTCATAGTGGCTTGAAACCCAGCAGTACAGAAAAGTATTTTGCCTTATTTACTAAGGTTTTCACCAGGCAAATCTTATTTCCATAAGAAATAACAATATAAACATTTCTATCTAAAGAACACAAAATGGCATTTTATTGCCCAGAAAGAAAAGTAAAAGCAAAAATGCATTTTATCAATATTTTTCCTACGGGACTCTGTCTTGTGGGAAAAATTGTTTTAATTTCTTTTTTATTTCTTCCCAAAATGAAGTGTCAGGAGCAGAGAAATTGATTAAAGCAGTTCTCAAAGGCAAACTTATTAAAAAAAAAATTCCAAAAGTTGTGAAGCTCTTTTTTGCTGTCCTTGAAGTAATTTATACTACTTTGGTTATTTTTTTTATCAATTTCATTTCAAAGTAGAGTTTGGAATGACTCAAAAAATTAATGTTGACCTGCATTCTTTGTTTGTTAAATTTCATGGAATTGAAAACAAAGCTGTAGATTCTTCTTAAAAGTTGAAAAACTTGTGTTTAGTGAGCAATGGAAAAATATTCCTTATTTTCCATTAATTTTTAGTGGAATTATATCTCTTATTCCTTGTACAGCTGCTTATCACTTATGGAATTAAATTATGATGGCTATTAGTTTCCTTTTACAAACATCAAATTATTCTGAAAAAGTAACAGGCCTTCTATTTGCTTAGTATTGAAATAAATGCTTGACATAAATACTTAAAAAATTTCATGGCAATATTTGTATCTGGCAACTGAAAGCACTAACTTACACAGTAAAACCCAAGGCAGGGTCCTATGAGATGATGGAGAGACAAATTTTCTTTCTATGAATAGAGGTATAATCTCAAAGTATATTCACTGATGTCATAGAATCATGGGATTATAGAGTGGTTGGAAGAGACTTCAAAGATCTAGTTCTAACCCATCTGCCCTGGGCAGGAACACAGTCCACTAGTTCAGGTTGTTCAAAGCCCTATCCAACCTGGCCTTGAACCCCTCCAGGTTCTCTGAGCAGCCTGCCCCAGTGCCTCATAACCCTCATGGTAAAGAATTTCTTCTTAAAGTAAAATTTAAATCTCTCCTTTTTAGTTTAAAACTATTTCTTCTTGTCTTAGCACTATCTATCTGTGTAAAAAGTCACTCTCTATTTTTATAATCCCCTTTTAAGTACTGGAAGGCCTTAATAGAGTCTCCCTGGAGCCTTCTCTTCTCCATGCTGAAAATCCCAGCTGTCTCAGCCTGTCTTCAGAAGTTCTAGTTCTCTGAGCATCTTCATGGCTCTCATCTGCACCGGCTCCAATAGGTCCACATCTGTCTTGTGCTGGGGACTGCAGATAGATAGGTTCTCACAAGAGCAATGTAAAAAGCAAGAATCATCTCCCTTAACTGTCTGGTCACAAATCTGTTCATGCAGCCCAGGATGCAGCTGGCTTTCAACAGGTCTGCTTTCAATGACTTCTTCTACCAGTCTGTACTCATATCTGGGATGGCTCTGATCCATGTCAATAAAGTGGGGTAAAGAACATAGAGAAAATTATTTCTATTCATATATTGCCGAGGATTATATTCAAGTAAAGGCTATAGGTTTAATTTTCAAACACATGCAGGACAGTTCTTTTATGTAATCTGGTAAATTAAAAGAAAAGAAGAAAATTCTAGTTGTACCTTAGTAGGACAGTGTGAGACACTGTATTATTACATTAACTATTGGCTTAGACCAACTCTGGGGTGTGCGCGTGCGCGCTTGCGCGCCCGTGTGAGAGAGAGAGAGTGTGTGTGTGTGTGTGTGTGTGTGTGTGTGTGTGTGTGTGTGTGTGTGTGTGTGTGTGTGTAAGGGACACTTTGAATTTGACAAAGGTGAGGTGATGCCCTATCCCACACCCCACCTACTGTGAGCCTGCAGGGGCAGCCCCAAAGCAGCCATCAGTCAAAGGCAACCCAGAGTGCTGCCCCTCATCACCTCCCCTTTTCTCCCTAAACCAGCCTCTGACTGGCCAACACATCAGGGGCATTGTCCCTCATCACACCTCCTTTTCTCCCAAAATTACCCTCTGATCAGCTGACACACTGGGGAAACTGCCTCTCACCATGACACATAGCAACAGAGTGGTCAGTGGGCCAGAAGTCCCACTTAGAGGCAGAGGGTATGGCCATAGGGAGCCAAAAGCAAATAAAAGCTGCAACAAATTCTCTCTCTGTTTGAGCCCTCCATCTTTTGGACTCTTGCAGCTGGATCTATGCTGGTTCTAGGGGTGGTAGCTATAATTCCATCTTTCTTTACTCCTTCTTCTCCTAAACTTCTTTCTTAAAATTTTGGGTAGCTTCATACCAGATGGGTTGGATTCATCTAAGTTGTATGTGTCAGCATGTGCTAAGTCAATGCTTTCTGGAATATTTTATTTTGGTTGAATATTACCCTTCAAACTTTTGCTGAGTTCCCTTATTCTCTAAAGTTTACCAGCAAAAGTACCTCCTAAGAAAACATATGCAGCTTTTCTCTTTTGGGCTCTCTCTTGAGGTGTTAACAGAACTGCAGACTCTTTCAATATATCCAGAGGGCAGATATTCTTGGAGCCTTGTATATTTTTAAGGTAAAACCCCTTCAGTGAGCTCATAGCTTGGGGCCTGGAGTCTTAGAGATACATAATTGATGGCCACCAAGTCTGCATTGATCACTAAGGATTTTATTCAGCTGCTGGTCACTAACATCCAATGGTATCTTAGATGCCTTAGACTATCAGACCAATGTTAAGCAATTACAACACCTGTGGAAAATACAGAAGTTTGAATTAGAAGCTTGATAAGATATGGGATGTTTCATGTCATCTCAAATGGCAAGAGACGCTTATGGGTGGCCAATTAAATCAAGGACAAGTATATAAGAAATATTTAACATTTAAGATAAATGTTGAAAATGTTAAGTAATTTTTTAGACTATCTGTAAATAAAAGGAACACACAAAATGTTTCCTGATATTAATTTTCAGATACTGGGGTTAGGAAGGAAGAAATGTGATGTTGCTCATTATTCTGTAAGTCTTGCAAAAGCATTATAGTGAGCACTACTGGCAACCTATGTAGACTTTCCAGTTGAGTTTCTACTCTTAAGCAAAATTTACAAGTAAAATCAACTTTTTTTCCTATATATAAATAATAGCTAGTCAAAATAAAATAAAAGCTCTTTCCAAATGGTTAAAACCCAAAAAGGATTTCAAAGCAATTACTCTGAGCTAATCAGATTTGATCTGTAATCTGGTATACTGTCTACTTGCTGCAGATCTTTTCCTCTTGTTGAACTTACTATGGCCCATTGAAAAAATTGTGAAATCTAGGTTAACAGTTAAGGAAGGAATGTCTTTCACTCCTGAATAGTAGCTAAACACTTTCTGGTACTTATTTCTTTCAGCCATGTATCAGTTTGGATACTATCAACAAAAGAATAATTTCATTCAAAGAATTTGTGTACCTTTTAACCATTTTTTATACTGCCTGAAATAAAGGCAAAGAGGCTATTCTATCACTGGTACAATGCTTTTCAATGACTTTTAGGACTTAACCTTCCCACTAGACACCTCTTATCCAGTTGCATATGTAGCATTATCATCAGTGCCATAGGTAACAGCATAGTGAAGAATATACTTGTGTTATATGAACATAGAGATATGGATAATTGAGAAACCACAGACTCTTTCTGTAAAACTCAAAGTTTCTTATCCTAGAAGAAAATCCTCCTATAGGAATGTATGCATCAGACTAACAATCAAACTGTGCATAGCAGATTAAGATTTATATGGATTCACTCTGCAAAGGTGAAGTATCATCAGAAAAGATGTATTGTGTGTACCTAGATGGTCTTAGAAGTTTCAATGTAATTTAAGCAAGTTTCCCATTTACTGTGCTCTGGTCTGCGTGGTGAAGACTTCTGAAAAAGCTAGTTGAGTTTTTCAACATTTTAAAAATAAAATTAAATAGAAGATGTACTCCAAGAATAACATAAAGAACTCCAGCTGCAAAGAGACATTCATCCTTTGGACTAAACTACAAGTAGTCTGAAGTTAAAAAAAAGTAAAATAAAATGAAATGTGTATCATGCAGACCACATATATGTAAGTATGAATTTTAGAAATATCTCAAGAAGACCTAAAATTGTTTCTTTATATTAAGTTCTGCTATTTGAATAAGTCTAGAGAACTACTGCATACCCAATGCCATCAAAACATTTTTAACATCGATAGTTGACAAAATTTCAGATCTTAAGCTTTCTATTAACCTGTGACTGAATAGTCTCCCTTGTATCCCAGCCCAACATAACTAAGATCATGGGATTCCAGTTGGTGAAGAAACAACCTGAGGTGATATTTTAAATAAATTATGCTGATTTAAAAGCTGCTCAGAAGCTTGTCAGTGTAGAAGCATTTTTTGGGGGGGTTGCTCAACACAGTTCCTATGTCTATTAAAAATGCATGATAAATACTTTTCAATTAACTGCAAAGATAAGTCCATCTCATCTGTGTAAGAAACATTTTATAATGCAATGTAAATATCTTTACACTTAAAGACACCAAGCTAACTACATTCAAAATTTAAAAATATTTTAATATGCCTCAGTTCTTACTATGTGGGTATTTTTTTCCTTAATGACTGAAAGAAAATAGTGGAATTAAGGTCATATATAATAAATGAGGTTCTAAATAAATAAGAACTGTGTTTAAAATTCTGATTTTCTGAGGTCTTGAGGAATACAAAACCTTAATCATACATTATTGATTCAAGGAGGAAGTACAATCATTCAAAATTTTTAGACCTGCATATATTCAGCTGCGTGTCTGGTTCACTGTCTCCAAATCAGTCCAGAGAGCAGTTTCTAACTCTTAAACAAATAACATAAACAGATTTCCAGAAATTGGGCCAGCCTTTACTGGGGACCCTAAATACCTTCCTGCAAACATACAGGAATGACCAATTGTATGCATGTGCAAGGAGCAAGCACTCAAAGAAGAAAGGTTTCTTTACAGTGCTTGAGATTCTTCTGAAATTCATACATTTGCTGCCAAACCTCCTTGCTTTTTCTCTGGGAGTCTCTTTATTTTGTGGAAATATGTAACTGATAGCTAACTGAAGGTCTTCTGGCAGACATGCCTTTTACATCTGAGAATGAAATAAGCAGAGAGAAAATATGTAATCTCTCCAGATACTGCAAAAGCATGGAGAATTAAAAAAAAAAAAAAAAAAAAAATATCTTTGAGGAGATAGTGACAAGAGCAATCAGGGAAGATTTAAATGGTTCTGGAGAGCCCAACTGACCCAGATTGCAGTGAACGGAAGTGGCACTAATCTCTTCTCTGTGGTGTCCAGTGATAAGACCCAAAGGAATAGCCTGGAGTTGTGTTAGGGAAGGTTCAGATTGGATATAAGGAAAAGATTTTTCCACCCAGAGGGTATTTGGGCACTGGAACAGGCTCTTCAGGGAAATGGTCACAACATCAAGCCTGCCAGAGTCCAAGAAGCACTTGGATGATACTCTCAGGCATGTAGTCTGACTCTTGGGGATGGTCCTGTGCAGGGCTAAAAGCTGGACTTGATGATCCTTGTGGATCCATTCCAGCTGTGCATATTCTGTGATTCTGTAAATTCAAGAGCCTTGATACAAGATCACTTACAGATATTCACATGTACGAGATAGGTCAAAGAAATCTGATTATTGGTAAGTAAATTCCCCTTTCTTTGTTATTAATGCACTTCTCAACTGGAAATAACCAAGATGAGATGCTGACTCTAGCCATATTGCCTTAGCATTCCTTTTGTATTGATGTAGTGTCACTTTTGAAATCATGCCAGGCTAAAATAAGCACACCACTTCCCCAGCTTGGAAAATCTGGCTCCCCCATCCTCATCACCTACCTGAGCTGGGGTTTGTGTAGCTTTTGGCAAGCACAAATGAGACTTTTCACCAAAATACTTGAACGTATATTTAAACCAATCACATGCACACATACACACATACATTTGCCAAATACCACTGATTTTGCTGGTACAGAGTATAAAATGTTACATAAATTTCAGCTTCATATCCTTTTCCTTATTTTCATTCTACCTGTATAAAAACTCCACTATTTAAAAATATCTCCCTTCAGGATATATTATAAATAACCTTGTCCATATCTCTTGAAATATAATAAAGACATGATAAAAAAATCATACTCATTATTTTCAAATCTGTAGGACTAGTACTAATCTTATAAATTTAATTAACAAATGTTATTTTAGGATGTTGGAGGGATTTTTTGTTCTTTTTTTCTATTAAAGTATTGCTTAGTGAGAACTTACATTACGGTTTATGAGAGTGGGCCTCCAGTTTTTGTTCATAAGTATTCAAATACCTTAAAGTGCATTATCTTACTTATACAGCTCTCTGAGTTTCAGCTGCAACATCTAATCTGTACCCCATATCATTTCACTTTTAGTAATTTCTATGCAACCAAAACCTTCAGTTTTACATCAGTATTTTCTCATGATTTCTTTTAAAAAGCCATTTTATAGTTGCTGGATATTTCTGGGAATTAGTGGTCAAAAAGGGAGCATATAAATCAATGAAAAAGGCTCATCTGCTGTAGCCATTCCAGATAGTATTTGTTCCAGGTCCACACTGTACCTGCACAGGTGCTACACTTTAAAACTGGGAAAAATTAGGTAAAACTCAGCATAAAATTGATCACATTTAAAAATATTAAAAAACCCTAGAGTTCTAGGTTTTCTATATTTGAACATAACTGATGTCTGAAATATATTACATACATTTCTAAGTTTTAAATTACATGTTATAGAGCCTGAAATGAACATATGCACAAGCATGTGTTCATTGGTGTAAAAAGTTCTGAATAAGCATAGAGATCAATATTATCAAAGAAATAACAAATTAATTCAGAGCCAAAATTGTGGTTCTGAGGAGGGAACTTGGAAAAAGAGAAGTTTTACTACAGAACTGTAGAGTCTTTGTATCACAGATTATAGCAGCATGGAAAATGAAGGTTATCAACTACTTGTCCATTTAATAGTGGTGTCCCCATGAGTTGACCATGTGCAGAGAACCCAAAACTTATCAGTGGTACAGAATCAATTTTTTACATGAAGTACATCCAACCTTGACAGAGCTTTGGCTGTTGTCAGACCTACTGATAATTTCTGAGGTTTTGGGTTCAGCTGCTTTCTAGTAATTCGTTCTCTATTTTTAAGTATAATTTTGAGGGGGGGAGGAAATTAAAAACTTATCAACACATCTTTATTTTAAAAAATAGCGACAATGTTGAATAATGACAGGTTGTTGTCCTTTAAGAATGTTTTGAGGTTTGTATTCTTAAATAATTTAAGAAAATTTAATAGAGTTTTAAAATGTATCCCATAATCAGGAAATAGGAGACATGTTGTGATTGCTGATAGAAGGAAATCCAAATTTAAATCAGAACTGATGAATCATTGAATTATAGAATAATGAAAACATAGAATGGTTTGTGTTGTAAGGGACCTGCAAAGAAAATCTAGTCCAACCCCCTGCAATGATCAGGGACATCCTCAATCCCACCATGTTGCTCAGAGTCATATCTAATTATTGAGTGGTGATTTGTTTCTGAAAGAAGTGTAATAAAATGAAATAGAGATGATTCAAACTGTTAGGCTATGAATACTTCAGGTCATGAGTTCATTAAAAATGTGCTTGGTTTTATATATTTTTTTTTCTGGAGAAACACATTCTATTTTCTTGGGATCCATCAAAGGAAAAGGACAATGTTGTCTTGCTTTCCTTTCTCTTAATCAGTGTACTTCTTCCTGCTGTAAAACCCACAAGACATGATAAAAAATCTCCTGAATTCCTCAGTTTCCTGGTCCCAAGAAGTGTGACTGTGATCAGGTCAACACCAGGAAGTAATTGTGCAGTCACTACATAATGCATTAATAAAACCAGAAAGATAGTGATGTCTGAAGTTTTTTTTTATTGCAAATGCTGTCAAATGTATCACCATAATTTGCTCAAAAAAGTGTGGTCTAAGCGACACTTTATTTCTAAATCTTCTTCCTTAACAGTCAAAAGAGCTGTACTTTTCAAAATAATGAATGGGTTTTTTTCAGATGCTGAAATTTCACTAAACTTCAGTCTACCTAGGAAACTTAGAGGCTCCTAGAAGACATCTTTCCACTCAGAAAAGCTGGATCTGCACAAATGGCATGTATATTAATGGCACTACTCTTATTTTGACAGGGATCTCATCATTGCATTTACTTTGAAGAAAGTATCAAAAAGTCTTTCTACAAAGACATGTAGTAGACTACAGAAAATCATCAAGCATCATATAAAGAACTTTCAAATCCTTTTGGTATTCTGGGTAACTTCCTTTTCTCCAGTTCTAGTTAGGGATAATGGTTATATTCTTAGTAAGAAATCAGTAAGTAAAAAAAAGTAAGAAATCATACCCTTAATTTTTAAATTTTATTTTGTGGGGAAAGCTGAGATAGAAATTATCTACATAGACAAGAAAGGAAAGATCAAACACACAAATAAATAAAATAAGAATGAATGAACAAAGGGAGGAAAAAAAGAAGGGCAGCACTGCAAAATCCAAAGGGCCTGAATTTACCCACATGAAGAATCATAAACATCTTTGAAAACAGGACAAAACTTCGGTAGAATAAAGATAGGAATAAATTAATGAAGCTAAGGTGGTGTCTATGTGGACATTTAAGATTGGTGACTGGCTCCTCAAACTGAACACCTCAGCATACATGAGAGCATTTCACAAAAAGTATTCTGCATTTTTTTCATATTTTCTGATGAAAGTGCCTGAGTTTGGAAGCCAATACTCCATGGTTCTGTGCAATAATCAGTTTCAACAAACATCAGAATTACAAGAAAATGCATCTCTCCATCAGTGACAGCTGTGGGAGAGACTGGAGATTACCCTCCTAGATTTAGTCCACATCCACACTGTCACTAGTGTTTTACACAGTCTTATCTAGGCAAGCATTTGTACATCTGGAGATGGTATGTTAATGCACAGCTTAGAGTGTGAATTTATCCTGTCTGAAATGACCTGGAAAGTGAGATGTAACAAATAGTTGTATTGAGCTTAGAAACATAGGAGAAGGTGAATGAAGAATAGGAAGATAAGGAATAAAGGGAGAAATAAAAAGGGGTACAAAATGAAAGGACTGTATTCATATGCACTAAATGTGTGCCAAGTCACTTGCCGTTAAGCGCAGTAAAAATTAGAAGGGACGTCATTGTCCATCTGATTCCATTTATCTGGTAATCAACACTTTTTATACTCATAATCCTAACTCTCATTTTAAACCCACATTAGTGAGATGATCAGGCTGTTTTACTACTGCCTTATGAACCTTGCCATAGAGAACTCATTTTCTCAGATCATTTGCTGCAGCATCAGTCCATTGTTTCATCCTGACCAGACTATTATAACACTGCTTCTGTCTCACTTGTTAGTTTAAAATTATACAGATGGATAAATTAAAGTGCTTTGACATTCCAGTACTCACTTTTTTGGCTGAGGAATATGCTTCTGGTAGTCAGTAACCAAAACAGTGGTTTAAAAATAATAATATTTATCCATTTTAACATAAGAAAATTTCCTTTTACCAATCACTTATTTTCATACATATATATATATTTTATTATTATGAGAATTTCTGCTTGTGTGGGCAAAACACGTTGTTACCATCTTCTTCTAAAACAAACACAATGAGGTTCATTTTGACCTTTAAAGCAGTGAGAGTGATGCAGAAGCAGCAGTCTTGAGTGAATTTTTTTGGGAGTCTTGTGTTTCCTACATCCAGGGTTTGCTACTGTTGAGTCTCAGACTTCTGGTCTCCATCTCAAGTTTTAAAGCACATTACAGTATGCTGTGTGTGCCAACCCCAGCTAAGTCTATGCCAGCATTTCCATAATAAAAGCTCTCATTTCCAGAAGTTCCAGCTGTACATTCAGCTGTAAAAATGTGCAATGGGCTAAAATTAGATGTACAGGATTTCAATGTGGAATTAATACAAATTTAAAATAAAAAAAAAAATCAACTTGATTCCTCAGCTCTAACTTCTTCAGAAAATAGCAGCTTGTGAGATTCCTTATTGTCCTCCCATCTTGTAAATAAAATCAGTTTAACTATTTAAAAATAATTATATAATTATGATAAGCCTGTTTGTGCTTCCACAGAAAGCTTCCTCTATATCTTAGACATGAAAATTTGTTTTCACCTATACAACAGAGGTGAGCATATGTAGTTGTTTACTGAGAAAAATTTAAAAATAGCACACTGTGGTCTTACCTACACAGTTCACTGCTACTGACGGTTTTAACTCATCAGAACCGTACTCCTGCAAAATCAGGTATGTGTATATCAATATCTAATTTTGGTGTCTTGGCAGGGGGCAGACTCACAATGCCCTTTGTCTTAAAGTAGCTGTGAAAACCGTGTTGTTTTTACTTTATTATGCTTTATGCAGTTCTTTTGATTTAATTAGAATAAGGATAGAAGTAACACTAAATAATAAATTCAGTTGTGGCAGATCTTCCTATTTCCTTGCATAATTCCATAAGGCTTTCCCAGGCACATTCTCAGTGGTCCCATGTCATGCACCTTGCCAGCCTAAATGCCAAATTTTGACTCAAGTAATGCACTATTTTCAGCTTTCTGTTTATGTGGATTTTTCTTCTGACGAGGATATCTGTAAATCTTTCCAAGAGCATATATATGTAAGTTTCAGAGAATTAATTGCATTCACTCTGCTAGTGGGCAAATAAGGAATGTGCAAGGCATCCCATCCACAGACTCATCACAGCCTATGACTTTTGCATTCATGGGACAGGTTGAGAAATAAGGCTCTAGAGGTGCCTGGTTCCCAAGGGTTGCTGAGCATCCTCCTGAGTGGCCAAAGAAAGCAAAGAGAAACTGTTTACTTATTCAGAAGCACCAAGTCTTAGTCTGTCCATACCATTGTGAAATGGGAGTAAATGATGGAATTTTTTAATCTACAAGAAAATATTTAGATTAAAAAAAAATGAGTCAGTGAGTAACCTGTTACTAGGTGTGCTATATGTCTGTGGTGTGTTATAAAGATTCAAAAATAGGTCCTCCCTTCATGATCAATTGTTACAACTGAACACATGTTCCTTAAGTATTTCTTGTCTGGGGAAAAAGCACATGTGTGTATGAAAAGTCTGTGGAAATGTGCAGATAGACTTTAAAGATTTTGGGAGTGCCCCTTGTTTCTTCTAACAAAGTTGAAATGAAACAAAATGTAAAACAGTTGAGACCTCTGTTTTACATTTGGACCTTTAAATCAATGAGAGTTATGTATTTATACAGGAGTTTAAGATAAAGTAGCAAACTACGTAAAACAACAAAGATTAGAAGACCGCATCGTGAAATCAAACTATTGTGTTTTCTTATTTTCTGTATGACACTGCATTGAATGTGAACATTACTATAAAAAGAAATAGGTTAAAATTCTGAATGTTGATGATGACTTCTGATTTTATCTTCCATAACCTGAAATTTATAAAGCATTTTGCTTCACAGAACTCGAAATCATGAATTATACTACACAGCCTAAAATATAAAATGTAGAAAGAGAAAAAGCTAAGGATTCCACAGAGATGAGAGATAATGGGCGTCATAGCTCAAGTAAAAACTATTTATTGGTTGTATGAGAATTTACAAGTATGAAGACTGTTTCTGGCTTTAGAGCGCAATCCAAACACAATGATTGCTATGATCTCACTATGTTCTGCTTTATCAGGACTAAGAACCAGAGTCCTTAGAGTTATATGCCTTTCTTCCATGTTTTTGGATGTTCAGTCTGTAAGACAGACTTTGCTTGCTTTTCTTTCTTTTAAGGAAAAGTGCAGGAAAGGAAAGGGGGAAAAGAAAGGCAAATAAACCTCCTCCAGGAACTTAAATATGTGACTGTCACATGAAGATCTGGATTGGTGTATGTACAGAGCAGAGAATGACTGCCCATAAAAGTTATTGCCCCTTCCTTGTCTCTTTGTAAAAGGAAAACTCCTGGGGAAATGGACAACAGGAGATGGAAAAAAGTGTCTTATGAACTAGGGCCACCAGAAGATATTTTCTTTGTGGAACCATTACCAACTGCTACATACTCTGCTGCTCATGGATAAGGTGGGTATGAGCATCCCACTCCTTGATATTTTAATGAACCAAAAAGGAATTTCATAGGAGTCTGAAGCTGGACTAGAGCCATCTTTTAACATCCTTGGGCAGAGGTTCCAGACAGGAGGCATAAACATTTTTTACACAAAATGTAACAGCATCTTATGTATCCATTTATATATTGCAGTTAAAGTCCAGCTATCAGGAAAGAATCAAATGGCAAAAGGACTGTAGGCCACTGAAACATCGCTAAAAGCTAATGAGCATCCATGAGCACTTTCAGAAGTGTTGATGAGGCAGGAATTAACATTGCAGAAAGAATCAGAATCTCCAAACATCCTCCAGCTATGTTGGTATTATGCATAGACACTGGACACTGGCACATGGCTAAAAATAGTTAAAACAATAAATGTTGAAGAAATTGTTGCATATTTTGAAGAACAGTTCTTATAAAGTCATATTTACTGGTGATAAGTCAAAGATTATAGTGTTGCCTAAAATCAAAGGAAAAAAAAATTTCCAGAAAATATCAGTGTAGGGAAAGTAGAGAGCAGGTCTTTAAGGAAAGCTTCCTGGTACACAAAGTACATAGGCATGCACACACTGTGGGGTTCTTACAAATTTATAACACTACTTAATTATCATATCTAATGGATACATTCTACCCGAGAACCTTTAGCCCCTGGTAACACCCTCAGAACTGCCCCATTGAAGAACCTCTAAGGGTTCTGGACCTTCTATCTTGTTTTGTCTTGTTATTCCAGTCCAGGTGCAAGTGTCCCAGACACAATGTTCTTGCCTGCTATCTTGTCCATTAAAAAAAACAGTTAAACAGAATTCAGGAATGTGGCACAAACTGTGAGAAACTGAGAGAAACTGTTAGCTGTTACCTCGAGTGTGAGAAACTATTCAGCTAAATAAAAATCTACAAATATACAAAATATTAAAATGTATGAATATATAAAAATCCTAAGGCATCAATAGTATGCCTGCAGATTTCCCTCAGTGTCTTCACAACAGTGAAGCTCTGTCCACTTCTCACTAATTGAGAAGATTTGTCCTTAGAATTCCTCAAAGTCCACATTCTATGTGGTAACACAAAGGTAAAGCTAACAGGTATATGAGATACCCTGCAATACACAGTATGAAAAACTGAGTGAGGAAGACCTTTTCTTTTCTTTTGGAGCTGAGGGCAGTGAAAAGTACCATATTAAATAATTTAAAAAGGAAAGAAATCAAACAGTCCAAATCACTGCATAGCAAACAGGTTAAAATTAGAATCCCACTCCTCTAGAGCTGGAAAGGTAAAATTCCTGAAACCAGACTCACTAGCTGGATCCCAGGTCAGAAGTGTATTTTTGTAGTGTTGTTAGTACAATATAAGCAGACAATAAGTACAGATATGTAGGCCTGTTTTGTGTACTTTATTCTGGTTTGTTGACTCTCATATCTGTACGCTCCCCTTACAGTGCCTAGGATTTTCTCCTTCTCAGAAAATGTGTCCTGAGCTGGCCATTATTTTAGCTCTCTCCTACATTTGAAGATCCTTTCATGTCTGTGTTCAAAAGATAAATGTTGATCTCCTGCAACCTGAGAATAGCACAGTTCAGTCAGAGAGGTACCCTGCAGTGATCTCAGCTGGAGGGAGGGAGAACTTGTCTTAACATTAAACCAAAATATACTTTAAAAGAATAAAAAACTATTGAAATATTTTCCCCTCTAAACCCTCCCTTGTATGTATACAAGTGCATTTGGTGCCTTCTTGTTCTCTAATTCTCATGTCTTAAAATAGAAACCTTTTTACTTTTTACTATATACAACACCAAACACAAAACCAGCACTGAGAATATTTATTTTCACTATTGTGATTCCTCTCACTTTGTACAAATTAAATAGCTTAAGTTCTAATTAAATGGATATGAGAAGAATTTAATTTCATTATGGATGGAAGTCCTGAAAAAGAATTCTGAAATAAAGACTTCAGTGAAAAGAATAGATATTACTTAAAAGCTTACTTTTTCATTAGTTGTGAGAAAATTTCTCCACAGAACTTGTAGCATTTAATTCTATTCACACTCCCTAACTGTAAGTTATTTTGGAAATTCTGCAATAACAAGTAAAGGGAAATTTTCCTTATTCCTCTGATAAATATGTCTGATACACAAACAGGAACAAAACAAGAAAAAACCCCCAGACTTTTAAATCTACCGTTCATCATTCTGCTTATTTCAGCTTTTAACTGCATAAATTGATGCAACACAAAACTTCTCCAATCCTAGAAAGAAAATCAGCAAACCCAGACTTCTGTGCAAATCATCCCAGTCCATCAGGAAAGAAAACCAATAAACTTTCTTTTTTTATCACCTACTGAAATAGTAATAATACAAAAATATAGGTTAAAAGAAATATAGTTTGCAAGTTTTTTAATGGTTTCATCTATTTGTACATTGCACTTGCATATGTTAAAACAACTACTAAGATATATTTACATACACACTCTAAACTTTGATAGATATTGATTCATAGAAATAAAGAGAAAAATATCCAGAAAGTCTGGTTTTAGAGATTAAGTTCTGAAAGTAAACATACTAAGAGTGAAAAAGTAATACTTTTAATGTATTATATTGGAATACCTGTAGTATAATAAATGTATATGCATGCTATGCTTGCATTATAAAACTACATATATACATACAAACACATAAAAACATATCACATAATCACAGAATATGCACAGTTGGAAGGGACCCTCAAGGATCATTGAGTCCAACTCCTGGCCCTGTAGAGAACCATCCCCAAGACTCACACCATGTGCCTGAAAGTATCATCCAAATGCTTCTTGAACTCTGTCAGGCTTGATACTGTGACCACTTCCCTGGGGAACCTGTTCAGTGCCCAACCACCCTGTGGATGAAGAATCTCTTTCTAATATCCAACCTAAACCTTCCCTGACACAACTTCAGGCCATTCCCCCAGGTCCTGTCACTGCTAATCACAGAGGGGGGACCAGTGTCTGTTGCTTCTCTTCCCCTCCTAAGGAAGTTGTAGACTGCAATGAGGTCTTCCCTCAATCTCCTCTTCAGGTTGAACAGAACAAGTGACCTCAGCTGCTCAAATGTTTATGAAGTGTTTCTTTCTAATGAATGTAACTTGCTGTGTAATTTATGGCAAAAAGGCAGTCTCTGAGAGAAAACCTCCAGTAAGCTGTCTGGGAAGGGAAGACAAAGACCTCCCTAGTTTAATTTTAAGACAAATACACAAAATGCAGATTTTAATTACTTTTTATATTTTTCTCCCTCAACACCTCCCATATATCAATGTATCTCTATTCTTTTTTGAGAAATAGCACCTAAAGGGAGCTTTTGTGCCATGCTACATTCCCCGGTATGTTCAGAGGGATACGCTCCATTTCACTCACTGGCAAGTCCAAGGGTTTAAAAAGGAAGAAGCATCATCCCATCAAAACTTTTCACCACACTGGAAGGCACTGGGGTGGCCCATGTCTGTTCTGAGAGAGTTTGTCATAGTGATTAAACACAGTAATTTCTAACATTTGAGGTAAAGTAAGCTGTAATCCTCATAAATGTTTTAACTTAGGTCTAAGCAGTATCTGAACATCTACTGACATGATCTATGAATTAACGTTTTGGCAAAATAATCTAATTAATTAATTTTTTATTTCTGCATGGCCCATACATGACAGCACTACTCGTACATTATATATGCATGTATAAATGCTTAGACATATAACAGATGTAATATAAATCCATAGAAACACACACATATATAAATATATTTGAATTTTTAAAAAACGCCATTATGTTCATCCTAATCAGATAAGGACATGTCTGTGATGTGCTCATAACACCCTCATGAAATGTGTCAAGTCAAGACTTAGTTTTCCTGGCACTGCACACAGCTACCTCAGGTGTGACTGAGCCCAGCTTTAGTAAGACAGTGAGTTAGAGTGGATGGACACAAAGAGAAAAGGCTGAGACTATGTAATTAGTGTGAAGCAACACTGACAATTTTCTCAGCTAAGTCATGGCTATAAAAAGATCTGGGAACTATTTCACTGTAATTGCCTGAGTATTTGATAGCATCAAGAATTAAGCATTTTTTTCAAAATGCCTGAGAACTTTGGAAGTTGCAAAGAGATTTTTGAACATAATTACAGATGGATCTAAGTACAAAAAGAAGGGGATTTGACTATAATCTATAGTTAAAAAAACATTTAATTTTCTCAAGCACTGAAGATTCACCAAAATACTAATTGTGAAAATTCAATCTCATCTAAATTAGCTGCATTTTTAAGTCATTTTTTATAAGAACAACTGAAAACCTTGCCTAACATAGCAAATATTATGCTATAGGTTTGGTCTCAGTACTACCTTAACTCCAGCTGCAAGAGACAACCTTTTATAGTTTTCAGTGTTCAAAACTACCAGGAAATCTGGTGGGAAATCCAATCTTTAGGGCAATATAGTTTTATCCTCTTATTTTTCTAGCTATAGAATTATTTTTTTTTCCTCCTGTGCAGAGCCCACTAACTACATTAAGTCTTCCAGAGTGGGTTTTTGTCTAGATGTGAAAATGTTACACAATGGGTAATCCAATTCTTCCCTTGGTAGAACATTCCAACTTCAAATTGCTTTTTATGAATATTTCTCAGGAGGCAGGAAAAGATCCTTCAATTATAAGAAATGATACAGCCTAACATAAAAATAAGGTAGTAAAAGTAATTCCAGTTGGTTTGAATATGAATGTCACTAAAGCCAATGTCACTTTGATCATCTATACAAAGAAACTTGTATAAATAACGATTGTAGGCTTGGGTTTATAAAATGAAGAGTCTACTTTTAGATATAATCCAGTAAAATCAAAGGATCATAGTGAATATTTTGAAAGATATAAAACTGTAGAAAATTTAGGGGCAAATTTGGCAAGAAATAGGATCCTAAAAAGTCATGCAGTACAAACAAAACCAGGATATTTTGACCTGTTATATAGAAATACTGATAGTGAACTACATAGCTGCTTTACATCATGAAAAGGGAGATAAGAACCCTTTCTGTATAACATTTAATTACACATCTGGAATATGATGCACAGTTTTGAGCACCTCAACACAGAAAACCTGACAAGAATTTGGAGGAAATGGTTAAATGACTGGAAGGCTTTATTTATGAGTTACAGTATATTTAAACAGATGCACACTAAAGATAGTGATACGAGTATCTTATAAATACTACAGAACATATATGCATCTTACAAGGCTGCTGCAGAGGAATAAAGATTGATAACTGTTTGAAAGGGGTGAACTCCTTGCTCATGCCACTCAGATCGATATTGTTCTCAGAGTAAGACTCTTCACAGCAAGCAGCAGAGGTAGAATCAATCTTAACCCACACAAAAGAACTAATTGCAATTGTATACAGCATAGAAAAAGAAAAAACGAAAACTAGACATCAGAACAGGAAAAATCTACTAATAATCTAAGTTGACTTGGGGGAAAAAAAAACCCAAAACAAAAAAAAACCCAAAGCCAAAAGCCAACTCAAATATCACAGTCAAAAAAATCCTCTGTAAATTGACCAAAGGTAGCCTTCTCAGAATGAAGAACAGTGTACTTCACTGATCTGGTTTTGTAGTCTGAGACATGTAGTAAATCCTGCTCTCAGATTCTTCTTTCCCCAGTTTTCTCTTTTTATATCCATTTATAGTTTGTTTTTTTTTTTTTTTTGCAAATATCATGTACTCAGCCCATTACTCTGAATTGTTTCTTTCTGTACACACAACTTACAGTTTATTCTGTTCTTTGAAAATATACAAGATATTACTTTTTCTCTTTATAGTTAACCCAAACTGTCACAAGCAGCTTTATTTTACTCAGAGACAGGCAGTGAGCATAGTCAAATTTCTTTTATTTGTTGTCAGATTAGTCCATGTGTTTCATCTGAAATATTAGTTTGAAAAAAAAAGTGTATAAAATATTAATGATCTCACTGTTGTGTACTCATTATTTCCATAAGAAAAAAAATGAGGCATAAAAATCAAATATAATGAGACCATTACAGATGAAGAAACAAGGTAATCAGTTTCTAATATATTACACCACTACAATGATATTAGCTATAATTTAAACAAAGCAATCTGCTTTTGTTAGATATGCAAAATGCAAATGAGACATTTTAGTAGCGCTCCCATCTTACATCAGTGATGTTAATGAGGAGATGATAATGTTAATAAATATTTTCTTTTATTATAGGGGGTTTTTTTTAATCTGTAATATTTTGGTTTGGCAAGTTGCTTTCCAAACCTGACAATGCCACTCATATAAAACTAAGCTTTTCCTTTTACAAACACAGAGGGAAAATTATGTGACACTTGCATTTTTCCTGAAGCAGCCATGCAATATCATAACCATGTTTTGGATCTGAATGTATGATAAATTATATAACTGGATCTTCCTGATACACTTATCAATGCTTGAGAGATAAATCACTGTAAAAATGAATGTTCAAATGCAAATTTCGATATTATCAACAATTTATACTCTGAGTTGCATTTGAGGTCATATTTTACTCTCTGAAAAAAAAATACTGTATGCTATTACCTACAGTTAGGCTTGAATGGTACCATATACAGACTCATAGTTTCAGCAAAAATTAACAGAACAATACATAAAATTTGCTGAAATTAGAAAAAGAAGGAAAACAAGTAAAGACATCTTTTCATTCAATTTTTTTTAGTGTCTGCTAAGTCAAATAAATTCTTAGCTCTAGCATGGCCTAAAATTAAAATAAAATGCATCACCTCTATAATTTTTACTTGTAAATTCTGTGGAGATTTTTAAAAGAGTTGCACAAGCAAAAACAGATAACAATAATAGAAAGGTCATTATGTCCCTAAACATACACTTGGGCATGAATAATACACTACAATAATACACTACAATAATACACTTGGAATTAATATTGAAGCACATCTGAACCAAAAGTCTGAGGGCAAACTTGTTTCAGCAGGATTTCCCTTCTCCCCTTCAGCAGTGGTAAACACTAGGACTACTTTCAAAATCCTTAGCTCTAAACTACATTTATCAGACTACCTAACCCAGTTCCATCTCTTCATATTTTCCATGGGAAATTAAATGACTTATATAAATTAAAACTTGGAGCACAATGACATTCACTATTTTCTCCAAGTGAAGCTTCCTGAAGATAAATTGGTAGCTGGCAAAGTTATATCATATATACCAGCTCAAAATCTTTTAGAATGGTAACTACCCTAAAGACCAACAAAGCAACAGGTGGTATAAAGTGAATCTGAAACCCAATTTTAATTACAAATAAGCTTTTTTCAGTTCATAACTGGCAATAACCATCTGGAAGGACATCATCTGTGATACTAACTAGTTTTAAAACAGTCTGCTTTCTATTTTGATTTGGGCTTGGTAATCAAAGTAGCAATTAAATGTTTATTGTTGATATTACAGCTTTCTTCTTAGATTTTAAGAAACAGCTAAGGTGTGTTTTAAACAAGCTTACATCCTCTTTAATAGGTCAGATATATATATGTGTCTAAGTATTTTAATGAACTTTGGAATGATTTTACAGCCATTTCTAGGAAACATTATTCTGGAAATTTAAGCCTTTGGTTTGTGGGTTAAAAAAAAAATGGAAGAACTCTCTATTAGAATTTATATTTGCATTTCAGATCCTTTCTACCTTTTTTTAAAGCCACCAAGGTACTGCTTTGTACCCATTGCTGGAACTTCATACACAAACTCAACAACTATAGTTCAATAAGGGTTTCTGTGAACTGATGCTGATAACTTTATTCTACACCTTTTGACCTCCAGGTTAGACTACCGAAAAGCTTTATTTTATTACCTCTTTCTTAAAAGGCTTTCTGTGTTCTTACTAACAAAAAAGATGTTGAAAGCATTTTAGGCCACACTAAGTAGACTCAGTTTAATCTGATGGCCTTGGAGGAGTTAGTTCAATACCTATTGTCAAACATTTATTACATTTTATAATTGCAATAGCTTCCAGCATACTCTGAAACGTGTTTATATGACTTACTGACCCTAGGTTTTTCTATTCACAGGCAAAGAGTTGTATGTTCTATACTACAAAGCAGTATTGCACATTTAGTTTTAATTTGTATTTCACTTCCATACTAGTTTGAAATTTGTTCAGAGACAGCATTCATTGCTGGTTCAATAAACTTGGAAAACAAAGATCTGAATTCCATTTTCTTTCTGTTTTATTTTTTCCCTTTTTTTCTTTTCTTTTACCTTTTTTTTTAAACCTTTATTATCCCTAGCTCACACTGGCAAGTAGTGTAATTTTGTCCCTGGCATCATTTCTTCACAAGTTACGGGGAGCATGAGTTGCATGAAAAGTATTATAGAAGCTGTTAGAAGAGCGTATTTGATCTAGATTGCCACTGCAATCTGTCAGATCAATGAGTTCCTTGAACTCAGCTTAACATGGTGTCTATAATTTCCCCACTACTAAAGCACCACAATACACTGCATCCATCCTTTGGGGTGGTTGAAGGGATACATAAGCACAATGCCAATGAATACTGCTGGTCTAGGCACTTCACATGAAACATAAGACTCTCAGTAGCAATTGAGGGAAATCCTGACTAATCTCTTGTCTTTGCTTATACTCTTTCACACTCCGTTTTTTAGCAAAAAAGTATTAAGGCAGCTGAAAGAACTCTGTTTGACAAGAAATGACTGAACAGCTAGACACTTGAACTTTTATTTACCACAAAATGACCCTAGGGAAAGAAAATAATAAAAAAGAGAAAAGACCTTTATGTCTCTTTAAAAAGTTCTGTCTCTGAAATCAGACTATGACGTCACTAGGAAAGCAGAATAACAATTGCCACTAACTTACACCTAAAACTCCAATGTAAAGATCTTTATTGATTTAATCTGTTCACTTTCATGCTTCTTAAATTATAAAAATATAAAATTTTGAATGTCAAACATTCAGCAACATTTCTCACTCTGGACCTGATTGAAAGGAAGTAATGTCTGTAGAGAAAAGAAATAGTCTCTGCTTTATCAAAACCAAACATTTCAGCATGTTGTAATATACGTATTACATGGACATCTATAAAATGCCAGTAACATGTCATTTTTGTGACTAATTCAATAACGAGACTGACCAGTAAAGTAAGACTGTGGAAATAACAAAAGAAAAAAAAAAGGGAAAATATGTTCAAAGACAGCAGATCTATATTTTAAAAATAAAAATTACAAAACTGAATACATTCAGGCAATATTAATTTATGATAATAAAACAGAGCAAGTGGTTTAGGAACTCAATTTAGATGTAGAACATCATAGAACACAGTTCAAGAAAAAAAAATTCTTGTCCAAATTAAAATCACCAAAGAGAACAACATCCAATCTGAGGAATAAATGTAGGAGAAGAAATAAAAAAGAAGGAAAAAAAAAGAATTAAAAAAATATTACCCTGAAGAAAAACCTCTGGATTGTTTCTGGTAAAAAGGACTGGTTCATAATTTTTTTAAAAATATCTTGGTTTAAAACCTGATTTAAGAATCCTTTTGAAATAGATGTCATTATATTCATTAAATTGACAAAAACACTTATATCTTCTATGCATCTTAAGTGTTTTTGATACCCTGTTGATGATAGCAGTATTTCTCTCTGACACATTGAAAAATATCACTGTGTGTCTGGGTGATCAGCCATGTTACTGTCATCAGTAACATGTTCAACCTCACTTGGTGGGCATCTGATGTAAAACCTCTTAAGATTTCCATGATTTCTGTTTTATTGAAAGTGCCAATTACTGTCTCATTAACAACTGTTAAGTCAATCAGCCACAGAAAACTCAGAAACTGATAGTTGAGTCATGAATATCATGGAGTTCCTGTAGTTTTCTGGAAGATTTATAAAGTGCATGTAACTATTGAAAGGAAAATTAAAGATGTTATGAATCTAAATGATAAATTTGAGCTAATAACATTATTTGGTCTTATCTCTTCACTTCCAACGGAAGAATATTTCACTGTCTATGGCTGTCTAGCCTTGCTTCTCCCCATTGTATACACGCACATGCAAACAGAGAAATGCTGAAGCAGCTAAACCAGTGTTCACTGAAAACTTTGCTATACCCTGAGTATAGTCGTTCAGTACATGATAACTTAAGATATACAGTATGCTGAAACCTCTATTTCTGTGATGAATTTTCTTTTACATTCTAGGTGAAACCTTGCACTGAATTGTAAACATTATATTTTTCTTCGTATTACTGAAAAGCATTTACTTCTACTTCATTTTCTAGGACTGGGAGCAAGGGTCTATAGCTAAGCCCTTAAACTGAAGCATTTTGGAGAATTCTCTTTCCCCACATGAACAAATATTTTTGTGTCCCATATCACTTTTCATTTCTGCTCATATTTTGTCACAAATTTCCATTCAGAATATGAGATTAATTAGTTGTTTCATTTAGGCTAAGATACTTTTTCAAGAGAATTCTAATGACATTTTCTAAAATGAAAAAATATTTTCATGTAAAGTGAAAGCTCTGAGGCTAAACGTCTAGTTGAGAAATTTTAACTGCATGTATAAGCAAGAGTTTTGTTAGTCTCTCCTCTTTATAAGGGTATTTAAATTCAAAAAGTAGTTATATGTCCAACAAGAAATAGGCTTCTATTACCTTTACTCCTTGTATAGTCACAGAAACTAATCCTATCTACAGTCTTGGCAGCTCAGGTTCTTCAAGTTTACAAAGCAATAAGAGGATCTGGAAAAGAAGGATTGACTGAGTAAACCTCCTCTTTGGCAGAAGGTATCCTCTGCCATGCCTATGTATGCACACTAGATGGGCATACACCTGTGTAAATTACAGCTCTGTCTCTGCAGTGCCTTCTCATATTGCTTTTTCTTAGTAAAAGCTCTACAGATTTGTATGATAAGTTTCTGGAGAAAGAAAAATATATATATATGTGTGTGTGTGTGTGTGTGTATGTATGGAGAAAACATTTGGAGAGACTTTAAGGAAATAATAATTTGGAATATGTAATTTAAGATAAGTTACTATTTCCTTGTATTATGGGAATGCTAAAATTAATGAAAAAAGAGATGAAGCACAACATTCAGTGACTGGGGTTCAATCTATGACCAAATAACAACAGAAAGGCATAGACACTAGGGTATAAAAGGAGAATTTTTTTTAAAATAATATGTCTCTACAGAATAAGTATGGATTGTTTTTATATTTTCGTGCTTGTTTGGGTTGGATTTTTGATTTTTTTTTTTAATTTTATGTATTTTTTATACAGAAGAGAAAGTTTCCAACAAAGACTGGAATGCTAAATGTAGAGTTCTGGTGCCTTCTTAGAAAACATAAACCCAGAATGTCACTATCTTGCAAAGTAATAAGGAAGAAAAATACACAATATTCTCAAGAATTCAAACATGACCACACAGCCAACAAAATATTACATAAAAGAGGGTGTTTTCTAATGAAAAGTGATTTTAGTAAAAGCCATTCATTCTGTATTATCTACTCCATATTTTTGGTCTACCTTTACTCTTCCCATTTTCTGTCAGCAGTTTAAGGGACTATAATTAAAGATTTTTTTGGGGGGTGTTTTGTTTTGTTTATTTTTTATTTTAATTCCCTTCTGGTCTTTATTAAACCTTAAGATTTCACTGAAGTGTTCTGCTAAAAAACCAGGAATGCTACCATTAATATTGGATTTACTTGGAAATCTCAAAGCATCGATTTCAGTGTATGAAATTTCCTGAGCTAAAATTGCCTTGGCTACAGCCATGTGAGCTTGTAAGCATGCAGACTATAATATTCTTCAATCCATGAGCTATAATAAATAAATGAATCTCCTTTTAAATGTTTTTGTTGAAAATATTGCTGTATATGTCACAGAAGAACCTATTATTTTATGATTTTTCCTCTTTCTTTCCACCTTCTCTATTATTCAAAATTCATCTGGGTTTTGTTTTGTTTGTTTGTTTGCTTGTTTATTTCATTTGTTACCTTGTCTAAGAAAGAAATTGTATGGTTTACATTTCTTTCAATCTTTAAATTTTGTAAATAATTTGATTGAGGGTTTTTTTACCACAGGCCAATACTCACAATATGCTAAGCAGCATCTATCCTTCTGGAAATACACCACCAAGGTAAATCATATGGTGTCCATTAATGAGAACTGATGGAAGGGCCATGGTTTTTACACCATACCAAGAAGTTACATACCTACACAATTCCTTAAAGAAAGCCACTGTTTCAATAAGCTAATAAGTGAGACTTGCAAAAATACTTTTGGTCCAATTACTTACTGAGTGGTTTACAATCTGTACACCTCACATAAACACTTACTTTCCTTAGTTACAATACTGTCTACCATAAGTAAATTCTATTTTCTAGAATGACACATATTCATATTCCATAAACTACTTGAAGTAAAATGAAGTAATCAGATTTTTAAAAGGTTTAACAACAAATAAAGAATAATAAGGGAGATAAATTCTTACTCAATTTTAAAGGAACTAATAGATTAAACATACATATATACTTGACTGGACCAGAGCTGTCTGTGCTCAGCACTAAAGAAAATAATTTGTCTTGCAAACTGCTCTGTGCTTACCCACATTCCCATCACAGCTGAACTATATCACAGCTCGTAGCAGTGCCACTGAAAGTTCAGACCAGTGCTATTTTAAATTCCATCTGCTCTTTTTTAAGTATCTGTTTGCTTCCATATTCTCTGTATTCCTCCCTGCTGTGCCAGCTGTTTTTTCTCTCAGTTTGGTAGTATCTACCTTATATTTATCTAAAGGAATACAGGTTTGTAGTCCACCTCTTTAAAACAAAAAAAACAAAACCAAAAAACCCACACCAGTTTGTCTTTATTTAGAAGAATATGATTAATGACTATTCTAGAAAAAAATTGGTCTAAAATTATTCTGAAATATCAAAAGTCAGAGGATGAATGTTTAAAAATGTCATACCGTGAAAATTGCAGAAAAAATCTAGAAGCAAACAGTAATTATATATGTGAATGAGAAATATGTATAAATTATATATAGCAGAATAATACATTTATTTATAAATATATAAATTAATAAAAGTCTTTTCTCTCATGTGTTACATGAGAAATATGCTTTTGTTTCATAATATTGCATGAATCTGTCTGTTTTTTCTGTCCTGAAGGCATAATCTCTCATTTGTAACATTGAATTTTCAACTGTGCAAGTGCTAAAGGCATGAAGTGAGAAGGAAGACTTCTTTAGGTGAGAAAATACAGAAAAATAAAATAAGCTCTCAGAGAAATGAGAATAGTAGTCTCAGAAAATAAATTAAATAGTTGAGAGTTGGAAACAACAGCAATACAGATATGTTTCTAATTGGAGAACTCATTGGAGTTCTCAATCAGAAGAAAGCAGGGGGTTTTTTACTTTAAAAGGTATTCTACTGTATCTTGTGTTTCTATTTGAGAATGCAAGTCAGCACTAAGAATCTGTATAAACACTGTTATGGCTAAGTCTGCCCAGACTTTCCACCAGATGAGGAGAAATTGCTAGTAAAGGATTACTCTCTTTATTATCTTCCTGTCCTTACGGGTGCAGGCCCAGTCCAGCATCAACCTCATGCTTCAGTAGAGTGACCAGATGTGTTTGCTCAGAGAGGAAAGCCACTGCAGCAGAAATTTTTCCCTCTTTGGAAGACGGAAGGCACAAGTGGAAGATTGTTTGGGAGAGGCTGTTTCTCTGAGCCAACAGAGATGCACACTGTGCATGAGTAAATTGAAATCTACCTCAAAAGATGATATACACATATATTAGTGGTAGGAGAGAATTAAATCTTAACCATTGAGGTCCTCTAAATAAGAAGATGACTCCAGTATGAATACATCTGGATACAGGGTGAATTACTAACATTGACTGCACTAAGGGCCTTTGCTTGCAGTACAGTAAATGCAATGAGGTAAAGACCAATTGAGAGCACATCCTACTCTATGAATAATGTATCTTCAAATGCTCCAAGTGCATCTTAAAAACCTCTGGGCCTTGTATCCTGGGTGTTAACATCACCTGCAGGTAGATTTACTTTGGTCTGGTTGAAAACTAAATCCATGTAATTTCTTTTGAAATCAGCATAGGTATCAGAAAGAAATATTTAAAACAAAACATGGACCTCTATATAGGTTCAAATTATACCTTTTTAAAGGACATGAAGAAAGCCATTCTTATTCTACATCTAGTCAATAACTTTAAAAAAATATCCACTTTGATTACCTTAGTCATCTGATACTCTTAAATAATTAAAAAATTTAAAGAATAAATTTTAAAATGTCCATAATCAGCAGTATGGTTACAATTTATGTATTATTCCTGGGTTTCTATTGCTTTCCCTAAAGGTAAAGTTCACTTTAGTTGAACTTTACAACCTTAATATTTTTACCTAGTGTGCAATAATGACCATGCTCTGGTTCAGATTGATCAATTGATTGGTAAACAGCTTTTGAATGAGAAAAATCTGGATTACAAGGAGAAAAAAACCTGCTTCCTGCATCTGTGACTGATGTTTACAGTCATAAAGCATATTGCTGTAAACCACGTGTCTAGGGAAATTTGAGAAATTTGCCAATTATCTATATCACATCTGCATCTATTGAGGAACAGAATGATTCTTCAGCTTGTTTTGTGTAGTTGTTATGGGTTTAGCTTTAGTTTTAGAGTAAGACTCAGATTATCAGCTGACTCTAACTGGGTGGAACTAGCTGACAGCTGACTTCCATACCATATTCTGACACCATCTCCAATATAAAAGCAGGTGTAGAAAGAGTTTAGTTCGGTTTCTCATGGCTGCTCATCTGGGAAAGACGTATCATGTTGTTTTTCTGGACCAGGCCCTATCACCTCACCACTATATTATTTTAAGAGAGCAAAATGTTTGTTATTGGTCTTTCTCTCTACTTGAGTTTGTCCTTTGGGGGGATTGAGTTCTCTTGAGTGATTTGTAGCTAGAATATTAAGATCTGTGTTCGATGGGGAGTAGAGAGTTGGTTTTTTTGTTATTTCTAATTTGTGTAATTGTGTGTTATATTGTAGTCTTTTAATTTTCTCTTTTCTGTACAAATATATATAATTAGTTTAAATTTAAATCTTAGAGTTTTTTTTTCTTTCTCCCTTTTCTCAGTGAGGCAGGGAGGGAGACTGACTCTGTATTGGGCTGTTGGCATTTTGCCAGCTCAACCCAAGACAGTAGTGCATTGCACAAACTTATCTCAAAGCACTTCACAAGCCAGCCCAACAAACATGTAGATATAAAAGGAAAGCATGAGAGTGAATAGATATTGGCGAAGATTAAAGGGAGAAGTTTTCAAAGAAACTCTAAAGCTGGTGATAACCCTTAATTTCATGAGTCTCTATTACATGACTGATTTTAGTGAGGAGAACTACATTTTTTTTTAAGAAATTATATTTCATTTAAAGAAAATTGCAGAAACATTTATGGACTGATTCTGTTTGAAGGGATGGCTAAAGGTGATTTTATTTAATATGTATGTAGCTACACATATATATAGGGTATGTAGTTAACACAAATATAATACCACTACTAACAAGAGCTGGTAGTAGCAATCAGGTTTACATTGATTTTTGGTTTTGTTTGTACCTTTTTATTTAATAAAATATCAGGAAATAGTTTTGTGTACTCACTGCTTATCATTTTTGTTCGTTGAAGTCGGAACTGCAAGTACTTGACAGATTGATATAACCTCTATAAGTCTCATGGTGACTCTATAGCATTTGCTAAATGCTAAATTATAACCCTCCTCACTTCTAATCCTCCTGACACATATCCCCCAAAGGAAAAAAAACCCCACAACAATTTAAAGTAAATAAATTAAATAGTGACTCTCTATGCATTATACTTGGTCAACTATTTTTCTTTGATTTCTTCTTTCATTACCCTGCACGTGGTTTTGGCATATAGTCCAGGGCTATGATATGTTTGCCTTTCCAATTTCATTGTGCCTGCAGTGCACAACTTCCATCTGTTGCATACAAAAGATCCTCAGCAGAGTAATAAATATATATGTGTAACAGTCTTTCAGAGTTTGCTATCTTGGTCACTTCTAATGAGCTGTAATGAAGGTGGAAAAATAATATATGTGTCTGAAACAGAAGGACACATATCTACTGTATTTAACAGAATCATCAAGTCATAGAATATACTCAGTTGGAAGGGACACATCAGGATCATTGAGTCCATATCCTGGTCCTTTGCAGGACAAGTCTAGGATCACATGAGCCTGAGGACATTGTCCAAACTCATACTGAACTCAGACAGGCTTATTGCTGTGACCACTTCCTTGGGGAATCTGTCCCAGTGCTCAACCACCCTCAGGGTGAGGAGCCTTTTCCTAATATCTAAACTAAACCTGCACTGACTCAGTTCAGGCCATTTTCTTGAGTCCTGCCACTGGTCACAAGAGTGAAGAGACCAGTATTTTCCCCTCTGCTTTGCCTGATGAGGATGTTGTGGACTGCAATGTCATGTCCCCTCAGTTTCCTCATCTCCAGGCTGAACAGACCAAGTGAAGTCAGCTGCTCCTCATACAGCTTCCCCTCCAGGCCCTTCACCATCCTCACTGTCTTTCCTTTGGTCCCTTTCTAATAGCTTAATATCGTTTTTACATTGTGGTGCCCAAAACTGCACACAATATTCAAGGCGAGGTCACCCCAGTGCAGAGCAGAGCGGGACAATCCCCTCCCTCAACTGGCGATGCTTTGTCTGATGCGCACCCTGGACACAGTTGGCCCTCCTGGCTGCCAGAGCACTGCTGACTCATATTCAACTTGCCATCGACCAGGACCCCCAGGACCCTTTCTGCAGAACTGCTCTCCAGCCTCTTGTTCCCTAGCCTGTACACACAAGCAGAGTTGCCCCATCCTAGACACAGAATCTGGTGGTTGTCATTGTTAAACTTCATGCATTTGGTGATTGTTCATCTCTCTAATTTGTTGGTGTTTCTCTGTAGAGACTCTCTGCCCTAAAGGAGTAGATAGCTCCTCCCAATTTAGTGTCATTGGCAAACTTGCTTAGTATTCCTTCAAGTCCTGCATCCAAGTCACAGAGTAACTGAATCACAGACTATTCTGAGTTGGAATGGACCCACAAGGATCATCGAGTCCAACTCTTAAGTCAATGGCCCACATAGGGGATTGAACCCATGACCTTGGCATTATTACAACCAAGCTTTAACCAACTGAGCTAATGTCAGGGTCCTTAATGAAGACGTTGACGAGGACTTGGTCACAGATGGAGCCCTGCAGAACCCTGCTGTTTGCCAGCCTGATGTCACTCCGTTCACTGTAATTCTTTGTGTCTGACCTGAGAAGAAGTTGATCTTCCATTTTGTAACACAGTTATCTAGCTGTATGCTGGACACTTTGTCCAGAATGATACTGTGAAAGACAGTATTAAAGGTTTTTCTAAAGTCCAAAAAGATTACATCTACTGCATTTCCTAGATCAGCCAAATGGGTTACCCTGTGTGCTGGTTTAAAGGCAAACTAGCAGGAGAAACAAACCCACCACAAAAGAGATTATAAGTCAGAGTTACAATTTAATAAAAATATTACAATAAATGCAATAGCAAAAAGAGAAAATTGTTTTAACCCACAAAACCCAGAAGTGTAACCCAGCACCTTGGGGCACAAACACAATGGTGTTTGTAGCCCCTGTGCTGAGCCCCACGTGGTTCCCCTGAGTCCAAAGTAAAGGAGGTGAAAAACCTGTTGGTACTGATGACAGTCACAGCCTGGTTGAGAGTGGTGGTCTCCTGCTGTCAGGGTTCTGGTCCGCCTCTGGATCTGCCAAGTGGTCCCTCAAGTCCCAAAACCCCTAAGATTATATCCCCTCAGGTCCAGGTGGGACCACCCAGTATCTCCACAAGGTTGGGCATTTACACAATGGGTGATCTCACTCTGTGAATCATGAGGTATTTTGGAATCATTGATGGCCCATTAACAGACATGACACCTCAGGCTGGGTGTGGAGGTGCTAATGACTTCCTGGAAGGGAGTTATCACAGCTCTTATCTCACAGATGTCTTTCACATCCAGCTCACACCCTGAGGGGTTGGGTGTGCTCTGGGCAGCTACTGCAAATGGTCCATTGTTAACAGTTCATGGCAAATGGCATAGAGGGTTTGGAATACACAGCTTTGGTCACTCCTACCTAGTGATAAACTGGTTTGAGCTTGCTGAACTAGGACACCCTGTCACAGAATTAAATCAGATTTGACAAGAAGGACTTTCCCCTCATGAAGCTATGCTGGTTGTGATCAATGACTAAGTCATCCTCCTAGTGTTTTTCAATATCTCCTCCAATAATATTTTCCATTTTTTTAACATATTCAAAACAAATACCAATTTTTATAAACAGAGAGTCTACTTTAGATTTCCAAGGAAGGCCTTTTTCATGACAATTCACCCTTTGTTATATATTATTTCTTTATCTATTTAATGATTTGTCCTTTTCCAGTAGAAATAGAGGACTATTGTCCTTTTTTATGGTGTGTAGTGACACATCATTATATCTTTCTTCAGGACCTTTTGTAATCTGGGAACAACTAGCTTTTTCAGCCGAGTATGCAACATAATGAGTTCTAAAACTCTTAGCTTTCTGATTTATTTTGTTCTGGATCCCTTCCACTCTTTTAGTTTGTTTGTTTGTTTGTTTCCTTCTTTCTTAATGTCTTCCAAAGAAAACTGGATGCAGTAATCTAAGCCAAAGTCTCACAAGTGCCCAAGTAAAAAGCAGCTATTGGACAGTGACCTACAGTGGTTAATAACACAGGGAGGAGGGAAGATGGCATAAACCTCACAGATTCCTTAGAAAAGGAGGAGATTTAAAGCAAGAGTTCTGATTTGCAGTGGACTGTTTACTTTTTAAAAGGAAATATTAAATGTTTAAAATGCAAATTAAATTTTATATTGTTGATGATAGGACTTGAGCTTAAAAAATTAGGGTAGAAATTTAAATTCCTTTTAGAGAATCGGCTACAGAATACTCATAAAATATCTGGGAGAAGATGGGCATAGTTTCCCTACCTTATACTGGAAATAGTGGGAAAAGCTTTCAAGCAAAAAAACAAAACAAAACAAAATAAAACAAAAAAAACCCAAACCAAAACAACAACAAAACCAAACAAATAAAAAAAAAAACCCAAGAAACTGAAGTTAGCGTAGCACCTAAATTCCTAGTCAAACAGAGGGATAAATAATAAAGTATTTTTAAAGTATTTTTTCAGTGTGGAAAACCTGCATATAACTGTAGGAAAGAAAAATCCCAGATAAAACTAAAAATCTAATTGACAGTATGCAAATAGAAGTGTACATTTGTGTATATGAAGTCTTCATTGGGATAGCTCAGATCTTTCTTAGTGCATTAACTAGAAGTGAAATAAAGAGGTAAGCAATTATTCTATGCACCTGGACCACTTTTGATATATTTAGAGCAACTAAAAAATTAATATATCTAATTTGCTCATGTATGGAAAGGGAGAGTTGGCAGTGTTTCAGTGCCACAGCACTCCTTCAGCCCCCTAAAAATGGGCCACTGATTCCTCAGGAAGAAAATGTCAGATTGTGCATAGGTCAATGTGCTTACATTTTGAGAAGGAAACAAACAAAAGAAAGAAGTCCATTAGCAACAAAAAGATAGATATGCATCAATACTTTTTTTAATAATGTATCCCAAAAGCATCATCTAAGTTTTGAGAAGCTTCAAACCTATAACTGCGTTGGGGAATCTAAAGGGCAATGGCTTGTAAAGGAAATACCCTGTCAAATAATTTTTATTACAGTCCAGACTAGAAATGATAGGTACTCCATCATTTGAGATGCTTTGAACTAGGCATAGTAAAATTTTAGAGACTAGTCTAGAAAACTGATCTTGACTACAGACCATGGAATAAAGTATTCAGATCGCAGATGAAAATACTTGACATATTTCTTATCCTAGACCCAAAGATTTAATGCAGCTGGTACAGTTTTAAAGGCCACATGCATTCATTTTCTATGGCACATGCAGCTAATTTTTTGTGTCCAGGTAAGATTATTTCAAAATATACAGGACCTAGTAAAACTTATTCAAACATTTTTATTGCAAATTACATGGATCTTATACTGAAGTCAGATAAATACTTGAATCTATTTTTCAGACATAAATATGTGTTGTTAATGTTAAATGTTGGACAACACATTTAATGTTAGTCCCTGAGCTACAAGCTGTCTTGGTTTGAGGGGAAAAATACCCAAGATGTTTACTCACAAGAGGAGGAGGGGATTTCCTCCTCAATAATCACGCCACTCCTTATCAAATTTAAGAAAAGGAACTTTAATACAAGAAAAGGTAACTGTTCTTAACTGATATAGATAGATAGATAGATAGATAGATAGATAGATAGATAGATAGATAGATAGATATAGAGATAGATATATGTATGTAAACAGATCAGAGCAAACCACTTCCCCAACACCACAAGAGAAGAAAACAACAAAAAAAACCCCAAACCCACAACCCTCCAAACCAGCAAGTTTCCTCCTGGAGAAGAGTTATACTTATGGCAATATTAGTGTCCCAGCTCGGCTGGCAGCTGAGTGAGTTCCCAGATGAACTCTGTCTCTCTCTCTCTGTGTCTCTT
>JAWWLZ010000139.1:42386423-42438726 GCA_035041345.1 Poliocrania exsul
CCCCCCCCCCCCCCCCCCCCCCCCCCCCCCCCCCCCCCCCCCCCCCCCCCCCCCCCCCCCCCCCCCCAAGAAAAAATCAGCATATTTTTGGTTTAAATGAACCTGAACTACTTTATTAAAATGTTCTGCCAGCCAAGTAAATGTATGTCAGTAATCAGATTCAAATTAGCTCAGTGTGCTGCCAATAGCTGGTATACCTTGAAGAGAGATCACCGCAAATCTATAAATCTCATATATTGGGATGATGAAGCACACTATGAAGTCTTAGTACATTTCTAAAACACTTTTTTGAGAAGAGGATCTGTATTAAATGTTACATTGTGAGCAGAGCTAACAAACTATAGTCAGAGCAGCTGAGGATTCAGGATTTTATTTTTCTGTACTCTTCCCTTGTGGCTATTCTATAAGCCATTTTGTGAAACATTATAATAGTTAGTAATTCAGTAACTATGAAAGCAGAATATTTCTAAATACAAATAACAAATACTACATTGCATGATATTCACACTACTTGATGCATTGAGCATTTATTTTAGAGTCAAGATGAATGCACAAAGCAACAAATTTTCCCCTACAGATAAAGCAAATTATATTGCTTTACCTATCAGGTCAAAGGGATAGATGGGACTGCTGCTCTGCATATCGGAACATCAAGAAACACAGTAGAGCCCACACAGATGCCTATAGTAAGCTGGCACATCAAGTTAATTGAAACAGCTGTTCAACAAAAAAATGCTACCACGGCACAGCTATCTATCTTAATGGCAAAGAAGGTGGGAGGATGCACTTACTCCAGGGTTTCTTGGATTTATGTACATAACTTTCAGTATTCAGTCTGAAAAAGTGAGACTGTAAAAGTCCTTGTTAGGGAGGGGATTAGTTTTTTCTCTACTTCTCTAAATCACAGTCTCCCACTATCAAGCTGCTGTTGCTTCCAGCCAGGCACTACTCCATCTACTCAACAACTGCGGTGATTCAGCTTCAGATTGCTATCTGTTGGGTAGCTTTAGTGGAAAAATCAGCAACAAACTCTCAATCCTGGTGATGAGTTTGCCTCATTTCACATTCCCAAAGATAACTTTCCAGTGGAAGCAGTGAACTTTGTGAAGCTTTAAGGTGTAAGCTAAGAAAGTTCTTTTCAGTCTTTCATGCTCTGAGGACCACAGCTCTGGATGTTTTGATGACATGGAAGGGGTGCTAGTTTTGCTAAGAGCCAGGTACGAAGGACCATCAAGCAAACATCTTTCTATATGAGGCATATCATCGTGTTCCCTCTTGTTTTCAGCAATCAGTGAAGTGGAACACATGTTCCATAAGACCAAGCTAATGCATCTTAACTGCATTAAATAACATGTTTTATTTATAGGTATGTAATTTATTACTTTTTCATAATTTTTGATACAGTGTGTAGTAAAGGAAATTCTATGAAACCTGGAGGAAAGTACATATATCTAGAAAGAATACTGCCCAGATTAAATGCTTCACAGATTTCATATTGTATGAACAAAGCAACTTGCTACTACAGGGGTAAGACAGCAGAGAGTTTTTGATTTCAATTCCTTTTGTTCAAGTGTGAAATGTTAATAAATAACATAGCTGGCTTAAGTTTGTGTTACCAGATTTGTTTTAACAAATCAGGACAAAGGAAACAACTAAAAAATACTCCTAAAGCATGATTGCCAGAAGAACATGACTTTGTCTTCTTATGACTTATCTGTGAAGACCTTGTTTGCCTTGCTAATCATCTGTACAAGACCTGGTCTTTCTTCTCTGTGTGCTGCTTGCATTACTATTCTTTTTTTCTATTAGAAGTTCAGAGACCTCTTTCTCTCTTTTGTATGTTTTAAACATTATTTCTGCCTACATCTCTCCTTCTATCTCTTCCTACTCTTTAGAATCTTTCTGATTCATCCCTTCTCTTTCCACTCTCATGCAAGACTTGTTTGCAAGAACCATCCTGTGCAAAGAAACACTTGCAAGAAACTGTGTTTCTTAACACAGATACTGGATTCACTGTGAAATTGTTTTCAGAAAAGGAATTTATTTTGATTTGTCACACATAAGGCATATACAGAGGTACGGCAGGTACATGAAGGGATAAATGGCTCATGTTATGGACTGTGAAATAGATCATGTCATTGTCCTGAAGCTGATGTTTTTTGAAAACAGTGCCACCAAACTTGGCATCTTGATGGTTTGCCTTTAAGAATGGACATCCATGCAGATACACTGATTGTTTCTGCCTGAACTGCTACCTGTATATCCTCAAATGCATTTTTTTGCAATGTATTTTATTTGCTAGCTTGCTTCATTTTACGTTCTCTGATGGAAAGCCCCTCGAGTCTTTGTTTATAACCAAACTAACTAATGTAGAGCATTGTATTCATTCTCTGCCTAAAGAATCTGAACTGAAGAAAATTGAAGATAGAAATCAAAGTGGCAGGTCACTGATTTCATCTATGATGAATATAAGAGTCCCCAAACCATACATGTAAATGTCTACATATATACATATGTTTATATATATACATACATGTACTTAACTTCTGAAAGTTAGCATACCACTCTGACAGCAAAGTCTGACCTCACATACATGCAGTAACAACCCTTGCAGTGAAGAATCAGCATATAAATATCTTTAGGAAGAATTTATCCTATCAAGTATTTCCAACATCTGTTTCATAAAAGATAAGGCTTAATTAAATCAAGTCTATCATAACTTCTTTTAAATGCATGTGTTTTATAAACAGAGCAAAAGCCAGAGCACTTGGCTTTCCTGAAATAAATTTGATAGATTTTTTTTTCTTTTTTGGATTTTTTTTATTATTATTCACTGAAGCAAATGATGAATCATGCTAGAATAAAAATGAAGAAAAAAACCCCAAACTGATATAAAAAAACCCCAAACCAAAAAAAAGCCACAAAATGTATCAAGATGTTATGCCACTAATCATCATGTTTATAAACTTCCCTGTCTACTCTTTGATCAGTTTTCTAGCATTCAGCTAAGAACAAAAGGGAAATAAAAAAGAAAGTTATATTCTTATACAGCCATAACCTTTCATGAGTTTAGAAATCACCTCGGAACACTTGAAAAATGAAGACAACATTGAATCTAAAAGCACTATGATAATTTACACCATTTAGCCATATTGATTGATCCCATGGTTCCAGGAGAGATATGGGGGAATACTGCTGGCTAACCTTTTCTTCTCGTTAATCTCCAATCTTCTACTGTTTTTCTTACTTATACATAAACAAAAAGAATCTATATTATCAGTTTTAGCATCAATGAATGTGGATAGTTTTTCTCTTCCAGAGCCATCTGGACTATTTCCAGGCTACTTTAGCTCCTTGTACTTCATGAGGCTGTTCTTCATGAAGTCTGTAGTAACCTCTGGTAGGCAAAACTCAGAACCACACTTCTCACTAATTCACTTGCCTTTGGCAATACTCCCCTTCCTGAAATCCACTCACTCATACTGTTCCCTCTTAAATCATTTTGATCAACCCTACTTATATTTGTGGAGTTACAATCTGAGCTGTATTTTTATTCATCATTCAAAGCTTTGCAGCAGTTGCATTGGTTTCTCCCTGGTTTTCTTCTTCTGACAAAAATATGAAGTCTCAGGCCTCCTTTTTGCAGATAACAAAGCAACAGATGTACTCCTAATTGATGCACATTTTGTAATTTTTTAATTTTACAGGTAACACCTTCCATACCTGAGCCCAAATGATACCCAAAGTGTAATCTGAAAATCGAGCTTCTATCTGAGTCAGCATATCCAAGTAGTTTGCTCATTGGTGATGTTTGCTTTATTGCTGTGCAGGGGGTGAAATCTCTCATCTAGATGTTTATCAGCTTAAATCTCCATTTGCGCCATGTGTTCTACAAAATACAGTCTTCTTTCATTCATGCATAATGCAAGTGCTCCAGGACTAGTCTGTGTGGTCTTTTGCAGACTGACATGACTGAGCTGTGTCATGTATGAGCTGATGAAAAATGCATATATAACAGCAGCCCAGCAAGACTTACAAGTTCAGCCTAATGTCTCGTGGCTGATTCAGGGAGTCTCTCACCTCTATTTACCATATACCTCATCATCATAACCAGATGGTACACAGGGCACATCAGTCTGAGGAGAAAAGAGCTGGGGAAACTTTCAATAATAACAATGGCATAAGATGAAAACAACCTACCTTGCAAGTAATACTACTCATTATAGACCAGGCTGGAAGGGACCTCAGAGGATTATCTGGTCTAACATTTTATGGAGAAGGTAGCCCAAATGAGACTATCTAGCACAATGTGCAGTCACACCTTTAAAGCCTCTAGTGATAGGGACACTGACATGTCTCTGGGAATGTTGTTTGAATAAATGGCTGTTTGCTCTGTAAAAAAATTATTTTCTTATATTTCTTTTAAAAACTCTGATGTACTTGTTGACACTTGTCTTCTCTATGTGACTGCTTGCGAAGAGAGAGCCCACATCCTCTTTTAGATGTCTTTTAAGAGCTTTCTTGAAAATGAAAGTTCAGTCAAGTTAAAGTATGATATCCAAACTGTGGATCAGTTCAGCAATTATAGGAAGCAACCTCAATTTCAACCCATAGATAACTAATTTTGATAAAGGCTTTCATCAGATGATTCTCAGATTATGAAGAATCAGAAGCCTTAAAAACTTCTTTATGTGAAGTTGCACATTATGTTGTAAAAAAAAGAACTCAAGGTTTTGTAAAAGTGTTAATCCTCTTGCATAAAATCTGAAATAGTGTGATTGTAGAAAGAATTTGATATATTGCTTCTGAAAATACACTCAGGGAAGGAAATGCTTTCAGTAACCAGTTAAATTAGAGTTCTGTCTTAATCCTTTCTTGTTAAACCCTCCTACTACTTTAAAGGACTCCTCCATCACAGGGACAGTCAGCAAATGACAACCAGTCTTGCTCTACATGTTTCAAGAATGTTATGAAAATATCATTCATTTTTAATCTGTCAACCTTTGTGGTTTCTTGTGGTTTAATGTGTTGTTCATCTTCACAATTATTATTCATTCACTTGAATTAGACTTTTCCAAGCATTATGTGGAAATTATACCTTTAGGAGATTTATTTTTCTCCAACTTGTTTCTTTCTCTGTTTTGGAACATAGTGAAAATATGCTTTTGCTTTTCTCTGGAAAAGATGAATATGCCCTTAGGAAAGATTAAAGCCAAAACAGATGAACTGCTACAATATTATACAGTGTTGCCATATTTACGTAAAGGGTATTGTTCCTAAAAAATACAAAAGCATTGCAGTAGTGTAGGCAGCCAAAAGCCTGAGACAATTTATCCACATATACTTCATTATTTCATATTTGAATTTCATGTCTATATGCAATTCCCATTACAGTTCTGAAAAAGTAGAGCACTATGGAAGCTTAATACAGAAGCTTAACTCATAGCAAGTTTATGAAGCTAATGAAATTTGTGCATCTTTTAACAATTGGATGAGTTTCTGTATTAGGTAAGATTACTTTAGTGAAATGGCATTTATTTTTGCAATTTCATGACATTACAGAAAAATGTAAGTTTATTTCTAATATCTCAAATTTAATATTATATACACAATGAGTTGTTTCTATTTTGAGTTTCCTTTTATTGTTTTTGCTTTCTAACAGCTTTATCATATTAGTATAATTTATAATATTCCTACTTGTTTACAGAAGAAGAATGAGGGTCAATGGCAAAAAAGGTGAAGCCTGTTTACTTAAGATTTAAATATGGTGAGAAATTTATAATGTGTAGATGAACTTGATTGTGAATATATAAGAAAGCAACTGAATTGTAGTTTCTGTCTGTAGGGTAAAAAGATACATCTCAAATGAGTTGGTAGAGTGATGCTGTACCAGATCTTACATCAATGTGGTACCAGCCTATCAGGACATTATCATACCATCCTTCTTGCCTTGGCTAAAGAGCTTCTCAGTTTGGTGCATGATAAAGCCAGCTGATCTATGTGTCCTGTTTCACATTTAGTTCTCACATTTGCATCATTACTTGTACTTATAGAGTTTTTCTTAAAGTTCAGGACAGTTGAGTTTAGACAAATCTATACCCACAAGGAGGCTTCCTTTGCCCTGGAATACCAGAATCCCATGAACCTCATCAGGTTTTAAATATTCAAAGCCACTACAATGTCCAGCAAAGGGAAAACAAAGTCAAAGTAAGTTTTAAGGTGTGCTGAACTAGTTCTGTAAAATTGTGTTCAGCTAGACCAGATAAGGCCCCAATTCGGACTCCTGTGAAGAGCTGAGGAATAATAGTGCTTCATTTGCTGCTGTTTCAAGTGATACAGATAACAGACTGGCTTCATTCCTCACTGATTCCCCAGGTGTTAGGAATGACTAGATGCATAAAGGAAATAAATAAAAACTCCTATTTTATAATGGGGTGCCTTATTGCTGTACTCCCAACTCCTCTAGCAGCTACTTGGACCTTTCAAGCAGAGTATGTATCAGTCCACTGAAATTAACTCTCTATTACTCATGAATCACAAACTCAGCTTCCCTCATAAACCTGTATTCATCTCATATTCATAGTTGTGGTGCTCAGCTAGATATTAATTAATAGCAAATTTTTATTGCAAAACAGTTTTGAGTTTTCTTTCTCTCTTTTGTGGAAAACAAGAACAGCAAATCAGCAACCCAAAACAAAACCCAAACTAAACAGAGCTCTTCCCTCCTTGCCCCACCCTCCCCAAAAAATCACTGCAAAACCTCCAGAGGTTTTAAAAACAATTTATTGATCTTTAAAAGCACTTTAAATTTTGAATTATGTTTATTCATGCTGGTTTTTCCCCTACAAAGCATGGTAGTAAGAGAATTAGAATTTTTCTAGAAATTATGCTTTTAGGAGAAGTCTTGAATAGATGCTTAGAAATCAGATGTTTAAAAATATCCATGGGCTATTTGGAAAAAAATGATTAAATGTAAAAACAAAATACTATTGAAAATCTACTCCAACTCTTTAGACATAAGTTTTTTGTTCAAATTCTGAAGAACAAAACCACTAACAGATCTACTAACATTACAAATCAGTCTTTTGATATTTTAAGTTAAAAACAACTGCAACTCGTTGAGGATTTGTGTAATTTCTTCTTTAGAAATTTTTTGATTTATATATGTATATTTGCATACATTTATATTGTTCTTTTATTACAGAGGATGAAAAAATCCTTTATAAGTACACTTTAGTACACTTGGTACAAGTATTAGCCTCACTTTCCAGCTAAGGATAGGGAATAACAAAAAACTTGCCAAATATAGGAAAAAGTTTGTATATGAGCAGTTGTTACCTCAGTCAGGATGACCAACAGGCTGACTACAGCCTGACAATTAAAATGCAGGAATGAAGGTCTCAACAGGTATGAAAGTTTCATACTTCGTTTCCAACATTGATCAAGTATTATTTTAACATTTATGGAAAAACAATATTATTTAAGCTTTAAAACCCCCATAGCACAGATGTCATCATTGTGAAACTACTGAGAGGAGTCAGACAGGCATATTTCTGCTTCTTGAGGTGCAAAATTCTGCTGCAAAGCTGGACTAAAAGGTTAATTCCTCTCAGGTCTTAGTCTTTGGCTTTTACATTGGATTTAGCAGCAACAAAAAGAAATAAGAACAAAATTGCTTTCCACCTTTTTTCTCCTATGTAAGCAGATTTTGCAAGCAATTTAGAGAAATGTTATTAACAGGAGAACAGGGGATCCCTGAGAGTGTAGTTTTTAGTAAATTGCAGTGCACATGAAATAAAAGTAATATAGGACCATTCTGCTAAGCTCTTTTATTAGTTAAGGGCTAGTAGCTCTGATAGTAAGATACAGAACAATTCTGGCAACTTAGTGCTGCAAATTTCTTTGAAGTAGTCAATTAATTAACAATAACAGTGCATATCTATCGTATAACTTCATTCACTTAACCTTTTTGCATTAGGGCTATCTGAGAGTACATACTTATCATAAATGCCATATTTATTTCAATCCAAAGGAACCACTCAGAAATGATACATCTATTTCACAGGACAGGAGGGCCAACAAAAGCATGAAAGTCTTACATTCTCATGTCATTGAGTTTTGGGTGGTTGATTTCTTGCTTAGAGTGGCAGAAATACTGTTTTTACCATGTCTGAACATATAAATCCAGCTGTCCCCCAGAAGAGACAGGAAACTGCACAAGCACTGAGGAGCAGATGTCAGTGCTAGCAAGGAGTTAGACCACAGCCAAGAGACAGCAAACTGAAGCTGTCAGCAACTTTGTTTTTCTGTTCATCAGCAGGGGGGTTTTTCTGATTCATGCAACATCTAAATTTTTAGTAACAGCTTTCAAAAAAATTGTCAACTATGCTGTACAAAAAAAGACATGGGAGAGCGTAGCTTAATTAACAAAATTTTCTCTGATTTTACTGCCTTCTTGATGCAGGAATATAAAATCAATTTTTAAGGATATTATGACCAAGGCTATAAAATCACCTGTGAATTCTGAAGACCAGTTTTCTGATAAAACTGAAATATTTAAAGGCATGGTGCTGGCATGAAGACTTCAGAAATTCCACATTTAAGATGCTTCAGATCTGTGTCTATGATTTAAACTTATTAACAAACAGCTATATGCATTTGTGATGACCAAAATCTGTCAGAATTGAACTTTGATTAAAAACTGAAGCAGAGTGTCAGTTAATAGAAAACCAGAGAGAAGGATTTCCTGGCTGCCTGTCAAATCTCATTAATTATTGCCTTTTATTTCAAGACAACTATCATGCAACATTTCAAACAACAAAAACAATATTCACATTCATTGAGATAGCTAACTAGTAAGAGATATGTATTGTTTTTGTACTTTTTCTGTGGAGGTCAGTGGGCTAATTACACAAGTAAACCCCCTAAATTGTCTAGAGACTACTAAACTATATAAATAAACAAAGTATTCAGCAAAGTGTATTTAACATCAATGCAATTCTTTTCTATTCAGTGGTATTGCTGAAAGAGCAGAAGGTTTTTCTCTAGCAATTTTCTGTCCTTTCTGCTTGAAAAAGTCTGCAGCCTCAGTAATTTGTATTTGTACTTCATTAGGATGAAGTCAGAGTGCTCACATTTTTTTAACATCTTCTGAAACCTTGAGCTCAGGAACAGGAAGAGGAAAACCAAATATTCTTGACAAATATTTTGCCTTGGAAACATTTCCCTAATAAGTAAAACTGTGTGTGTGGCCAGATGGAAAAGGTGTACGGAAGTCTATTAAAAAACATGTTTTCAGACAACAGGTAGCTAATGAATGCAGTCCTTGATAGACATTGCTCTGATCAAAACGTCACTTAAAATGTCTACCTGAGAATTTAAACTTCTGTAGAAGCTCATAACTTGTTTTACAAAGGTTAGAAACTTAATAAGTAATACAGGTGTTAGCTGTATGATGAGAAACTAAGTTTAAAAATTATATAAAAATATCCAGGGGGGTTTGTCCACTTACACAAAATGTATTCTAAAATTACAGTATAGGGGGTTTGTCCACTTACATAAAATGTATTCTAAAATTACAGTATAGCGTAGACTGTCTTTTCTTATTGGTAGTAGCAGTGATCCTTAAGACATGCAAGCACTAACAGTAATTATAGTTTTGGTTTGTCCCAGCAATTACCTAAACTAAACTCAGGTCATCTCTGTCCAGGACTGTGATGCTAAAGCCAATCTTGAAACTGAATAACTTTGCTGTACATGAAGCTTACTGAAAAGCAAGTGCTCATCCAGCAGATACCAGGCTGATTTTGTTCTTCAAAAAGACCAGCATGGAAATACTTTCCAACAAAAGAACAGAGAATCATGACTAGTTCATGCAAGGAACATATGAACTTCTTCATTAACAGACTCTGAAATGAAAATATCCAGGTCGAGGTAGCAAGGGTTCTTTGAAACTCTAGGAGATCTTTACATTTAGCTTCTCTTCACTTAATTCCTTTAACACTAAGCACATTCAAAATATCTCAGTTGGGGAATACATTTTCAGTACTAAGATACATAGAAAAATATTGTTCTAGGAAATTAGACTTGTTAAGTGTTTTAATTCTGAAAATTCCCCCTTCGACTTCTTTTATCTGGTGAGGTGATACTGAAAATAATAATTTTATCTTTTCTCCAGCATTTTTTATGCATTCTGTGTCACAAAGGTGAGCAGTGGTCATCACTGAATTTATGATAACTCACAATTTTTATTTTAATATGTACAATCATTCTTATTTTAGAGGCTGTGTTGTGATAAGACTGAACTCCATTTGAATTGTTACTTCACCTATGTTAGAAATTATTACTTTATCAGAAAAATAAAAAGTGAAATTTCATTTAAAAAGAAGTCTGAGCAATTTGGTGTCCCTCATGTATAATTTCTGCCTTTTTTATGCATCAAAGATAGAAAAATAATATTTCACAAATAAATTTTCTTCTGAGGGACACTGAATCAATTCTGGCAAATAACAATGTAACTTACCATTAGAAAACACTTTCCCTCTTATAAATACATTTTAACAATTCACCAATAACATATTTTCATTTTCAGCAGTCTGACAGCTGTCATGATTGCTACCTATGTCATATTGAAGATTTAGTGTTTCTGAAAGTAAAAGCATGGTAATATATTGGACTGTTTGTAGCAATACAAGCCAGTAGAGAAGGCAGCCTCTGGTTCTTCTGACATTGTAGACACAATGAGATTAACTGCTGTATTTTTTACATATACACTATAAACCTAACTGTAGTAGAATGAGAATTATAAATCTGAACACATCCAGCTGATGTATCTGATACTTTACAAAACATAAACCTCAAAAATTTGTAAATTTTCACTTTCCTAGATTGAACTTCTGTTACATTTATTACTCAAATAAGGGACTCTTGTTAACTGCTGTGATATATTTAGATTGGTACCAGCCATATTTGCATGTTCCCCAGCTTCTCATAGACATTTATTGTTATATGGCTGCTAATTGCACAGCTGTCACTGTCTTTTATGGTCTAAGCCATATTGTTTGTGATATTTATATCAAGTAAGAATCTTGTAATTTTCAGAGGGAAAAAAAGAAATCTTTTGTATTAAGAGACTGCATCTACAAAGCTCTCTGTTTGTATATGGAAATTATCCAAAGTAGGGCTGTGATGATTACACCAATTCCAGTCCCATGCTAAGGCACCTAACCAAAACTTGAATAAAACTAAGCACATCAGCATAAAATTTGACCTTATCAAACATGCATGTCACAAAGACACTTGCACATCTCTTCCCCCTTTGCTTCCAGCACATCTGCTCTCACAGGACATCTCTTGCTCTTTTACATGGTGTTGCAAATACTTTGAGTCCTGATTATTTGCAGGTGTATGACTTGCCCACCTTGAACAAGTCCACGTATTTCTCCTACAAAAGCCCCATTTGGATGGTGTAAGGATCCATAATGCTACTGAAGTCCTCAGGTATGTTTAACCAAGAATTTTTTCAAAACATTTTACAGCTGTAAGATTGGCTTGACTGCAATCACAGCAGCAGCTGATTAAAAAAATGAAACTGAGGCACTGTGTGTACCTTTTAATTGCTTAGGAATGAAAGTCCTTTCCACGAGGAATCTGAATTTAGTGTCTTTCTTGGCCTGAATGTCTCCTGGAAAATTGTTCTGATTTGCACAACAGGAATATTTCAGTTCAGTTCTTCACTTGAGTCATAGGAAATAGACAACGTCATGTGAGCAAAGTTACTTAAATCAGTTTTAAAACCATAAAGAGTATAAAACAAGGCTTTGGTTTGAAAAATTGAAATCAGCAACAACAACAACAACAACAACAACAACCAGTTATATATTAATTTGGCAGTTTAGTTTTCCAACAGGATTTTTTTCCTTCTAAGTTCTTTGCATGAGGTACTGAAAAATGAGATTGAATTAGTTAATGTTTTAGCTCTTGTATCAAACTGAATTTCTCCTAACTTACTACTAGATAATTAATGATAGTACCTGTGTAATCTGAGCATATCTGTTGACATTAGTTTTCATCATGATGGAGTATTTGAACCTATATAAAGCCTTGAAAAATATATCATAATTTCTACTTCTATAAAATAACAGTGAATCATTAATTTCTGTTTCCTTTATCATATTTTTGTGTGTGTTAAGCCTCTTTTTTTAAATCTACAGTTGCTATAATCACTTTTATTAGTATAGTGATAAAGAAACTTTAGTCTGCCTTATTTGGACCTCGTCAAATTTTGCCTAGTGTCATCACTTGTCCTTCTTGTCCTTTAATCATGAGTCTTCTATTCTTTTAATAGATCTGACTTAACACCTAGATTCTCATGACAAAAAAAAACCCCATTATATACTTTCTTCTTTTCTTGAAAATCTATAATATTCAAAATCAATTTACTTCTTTGTTTGTCAAAAATGTTTGAAATATGTTCTCCATAATAACATTGTATTTTCATGCAAATGACAGAAAATAGGGGAGTCATAATGAGTATTATTTTTTTAAAAAGCAAGTGGGACATCCTGTGTTTTCTTTAATATAGTGTTTTGGAAGGGGTTTTTTCCCTTTTCCCTTGTTCACATAAAAAAAAAAAAAAAGGCCATTTAGATTCCTCTTCCTATAGCAAAATAAGTGATGTAGCATACAGCAAGGTCCTCTGTCATAGCCATCATCTGTTGATAGCCATTCCTACATAATACTGACTTTGATCCTTTTTCATTAAGCAGCTGGTGATGTGTGAATGGTACCTGGAAAACCTCACAGTGGAAGTGTCTTCTCTGATGTGTTTCTGTCCATGTTCTACCTTTGCTATGAATATTTCACCCAGCCTCTACAACAAAAGCATAACTACTATATCTTCCCCTAACTCCCTGCTTGCTTATTTATGAGCAAACTTTCTGATTCACCAGCTGAAACATTCATCAAGTTTTTTCCACATATGACATCAACAACACTTTTGCCATCTTGCTTCTGAGATTCCTGTTCCATACAGATTTAGAGAATATATTGGCTCCTTCACACTTTTTATGTCAATTTTTATATGCTCCCATCTGAGACCAGCAGACACTTTTATTTCATTGAAATCTTCTCTCAGATGCTTCCACAACTTAACCTCATATATATAGCTGTATTAAAAAAAAAACAACCAACCAAACAAACAAACAAAAAAAACCCAAAAAACAAAAAACCAACCAACAACAACAACAAAAAAAAACACCAAAAGTTTTTTCCTGGAAACTTTTCTTGGAATTAAAAACAAATAATGAAATATTTTATTTATGTCTGTTTATGATTTTTCAGTTTGTTTACCATATGCAATCATTGAGGAAATAATTTGTCCAAGACTAGTAGTTAATGAAATTATTTAATGTTTTCACTTATTGTTTTTCTAAGTGGCTGTTCATCTAAAGCACCTGACAGTTTCTCTTCAAATGAATGATACAACATATACATTTGACTCAATTAAATGTAGAAACAAAGATAATTTCATTTCATGCTAGAAGTTTCTAATTATGCTTTTTTTTTTTTTTAAACACTTGTTTGTGCATGGAGAGACCAAAAGAGAAAGGATCCTAGCGGGTCATTTGATATCATGCTGAAAAAAATGTTTCATTTTTAATGGTCAAGAATTTTATGCTTTCAAAAGTATTCATTCCCAAAGGATACTGTGCTAACTGAAGTTAAACTAGGATAACTCAGTGCTACCCTACTCATACTGCAGCACAGAGATATAAATCACAGGCTATTGTGACTGTTCCTTGTTTGAGACCAACCTGGCAGTATTTCTGAGAGTAGAAGAAATGAAACCATACAGAGCTCTAGCAGATCATTTAGAATAAGTGCATTTCTTAGCCAGGGAAATGCATATAAAATAATAGGATCATATCTAAACTCTGGTAATACACCAAATAGTGTACTGCTAGTATACATAAAAAAAAAAAAAGCTATAAAGTTAATGTAACTTGGGAAATGAAAAATGATTTAAAGGACCATTTCAAAGAGTACTTGTATGAGTAAAGAAATGCAGTGACTTTTTCATACACATTTTACTGCACAAGAACAATTAATTACTATATTTCCATTCCCATTACTTCAAATGATCATTTAAATATGATAATGATGAGACTGAATAAGAACCCTGGAGCTGTAAATCATCTTAAAATTCCTGATTCATCTCAATTGCACAATGTAGTGTTACATCTCCTATTTCAATTCCCAGCTATTTTTTGTGAACATTTGGTTAAATTACTTCAGTGGCAATCAATTAAACAGCATTTCTGTTTTGTAATTGTTGCGGACTAACATAAATTAGGTGGATTTCTAAAATCAGATAAAAAAATGAAGCATTTTTATGCTCAGCATTATCCTTGGCAGGAGTTAAAGCCCATTTAGAGGAGCTGAGAAAAGTCTGATACAACGGGATACAGACCACATATGTTGACTATATAAAGCAATATCAGAACTACAATTGTAAATATCTTTAATATGTAAATTTTCTTCTATTTCCATTATTTTTTCAAGTCTCTGTGACAAAGCTAGTATGGAAAAGTTAATTCCTGATACAATTTCTAACAAGGATATCAGGAAAATTGCATGAAATTATCTCAGCAACCCAAATCTCTAACTTGAAAATGACTGAAACAAACTTCCTGACAATGCACACACAGAGATGTATGAGTACTCACAAAAATGTGTAAGACTACTCAATAAGTGAAGAATATTTCAACAGCCCAGTAGCTGTGTCCACTGCAGATGAGAAAATTCCTTGAGGGCCTACTGACTTGTCCATAAAGATCCCAGTAGGAGCTCAACTAATTTTAAAATTTGAAACTTACATCTGAAGTTTTGTCCAAACTTCACAGGTATTTTCTTTTTCTTCTATCATTTGGTCAGAAATTTTTATCTTTTCACAGTCCCAAAAGGATTTACAGGCTCCCCAGAGAGGTTGTCAATTTTCTTGGAGGTGTTCAAAACCCACCTGTATGCAATCTTGTGCACCCTACTATACATGAACCTGCTTTAACAGGGAGTTTGGACTATATGATCCCCAGAGGTCCCTCCCAACCCAAGGCATTCTATGATTCTGTGGTTGATATAACACTGATTGAAGGTAAACTAGCATGGCTCAGTGAAATATTTTTGATGTAAAAAACCCATACTGAAGAAGTACTTATACTGATTTGCTCTATCACACTTCCAGACATAACACACACTCCTTTTCCTGGGTATAGGTTCTCATGTACTGACTCAAGCCAAAATGCAATATTAGAGACCTTGTGTAGGCAAAGAAATTTGTTATTTATAGTATTAAAATCACATTATTTAAAGGTAAGTTCTGACTGTCTTAAAGAAAGGCTTACCCTTAGACCCGTGGAGGCAGAGGAATATGTTTTTATATTGCGAAAATTATCAGCCAAAAATACCTGCAAAAAATTCCTCAGTGGCACATCTTGCTGAGGGCAAAACATTTGCTGAGAGTGAAAGAAATCAATAATTTCTGCTATCTTGCTGGGTTTCTATTCTTTTAACTAGATAGAAATGTTTCTTGATGTTTCTAACTACTTAGCATGAAAACTAACACTAAGCTGATAATATTTATATTATTTCAACCTCACCAATAATGAGGAATCTATCTCAACAAATATTTTATATAGGATTTCAACTAGTTTCGAGCAAAATGCTTAGTATTTCTAACTTAGGTTCTTCCTCTTCCATTTTCGTTGCCTCATACTCTTCCTACAAGATTTATCCATTAAAAGCACACCAGGAAGTAACTGTTGAAACATTCTCTCAGCTCTCAACTCCCTCCCAGCTACTCGCACACAAAATATTGATGAAAGGCTCTGTCTGTGCCAGGATACCACTTCATTAAAATGTTAATGTCCATTTTTAATGAGAGGGTGTGAAAAAGAAAATATCTGCTAATGTGGAAGTGAGTAAACAGCAGCTGATTTCCCAAGATATGTGATAATATCCCCATGAAATCTAGGGAAATAATTGAGACAGAGATCTTTGCTTTAAACATTTATTACCTTGCAAGAACATTAGAGGTATTAAATCTTTATTTTAATGTTTGGGATTTTTTATGGCTTAAAATATGAATTTTCTCTATTTAGAGTTACAAGGAAACTAAACTTCTCAAAATACAGTATTTCATAGTTTAATTACCAAGTTAGTTTTTACTCTACAGGAAAATCTGATTCTTTTTACCCTGGAAAGATAAAGGTGCACACTACAAGAACATTACTTGTGTGTTTTGCTTCACTCAAACATTGCTCAGATACAGTTGATTAAAAGCCTAGCAGTGCATACAAATTCTCAAAGCAATTCCTTTCTGCAGTCTTCTCTCTATTATGCAGTAAGTCACCTCCATCTAGGTCATCCTTCTTCAATGAGACCAACTTGAAAAGACACACAAATGGAATTCTGTAGAAAATAGAAACAATTCAGCTCTAATACCCATTGTGCCAGGAACTTGCTGTTGTACTTTATTAAATGATTGTAAGTGTGTTGGGTTTTTTTTCCTCACTATTGTCAGGTTTAATTTCAGAGATGCCTCTTGAAAGAAAAAAAAAATAGAAATACTTTCCAAACTCTAACTATAATATACAACGTAGAATTTAATCTTTAAATAAAGCCTTTTGAAAGAATACTTTGAACAAGAGCTAAACAAAAGTATTGATAGTTTTACTATATTGTTTTCCAAACTTTTGCCAATTAGTCAGGTAATATCAAGACTTGCAAAAGAAATCAGAAGCTAGAATATTCCTGACAAAGAGATGCAAAGGGATCAAAACTCGGTCTTGGGATTAGAACTCCATCATGCATGAAATTGGTTTTCTAGAAAACCCATAAGTTGAGATACTTGCATATCAACTTGTTTGCCTCACTGGCAGGTTACTGAAGGGTTGATTTTGCAGTTTCCACAGTAAGAGCAGAATGTTCATGCACGCACTCTCTGCTCATGTCCACGTTTGCAAAGGAACACTGAAGTTGCCAGAATAACACTTCAAAATAATAGAATCTTAGTACAGATTTAGTAATCTAAATAATTTTCATAACACACAATTTCTATTCTGACTGCAATTTCAGTGTAACAGGCCAGTAAATTTAGGTGTAGATGAGATGATTATTTTGACCCTCTTCATTATCCTGTGTTGATATAGTCTGTTTTTTCAGGATTTTGATATGCTTATAAAGTAAAAAACAGTTTGTTGTTCTTGCAGGAATCCAAATACACATATAAAAGTACACCATTTAAACTGAAAAATCCTGATTATGAACACAATCCAGATCTAATTTCCTATCTAATTTATGCAGCTAGCAACAAGAAGAAACTTGTTTTAAGGCATTTTCTAAACTAACCTCATTTCTGAAAAATCTTCAAGCCACCTTTCTTAAACTAAATGCAACTGATCAGTGGCATTCTAATGAAAGCAAAAAAAGCAAGTGTTTCCAACATAACTTTATAATATACTTAAGTGAGAATTGGACAAACATAGGTATCAATGAAAGAAGCATATAAAGGGAAATAACAATTCTGTATTTTTAGAGTAAAGTAAGACAATCCTTTATGCAAACATTCAAAATAAATTTTGCTATCTTGTTTATTCTTGTAAAAAAAACCAAAAAATCTGATATTATCCTAGCAAAAACTGTGAACTGAAAGACAAGAAAACAAAACACTGATAAGCAACTTAGTCTTGGCCAGAAGCAGAGAAATAGGGGCACAATTAGCTGTTGTATCCCACATCCCAGCTGAATGAGAATGTGAGATAGCTAAGAGATTCCAAAGCTAAGATATGTGCATTGTGCTCATGAGCTCATAAAATGGATGATTTTTACAAAAATAATAGTAGAAAGTGAAGAGCATACCTGATTTGAAGCATACATCAAAAAGGCTTATTAGCCACATCTATACAGTCCATGAGTGGAGACTAATGCTAGAAGCAGCATGCTGGTAAGCTTTTCATTTCACAGAGTTCAATTGAAAAATGATACTATTGTTTTTAACAGATTGCAGTGCATGGTACCCTGTTTACAAAGCAGTGTAGAACAAAAGGCATCTTCTGGAGATTTCGCTGTACACCAGCAGGTTAGAGATAAGGAAACTGAAAGGCACTTCTGTTCCTCACTGGACTGAAATATCTGGGGGAGAAAAAAAAAAAAAAAAGAGAGACAGACTGAATTAGACAAACCAGATGTTTTTAGTCACTGTTAAGAAAGTGGGACAATTATGGAATCAAACAATCAATCAAATTAGGGATTTCCACAAACTATAAACTTCTTTTCCTCATTTTCAAAGCTGAAAATGTGTCCTTAGTAGAAAACTCTAGGGGCAAACACATCATTACCCTCGATTCAAGTAGATGTAAAAATCTGTAGGGTTGATTAATTTAACCTCATACATTTTCTTGTTGATGCAGAGGAATGTATTTTTTAGACCTGCGAAATAATTTCCTAATTGACAATATACTTTTTCTGTATCAAAGGCATGACTGTGTCAGACTGATATAAAATTTGATGAATGCAGTGATGTGCAAATCAGAATATTTAATTTGAAATTAATAGAAGTGAAGGAAAAGTAATTTAAAGAAAGAATGGGTTTGGTTTGTATATAAGATTATAAATCAGTAAGGTTTCTCTGGAAAAGTGGATTGTAAATCCTTTGGATTAAATGTAGAAATGTCACAGTTCAAGTCCTAGGATCAGAAAAAATAACTGGTCCGTATGTCATATTATCAAAATATATTAATGACAATGATCCTGTCAGAGACTGTATTTAGTTTCCAGCTGTATTATAATTGATTATATTCTCTAGACTCTTGAGGAGATAACATCCTCATATTCAAGAGTCCTAACATGTTGTTTAATACAAAACAGCATTCTGCTTGCATGCAACTGGAGGGCTAAGGCCAAGAAAATTATAACTTTCAGTGCATAAATTATTTTGAGTAGGAAGTGGGATCATAGAACTAAAAAAGTCACCTGGATGACTAAATGAAATTGCCTAATATTTGGTGTAAGTATTCATTTAATAAGTACATCCAACACTATGTAGGAACATTGTATTCACTCTATGAAAACATCTAAGCTTTCTATTTGCATCCTTAATTTCTTTACGGTCATCTATACTAATTAATTTTCATGCCAGCAATATTCCTTAGGTCCCTCCCCAGTGCTTTCTTTCTCATTGAGTTTACTGACAAGCAATTATTTTAGTTGTCACTTCAGTTTTAATATCACTAAGTTAAATGTTAGAAATTTTCTCAGTCCCTCCTTCTACTTCAGTCAATCCTTTTCTGCATGTGTTCCAGGCTAAATTAATTTTTGCTGAGTGTAGGAGACAAGAGTTATATGCATGTGTAGAACAGGGGTTACATACATATTTTAATTTATGAATTTAAATTCCTGTTTTTATGAGTAGCAGTCTAGAAATTAAATTTTACTTCTATTTGTTTTTCTTTTTTAATGTGCAAGACAATGCAGAACTTCAGAAAATTCCAGCTATACTTCTGTGAGACTCGATACCATGCCCTGTATTTCATACACAAACCATCATATGTTCATTGGTGAGGATAAATGGTAAAAGAAAGTCCATAGGGAACCAAAAATGCAAAAGTAAAACTACTTTAAAAAAGAATAAAGGTTTTCATTTTTTCTTTCCCAATTAAATGCATAGTTTTACACAATTCAAACCTCTTTTAGTATAGTGCACTGCAATTCTTAAGAGTCAATTAACAGTGGATAAGTGGCATTGTAGAAATCTGATGAGTAACAACTGGGAGAAATTCTTTATTTCTGACTTTCATCAATTCTAAAGTAAAAAAAATGTACACAATTTATTTAACTAATTGATCACTACCAAATACAATTAATAGAGCTCCTAAGTTTCACTAAGCGTCTAGTCCTCCATGGCTGGATTTTGTAGGTAAGATACCTAACATTCTCTTCCACAGACACCAGCAATAAAGGGAATCAGCGAAATTGTACTTCTAATGTTACCAAGGAGTGTGGGTACAGGTGAAGAGAGTAAAATGGTACCAAAGTGGGTGTTTTTTTGCATCAGCTCTTGCCATTGAGTCATAGCCAGAAAGTTAACTTTATTGCAACTTCACATAGCTCTTATGTTCTTCCAACATCTGGGACTGATATGACCACAAATGAATTCCCCTTAAGTAGAATAATTTTTGTCTGCAAACTGCTTCTAGATTACTCTAGGAAAATTATATTAAATGAATGTTAATAATTCACTGCTCCACTAAGAAATGCATTGATGGGTACAATATCTGTGTGGATTAGACACAAATGAAATCCAGAAACTAGCTATATTTTACATTGATTTTAGTAGATGGAACTCTGCAGAAGGTAAATTCAATTTTGTTCAAATACTTCTGCAAATTATTTGGGCTAAAATATTTTACAACACATCAGTCCTTGTAGGGGCAACAAAGTAAAAGAAAGATATATACCCTCAGTAGTAAAATAATTTCTTCCAAGAATAAGTGGGTTTACTCGATCCTCAGAAAATATGCATTTATCTCAGTTTTGGTTTTCTGAATGTGTGATTTCAAAAATACACAACTCATATGGATGAGCTACATCACTTTCCAAACTACAGAGCATACGAGCATTCTGAAGGAAAAAAAGATTCGTCCTTATAAATATATTTTTTGTGTGTAAAAATTAGTTGTTATTCCTTAGGGAATATTCAGCACGGAGAAAGTGTTGTTGAATAACTACCTCAGTATAGATCAAGCAAGTGAAACTACAGTACAAAACTTTAACTCAAGTAGTGGAAGACTTAGGTTGAAGTGCCAGTAGTTTGAATGCTTAAGTATGATGTTTCCAGACATTCTCTTTAAAGATCATTTTATAGCATATATATATATATATATATATATATATATATATATTCTTACAAAATTCAGACAAAACCCAAGCATATAGTAGGTTCTCTCCTTAAAACTTAGTTTTATCACATTTTTAGGGAAGTTGAAAAACAACCTCAGTTTCATACCTCAGTTCTCCAAATAAGTTATTGATGAAACCAACTAAAGAACTGAAGAATGTATGAATTCAGTAAAAGTATTTTTCTTTTTGTATTGTGAACTTTCTCTTTTTAACAGGAATTATTGAAATGCAGTTCCTTCCATTTTCTCTTACTCTAAAAACAACTTATATCATTACATTTCTTTTCAATTTCATGGACAAAAAAAAAGAGAAAAAGGCAGAATTTTCTAAACATTCAGAGAGAATTTAAGAATGTGATCATACACTTTGATAAAATTCATATAACTACCTTGCACTTAGTAGAACTTTTCAGATTCAATAGCTAAATTTCCTTTTCCTTTAACCTGTTAAAATCTTTATCATAACTTTTGCTCTTGTAAAGTCTTTTTGGTCATATATAAATCCTTTTCATTGCATAATCAGAAATGACAAGTTTTAAGTCGTCTTTAGAAGACTGTATTTAGTTATCTTTGGATAAACAAGGGATTAGACAAGTTTTTATCTGTCAACAGTGTCAAAGTTATTAAAAAATGACAATACTGTATGTATTGTTCCATATTTTTCTTAGGATTCCTTAGTAAAAAGCTGTCTGCTTTGAATATTCATCACATGAGAAATTCTTGTTTTATTTATCACTTTTTCATTCTGGCAAATAAGAAGTGGGATTTTTTTTCCCTAAAAGTAGAAGTAATAATTAAAAAAAAAAATTAAAAAAGTGAGATCAGGTGTTAAGATGTGACTTAATTTTCACTTGAGCAGTATCTGTACTCATTGCTTTAAGATTCCTGTAACAATAATATAAGGAATGTTATCAAAGTAAAGCAAAAGCATCTCCACTTTTTTAGGGATATTCTCTGCTTTTCAGAAAATACCATTATTTGAATGTGGTAAACAGAGTAAGGAAACAGCGGAAAGAATATTTGAGAAAAAGAAGTATTTCGGCAGATAGACATTAATGTCATTCCAAGACACTCATCAGAAGAACTAGAAAATGCAAGAAAATAGAGTTTACTGCAGGCTAAGTGCAGCAGGAGTTGGATTACAAGAAGGAGAAAGGGTTGAAAAATGTGGTTGATGATTAAATTAGCATTTGTTTCATTCTGTTTTCCTTTAGTGCTTGATGGAGCATTTTGTGGGCTAATAGGTAACATCGATAATATACACTGATCCTTGAACTCTCATATTTGTTTCAAAATAGCAAAAAGCACATAGTTTACTATAGACAATATTCAGAACAAGCTTAAGAACTTTATGGGTGCTCACTGGAAGAGGCCTTCTGTTTCATTCAGATGATTTCTAATCAGGGTTTACCAGTATTACAAAAAACTATTTTTATAGACAATATCCTCTTTATAAGTGTGATTTATAGGAGAATTTGCTCTTCTGTAATATGTACACTCAGAGTATTTAGTGTTTTCATTTATATATGACCTTTATACACTGTGTTAATATTTTTGTTGCTATATACATGATACACAATTTGGTTCTGAGCCAATCTTTAAAAAAAAAAAAAAATAGAATGCACATTTCCACTTTTACTGTAACTCTGTCTTTGTCCTTAGCCCTAAATTTTATTTTTCCGTTTAAGGTTTGGAAAAAAATCTAAGAAAAGGAACAGGAAATAAATTTTTTTAAATGTATGAAAAGACAGGCAAATCTTCATTTTCACATTGGTGGCTTGTCTACAGTGAAAAATTCTTTCACTTTGAACAGTACAAGAAGCACACATGTGTGTATTTTTGTATGCCCATTATGCCCAGTTTTCACTGAAAATTTGCATATTGAACTTCTGCTGCACTGACAAGCTAAAAAACCCCAGCATTTTGCAAAATGGTATATCTGGGCATGTCCTCAGGTAACTGATTCAGTCACAGTATAATTTTCAAAACAGACAGAAGGAATTAGGAGGTTGTTTTCAAAGTGCTGACAGAGGTATTATTTTCCTTTGATAATTCAAAAACATTATTCTATTAACTAATTTCTTTGTAATGTGGGTGGCTCAACTGTTAAACTTGGGGCATCAGTCTTCTCTTTTATTCTGCTGTTAGAGATAGCAAAGTTCACATTACAACCGGTTTGGTTCTTCAGAGGCTGTGAGGGACCTGTTGTCAGCTGCAGGGCATTCTAATCCTACAGTAGCACTGATTAGATTTTAGGAAAGAATGAAAAATCTATCCTGTCTTAAGGCAGAACGACATGACTACAACTCAGAAGTGAATTTTATTGTGCAGAATGTGAAAAGTATTTCCCACAAATAGGCTTTATGAGTTTTAGAAATTATAAAATGGTCAAATATGCTGCTCCATTAAGCCAGAACAGTTACCTAATAGACAAGCAAGTGCTCCTTCATCTATCCTCTTCTGGCAGCAGGAAAAGATCGGCATTTAGCATAAATCAGTAAGATGAGGACAGAGGGGTACTCCAACGGTACAGATTTCTCTTTTAAGACTGCTCTTAGATGCAAGAAGGTTTCCATCAGATACCAAGACTCAGATATGCACAGAGCAGCAGTAATGGAACTGAAGAATGCATGCTAAAGTACAGATGTTATACAGTCAGTCTGCAGATGCTTTCAGTTCAGGTCCTGACACTATTCAGTTCCACTCCACTGCACTGTGGAAGGCTATTCTTTCTCTTAAAACTATGTTAAGTGTAGCTTGTAAGACCCTATATGGGTTGCATCTGTATAAGAAAAGCTGTATTACTGAAATTATCAATCAATTTATTGACAGAGAAAACTTGAAATGAAACAGGAGCTTTTATATAAAATCATGTGGAAGAGTAAGAAGGAAAAAGAGATTCTTTCTCTATATAACAAACCCTAACTTGTACTTCTTCACTTCACATGAAGACAGCTTCATGTTATTTAAGTGACAATAGTTGATAGGTTATTTGTCAATCATTTCTCAGTTGTATTCTCCCACTTGACTGTGGGACACCCTGATCCAGTAGAGATTTGTGGATAACATCTGATCCATTTGTGGCTAACTTGGGGGAACATTTGATTGTATTGCATACAAAACTCTTATTTGAATAACATACCATACATGATGTGGATAAAGTTTAACAGCCAGAGTGCTTGTTAAGATTTAATTTAGCCCCATATTTACTTTAACCAAACAGTAGCTGTTGGCTCAGAGACCACTTTTACTAAACTGGAGATGACATAATTGGAAGGTGGATGATGTAGGGAAACACGATGATTTTCCTCATTTTGAAAGTCTGTGTGTGCAAAAGAAAATTCTACTGTGCAGTGGTATAAAATCCTCTTCCTCTCTATTTCACATCGCAAACATTACCTTTATTGGAGTTAAAAAAAAATAGTTGTTTAGATACAGCAACTGTTTCGAAAAACAAAACCTGACTTTGGTCAGAATAGATGTCCTCGTTTAAAGGTAAACCAGCAGGAGAAATGGACCCAGCACAAGAGATTATAAGTCAGAGTTACAAATTAATGAAAGATATTACCATAAATACACTCAAAGAGAAATTGCTTTCAACTCACAAAACCCAGCAGTATAACCCAGTGTCCTGGGGCACAAACCCAAAGGGGTTTGTTAGCCCTTGTGCTGAGACCCGCGTGGTTTCCTCAAGTCCAAAGCAAAAGGAAGTGAAAAAAAATGTTGGTGCAGGTGATGGCTGCAGTCTGGTCGAGAGTGGCAGTTGTAGTCTGGTTGAGAGTGGCGGTCTCCTCCTGTCGAGGTCCTGCTGCTCCTCTGGATCCGACCAGAAAGCCCAGATCTTGCCCACCACTTATGTACCCTCAGGCAGCACCCAGTCCCTCCCCCAGGGTGGGGACTCACACAATGGGTGATTAACTCTGTGAGTCATGGGGTATCCCTGGACTGTTGATGGCCCATTAGCAGCCACGCCCCCTCAGGCTGGGTGGAAGGTGCTAACGACTCCCTGGGCAGCTGCTGCTAATGGTCCATTGTCCTTGGGAAATTAATAGAGGGAGTAGAATACACAGCTTTGATAACCCCTACACAGTGATAACTGGTCCCGCCTGCTGAACTAGGACAATAGATTTAATCAGTTTGATTTACTCAGTTAGGGTATATTTTCCTTAGAGAAGCTGAAGTTGTAAGATCTCAGAAAAATTAATAGCTTAGTGATCAGAGGACAGGTCCTACAGTTGAGATATTTGGTGTTCCAACTCTAGATTTTACTTCAATTCATGCAGTGAATTTTGAGAAGTGACTTATAGGAAGATCTTTCATACTAATGCAAGGAATATTGCTGCATAAAGTAAAAAGGGGTTTGCACTTGCTACTGGTTTAGGCTTTATGATAGATTTAGTCTTTTTCTGTTGTGTATCTAGTTCTCTTACACATGTGACAAATTAATCACATTTCTAAGAAAACTTTAAGTATCAACACTAATATTTCAATATGTGCAATATGTTTATTCCAAAGTATACAATGTATGTTTATTCCAATGTATGCATTTCCTGCTATTTAAAGGTATTTAACCTATTACAGAAACACAGTCCAAATATTGCCAAATAGTTTTCCAACTTTAACTCATTCTTGATCTGTTCTTCAAGCTTCTTGCCAATGGTCTACCAATATTCCTTCTCCATTTTATCAGTCTTATATAAGATGCCCCCGTCTTTAAGGTTTATTGAGTTTGTAATGAACTTTACTCTAAATTACCCAAGATCATTAATCACTAACTTCCTGCTGTGATCCTTTATGGGACTGTGGACCTGCCTGGTATGTGGTCAAAGTTTATCTATTGTATCTAATATAAATACAAACCTTTTTCTCTGTGATGATACAAAGTTCTTTGTTGTTCCCTATTGAAAATCAGGTGACAGTTCAAAACTGAGCTAACTCAGATCACAAACACAGGTATTATCCAGGATGCTGATTATGAATTTCAGTTGTAACTGTAGTATTCACATACTTTATTGACAGTGTTGAAATTCAATGAAAATTTAAGCAGCTACTCTTTGGAATTCACTTGCAATTTGAGTATTAACAAATAGTCTGATGCACAAATTTCAGTCTTCACCTGAACTTCATGATTGTACTTGCCCAGTTTTGTTTCTGCTCCCACGCAATGGCATCTGAATTAAATAGCTTAAAATAATGGTCCCAAGTTTAGCAATTTTCCAGATAGTACTCTTACAATTTACTATACATCTTACACTATACTATTTTGATTTATTGGGATAAAATATCTCTTGCCAAAATGATATCAGAATCATAGTCTTATTTTGATGTAATGTAATAAAACCTTAGTATTTCTCTTTCCATCAGTTCCTTTCAAAGAGTTTGGCTTTTTTTTTTTTTAATCTATAAATTATTTTATTCTAGCAAGGTACTTCAGTACTTGGATGTTTAGCTTCTGCTGTGTGGCAGGACTGTTAATACAGTGCAATTATTTAGGGACTTTTTTCAGCCTTATGTTTTGTGGGGTTTTTTTAAAATTTATACTGTAAAATGTGAAATTTTAAGGTTGCTAAGTATGAATTAAATAATTTGTTGTCCAATATTATACAAGTATGAGAGCCTGTTATTAAAAAAGTCTTTGGAAAGAGATAGGCCATGTTTAACTTACAGTACTAATGCTTGCATCATAGTTAAAAAAAATAAACTTGGTTGCTTCCAGCTTAAAAAAATAGCAGTGAGCTAACTCATAATTGTTTTCTTCAAAAATAGTCAATATCATGCCTAAGTTATTATGTGGGATGCATTTGGTCATCCATCAAGTTTATATAAATTTGCAAAACACATGGAATCATTACTGAATAAAAGAAAATGCTGAATTACCGTGTTGCCTATCCAGGGCAGCTTCAGTTCTTTCATATCCATGGCCTAGGATAATAAAACCATTACTGCTCTATGAAGTCCTTTCTAGAAAAAGGAACAGGATATACAGATATATAAACACAAAAGGCAGCAGAGATTGTCTGGCAGGCTTGACACTCCTGAATCATAGAGAAAACAAAGCAGATACATTTTCCCCACTTGTGCCATTCTTTTCAGGAAGAAATAAAGCCATTTTAAAACAGCATAACTCATGCAGAAAAAAATGTAGAGTTCCTTATTGCAAAACCAGACAAATTGATCTAAGTTTAACAAAAGATTAATCCAGTGACTGTTACCTTTCCTAAGAAATATGCCCTCCTGAACATACCTCTAGCTCTTCCTGGCACCAAGCAAGCTCAGCACGCCTTTGAGGAGCTCTGGTCATGATATATAAAAGGCAGGAAGAAGGACATGTGTCGGTGAGAAAGTTTGGGGGAAATCCAGTGATTGTTATTTGGTGAGATAAAGGATTGATTCTATGAAACAATAATCCCATAGATGTAAAAATTTATTCAATATTCAAACAGACTCTAGGCTCATTAGTTCAACTAAAGTTTTATTATACTTTGCCTACCACAAAGACAAATCTCTCCTTATAATATCAGAATAATTTTTATACAAACTTTTTCTGTATGCCAAAGATATCATCAAATTGTAATATTAATATAAACTTGAATCAAGATTTTCCTGTGACCTTATTTCTGAGTATTCTTTACAATAACAATTTAAAATAACATATTACAATAACAATTTTAAAATTTCCCCAGTGGTCCACTATTAGATTTATAGAGCAGGTTGCTGCAACAGACCTTGCTTGAATCAGCCCATGTGGTATCTTCCAGCATGATTGTGGACCTATGTACTAATATAACAAATTAGCAAAATGTTTTTTTTTTTAAGGTAGCTAGGTAGAGTAATATGCTTACATTGTCTGTAGAAAGGACAGTCTTTTAATGCTTATTCCACCGATAAATAATTGATAGTTTGGCAGTAGCTCACACTGCTTCCTAAAAAGAGCTAATATTAAACACTGCTGTATCTGTGCAAGAGGAGACACTGCTGAAGATCTGTTTTACCCTAGCAAGGTACCTCAGCATGTGGATGTCTGCTTCCTACTTTGTGGCAGGACTGTTAATACAGTGCAATTATATAATATAAAACCAGTGTTACAGAGCACAGATCCCAGTCTATAATGGACAGAAATATACTTTTCACATATAGTACTGGAATTCATATTATCCATGGGGAAAAGGTAAGGAATAAATGTTCCTTCGGAATGGTAATGTTCTATAGCTCTTACATACTCATTTCACACTGTTGCAAATTAAAAGTCACAGTGAAATCAGGGTAAAGATTCCCACAGAAATGTTCAGATGCTGAAGCATTGCAGCACCTGATACCCTCTTTCTCCCAACAGAACACAGTTATTTTGCCCCCCAGACCCATTCACCTGCACCTCTTTATCTCCCTGCCACTTTGGGAAACCAAAGTTTCCAACTGTGCCTTAGCAAGGCATAGGTTATCTACAGAATAGAAGTCACTTTGCAATATCACTGTATTCAAGATACTGAGAGAAAGTAGCTACCTCATATGTGTATAGTCACGTTGTATTAAGATTTCCAGTAGAAGTATAATTTATGGAACTATCTATTGGAAAAAATAGAAGAATACAGATCTTTGAACAATGCAAAATACCTCTTCCTCTACTGATTAATATAAACTAATTTTTCTTGCCATTGAAAGAATACAACCAATTTTTGTAAATTAAGTTTGCCCCCCCCAAAAAAAAAACAACCCAAAACTATAGATTAAAAAGAGAAGACGTATCTGACTGTTGTTTAGCAATGTTGTTGCCATATGAATTTAACTGGAAAATAAAGATATTTTCTGTCGAAAATGTCTCTTGGAGAAAAAGAATGTGTCAACTTCCACGCTGATCTATAAAATATTAACATAACAGAAAATAGATTTTATTTTAAATTTTAATAGTTTGTTTCCAATTGGATTTTTTCCTTCTTTTTTCACATATGAATTCTAAAGGCACCAATAGATATTTTTTAGCAAATGACCATGACCTCTGAATTTGTTAAAACTTCCTCTCCACCTCATCTCTCAGCTTTTTTACACCTTGCAATGTCTCCAAATCCAGAAGATGTTTGTGTACAGGCTAAGAATTCTGAAGCAATTTAGAAAATCTGACAAGATTTATATAATGATTTTAGTGTTATCATTTAACAAAATAAATTATGAAGAAAAAAATTTTCTCCTCATCTCATCATTTGAATGGAAAGATTATGAGTGCTTTATTTAGCATAAGAATTTAATTCTCTGTCTTTTTGGAATACTGTAATATATATGATGTCATTATTTTCTATATTTTAGAAATGTTTTGCCATATGTACTTTATAACCAATGGTGTACTTCTTTAAACAGAATAACTTCACACCAACCACCCCAGAACCTCACATTTAAGTAAGTAAAGACTTTCTAGGTATTGATTGATTTTGGAAAATGAAATAAAATAATAAAATAAAAAAAAAAATAAAATGAGACATCAAATGGCACAGAATGTTGCTGTCTGGAAAGTGCAGATTCTGTGAGCATAGACTTTTAATCTTATTTTTAATCAAAGTGAAAGTAGACTAGACTTGACATTCTGGTCAAAACTGTAAACCGTAACTTGTCAGAACATGACATTTTCTTTCAAGGCTCCCTTTTGTTGTTTGATGTGCATTATTTCTTTTGCTGTCATTGTTTATATGGGCTAATGACATGTACATATTGTAATTACAGATTTATCACATTTCTGAAATTATGGGTCTGCACATTTCTCAAATAAATAGTTAAGCATCAGCTTTACTGCCAGAATATTAATTCAATAACTCAGTGTAGAGAACCACGAGTTAGGTTTGATTATACAGAATAATTATATGGCATGAGCATTGAAATTAGAAATACATAATGTAAAATGTGCTGATTATTTCTAACATGAGCCTAAATTGAATTAAAAAAGGTTTACTGATCTGGAACAGGTCTTAGTGTTGTGTGACCTGTGTTGGCCTGATCTTTTTTCCATCTAGTAAAGCTTGAAAAAATTTTATTCTTTACTCACTTTCTGAAAAAAACAGCCAAGTTACATTTTACACACCAGATTTTACTTTTTTTTAATGTCAATACCCAGCTTAACAAAGCAAAAGCAGATGCCAGCACAGTTGAGAGATGAATTATCTAACAAATACTTTAGCACTACAAAATAGTAATATTGATACTTCATAACAATATACATTCAACACAAAATTTGATAAAGTTACTTCTCTACCTTATTGTGCTAAATTAGAAATAATTTAGATGAAAAAATAAACCCAAACATACAATGATATTTTGGTTCTGAAACAAACTGAGTGGCACTGAGGACAGAACCACAGATTCATAGAATACCCTCAATTGGAAGAGAATCATATGTACCATTGTGTCCAACTTTTAGACTTGCACAGGATCATGCCCAAGAGTTGCACCATGTGCCTGAGAGTATTGTCCAAATGAACTCTGTCAGGCTTGGTGCTGTGCCCACTTCCCAGGGAAGCCTGTTCCAGTGACCAGTTACCATCTGGATGAAGAACCTTTTTCTCAGATCCAATCTAAACCTCCCCTGACACAACTTCAGGCCATTCCCTTGAGTCCTGTCAGTGGTCACCACATAGAACTTTTCCTGCCCTCTCTTTCCCTCTCAGGAGGAAGTTGTAGACTACAATGCAGTCTCCCCTCAGTCTCCTCTTTTCCAGGCTGAACAGACTGAGTGACCTCAGCCACTGCTTATACAGCTTCCCTTCATGGCCCATCACAATCTTTGTTGTCCAACTTTGGATGGTCTCTAAGAGTTTAATATCCTTCTTAGGTTGCAGTCTCTAATATTCAAGGTGAGGCTGCCCCATTGCAGAGCAGAGTAGGACAATCCTCTTCCTCACCTGGTTGGTGATGCTGTGCCTGATGCCCTCCAGGACATGACTGGCCCTCCTGGCTGCCAGGGCACTGCTGACATATTCAACTTGTCATCTACCAGGACATCCAGGTCCCTTTCCATGGCACTGCTTTCCAGCATCTCATTCCCCAGTCTAGACATACATCTGGGGTTGCCCCATCCCAGGTGCAGAATCCAGCACTTCTCCTTATTGAACTTCAGATGGTTGATGATTGCCCTGTCCTTTAATTTGTCAAAGTCTCTCTTCAGGGCTTCCCTACACTTTGAGGGAGTCCACAGCTCCTCTGAGTTTTATGTCATCTGCAAACATGCTCAGTATCCCTTCCAGTCCTGTGTTCAAGCCATTGATGAAGATGTTGAAGAGCACAGGGTCTAAGATGGAGCTCTGCAGAACCCTACTAGTGACAGGTCACCAGTCTGATGAACTATTCACTACTACCCTCTGTGATCGACCCATAAGCCAATTGCTCATCCATTTTAACTCTGTAATTTTGTCACTTTTTTCACTTTTTCATTCTGTCTTGAACTATTATAAATAAAAGGGAAAAAAACCAAACCAAACCAAACCACAACAAAAAAACAAAACCAAAAACAAACAAAACAAAAAAAAAAAACCAAAAACCCCCACACTTGAGTGTAAAACCATTAACTATGAACAGTTTTAGGCTTGTTTCTGTCTGAATCTGATGATTTAATCTGAGACAAAAGGATCAAAATGTTTTAGCTAGAAAAAGGTATGAGAGTTCATCTAATTCTCATGAGCTGCTGAATTCTAACCCTTTTTGTACAGATGTGAATGCACAATATTTTGTATATCTTTTAAGCAATGTATATTTCCTTTTAAGTAAAGCATAGTGACAAACAAGGTCATTCAGTTCCTTTTGCAATGTATGGAGTATAGAATTAGAACACAAACTTAAAAAAAATGTATATAGCTGGATATCCTTATTCTTGGCAATGCTCTATAGAAGTAAAAGTGTATACAAAAGTCTTCATTGGATAAGGTCCTTTGGAAGCTTTCCCATAACTTTTTTTTTTTTTCATAGACACAACCAGCAGTGCCAACTACAGTTAAGATTGTTTGAGATTTTCTATTACAAGACCACTTCATGTTAATTTTAACATTACAAATCTCATCTTTTTGGTAGAAGTTTTCTCTTAGAATACTTGTCACTATTATTGGTTTCACCACAAACAGTTCTGCACTTCTGATGCTTTAACAGGTGTTGTACACACTTTCCTGTCATTGAGAAGAGGAAAAAAATGAAAACACCATGACCACATAACATCATGTACAACTTTGTTGAAATCCTCCAGCCTTCCCTTGTTTTAGGTCAAATATGAAGAGTCTAGCTACAGTGAAGCACCTTATGAGGGACACAAATCAATTGTAATGTGTGAATTATGAAATGGGAAGAGGAGGAAATTGAATTAAAAATCAGAAGGCTACTGGGTGGAGAAGAGATTAGGCAGAGGACTGAAACAGAGATAGACTAGTAAATGGCTAGAAACAAAAGGATCAGTTTAGAGCAATTTTTTGCTAGATACTCCTCTCCCTGAAACCTGAAATGAGCATACACTTTCCACATCTTTTATGAAGACTTTCATTAGTTTTTTTCAGCAAATGCACATGAAACAAAAAAACTAACAAATATGCCTGCTCCATCCCTTTCCAGTTCTGGCCCATAGAAAAGAGGACTTAGACCTGTTTTAAAAAATGTAGATGGTAGGACTTCACAGCAGATATTTTATTCCCACTGACAGAGTGGCTTAATTTTAGGTAATTACAATTGGAAACCTATGGCTGAAAGCCATAAAATATCCAAAATAAATACTAAATATGTGATATCTGGTGCTCCTTCCTTGTTCCCAATTCCCTTAACCTGCATTTGCATCTGTACTTCTCTAAGCTTACGTTCCAAATAATCAAATAGAAATACAGAGTACGCAGCTTCTTAATGTTGTGAAAACATTACTGCTGTTTCTCAAGACTGGGTATACTGTGGTAACTCTTGACAGAAAGCAAACACTTTTGCTTTCAAGATTGAAACTTTCCGTAAAAAGTTTTAATTCACATCGTGAAGATATTCCACTCTCTACATTGAAGTGACAAAGTTTGAAATTAGACACTATATCATAATTTGTGCATCAATATTACTGTTTTTATTCTTTCTTATTTTTATTTTTTTTTCTGAACAAGCATAAATTTAATAGTTTTAGAAATAATTTCTCTGTAGTAATTTCGGATTTTCAGAAAAACATATTGAGGCAAATGACAGGGAATGATTTTTGATCCAAGTTAACATAATGAATGCTTTAAAGTTGCAAAATAAAGATGTCCCACATTAAAACGTATGGTGAGTTTGCTGACACAATGTTAATTTAACAGTTTAATTCAGTTATACCTTATGGAGCCAACCTGTCACATTCTTACAGACAAGGTCAAGCTGGGCATGTTTCATCAGATGTATTTCTTTTAGGTGCTCTAAAGGACCTAACACATAGTTGAGAATACTGTGAAAAAGTGATGCTTTCAGTCATCTCAAGTAATGTTATTTTATATTTGAAACAGTGACTGACTGGAGTACTGTTCCTCACTTGCTGGAACACCTTTCAGTCTCCTTCAGTCATTTGTGAATCGCCTGTGTGAGAGTGTTTACAAACAGTAATTGCTATGCCGGATGTTAGCACAGGTATGCAGGTGTGGTTTGTTCTTTCCCATTACACTTTCTTAGTCCATGTTGACTTAGCTATGCAAAAGGAAAATATCAGCAGCAAAAGGCGTAAGTGCAGCTGCACGAAGGTAAGTGCAGGCTATGACAGACATTTAAGAGAAAAAAGATTCTAAAAAGAAAAAAAGAAACTGAGAGCAAGGCCTCTCACTCCTGGACTGTTCCTTTCCTCATTACTAAGTGACAGACAGGATTATTTTGTAATAAAAGAGATTTTTTTTTTTTTTGGACACATCAAAATTAAATGAGCTTTGGATCATAATTTTAATTTCCATTTTACCTCCAGTCAGAGTTTTGTCAGGAGATAAAAACAATATATGGGTGAGTCACCAGGAACATGAAACATAGGTTACCAGAGGACTAACAGGAGACAAGACAATCGGGCACAGATTTTGTCTTTTTGCCAGCTGCTGATGACTTAATTTTCCTTTGAAACAAAAGAAGATGGAAACCTGTAGCCCGCATATTTCTTTTATTTACACAAATGAAGACAATATCAGCTATCTTCAAACTTCTGACAGCTACCTGTATTGAATTGAGATGCCAAGAAACAAAATAAGACCTTAATTTAAAGGTTGAAGTAATTTGTTCTAAACATAGAGAGTTTGTATAATATTCAATACATCTTTCGAATAGTGATATCTTTTCTTAGAGACACAAAGTAAGTATGCTGCATTTCCAATACCAAATTCTTACTTTCCCTGTTGAAATTTACTTGACATTGTACCAATCATTAGACTGTTCATTTAAACATCTCTTCAGATACTTCCATCATTCAAAAAATTATATGGCTGGCTCTGATTTATCTGTCTTTGCTTCCTGTGACATTAAAATTAAAATAAAAGTATAAACATTTTGTCTTGTTGAAATGCTTGATATTTTTCTCAAAACAACTTTTATTTTGTAAGTATTCATACACATATTACAATCAAGCTATTAGAGTTTTCACTCTACACTGAATAAAACACTACAGTCTGTAATATACAATTGACCTGATGGCCTAACAGTCAAAAAAATCCAACAACAAGAACAACAAAAAAAGAACATGAAAACAGTAGTATTGATTAAAAAAAAAATAGAATGTCAAATATCTTTAAGTAAGACCTTATGCTTTCTTACAAATATTGTCATTGGATATTTTTGGAGAACTTATTGAAAATCTGTGATAGTATTTCATTTTAATTTTAGCACCTTTAATATTTTTTCAGAGGTTAAAAAATCATAAAGTTACTTATGTTTATCTAGCTAACAAATAATCACATAAAATTTACAATTTCTCTGTTTCCTAATACTTCTAGAGTGTTTGTAAACTTGTCTGAATATTGGAAGGCATTTTTCTTCCTTGAAATTTAGTATCACACTTATTAACTGTGATTAATGCACTGATTTAATAAAAGTGCATATAAACAATGAACAGCAACAAGTTCCATTACAATCTCTTGGAATTTTTCTTCATAAAGATCTTTTCAAAGAAGTTTTTGAAAGTAGGTCTATCCCAAAGGAAACCATAAGAACTTTACTAGTAGAAAATGTCAAATGTGAAAATCAGAAAGAGATACACTGTATATGTTTTTACTGTATAAAAACTTAGGGATAAGAAAAAAGTCTTTCTGAGCTAAGTATTTCTATTTAACATAGATAACAATTTATAAGTGGTTAATAACAGAAATCATAACTAAACCCACAGACAATCATGTCCATTGTTGAGAATATCAAAAGGGAATAGTCTTGACATGTGCAAGCCAACTACTATAAATAATCTGAAACTAGTCTTATGTCTAATTTCTTCCTTGGAATTATAAATAGATAATACTTTGTCTTCAGTAATATTGAAACTAAAAAATTAACAGAATAGGATGAAAACATCTAAAAGATCAGGTTATTTAAATCACAATGCAAAGCTTCTAGACATTCAAGAAGTTACTGAAAAGAATTGCATTTATTTCTTTAATAATGATTAGAATTTACTTCATCCAGACTGATATATTTACAGTTATTTAAGATTCAAGTGCTCAACTGAAAAAAATTTCCATCTTTTGGGCTGTGCTGTAATGCTTCTATGCTTTTTACTTATGTTTGGTGCAGACATGCATATAAGTAACCATGACATTTGGTATAATGAAAGAAGAACTGAAAAGAAATACTGTTTATATACAATGTTTATAGCTCCTTTCCATAAACAGGAAAAACAAGGTGTTGTTTTTTTTCCCCTTTATTGTTCTACTACCTTTTATAAATTGGTCTTAACAACATCTTCAGCTCATTTCAGCTCATTTAATGGCTTGCATCATACCTCTAATTGTTTTAATTCTTTTAATTGGACTTTCTCAGAGCTTCTTTAAATTGACTGCTGGCTCATTCTTTTTCTTCTATTCAGTCTGTTTCCGAAGACAACACTTCTGTTTTACATGGTTTTAATAGGTGTAATTTAAAGCTACCCCACGGTACTTTAAAAATATGATAATTCTTTACAAATATTAAGGATGTTATGTTATTCAAGCTTCAGAAGATATTATAAAAGTCATTGATGTTTTCATAAACTCATTTTGTCTTTTTAAATTTTGTAAGAAATTTCTGAAATTACCAGATTATGTTAATTTTTCAATTAATAGGAATCCTACGCTCACATTTAAAAAAAAATTATTGTACCCGTTTTTAGCATCAGATTACTTCACTGCATTGAACATAAAAAGTTAAGTTTTGCGTGTTTCATCATGGGCATTTCAAAGAGGAAAATGACACACCAGTGAAAGGAAAGATGAAGTAGATCCAACTTAATGTATTCTAAAGTATATTTAAACCAGCATTTACTGAAATTGTAAGACCTTTATGGATTTCAAAATACAATGTTTTAAATTGAAAAAATACCTTATGAATAGACTTAGTACGTGCTATGATAACATGTATTTCTTTCTGCAACTAAAAATGTCCTTTTTAATTAGAAATTCTTCCTCAATACCAGTCTTCTGATTAGTTTCTCATATCGCTTGTTTTATTACTATGCATTCGTGTGTGAGGGAATTAATTATCATCTTTATTCTGAACAGATACTTTGAATAAAATATCTTTCCATTTATTTTTTTAAGATATTATTTCTGATTAAGCAACTAGAGTCATCTTTCAAGGTATATTTCTGACTTTCAGTTACAGAACTCTTACATATTTTGATATTTTGTATATAGAGATATCAGCTCAGATCACAGTAATTTATTATTATATAACTCTCTTAGGAAATAACATATTGGAAAAGAATAGAGGACAACTGTAACTATGAAGCTGCCCTCCAGAGTTTCTACTTTACAGAAGAGTGGATCCCAGCCTTTGCCTTTTATAGTTTAGCTATTCATCTCCAAATTCCTTGATATTTTCTGAACACCTCTATTGTTAACTACTAAATATAATTTATGATAAATTAGAAAAATGTAGAAGGTTAATTCTTCACAGTTATATCTTTTTTAATACTTTTATGTAACTATATTTTATCTGTATTGGTGAGAACTTTGGACATCTATTGTTATTAAGAGGTATTATTATTAGGAGCTTTTAAGAACCATTTCTGTGATCTTACTATTTTCTTTACACTTAAGGTTGTCCTGATAACTGAAGGATTATGAACTTTTTTAACCCTTTAGCCCTAATTCTCAGCTCTCCTTACTACTACTTTACAAAAGATAGGCAATGACAGAGGGGCAGATATGTGACTTTAAGGAAACAAAGCATTCATTCTTTGCAGGCACCTTCCAAAACATGTTCAGGAGACCTTCCAGTATATATCTCCTTTTTTCACTTGTCTGTGCAGGAAATAGTCCCTTGGCCGATTTGCTCATAATTTCAAGGTACCCCAAATGAAAAACCACTTCACTTCACTTATTGATTCATGACCCATAGCGTTGCACAGATGCTTTATGCGTGCACAGGAAATATAACATATCTTTAATATGCCTAAACCTCATGACTTTTGAACCCATAGTGCTTGCTGAACTCAAAGACAAAGCAAATTTTTAGACATGTACTTTAATATGCATTGTAGAAGCAAAAAAGCCTAAGAAAAAATAGCAACTGTTCTATATAGACATAAGTATAGACACCATGTGCATCCCAAACAATACTGAAAAAAAAAATACAAAAAATTCCAACTGTATTCTAAGTTGTTATTGGTATATAATATCTGACTAATGGCTAATTTTTCAGAGCATATATATATAACCATAGGAAACCAAGAAAAATATGAACGGGGAAGACAGATGGTCTGTAAACAATATTGGTTTTATGGCAACATTTCCTCAGTCCTTAAGGTCACTATTTATCTGAAAGGCTGATGACCACTTGAGACACTTCCATGAAAAAATCTCAACAACCTGCTTTAAAAATATCCAAAGGCACTGAAATAAGCAAATAAATGGGTATTTTTCTGAGGTTAGTCTAAATGCCAAATTTAGCTTAGTGAACACATCCTTCCCTCAACAAAATGGAATGTTTACTGAGCAATCTAGGAGCAACGCTCTGGAAACTCAATTATTAATGAGATGTGGTAAATCTTATGTACCTGAAAACTCTCCATATTTAATTTACTGGTGCCTTCCTAATCCATCTTCTGTGCTAGCAAGGGAATAAATGCAATGTTCTCAACAGTGCTTCTGCTTCACTTCTGTGGATGTGTGTTCTTCATGCTAATTGATCACTAAAGGGATTATCCCTGAATCAGGACCCCATGTAAATATGCACAGAAGTAAAGATTCATAAATTCTAGATTTATTTTTTCAGAATGTAAAATATTTCATTCTTAATTAGTCAGTAAATAAGGAAGTTCAATAACATTTAGATGTTCACAGAAGTAAAATTGTCATAATTATTTTCTGTTTACTTATCAGTTCATTCTTGCTAATCACTCTAAAATCAATTAAGTTGACCATATTTCCTTACTAAAGCAAAGTAACAGTCACAGATGTTTTAAAGTGCTATGAGATGTATATAGTTTCTGAACATTTCATCATGTATTGAATAAAACTGTGAAAATAGGCTATATACAAAGAATATAAAAATTTTAATATATCACATGGGCAAATCATATTTTTCATGTATCTATCTAATTAATTTTAAGGTTGATCAATGCAATATTACTCTACATTATCATAAATATTTTATAATCATTCATTTTATAAATAAGATTTAAGATTCAAAGGACTAATTTTTTCATAGATAAACTATATTGTGTTCCCTATTACCCCATCCTTCCTTTTGAAACTCTGTCACAGTCAAAGTTTATTATTCACCCTGAGTCACTCTTCTGTTACACCTACATCATGGTCACCTTGTGGAAAACTAGTGACATGCATTGGCAGATTACTTAGATAATAAAGATGCAATAATTTGCATCAAGAGGCACTGTTTGTCGCACATTTGCAAAAACATGGTTTTCCAAAAGTGTTCTGGATTACGACTGTTTTTGATGCATGCCCTAAAACCCAAATGGTCTGACATCAGATAGTACACATAACTTTTGCAGCACGTATTACAACAATTGGGATAAGCTGAAACACTCGTCTCAGTGAACCAGAATGATAAAAATGAACAGAGCCTGCAGGTTGAATATTTTCTGACAGGGTTCATATTACTATAAATATATTCTTTTATCCACTTTTAATCATTAGAATTTCATTCATCATGACTTTCTGTTTTGTGAAGCCATTTGAAAAAAAAAGTTATATAATGACAGTGGTCTGCCAATATAACTACAGTTTGGGGTTTGGTGGTTTTTTTTGGGGGGGGGTTGTTGTTTTGGGTTGGGTTGGGTTTTTGGTTTCTGGTGCTGGTTAGTTGGTTGGGGTTTTGTGCCAAAATTTAATTCATTCTGCGGAAAAAAAATGAAGTGCTTGGATTTTTTTATATATTTCAAATCTGACATACAAAATATTACCATTAAAATTACAAAACTGGGAAGTGTATTAAAAGTGTGATTTTTTTTTTCTTTTCTAAATCACTTCCACACTAGACAGAGTGGATCGTTCTCTTTGAATTTACTCTAAGAAAAGACTTTTCATACTGATTTATCTGTGGCCATTTTATGTCACCAATGGTGGTTGAAAAAGAACTTGCTTACAGAAAAAGAATGAGGCATGACAGATTGGTTGAAAGAGCAAAAGATTTTTCACAAGAAAGAAGGAAAAACAAAAGAACAAAGTGAAATTGTTAGTAGAGGAGATTCCACTGCTATACAGCTAGAGTCACTGTAGTGAAAGATATTTAAAAGTATATTGTGAGAGATAGTTTCAGTTCTTTAAAAGAATCCAATTTTGACAAAACCAGTGGAACAATATTATTACAATGGAATATTCATTTCCATAATCTATATAGGGCACAGAATCTATGAAATCCTATCAAGGCTATTTTAAAGCTCATAAGCACAAAGTATCAAATACTTGCTGTTCTTTATGGGTAAGTACTTAACTGTTCACCTACAAAAAAATATTGACATTCTGTTTAACTCAAGGCTACAAGAAAAGTGTATTATATTTTATTTCATGTGATAAGTCCAGAAGCCTCACTATTGCCTCTCCAATACTGTGAAGTAGAAGCTTTTGGGTTAAAAAATGGAGACCAGAGATATAGCGCAATGATTGAAAAATCTTAAGACATACCATGCTACATTTAATGTATACATTTCCCTAAAATTTATATACTTGATTAAATGACTAAAGAACTGAATTTTAACAACTCTGGGTAATGGCAGCAGAGCTTTGTAGTTGTCAATGCCATACTTAAACTTCCAAAAACATGCAAAAAACAAGATCTGCAGTATCAGGCTAAAAGATAATTGAGAAGACAAAAGAAGAAAAGTCATAGTTCTTCATAAGGAAGAAAAAGGACATCTATTGTTTTAGGTGACTAAAGAGAGTATAAGGGGACTTAAGCATCTGCAGTGGCTTTGTATTGAACCCTAAGGAAGTTCCAGCTATTGCTCTGGAATTGTCAGGGACAGATCAGAATAGGAAGAAAATGTGGCTATTTTTTAACATGTGTCATCCTCTGGGGAATTAATATTTTACTATAGTACAAACTTAAATTTTAGTTCTATAAATTATTTTTTCTCTAGATTGTTATGCATAAGGAAACCTTAGCAAAAGTGATCCCCCATTTAATATAATAGTACCATGTGCAGAGAAACAAATTACTAAACCAGGATGGTAGTTGAAAACTATAATATTGGAGTTTTAAAGGACTTTTGAAACATTGTCCAGTTTAAAATGTAACTACTTTATAGTAACTCTTTGATATCACACAAAATACTACACTATTGAATGAAACAGCATTGCTCCTTAATGATCAGCATATATTATTTCATGGTACTTTTTTTGGTTTTATATGAGACTATGAGTTCAACATAGCATCTTTGTTCTGATTACATTAGAGATTGTCACAAGATATGCAACAAAAAAATACTATTTTTTGGTTCTAAGTCTGAATTGTCTGAAACTTCAAGCAAAATATCATGGAACACTGACTGCTTATGCAAAGATTCCAAAATCCTTACCATGCTGGTACACTTTGGTTACTACATAGCTCCTATATCTGTTGCAGAATTTGAAGATTGCAATGCAATATTGAGCACAAGCTCGAAAGTACCCGATAGAGCCTTACACAGGTAGAACCACTGAAACATTTATATAAATTGAAGTTCTGTTTCTAATGCATAATGAGCTGCCTCTCACAACTGTCAATTCAAAACTCATTGTTCTTTTCAAGTACTGTGCAGATTTTTTAAGAGCATTTTAAATTAATCACTATATTTTTCACACGAACTGCACTAAATCTTTTTCTCCTAGTCAGTCTATCTCTTTTGTCACAAATAGTTTAAACTGTAGAAATTACTTTGCACCTGCTATTAGGCAGAGGTGTGTCTTGCAAATAAAACCTTCTAAAATTATATTACAATAGTGAACTTCTGTAAATTAAGGTAGTTCCTTTGGGCTTAATGAAGTTTTCCTGATTTACAGCTCCTAAGGTTCTGGCTCTATGGTTTCTCCAATAATTACTGATTTTCAGTCTGCAGAGAGAGCTATCTCGTTCTGCTTTTCGAGAGTTTATTTGAATCTCTTATCTTCTTGTCATTTCAGAGTGCTCTTGATATATGATCCACAGAGAAACACAGCAATGCAAAATTCATTGAAAATGTGTGACTGTCTCCTATTCAACAATGATAAGATTAAAAAAAAAAAAAAAAAACTTAGTACAAATTCCCTAAAAAATGTCCCTGAGCTTGCTGTGCTTTCATTTTGTTTTGGGGTTTTTTTCTTGCCCTTTTTTTTTTCTTTTTTTCTTTTTTCTTTTTTTTTTTTCTGATTCAATCTGTTCTCTACATGCAGGAATAGCCAGTGGCAAAGGCCTTAACATGATAAGGCTTCCAAAGAAATGTTGCTAGAAAACAGGTATTGTTGGTAAAACAGACATGCAAACTTTTGTAAAGTAGAAGGCATGTTTAGAAAACTTACAGATAGAAGATTTAATTTGACTCAATGTGTTGGCTTTTTCCTGCCCAGTTTTCTTGTCATTCTTTGATGATACATTCAAACAAAAAGGTTTCCAGTCCTACAAGTCTTCAGCTTACCTGCAAGGGTCATTGTCTAGTTAGTCTCTCACCTGCACACTAATGAGAATTTCCTGTCATTTTAAGGGTTTCAAGGGCAGGGTGGGGGGGATGAAAAACAGAAAAACAACAAACAATCAAAACCAAGCCACAGACAGGCAAGAACTAGTCCATGGTTGATTATATGACTGAGCCGGTGTGGATGAGCTCACAGTAGCCTATACACAAATAGATCAATGTATTTTTTCAGTTTTTCTTATGCAGTGGAAGTTATCTTGTCTTTGCAGGTGATTTTCCCAAGTACTAAAGCTAATCTGATGACTACAGATAAAAATGAAATAATGAATGAAATGGAAAATTATATGCTAAAACATTATTTTTGTTGCTATGATGAAAATGCATTTCTTCTCATTAACAAATGAGATTTTTTACTATATTTTTATTTGAAGTTTCTTTCCTGTTTGGACTACAGCTATTTCATTAGTGTACATGGAAGCAGGAACAGCTATGACAAGGAATTTCATATAAAAACACATTTACATAATCATCAAGAATAATTAGTACACTATGCTATTGCCCTTTTATTTTTAAGATGAGAAAACTTTATGCTTAAGAAGGCACAAACTTCTCTAATCTCAAAAGACTAATAAATCATTGTTTAAAGTACACTGAGGACTCTCAATCTGGCATCTGAAGAGAAGAAAAATTGCTTTGATTTTTTATCCCTTTTGATCTTTTATTTCTGCTGGTATTTTTCATATGCATTAAACAAACTCCTATTTCTCAGTGAAATGACAGTAACGAAATGTCCAGCCATTTTTCAAAAGTAAAACTTTCTATAATACCTATCATTGATAATAAGTGCATTGAGAATAACAGGCAGGCAGAGCATTAAACCAGCTTTAAGATATATTAAGATGATGTCAGAATACAGGGGAGATAAGTGTTCTGGAGCTATACACTAATAAACCCATGAAAAGGAATTAAAGTAGGGAATAAAAAAAATTATTATTACAAAATTCATTTTAATAGAGGAGCAAATAAAGAGATTGAAATTTAGTAAGTGCTAATAAATTGCTATGGGTATAATTCATCCATCAGAATAAGAACTGTGAAAGCCTCACCAGTCCTCTGAGACAGAAATCTGGGCAAGAAATAAGGAATGCAGTTCTATAACTGAAATGCTTATGAACTGAATCTTCACATTACATCTCTGGAAAGGAGCAGTTGAAAGACAGTATTAATTTTGGTATCCAAAAAATATCTTGTGTTTCCTTTTACTTAAGATGAAAGACAAGAAGAGCTGCTGAAGAGCTGTAACAAGATGCCCCAAATCTGATTCCTCTTGGTATTTCTCTGCATGGAAGTGTTTTTATTCAGGTTTTGCATGTGTTTTAGAGAGATTGCATCTGAGATAAGGTTAGAAATACAGGTCTTAGAAATCAAGATTTAGAGTTTTCAGGAGTATAATAAAAGGTAGTGTCTCCATGACACACCTGAGAGATGTCAGGATGCTGATACAGAAAGGAAAGCAGTCAGTAGAGTGTAGCACCATGGGTCCAAAACCTATTACAGACCATGCTTCTGCTACTCTGAAGCTCTAGTAGGTCCGTTTTTCTCAAGCCTTCTCCTGTACTAGTAGGCTAAAATGCCTAAGGCACTTCATGTTGCCATTTTCACTGGGAGGAGGATGGAGAAAGAGGAAATGAGGCTGTTACTTAGCCACTGTAAAATGTGAATTTTTGTTATTAGCCCTTTGCCATAAATAATTTCCTTGTTGATTACTAGAAGATTGTGATGCAAAACTAATAAAAAAATACTGTAACCAAACACCAAAACACAACAGAGTTAATTTTTAAACTTCTTAAAAAACATTACATTGAAAAGGAATATAAATTTACAGGATGTTTCTCTGTCACTTTGATTAATAATGTTTGGGCTTATATGTACTGTGAATTCATTTGCTGAGGTCAGAGTGTCTATGAGGATGGTATTGTGCACACAGAAAACATCTGCTCTTAAGCATGCTAACGTTTAGCAAACATTTGTAAAAATTTACTCCCCATGGACCCCTGTTAACTCCTTGTGGGCATTTGCAGTCCAGATTGTAAAATAGTCCAGTCTGACAGAACCAGAAAGAGTGTGTGATTTAAATTATTTATGATCTATATAATTATAAAATTTCAGAGTAATTATTACAATATTACCAGTTCAGATAACTCAGAATTTCAGGACATGCTGCGTATTGTGTGGGTTTCAAAAATCTACATTCTGAGTGCTTTCAACATTGCAAATGTAAATAATCTTCCTTCCAAGAGTGTTTCAGTACTATGACTTTGATTTTTATGCAAAACTACTTTTGAAGAACTTTCAAGCATGAATTAATAGTAGTGTTTATTATTTGTTTTTTTAATATTGAAGTCTATAAAAGTGCTCCAGTAAACCACCAGATCACACAGATCTAGAGCTCTTAACCTTGTTATTGTAAGTAATGCAGCACTCGAAAAAAAGAAAGCATGAGGTACATAACATTAGATATGAATTAAAACACTGAATCTGCTCTTAGTCATAACAAAAATCTGGTGCTCTACTTTATTTTGTAGATGAATTACTAAAATGGCTATCCCAAATCCAATATCCATGAGTAAAGGCAGAACCTGCTGCAGGATTTCTAAAACAGAAAATCTTCACTGGATCTGGAAGCAGTATAACAAATCTGAGAGTTCTTTGACATCCAGTTCCCTCTACAAGACGGAACTTTGGGGCCTCAATATACAGAAGAACAAGAAAGCACTGTTTCAGACTGAAAAAAGGTTAAATTACAATTTATTTACTTTTTAGTTTAATAGTCAAATGGTATAAAATTTTTGCCTGTCTTCCATTATGAAGGTAAATTTCTGTTTCTTCAGTAGTACCAGTTTTATAGTCACTTCTTAAAATAAGTACAACCAAAATCTCCCAGTTTTAATTTGTTCATTTTCATCTATTTACATCCTGAAAAGATAATTGAAGTAACTATATTAAGTTTATAAGACTTTGAGGTCGGGCCTGACAGAAGTCCATATCTGAGTGTTATAGGACATTTTTCTTTCAATGGACTTAGGAGTACTTGAACATTAATATTTCCTGTCTTGTTTAATTACTACCTTGACAGATCCCTAAACTCTTATGATGTAGGCAAGAAATATACTGTGCTAAAATTTTCATATAAGTTCTTATTTTAAATCATAGTTCACACAATGTGGAATAAAAAATACTTTAGTTCATACTTTCATACAGACAATTTAATAGCTATTCTGCCACCGTCTTTGAAAAGTGTCCTACCATGGAGATATCAGTACATAGGTATAGTACTTATACCAGTAAAATAATTATTCATGCATATTTAAATGTTTTCCACTATATAATTATTTTTATTAATGTAATATTAAGGTCTTGATATGAAAGTGAAAAACAGTACTTCCTAAAAATAAATTAATTCTTTTTATCAACCTTACTGGGTTATCTGTAGTGGATGGAGTTAATGTATGCAGGACATTTATTTTTAGGTAGAAATTACATTGCCTGGTGCTTTCACTTGACTTACCACCATGGACTAATAGGATGTAAAAGGCATTATCATTTTATTGGAACTATGGGCTCAATTTAATAAAAACCTTCCTATTCTTACTCCAGACTCTCTCTGACATCACAGTTATTATGACTATTATGACTTTCTGAAACACTATTCAGGACAATATTGGAAAAAAAAAAGGCAACTAATTGTAAATAGGCTTTTAAAAGACTGGTTATTTATCCACTTTTATAAATTTGAACATCCTTCTAGGTATTGCAATCATATATATTTGGACACATATTTCACAATTTGGTATAACTCACGCAGATGGGGCCCTTCTATAAAATATGTAGGTTTAGATTCTGAGGTTGGGAGTTCCCATTCAGAGCTGGACTGGGCTTATTATCAGGTATTTCATAGTTTCAGCAAAGCCAAAATATTTTGCTGAAAAGCATACATATAAACAAAGATTGTAAGAGGAAAGTTTGTGGTCTTACACCTCCTAATCAGAAAGGAAAAAAGAAACCAAGTAAAAGAAAACAATAAGCCAAACAAACTTTGAAATTTGAAAGTTATCATGATGTGTAAAAATCATTCTTAAACTCTTCCTACCTGTAAAAAAACAATAAAGTATGTGAGTTTCTAGACTGAGATTTTAATGAGTAAAAGTATAGATCCAAATTGAATATTGATATCAAAAAAGTTGTCAAAGACAGCTTAAACCTACATCAGAATTATTTCCGGTAGTCATTTAAATATCAGGGAGGTAAGAAAAGTTCATTCAGTGAAATTTGTTAATTCTGACTCATTGTCTAATAAATTTAATTACTTAAGGTTTTAGCTCAACTCTTCTAACATATTTTGTCAGTTTTATTGACTCTTAAAATAAAGCATTCAAAATATGTTCAATGAAATTTGTTCAGAATTACCCAGTTTATTCATGCCCTAAATTTTATTTTAGTGGAATATTGAGATCCCAAAAATTTAGAGTTAAGGCCAGCTAAAGCTAGAGCTAAGATTCTCCAGAGTATCAAATCAGAAAGAGAAAACCATGCAGTCTGTGACCTTGGAGTCACAACATCATGTCTTTATCACTAGCAGTGAATCATTTTGCTGATAACTAATATCTGACCTACTATTTTATTACACTTGACACTCTTAACTCATTCACTATCTACTAAAATACCACTTCCATACTACAGTGAGAGAAAAAAAAAAAAAGGAAATTCTTGTAATTTCTAATATTTAATTGGAGAAAAAAAAATTGTTGCTTGCAAATTCACACTAAGTTTTGGCAGGAATTTTGTGGGGTTATACAACAAGAAGAGCAAATTAGGAAGCATTTCTTTGAAAGTATTTTGGTACATTGTAACATACCCATACCATCTAGCTTATCTTTGCATAGTAGCTGCTACTATTCACATGACAAATACTAGAAAAGAGAGTGCAGAGTTGTTAAACATTTGAATAATGATTTATTTAAATTATGGAAAGAAACAGACAAAAGTTCATTCAACATATCTGAGAGTTTTTTGCAGTCATTATGTTAGCAGGTCACAGCCCACTAAGATAAAAGTCTCTTCCCTGTGCCTTAATGTCCATTTACCCCTCCTTACACCTGTGTAATGTCTTTGTCTCAGTTCTCCTACAAGTTTTTCTTCTGGAGATGCACAGTTTTTCCAGCCTCACATGAACACAGTTCATTCAGTGACCCCAGAAATATACCTTCTCCCACTGCATTTGTAATGGTATTCAGTACTTTTGCAATGAGCTCATTTGATTAGATTGCAAGGTACACATTTAGAAGCCTGTACCCAGTCATTATAACCAAAAAAAACCCAACAAAACTTCTGGACTGATTTATTTTTGCCAAGATTTAGTCTCATGGTATTTGATTTACCTCTTTGCTATCAAAGACAATCTGAATAATAGAAAAGTCTGCCTCTCGTAGCAAGTATGCGTGTGTGTTATACACACACTGCCATATGCATATGCATTTCTCTCCACCTGGAGGGAAATAAGTAACTGCTTTACAATGAAAATTTTCTGAAGGTTTGTTTGCTCATCAGTAAGAATCATAGAAAAAGATGACTGCACTAAACCAGCAAAACTCTTCAAGAACAGGCCCATGAGCAGAACTCAGAAGTGTGGGTAGAGATGCTGTTGTAATTGCAGTTGAGCTGGATTAGGAAACTGTTTTCCTAGGCTCTTACTATCCTTGTTCTTCTGTAACAAAGATATTTTGTTTTGCCAGAATAACCATATATATTGTCCTATATATAGTCACTACCTCTGTCAGTTGTGTCAAACTGATTCATCAGACTACCATGAATATCTTAACAGTATGGATGTTCGTACATCCATACTGTTTGGCTTTAAAATAGGTTTAAAATATCATTTTGACAGAACTAGACCAGGGGGAAATTACATGGACAGTTATGCTGAGGTGGGGGTCACATCTGGATAAAGGACAGCAAACAATCTCCAGGTAAACAGAGGTCCTTACTTTTTAACATATTTTCGCTGTAACCACTTCAAAGAACACAGCTGATCAAATATTAACACACAGCTCTGCCAGAACAACTCAGCAGTATTATTAATCTTGTGAAGCCAAGTCCATTTCATCCACCTATTAACCAAAATATTTACCTTTCACAATCAAGTACCTAGTTTGTATGTGAGATCTGGAGTAGATATAAGTCCAAAATTACCTATATAACCCAGTAAAATACAAATCCATGTAATTATCCAAAGCAAAAAACATCGAACTTTATGTAAAATAACAGCCTTTGAAGAGCATGGAAGACAAAAATATGAGTGATACTCGCACACTAATCTCAAATTCAGTTACTGTTTTACAGTCACTAGGACTTAAAAAAGAAGCATCTTTCTTTCCCTTTCTGCATCAATAACATATTAGTAAAATGTATGTATTGCAGAAGAATGAAATAATACATTTCTTAATATCACTGAAGTGCATTGGTAATAAAATATGCAATATATTAATGCTATTTAGATAATATATTTTTATCAATAATTATATGCAGTTGTTTTACAGTGTAATCAATTTTTAGTCCATTTTAAGTCATCAATTTTGTTCTATTTTTATCTAAAAAAAAAATCAAGTTATTATCAAATTCTGATAGGACCTGCAATTTTCCTTTTCTTAGTAAGATAATCAGTGTACATTGCTTTTATTATCATGACCAAAGCCTTTACATTTGTTTTCTTTATGGTATATTTCATGTAAGAAAAGGCTATCCACTGATTGCATTTAAAACCTATGATATAGTGGAAGTGGCTGAGCATGTAAGTTTTCAAGACTAGCTACCATCATAGGTCTGTCAAATCTACAGTATGTGTTTGGCACTTCAACAGAGAGAGTAGAGTTGTTAGCTGGAAGTCAGTGAGGAAATAGGTATTTTCCCAAATCTGTTCCAAATTCAAGCTTTCACTCAGTAGTGATTATTTCTCCAAACCAATTCAGCCATCCATAGTGGTTTCCAAGTGATTAAAATATAAGGCACGTTTATTTCAGAAAAAAATTCTCCTACGATTTAATTAAGCCATGATGTCCTGTTTTTAGATTCAGATATTGCAAAATGTTTATTTCTTCCTTGTTTCCTAATCCTGTCAGTGAGAAAGGATCTTGGTAGATTAATTTCTGCATCCTTGACCTTGTTTTAGTTGATACTGTGTACTGTACCCTTTACTTCTGACCTACCACTATCTTTGTGCATGACTTCTCCCTTTTAGCCACTTCCATCCTTATGTCATTATTAAAATAATTTCATTTTTATCTTCTCCGTACAATAATGACTGGGAGTGGCATGAAGACTTGGGACATAGAAACAGCTGATGAAAAACAAGACTTCCTTGCACACATCAAAAGGGAGAAGCAACGAGGACTACAAAAGTCTTCCTCAATATATTAAAGTGGATGAAAATTGTTCTTGATATGTGAACACTCTTACCCCAGCATAACAAGATACCTTTCTTGTCAGAAGGAAATTCCTAAATGTGATTTCAAAGTTCACAGGGAGCTAAATTTATTCCTGAACTGTTTGCAAAATGAAATTCTGTCAGGATGAGCTATAGGTCCACAGTTCATGTTAAAGAAAATGCCACAGCATGTGATACTGGTGGAGGAAGCACAGCCAGCAGCTCCCTTTTCAGTGAGATCTTTTACTCTCCGATATTTGTGGCACAGTTCAGCTGCACAGCTGAGGTGAGTGCATGGGATGGCTCATTTCTCACATTCAGCAGAAGTGGTTTTCCAGCCTTTATCTTAACACTGCTAAGTAATCTTCAAACTGATTTCTGAATCTGACAGGCTAATAACATTTCATAAAGCTTTTCTGTGACAAAAATACCTTTTCTTACTCTGGAAGTATGAAGTATCCACACCTATTTCCACCACCATCCCCTTTTTTTTTTTTTTTTTTTTTTTTTTTTTTTTTTTTGGTCAGTACTCTCAAGACATCCTTCTCAATAACTGGCTTCTGTGAAAGCATCTATTAAACACTGAAACAGAAGTTTCTTATATCAGCCCTTTTCTCTTTCATGACAAGACTACATACTCTGGAATAAACTAGGTAGTACAGTCTGAGAGTAGATAAAACTAAACATCTTTCTAGCCCGCTCAGATGCTACTGCTTTGTAAAGTCATATTAGGATACACAGAACAAATGCAGCTTTGCAAATTGGTGATATTTTTTTCAAGCCTTTTTTTTTTTCTTTTTCATTTTGTACTTGATAGATCACCCATCCACATCTGAGCAAGTGAAGCTGAGGGTGTTTTTTTTCCTATCAACTAGTGATTCTGTTTTCTACCCTGTGTATCTATCTATCTATCTATCTATCTATCTATCTATCTATCTATCTATCTATCTATCTATCTATCTATTTGATTAGAACATCAGTAATGTTCATCTCAAACACTGGATTTAATGGCTGAATGCTACTCTGTGTTTTATAGTTAAAGTTACTGATAAGCTAAAATTGACAACTCTCTTTTTAAGGTCAGCTTTGTATTAAAAAAAAGCCATTAATTAAAAGCAGTAATACATCATTAACACACTTATCTTTAAGTAGAGCCTGGGATTTGAAACTCTTTGTCTTTTAACTATTTCCTCCCCTTTCCTCTTTTCCTCATTGGTGACAGGAAACAGAAATGTATCTGGGCATAAAATAATTCCATCATACAGTATTTTCAGAGACAGTGTGATATGAGGCCTATGAAATTTAATCTCATATACAAAGAATCATGCAGTGATTTTTACTGCAGGTGAAATTAATTGGCTTCCTACAGGCACAGCCCAAAGGAGATGCCCGTGCAATGTGTATGGAGGTGCTGGGAAACCAGAGCCATTGTTTTATAGCTGATGTCTCAGAAGAACTTTACTCTGGGGAGTTTGGGACCCTGTGCAAAGCAAGAGGGCTCTGGCTCTCAAATCTGCCATTCGGGGGATTTACAAAGCAATGGCCTAATCCTGTTCCTCCAGCCAAGGAAATGACATCCTTGTGGACAGGAAAAGTTTTCACTTTGTGATGGATGAATATTCATGCTGCTGTAATGTTTTGGGCTGTGTGTTGGATTGCAAGAAGGTCTGAAATATTTATTATGATGTCAAATCATTATGCTGTTAAACCAAATAATATGGTCTGTAGAAACAAGTAGTTGAGATTGTAATGGGTAGATGTTCAGACTGTTGTAACAATTTCTCGTTTAGGGTTTACAAGGGGAAGGGGTGAAATCTGTGGAAGAATTATCTGCTGGAAAACAAACAGGGTATTCATGAGCATATGCCCATGGTCCTACAATGTCAACCCTATTGTGCTGATGGAAAGGCAGAGTTTGTAAGGCTTACATGCTAAAGCTGTGATGATGTTAAAAGTAGACTTTGATAAACACTCATAGAGTGTTCTACAGAAACAAGGTGTGAAATGCATTAGGCATAACTAGAAGGATTTGGGCAGCAGTGGACTGTCAGGTGGCTTGTCTGAAAGTAGGCTGTTTCCTTGCCTGTTCTACATTCAACCAGCTCTAACATGGATAGAGTGACCCACAGCATATCAAAACTACCATCAGCCAGAGAAGCACATAGTACCTCTCCTCAAACAATTTTCAGAAAGGGTAGTATGCACACATGAGGAGGCACAAAGGGAACATATGGAAGAAGATGTTGTAGGGAAACATAGAGAGACAGTCTCCACAGGGAAAAAAATTGCACTGCCATTGGGGACTGCATCACCTGGAGGTCCCATGTCAGATGTCTTGGGTTGAGCTGGCAAAACACCAACTGTCCGAGACAGAGTGAAAAGGGTTCCTTCCCCCCCCAACCAGCCAAGGGAGAAGAAGAGGGAGAGGGGAAAAAAAACCCTCTAAACCCAGGTTTAGACTTAAACTAGCTACATGTATTTATACAGAAAAGAGAAAATTAAAAGAAAACTACAATATAACATACACTTACACAAGTTATGTATAGAAACAAGAAATAACCTCCCACTCCCCAATCAATACAAAGTCTATAGATCTCTAAGTACTCCAAAAGACACCCAGCAAGAAAGAGAAAGTATAAC
>JAWWLZ010000139.1:42446149-42494517 GCA_035041345.1 Poliocrania exsul
ATACTCCTATGGAGGTAACGTCTTTGACTCTGCGCCGGAACCTGGAGAGCTCAAAAAACCGACATTTCTTACTTTAACTATTTTACAGGAATATAGCTGCAACTTCTGTCTTTATTTTTTCCCAGGAAGGTACACAAGTTTATGCTGATCTCTTCATACAGAAACAATAATATTTCCAGGTGGAACACAACAGTGATTTCTATGATTCACTAGAATCTATGACAGGTACTGGTTTTGCATCAAGTATAAAGAAAGATAATGAAGTTAACAATTAAATAACTTTTCCAAGACTGGCTGATAACTGTTTGATACATGAACCTAGGTTTTAACAAATATCTCCCATTCCATGTGTTAGCTTAAAGCCAGAGGAAAATCTTAGATCTATTGTTTCAAGAAGGTTTTTTAGGGAGCAGCTGGTTTACCCTTGTATAGTACAAACTGTAACAACCTTTTTGGTTGAACACAGAGCGTCATTCTGTCTAGCTTAGTTACCAAGACACAGACATCTTGTGTCTGTTTCCCTTGGCTTCTCACTCAAGGCATGCTGCTAAAACAGAATGCTTGTGTGCGTGGCAAGCCCTAGAAGGCTGTTATAGATTCACATATCTGTGGAAATAGGTTGACCATCAGCTTTCTGATCATGCAGATCAGCAGAGATTATTTTTTTTACCTTACAGCTATGTCCCCCTTAAAACCCAAATTGTGAGATTTCCATCTAGATCCTTCAATCTCCTACAAAACATTAGATTTTTTGGTGGCATCAACACACCTCCAGCAGATTGCATAGGCAAATAAATACTGCCTGCTGAAATTCTAGTCATTTAAGTCTTCTTTAGGATCCAGGTGAGCCTCACATTTAAGAATATTTCACTGCTGAAATAGCATAGCAGAAAAATACATCACTTCTATTACAGGAAGCAGCGAAGAAATTTGCCTTCATTGACCTTATTGACCAGAATATCCATTCAAGATTCAAGTTTATTAGGTTTCTTTAAGGTAGAGAAATCATACCTGCCTGTTTCACGATAAGAGCATAAAAAAATTTCAAATTTAATCAATTCAGAAAGTCTGAGGTGGAGCAGGAAAATGTAATCCAATAGGTAAGGTATTAGCTTCCCATGCTCTATATTTTAGCCAACTAATTTATTCTTTTTATGTGGCTGCTTCTAGGAATATGGAGCAAAATCTAGAACTCTTTGCTTCTCCAAAGTTTTATCATAAGAGAGTAACAAAATATTTTCTGATTTATTTTCTTGCTCTCCAAAGCTGTGTCAAAAACAATGCAACAGGAATTGCCTTTCTCTTTTCACAGCTTGGGAATCCAGACAAATGAGCTTAATTATCTTGCAGAGGAAACGGCTGAAGTCAGCACACCAGCTTTTGGGGATCTATTATCAAATATTTGCCTTTTACATATAACACAACTCTCCCTCTCCAATTGTTTTAACAGAATAAAATAAGACAAATAACAGGGTAACATAGCAGGAAATGGGGTATATTACATAGATCTAATTTCAATCTTATCTAAGATTCTAAGATTCTAAGATCTATTCTCTATAAAGGAGCACTCTGTCACATAACTCAAATAATAAACAGCACTAAATTACCATGTTTTAAGGGGGGAAAAAGAATCCTAAATGCAAGTAGGATTCTTAAAAGGCAGCTTTTGCCTCTGAAAAAAAAAACAGCTGTTAATTCTGGGACAAACTACTCTCCAACAATGCTACAGAGAAGAGGTGAAGTCCAGTGGAAGGTGGGTTTCAGGCATACCTTCCCTCAGGTATCCTCCATGTAACTTTCTTTGGTATCATGAAACTGCTGCTTTGGTTTTTAGGGAACCTATTTCTAAGCATTACTTCCCTCTCCTATGTGTTAAGGGAACTGAGCTTACTAGTTCTGACCAGTGTATACACTTTGAAGCCACCATATGTTATACCCATTGTGCATATGAATTCAAGCAGTTAAAAAAAGTCACAAAAGTACAGATACAGAAGCACAACCATGGTATTGGGGATTTGTGGATTTTACAGTATTGAGGTTTTTAATTCATGTATTTTTATGTTGCAAACATAAAATAACTTGATAATTGAAAAAAATAAACAAGATTCTTCCTTCTTGCCTATGTACTTATAGTACATTCTGATTACTAAATTGACACGCAAAAGAAGACAATAAGGAAAAAAAATAGAAGATAGTAAAAATAAATCTCTTTCTCATGTAGAAAGACTTTTCCAACTAGATTATTTTTATTCAGTGCTTTAGACAAGGACACGTTAGTTAGATATGAAGTCCTCACACCTGGGACAGTGTTTATATATCCATATAATCTCTAGCACTATGATATTCTGGTGTTTGCATTTTATGTTTTTTAAATAACTATTGGTTACTAATCCTCTTTGCCTTAGCAAGACTGAAAATAAAGAGCTTTTCCCTCAAAATGGGATATTTGAATAACATTCTCTAAATGATAGGCAGCTTGGACTCTCTGACTATCCTACATACTTCTTTCAGGCATTGAAAATCAAGGAGAGATGTTCATCAATACTAATGTGAACTGTGAAATAAACACACTGAACAAGAATTTGAATAGGAAATGTAAGCCAAGCAGATGGATGCAGTGGTGGACAGTGCAAAGAAGCAGTAAGACATTGTTAGTCAACAGCATAGGCAATGGACTCTGCCCCTGAATTTTAACCTCTGTCAAACCCATGCATATTTTTTAATTAGTATGGCTCCCATTACACCAATACAAGCAGGTGCAATACTGAAAAAAATTGATCAGTTCCATTACCAAAAAAAGTCACATGCATTTATCAAATTGATTTCAACATTTCCCCCTTGCAGTATTTTCCCTTAAAAATAATTTAATATATTTTAAACTGAAAGTTCTGTAGACTTTATATTTACATATTTATATTCTATCTGTATACATTATTGTTGAAATATTAATACATGTAGATTCTGTAAAAATACTATTACAGTTATCTTGACCTTCATCCAGAAAGAAAAATTCATCTTCTACTGCTATCATTAAATCCTTTCAACATTATGAAATACTTCTCAGTGGTGAACATGAAAACAAATAGTTGTATTTAACAGTACCTTTAAAGTAATTTTACTCAATTGGAGACATAGCATTAAACTGCTAAGAAGTTGGATCTTTGATTAGGGTGTCACAGATTTGCATTTTCTTCAAGAAATTGAGCTTATTTCTATTCCAGCCTCATATAAAATAGAGACATTTATTGTTATAACCTTCCAAATGTAGCATTAAGAAATTATAAACATTTCAGCCTAGAGCATCCGCACTTCAAAATACTGGTGATTTGAATAATATAAAAGCCAGGATCGAGATGTATGAATTTGTATTTGTCAAATTGTATTACTTTGATTTACACGTATCCAAAATGGGCTTATGCTGTACAAAGTACAGCAAGTCACGAGAGCTGAGCTTTGTAGATAGACACTTGTTTACTCATGGAAGTGCACTGCAGATAAAGCATAGCTTTAAAAAAGTGCCTCTACTACAATCACACTTGGGATGTTTATCTCTTAACAACCAATATATCTGGCATGACACAGAGACCAGTTTCCTTCAAATGCATTCTGGTCATGCAACACTTGTTTTCAGAGCTTCATGCTGTTGCAGAACAAGTGCTTCTGTACACAAACCACACAGAATAGGCCAATTGAAGCTATAAATATACAGATAGATTTTTCAAATTGCTAAATAAGTTGTTATTAAACCTAAAGACAAATCTCCATTACATAATATAAATGCTGTAAAAAGCATCTATTAATAATTCAGTTTTCAAATTGATTTATTTGGAGTTATTTTGAGGGTTTGTTAGATGTGCTTCTGTCTATCTTTAAAAAAGAAAAAATCAAAATTTTGCTACAGGAAAGATCTGTTTCACACAGAGACATTTGGTGAATGATTACTTGTAACCTTTTCTTAATACATTTTTTTTTTCATTTATGTCACTATACATTGGATTTTTTTAAAATAACTTTTAAAGCAGAATGGATATATTGTAATAATTAAAAAGGTGAAACCTTCACTTCAGTGAAATTAAAGCACATATATACAATCACTAGTTAGTCATTAGCAATTGTAGAGCCTATTTGGCATTTTGCTTCAAAGACAAGATTTTCAATAACTTAGAATATATACAGAAGAAAATTTTCCTCAGCTTTGTATAAGCATAACTCCATATGGTATGGGATAACCGTATGGCCAGTTGGGGACATCTGTCCCAGCTGTGTCCCCAGCCTCCTTGCTGTCAGGGTAGTAGGAGAATAGAAAAGTCCTTGACTTCATGTAAGCACTGCTCAGCAATAACAGAAACATCCGTGCATTTTCAACACAGTTTCTGACACAAATCCAAAACTCAGCCCCGTACCATCTACAGTAAAGAAAATTAACTCTACGCCAGCCAAAACCAACACATAGTCATGTAATTAAATATGTGCTTCTTTTTGCTATTCTATCAGGGAAGCTATCAAGATAACCACTGAAGAGAATCACAAGAGAGGAATCACAAGAGATATCTGTCACTAAATACCAAGATTTTAAAAATAAATAAATAAATAAATAAATAAAAAGAAGGCACGAAAAAGTAACTTAGAGACCACTGTGGGACAAAAATTTGGTGCACAGCCCATTCAGTGCTTTGACTATTGAGAAACAATTTATGGTACCTTCCAGGGAGCTGCAAATTGCCCTGGTCCTGCCACAAGAATTGTGGTGAAAAGTGTGGCTCTACAGCAAGAAGCCAAGGGATACAGCTTCCAGTAAGTCTGAACAGTCAGTGCCACAGCCTGTTTGAGATTAGTACCCAGGTCAGACAAGCACACATACAGGTGAAACACCTGATAAAAGGATGACTTCTGAAGGTGAATCCAAAGGATATAAGTGGGTATGATGTGTCGATTGTTTTAAAATTTTTGACTCAGGAAACATATAGTTACTGGAACCTGGCATGCCAGGTTCTTACTTGGGAGATTTTTTTCTCCTGTCTCGGCATACTTTGTGTCAGTACAGAATTCATTGCCACCTATTTGGACTTGTGCCTTCATATGAACAATCCCTAGGTCTAAATCTTAATCTAGAATGCTTTTCAGATCCTTCCATCAGGAACCACCACGTCCCTCCTCACTCCTCACTCCCATGTCTAGAAAGTATTCTAGCAGTATGGTCTGGATAGATCCCCAGCTAGGACAATCAGGACCACAAGAACCAGCCATGCCATGCTGTTCAGCTACTTGACAATTACACCATATGGGTTTTACCAAACACTGAAGTGTATACAGTTTGTCAAGTTCTTCATCTTCCTTTTCCATCTTCCTATATCTTTCAGGGGTAGCCAGAAAGTGAAGAGAAACCATTCAGATCCCTGATACAAAGGGATATTGAAGATAGTAAACTGTCCATGTTTGATACTCTTTTGGTTTTCCTTTCCAAACCAGCATGTTTTTTGCCTTTCTTCATGGTTATCCTACATATTTTGAATATTATGCCTTCATAACACCTGATTGACTCGGTTAATCTGCCAAAACAAGAAAAAGAAAAAAAAATCTCCTTCCCACAAGCAAGAGAGACTTTTGAGTAAGAGACACCTCAATAAATTAGAGAGATGGCCAATCACCAACCATATGAAGTTCAACAAGGGGAAGTGTCCGATTGTGCACCTGGGACAGGGCAACCCTGGATGTACATATAGACTGAGGAATGTGATGCTGGAGAGCAGTGCCACGGAAAGGGACCTGGGGGTCCTGGTCGATGGCAAGTTGAATGTGACTCAGCAATGTCCTGGCAGCCAGGAGGGCCAATCGTGTCCTGGGAGGCATTAGGCAAAGCATCACCAGCTGGTCAAGGGAGGAGATTGTTCCACTCTACTTTGCACTGGGGCAGCCTCACCTTGATTATTATGTGCAGTTTGGGGCATCACAGTATAACAAAGATATTAAGCTACTGGAAAGTGTCCAAAGAAGGTCAACAAAGATGGTGAAGGGCCTTAAGGGGAAGCTGTAGGGGGAGCAGCTGAGGGCACTTGGTTTGTTCAGCCTGGAGAAGGGAAGACTGAGGGGAGACCTCATTACAGTCTACAACTTCCTTGGGAGGGGAACCAGAGGGGCAAGCACTGATCTCTCTCATGACCAGCAATAGGACTCAGGGAACTGCCATGAAGCTCAGTCAGTAGAGGTTTGGGTTAGGTATCAGGAAAAAACTTTTCACCTGGAGGGTGGTTGAGCACTGAAACATGCTCCCCTGGAAAGTGGTCATAGCCCCAAGCCCAAGTTCAAGAAGCATTTGGAAAACACTCTTTGACATGTGGTGTGATTCTTGGGATGTCTTGCATAGGGCCAGGAGCTGGACTTGATGATTCTGATGAGTCCCTTTCAACTCAGCATATTCCATGATTCCATGATCCTGAAAAGCTAGCATCTAATCTCTAACTTCCTAATTCTTTCCAGTAAAGCAGAAGAAAAAAAATCCTTTAATTCAAATTAAATTATAGTGGATACTTATATGGGATAAAAATGAGAAATGGGCAAAACCAAAATAATCGTATTTGAACAGTGACAAATCTTTCTCTGAATTTACATCAGTTCATGCTTAGATTGCAGACACACTTGCTCTACAAGGCACGTGCTTTTCACATGTCAGCTCTGTAAGATGACAGCACAATATATGGTTTTCCTATTGCACAATCACCAGCAAGAAAAGTAAAGCTACTTGTGCCTCCCATCTAATCTCTTCCCTAAACATTACAGGGGAACATAAAATATGAGGAGTTCTGCAAAAGTTGCAGATCAATCAAGACAACATCACGATTTCATGTCATTTTTTTTTCCTTCTCTTTTCCAACATATATGTATATCACTTCAAAAAGCATCTGCACAAGGTCTTTGTGCTTTGTTCTCCCTCATGGATACTCTCATTCAGGCCAGCATTCTACCTTTACAGTAACTCAACTAACATGAATTAGATGTATTTAGTCTAAATAATTCAAGTAACAACAATTCATTTTGTGAGATAACCAATTTCCATAGCATTAGAGTAATGGAAATTTATCAGTGAGTGCTCCCCAGATGATAAACCTAGAGATGTCAGCTTCTCTTTGTGCTGACATTTCACAAATTTATGGCAGATTTTTTTCAAATGTATTTCATTTGAGACTTTCTTAGTAGAACAAATGACTGGAGCTTTGGGATGTTTTCTACAGTAGGGCACTGAGTTTGACCACCTGATTTCAAATGCTACATGACTCAAACCTCTGCAGAATAGACAGAAAATCTGATGTTACTCTTGAGTGTTTAATAGTGCAGGAAGGAACACGGTGACAAGCAGTAGCCTGAGCTGAAACTAGATGTTAAGCTCTGAAAATCCTAATTCCCTCTTGTGCATTCTTTCATCTGGTCTATTTCACTTGTGCTTTCCTCTTTTTAACTGCCATGTCCAAGTTTATGGAGTCTTCCAAGCACATTAGATTTCTTTCCCCTCAAAGAGAATAAAAGAAAAAAGAAAAAAATATAGTGAAACTGTCATAACAGGAAAGAATAATAACTACATGCATTATAATCAAAGCAGTGATATTGTGTTCAGAGCTGCACTTTTGCATGAGGCACACAGAGGATGCCTACTTCACATGGCAGAGCATAGTATAAAAGTGCCACACACTGCTCTGCCAGCCCGAGACAACACATCCATACCATTTAGCGTAGCTCTCTTCTGAGCAACAGTGGTTGGCTCTGTAGCTACCTCAGGCAGTGTGCTCATATGTGAGCCCCTGAGCACTCTCACTTAGCTGTTCCTTGCAGGACTGTGCTCAGACTCCTGCAGATTCTTAAGCGTCGTCAGCCTGTGTTACTCCATTTGCAGCACCAGATCTATCGTCCCTGCCCAAGACAGTAAAAATTTAAGCGAACAAAACTGAACTGATAAGGGGAAGCAGGTAAAAATAAAACATTCTGCTGCTACCCGGGGCCATGAAAGGAAACCAGTCAGCATGTCATTCAGACCTTTTCTCTCTGTGAGTCTTCTGTGTAATCAAGACTGTAGCACTTTCAAGGGCTATGTCTGCATGACCCAGTGCAGTGATGCATAGCATTACCTTTACAAGCTACCTCTACTAATAAAAAATGTCGCTGTCATGTTTATAAGGCAGGTGGATCACCCTCATTAGCCTTGCTGACTAGCAGTTCCTATGAGCTTCTGCAAACATGGCCTTCATGTCACAGATGTATGGGTTATGACTGGATAATGAACTTCTAGCTGGATCATGAACTTCTAGCCAGCACTGTTTCCTTCTCTATAGTTAGAAGTGTCAATACCAGCAAAATTCCTTCTGTATCTGAGAAGGTATAGGATATATAGATTAGTATAGAGATTAGATAGATATAGATGATATAGAAACACTAACATAGATTTTTTGTACTTGTAATTCTATTGTTAAATTCAACAAAACCAGTTAATCAATGAAAACAGAAATCATACTCCAAACTCATAGAATATCTGTTTTGATTCATGAAAATCTAAGTACTTTTCAGCATCTTAAAATTGTTGCCTCATCAAAATGATGTCAATGTTTCCTTTAATATCTTCCCTGATGGGGCTATAACAGTAAGAGCATCAAAACTGGCTTCGTTTATTTCAGTGTCATGTTTTCAGAAAGAAAAGCATGTCAAAACTGATATTATTTATTGGAGTAGATTTATAAACCATTTACAAAATACTTTGATTTACACTGTTTATATAAGTAGCAAAATACAATGTGCCCTTTGTATGCTGTGACTAAAGTGTTAGCCTTCACAAAAAGGTGCTAAGAGTACTCTAAGAATTTCTTCTATAATAACCGTGAATTTCTACATACCTATTCTCCCATATGCAATTCTTCCAAAGCCTGGGGGTTTGTTGGAGATTTAAATCATTATATTTGCTCAGCTTTCTTCAAATCTGTCTTTAAGAACCTCTTCTGCTATGATCCCATAAAATCCAGCATGCTAAGCATCTGCTTTAAAATTACATTATATTAAGTTAAAGTGCTCCTTTGCAATCACTTCCTTAAGCTCCTATCCCCTTTTGATTATCCTTAATTTCCATATGTGCAACACTTTTGTACATTTTGTAAGCAACAAGACAAAGAAAATTCAATTATTATTCATGTATGATTGTAGTCCAGATAAAAAATGCTTTGTAGGCATGAGTACTAGTCAATGCTTTTTACCTTGAAAATCCATTGTATAAACAGAAAACTTCACAGGATATAGAATAAACTTGGGAAAGCCAGCAGCATGCATTACTATTAAATAGGGACTCCAATCTTGCATGGATGAGCTGGAAACTTGGCAGCAGTTCTAGGACTCAGAATTACAATATAAATCCCATGAGTTACCACAGTATGTCAGCAGGAGGCTGTAGCTGTCACTGTACAGGTAGAGCTCATGCACTTACTTCCCCTGTTTGTGATGGTCAACAAGTGCATGAATAGTCTAACATAACTGGAATGGAGCACATTCAGAGCCTGTACAGTGACTTCTCTACACCGCTTTCAGAAAGCAATCCACTGTCCTCATTTCCTTTCTTGTGCCTTTTCACTACTTGAGCACTCACAGTTTGAAGTGTTCTAAGGAAAGGAAGAGGAAATTTTAAACTGAAAGAGATGAAAATCTTCCAGGCTTTCAGTATAAATGGGTATAGAGAGCCACTCTTGTTTCAGCAAAACTAGAGAAAATATTCATAAATACATTTTTATATATAAAATTATAAATTTGTATGTAATAAATATTTATGTTATTTCCAAATTATTAGCATTGAAATGGAGAGAGGAATCACAGGCATACAGTTAGACACTCAGCAGTGAGCATTAGATGCATTGTGATGTGATGTAGAGTCACTTTGCTCCTATGTAGACCAGCAAAATGCCTGTGATATTACTTTGTGTGCACAATAACTCTGCAGGCATCTGGAAGAGGGCCACTGCAAAAATTAGAGAGTGGAGTCTAGAATTTTGGCATAAAATTTGACCTTACAGAATCAAAAATTGTGTATTGCAATCCAACGTTTTGCACTGCCAAGGTACCACAGGAAAACCGTATGTTCATTGTGCAGAGAAGGATACGCAGTGAAAGGACATGGTAAGGAAAACAGGACAAAAGTGTTTAACACTCAGCTTTATTATGGTTCTAACTGTGCAGAGAAAATCACAATGCTCAGAGGGCTTGTAAAAAATCTGAACCTCTGACTTTTCTCTTCCATGCTGTTACATCTTTGTGTTCTCCCCCACTTCAGTTTTGTATCCAAAAGTACTGAAAGTCAATATCATACTATCCATCATCCTGAATCTCACCACTTTATAAAAAAAATCATGATGAAATTTCAATTTTTTTATTTCAGGAAAAGGACAATGAAACAATTCTTCAGGCATAGAAGTCTGCAGGCACAGTAGCTGGACTTATGCACTTGTTTACAGAAAAAGAAAAGATGACCAGTGCCCTTACAATAAACATAATCAGCAATTTCAACAGAACTTGCTCATTAAACTCATTCATAGCTTTGCATGGTATAATTACTTTATTGTCATTTATTACAGAGCAACATGAGATAACAAGAGGTGCTTTATCTTTTTTTATTTTTTTCAGACAATGGCTTTATTTGTTAACAGGGTTTGATGACAGAAACAGCAAAGTCAGCTACAGCATGGATTAACATGAACAATAAGTACTTCCTAAATGTTTTATTCAAAGCCATAAGATAACAATCACGGCTTTGAACTGAGGGATGGAGGTTTACAATCAGTTGGAGGGATAATTTCCAGAGTGCCTAGAAAATGCTAGTCCATGGTAGTTTAAATCAATTATAAATAACAAGTAATAGATTGTTTGTTTGTTTTCAAAAAATAAAGAAATACTTTGTAGTGACTGCTAAACTTAGCTTAACTCAAATGTGGAAAACCACAATGCCTATTGTGAAGTCTAGATAGTTGTTAAATTTTACTGAATTCAGATATGCCATTGCTTTGTGTATTGATAGAAAAAATATAAAAAAGCAATATAAAAGGAATAGATGTAAACTAAGTAACTTATGAAAATACATTCATTTGGTTAGTCTCATATGACTTTGTTAAAATAAAACTGGTTATATACACACAAATTTTGTGAAAGTGTTGCAGATGAAAAAGATTTTCTCATGTGTTTTTTCCCACTAAACAAGACACATTTCCACTTTAAACTTATCCTATTATGGTTGCAGATACAGCAGCCACAACTTTACTTCTATTGCCTTAAGTCCAGACTGTGTGAACAGAAACATGACTGTAATTGTTTCCATAATGAGTTTCTGGTCATAGTTATATATTACCTTAGGAAAAAAAAAAAAAAAGAGTACTGTTAAAGAAAGGAAATGTGCTTGTGGTACATGCTGCTCCAATGTTAGATCAGCAGTGCAGCCAGTACTGGTGTGGGAACTTATGGAAGGGGAAGATTTTTTTTGAAACAAAAACTTAAATAAAATAGATATGGCTTATTGCTCTGTCAATTTCACCATCATAAGTACCAGAAAAGTGTGGTGTACATGTGTCTGTCCAGCTGTTGCACACCAGGTTAGGGGTGGATGTTCAAGTGTCCATCCAACCATAGGGCTCTGCAACACTTGGGTCTAGCTGTTAGGTCCTTTGCAGTGCCTTAAAGGACAAGAGTAACTAGTCCTTCTCACCTTCCCACATTACTCTTAGACTGGCAACCTTGTGTAGGTTTCAGTATGCCTTTCTTGGACTTTCCTGGGTGACGCATGTCTCCACTTGTCCTGACTCTGTAAATCATTGGGATTTGCTCACTGATCTTTGTCTCCAGTCTTGTCTGTCCTGTGAAACTGCAGGTAGGCAGGCTGAGAATTTGATGCTAATGTAATTGCCAGTGATGTAGGCAGTGCTGAGACTCCTGTCCCTGCTGTGTCCCTTCTGTTGCCTTCCACACCAAAATATTCCCCTTCTTTTTCCATTCGCACTATCTTAATATATCTATTAGAATTCACAACATGCAGGGCTTATACCTTGTACAAACATCATGCAAACCAAACAGTATTTGCAGTCAGATAAATGACATCATTATTAAGTGGTGCCGTAAATTTTGCCATTTTTCTGAAATATCACACTAAGTGCACTAGAACAACTACTATGAGGCAGATTCTCCTGCACACTGCAGTCCTTCTGCACTCATGTTGAAAAAAATCTCATTAGAAATATGCTAAGAAACATGTTTCAAAAATAGCGAAGTTTGTGGAAAATTTTTGTGTGATAATCGCTTTTCATATTCATTTCTGTTTCCGGATATGGGATAACATAGCACAGTTTAGGCTTCTCCACTTCTAGGCCCTTCAGAATAACTGAAAGCAAGTGGGAAAACCATCTGGGCTTCTTTTGCAGCAGCCCTAAAATTGGCAGCGTCATAAGAATAACATTTATGCAACCTTATGGACCGCTTCAGTCTCCTTCTAATTACCCTGCTGGGCAATATTGTTTTCTTCTTCCAATGAACTCACCCAGAGAATTTATTTAGGAAGAACTGTAAAGACCCATATGTCCTACAAAGTAAAATTGCTTTCAATTACTGATGGAAACATTTTACACCTACCACTTTTTACAGCAACTAACAGTAGTATTTTATGCCATAGTGATTCAGGAATTGTGCTTTATCCCTTTTCAAATGCAATTGGCAGGGGTGAGGAATTCTGCATGCACTGAATCTCTTCAAAAAACTATTTCTTACTTATTGATGTGTCTTTCAAAAGATAAGTGCAAAGTCAGTTACAGACATATTTGTGCTTACACAGAAATGTTACAGCAAGCAGTTCTTCAATCTTGTGCGACTACAAAAAGATAAATGAACAACAAAATATCTTTATTGCTTTTAGTTCCAGAAGTCAGTTTGCCATTTCATTAGGTATCTGTACAAGACCATATACCAATACATCTGACTGAGATTAAGATGCTTTCAAAGATTATCTGTGTATAGCAAAATCTGAGACTCCCTGGATGAAATAAGATTGCAAGTATGGCAAAGAATAACAAAGTTCAATATGGAATCTTAAAGAAATTGTTGTTCAGAAATAGAAATATTTCTCTAACATCAGCTTTACTCATACCTAAAATAGCTCAATATGCAGGCATACTTAGGTTTGAGGCTCTGCTTTCTTCTCATTTACTGTTTCCCTATTCCCGTCTGGTTGTATACAGTAAGTATATCAAGAAGCACTTAATTTCTACTGTCATTTCTAATGCTTTGTGAAAAGATGCATTCATTCTTAGTCTTGCTGTCTATGGAAATTAGCTTAATAAAATCTGTCTAACAGCTTTTGATCCCACTGGTGTATATCAGCCAAACCTTACACAGTATTAGTGATCAGAAGGTGTTACATTCCTGCAGTAAAATGAACATGAGTGGCAGGATGTTTCAGAGAATGGTTTTGACAGTGGTTTTTACAGGTGCATTCCAAGATGTAGAAGCAATAGTACTAACTTTTGTCTTGTTAGAGACCAGAGAGTGTACAAAGAGAAAGCTATAACAAAATCAGTTTGAACTTTCAATCAATCTTCTCATAAAAGGCGATAGGGATAGTAGGTTTCATTAACTCCACTGCTTACAGAATTAGATATTTATGCTGAGGAATTTGTTCCTAGCATCTTAATATACCTCTGTGGTCTTTTTTAGACCAAAACAAGAGATTTTTTCCTAGTAATACTAAAGTACTAACCCAGCCCAATAGGAATGTAAGATATTCTTTAAGAACTTTATTTGCTGATGGTTTGTGAACTGTTGGTAGTCCAGACAAGGATTTCTTTGGAGACTGCTATGCAGCCTGATACAATTTGGTTTTGAGAGGAAGATTTCTGTTCTTTTTTTATTACAATATTATATCATCATTACTACTCAGTAAGTAAATTAAAACCTTCAAGAAGTTTCTAAGGGCATCAAACTCAAAGAGCTAATACAATATGCTTTCAAAGGTTTTGTTATATAAAAGAAACCTAAGCTCACAAAAATATTAATGACAGGCTATGCAAGCTATGAACTTGTTTGTCAGAGACTGTTTTTAAAATTAAAACAGTGTCGAAAACTTGACAGCCATCAGATTCAGTTATCTTAATTTTATACTATGTTTAGGGAGTCTTATTAAGAATTAGTTATATTAATAGTGCAACTGGGATTGATACTTAGCAGATAATTTCTGCTTGAGATACAGTCTTGACAAAACAATCATAATGATATTTAATTTCAGCTTCTTTACAATATTTTATATCATATAATGCTACAAAGTCTTTCAGTGGTTCCATACTATGAGATAAGAAACAGCAGAATGCAGGATGCAGTTACACCACACATAAACTAAAGCCTTGCTATTGAAAGTGAAGTTGATATTTGACTATAATAACAGATTGAAAATATTCAAATATGCAAATATTGATTTTGTATCAGTTTTCCTTTTTATAAAGTGGCCTCACACTTACACTACTTATAAAAAATGCCTGGAAATAAAGTGGAAGGAGTGAGGAAGTATAACTTGTACCTTTCAACCAGGTAATATTTTTTTAACCCAAGTTGCTCAAGCAATCAGTATCAGATTTGGAAGTACAGATTCCTTTGGAGAGGTTCTCTTGGCAGCCAAAGCAGCATTAGCCAAAGTCACCCCTTCTTCAGTTACCTAAATAACAATTTCAACCCTTTTGGTGTCTTATGTTAGAAATATCTTCTGTAAGATTTCATATCTTTTGGAGGATTTTTCTCTGTTCGAAATATCACAAGAAGATCTAATAAAACTCTAACAAGTGAAGTGGGAAACATAAAGGCATGGAAGTATATTTCAAGAAGTATACACTAAGAAAATATATTTGCTCTGGGAATGTCCAATGTCCTATTTCATTCTTTCTTCATCTGTAATTTTTTGCTTCTCTTTGATATAAGTGATAAAGGTTTCTTGTAAACAAATCTCCACCATAAAGAGTTTTCTTGATATTCCACTATATTATGACTCAACCTTAACTTGTTTATTGATTTTTCTAATAGCTTCAAACCAAGATGATTTCTCTTTAAAAAATAAAACACCATCACAGTTACACTCTGGCTCATATAGTGAAAAGAATTACTGAGTGCATTTAAAGCTAATTGAAGGCATTTTAAAAACTTTTTCATGAACCCCAAACTGTTAACAGGAAACTCTTAATTGTACTACTTCTGAAAAAACTACAGATTGTATTACTCATAATGTTCCAGTTACGGATCTGTTAACCAGTCACTGGTGCCCTCCATCAGTATTGAAATAAAATGGCGCGACACTCTACATCATAAGTATTTTTGATTATTAAAAAAATAAAATAATAAACAGTCTTTACTCACTATTTTGCTCAGCAGTGCTGGTGCACAGAAACTAGGTTTACTTCAGAGGAAACTAAACCAGAAGCTTTCCTCTGCCTTTATCAAAATGCACAGCACATGCCTCATGACTAGGGGGAATATAAGTGTACAAGTTAAGGGCGAGTTTGCAATAGCTTTGAAACACATGATTAGTGGAGACACTCAGTCCAGGGATGCAGCTATAGCTGAAAGTAAAACTCCCAGCACCACACAGTGTAAGCGTAGAGGCTTCAGACAGAACTGCTTCTCCCTACACAACTGCTGCTGTTGAGCCCAGTTACAATTTAATACTTACACAGATGTATGGGACAATAACACAGAGCCATAGGAAAAATTCTGAATATGGTCCAGCTTTGTAAATAATATCTATCTTTATTAGAGTTCTTTTCAATTTTTTCCTGCAACTGCTTCATGGAGGACAACAAAGTTGCACTCTGTACTCTCAATACTGTAAAAAACCAAGACACACAAAGGAGAAGAGGCAGCAGTCCAGGCCAGAAGTGTCAGAACTCAAATTTCAAGTCCACAACTAATTCTGATTTTTTCTACCAGATACATGAAAATGAACTTAAAAATGAGAATTTCAGGAATAACAGAGTGGCACAAAAACTGTCTTACTAAAAGTACAGGAGGCTTGTGGCTAAATTTTTCTTTTGTTATATGCTACGAGTCATCCAAATCAGTTAACTAAGTAAGTAAGTAAGTAAGTAAGTAAGTACTGTCAGAATAATTACAATTTAAACTCTTACGTTTTTCTTATTTTTATATATTCTTTTTGTAAGTATGCCATACATTATTAGAGTGGGTTTTTGGTTTTGGTTGTTTTTTCATTACTAGTGCTTGCCTTTGTTTAATACAATATTCTGTATCCATGGAACATGGCATAGCTATCTCCAAGACCACCAAGAAATCTGTCTGATTAAGATATCAACCAAAGGATTTATGACAGATCAGTAGTCATACCCTTTACAACACAAGCCATTTAATTTGTCAGCACACCATGTCATACTTGATAACTTTGTACATCTGTAGCTGCTGGGGAATGTAACATAAAGATACATCAACCTATTTTGTGACATTAATTTCTTCAATATGATTTTTCAAGCTATCTAAGTAGAATTATTTTCTTACTTAATCATAATAATTATATAACTATTCTTTTTCCTTTGTAACTTACATGCATTTCATCAATAAGATCATCTTTCCAGAAGTACTGTATTTAAAATTGGCATAATTCCCTAAGATATATTCTTCCTTTTCTAAAATACTGAACTGACCAAACCAAAAATATTTCAATATCTATATTGTTATTTTATTTATTAACAAAAGGAGAATTCAAAATGTGAGATATTTGGTTGTGTTATATGCCAAGAGTGAAGAAGGGTTTATTTCTGAAAAAAAAGAACCCTGTAGGACATATAGGAACTAATTTTAACGATGGTAAATGATGATATTTATTTTTTCAGGATTTCTCTAGAGTTCCTATTTCTTCATAAGTAAGTTGCTTTGGAATATCAATATGAACTGAATAAATAGTGCAACAGATTACAGTAAATTACAGTTGTAAAACAAGCTAAGAAATATATAAGACTGATGAATTGTTTAGTTTTTGTTAAAATTAAGGAAGATATGGAAGCTGAAAAATCTGGAAATAAGATTATTTGTTAGCACATGATATATATTTTATCCTACCTTTATCTTTTCTTCTCTGCAAGAGTGATCTTTTATGTAAGATACTCCTCTAAATAGTAGTGGGAAAAAAATCATATTAATAGAAGAGTTGAGATGGATGGGTCTCTGGATATTGCCTACTTCAAACCCTCTGCTCAGAACAGGGTGAACTACAGCAGGTTGATGAGGAGCTTGTCAAACCAGACTTTGAATATCTACAAAGATAGAGACTTCACAACGTCTCTGAACAAACTATGGTTGCTCACCCAGACAGTAGATCCAGAAATTCACTTAAGTGAATTTCAATCCCAGAAGATGTTATTAATTTCTCATTGAAATATCTAGCCACAGCCTGATGTAAAAATCAGTTTACTGGTGTATTGACAGCCAGAAGGAAATCAGATAGGGAATTGGTATTCAAGGTTTCTCAAAGAAATGAGCATAAGGAATTTGTTTTACTTTTGTGCCAGAAAGTAGGTCAATTATCTGAAAGATCTTAAAAGGATAGCTTTTTGCAGTTGGCAAGTTTGGGCATGTTACCAGAGACAGGGGGATGGTAGCATTGCTATTAGGGCATGTTTTTTAAGTAAAGATCAGATCGAAAACCTCCAGTTCAGCTTCTTTTTTACCCTAATACCTCTGCAAATGTCAAGAATTTTCAAAGGAAATGGCAAGTCCAATTTGTGTTTTGGCCATGAAAGTCAGCCAACTGTGAGCTTCTGGAAAGACCAAGTAATTCTGTTCTTCCCTCTTTCTTAAAGTTGTGCTCTCTAGGTGTAATCTAATCCCAAACTCAAAAAAGGTACTGCTGAAAAACTGTTATAGGTGAAGCAGTATGTTAAAGCTTGCCTCATACGATTTGTGTCTACTCAGAGAGATAAAGACTATAAATGCCTACAAATTATTGCTTTGAAAAGAAACCTAAAGTGGTACCTTTACATCATTCAATTGAATAGAGTGGCATAGATTAAAAAATGTGTTTGCCTGTATATTTATATATTTACACATACATATTCATGTTCATGTACATACATACACACTCAGAGGTAAATTACATCAATTAACTTTGTTAATTGGACTTTCTTTTAGATGTGTAAGCCTTAATTCATTCATATATCTAAAGAAGCCTTTTCTCAAAAACTTTCATGTTTTTCATACAAGTATTATCAAAACACCTAAACGCATTTGAATGTTTGGGGGGGTTTTATTTAATTAAAAAATAAAATAAAAGTGCTAACATTTCTTCTGAGTAGAAGCCATTTTGGAATTGCAATTCTGTATATGATACGTGATGTCTACTAATTTAGTCTGCAGTGGAATTGTGTTCCCTGCACAATTGTTGTGAGTCCAGGGAGCTTTTGCAATTTCAGACACTCAGACTAAAACCTGTATTCAAACCACATTCATTCTCATATCAATTTGTTTTCCAACTACAGTGCAATGTTGAAACCAGACTTAAAGTGAAACCATTCTAAACAATACATTCTCTGTAAACATGGGGTGCTCTGGTGATGGGATGGCTGTTACAAACCATACCATCCATTGCAGGAACTTTAAATGTAAACATCCTAATAGCAGAGTTTGTTTGTTCCATAAAAAAAAAAAAGAAGAAGAAGAGGGACAAAGGTGTTCTTTACGTTTTCTAAAATAAATCATACAAGCAATTTATTTTCTGATACAAACTAACATTTCACTGACAAGACCTCCGGAATCAGATTAATACCTATGACAAGGAGAGATATATCACAGTACAAAAAAGTTTATGTGAAACATCCACTTTTAATCCTTTTTTTTTTTTTTTTGCTAGTGATTTTAATATTGATAACAGATGGAAAAAATAATCAAATGCCTGATTTAAAAGTCTATTTTTACTGATTGTTAAACTGTTATCTAAAATTGTGCATACTCCATAGCGGATGTCTTATTTCACAGTCAGCTGTGACCTGAAAAAAGAAACAAAATGAAAGAATAGCTACAAAGAAGACAGGAAAAAAGACAAGGAATGTGGATATAAAAATGAAACACAAAGGCCCTCATTTTGGATTATTTTCTTAAAATATTAAACCAGTTTGAATACATTACTCAGGATTTCATCTTCTTTCTATTCCATTAGGAATGCTAAAATAAGAGGAAAAGTACACATTGCTTCATTTTACCACATTATACTTTCAGCTATGGTACTGTACTTAGAAGCTAGACCATTACAGTCTGTTATATAAACAACTATTAGATAATCTTATTACTTAATTATTAATGATTATGACCTTAATTATTAAAGATCAATAAAAAGCATTAAATTTATTAGGAACTATACATAAGTTAATGACTTGGAGTCAGATATAATTCTTTGTAAAGAACAAATAACCTCTATAGCCAGGTGCAATTTTTTTTTTTTCACAAAGGATCAGCATTTCAACACTTGCAGTAGATTTATCTTAGTAGAAGAGAATACTCCCACAGTATATATGCAGAGTGAGAAGCAATCTACAGAAATAATTTAAATTAGGAAAATATCAAAAATTACAGTCTTCTAAGATTTTTGTAAAAACACTACTATACATAAAAATTTAAATTATAGGAAAAAATCCTCATAGTGCTCTCAGAAGATATAGATGTTGCTGTGACTCAACAAAACATTTGCAAATGTGTTCAAGACTCTCACTGTTCAGAAAGGTATCATATGAAACAAATGTGTTAGCTGAATATTACTCTGGAAAGCAATTTATTAGCAGAAAATAATTGAAGAAAAAATTGAAACCTCTTTCAGTATGGCTCACATTGTCTGTCAGAGCTTCTCTGCTGCATGCCAGTTCCTCTAGCAAGGTAAAGTGAAGAACAGAACTATACGGCTCAGGAAATCAGGATGGCTGGCAGGAAGGCATGAACACATTTTGGCAGAAAATAATTACTTGTGAACTGATTCCATGGTGACGTGAACATGTTTACAGCATTCAGCAATGCTTGAACTTTCCCCAGGCCAAAGTATTTGGTTGGCCTGAAGGTTATTTCTGCAGAGAAGAGTGCAAGAGAGGAAAAGGAAAACTTTGGTTCCAGATTAAAAGAACCTGAGGTATGTTCTCTCCTAATATCAATTCCAGTGAAAATCAGCTAATTTATAAATGAGTTTTATCTTTCTAATCTCCTTGAAATCTGCTATTATTGCCACTGTCGAGTCTTAATGGTTTCATTTCTGGGAGATTACTTTTGTCCTCAGCTTCATTTCCCCTGAAAATCATTACTGGTCTGTGCAGGGACAGGTAATGAGGAGTCCCTGATGTGAGAGCAGATGCTCCCACCAGCAAGTCAGCAGAGGTCATCTGTCTTGTCTACATTATAGGAAGATGTGTCCTTTCAGGGACTTCTGCTACAGCAGTCTATATCATGCCAATTCCAGCTCCAGAAACAAAACAGGGATTTACTTCCAACAGGTCATGAAAGGCTGTTTGCAGAAGTCTGTTTATAGTAAAATATATCACAGCGGAGAAACACTTCCCACTGGAAAAAAATTTCTCCACAGATACCTGTCATCTGTTTGTATTCAGAAACAGATTTATATTCAGAAAGTTAGGAGATTATATATAATTTTATTTGTGGATTATATTCAGACTCTACAACCTGTCCTGAGCATGCTTCAAGAAGTTTTCTTTATCAAGTGAGACTTCAATCTAACCTACTGAGGTGAAAGAGAACTTTGTTAGATTCTGTGCAGACTGGAGTAATATATTATTTATGTGTAATGAAAGTTTGTACAATGAGTGTAGATTGAGCCCAGAAGTTCTGGATTTCCCCTCTATTGCATACCAGTACATAGAAGTGGTTAAAATTATAATTTTGCTTTTTTCTATATGTGTTACTGTATTTATGTAGTCATTATCATTTCTAAAACAGAATATTAGTAACTTGATTTCTTCTTTACCTGATAATCCAGCATGTGAACTACTCAGCAAACAAACAGCTCCAGGATCTGAATTTCCACTACAGTCTGCACTGCCAGTTTCCTGCCTAAGCTCTGACCCCTACCTCTATTATGAACATAAACTCAGTCTATATGACTGCCATTCTTACAATCTTATTTCCTCAGTAAACCAAAATTGAAGGTCTTGCTAACATCATCTTTTTTCATCATTCTGACATTTTCCTCTAAATTCTTTCTGTATCTCTAGTCTTGTACATTGTAAGAGAATAGTATATTGCACCTCTGACACACATGTGATTTTAACCCAATCATTATGCCCTGTGCAAGAAGCCATCCATCTGCAAACTTAAAACATAATAAAAGAAGTTAAGCACTTATAAGATTTCCTGATCAGATATATTGATATAGACCCACTATAAGTCATGCCTGAGTGAGATTTATCCCTATATTAATACAACAGCCAAATTTTACATGAAGTTCCAGTTAAGTTCTGCAACAAGAACAATATTTTGGCCTCAAATTATGTCATTGCAAGCACTATAAGTTTAATGGGTTTTCACATGTGCAAAAAGGACAGACATCTGGGCCAAATCCAGCTGTGGAATAATAGTTCCATTGCCTTTAGTACTGGCTTTCACCCAATATGCATTAATGAGGATCTGATGGAGATTTTCCTAGCATTTTCAGATTTTTGTATTAGCTGTTTTCCAGCATGATTTCTGAGACAAGTTATATGTTTATTTTATTTTTTTAGGAAAATCCTGCTTTTCAAACAATCTTGTTATTTCTCTATGAATATTCTCACTGAGTATCCTTATGCTAAATGCTGTGTTCAGATAAAAAATGAAAAGCACTTTTTACAATGAATACAGTTATAGTTTTTTAAGTTTTCAAATTTTAGAAGTCATTAGTGACTTGCAGTACTTCATCTTTAAAATTTACTAGAAATCCACATCTGGGAATGAGACCTGTTCAATATGTTTCTAACAGAGTACTCAAAATATAGCACAAATGTGCTTCTGGAAAGCTACAACCAACATGTCTTTTCCATTAGTCTTTTTATTTTGCCTTTTGTTTGTTTGTATGTTTTTGTTTTTCATGGGGTTTTTTCATAGGTATAGGAGGTTTTAGTAGCTTCTGGTAAATGCTACTTACTGTGGAGAGTGTTTGCTCTAATCTAAACCAATGTGTTATATAAATGTTATAGAATAAGATACTGGAAAATTCTTCACTCCTGTGATTTTACTCAAATTTTAGAGCAAAAGAGCTGCTCTCTATATGATAACAGTGTCATATACTACTCTAAGGATCACAGTAAGCAATATAAAGCATTCTCATTCCTGTATATTATGAGTATATAAAATATAGCAAAATAAATATCACTCGTATATTACCTGACATTTTTATTTAGAAAATCTCCCTTTGCCTTTTTAATATATCCAAGCTTTCTCAGTCACCAAACAGCTCAGTTTTCAAAGAAAACTTCTAAAACACGGGCAGTTATCTGTACAATAAATACAGATAATCAGGAGAACTCTAGAAGTTCATTATTTGGAGAGTCTTGCACATATGCAATAGCTACACACCAATGAATGTTCATATCTATAAAAAAATCCATATTGTTTAAAAAGGAACACAAACCAAATAATATAACTGGAAAAATGTGAATGTACTTAAAAACTTCGGCTGCTGCTAATGGAAGATGAGCTGAAAAAGTATTGCTCAGGTGTCATTGAAATTACATGCTCCCTAAGCATGGACTGAAATACTTTTTAATAGAACAAACTGAAGGTCAGAAGTTTTGAGAAAAATATCCTCAACAAAATGCAGGGGCAAATGAGAAAAGCCCTGATTTTTCTACTAAACAGACTCTTGAAACCAAGTTATCCAACTCAAAGCACCCCTTTATACCCATTCAACAGAAGGATGGAGAGCACCTAGGCCATTACAAAGACAGATAACTTGTTTTACACTATACTCCTTACAAGTTTTCTTCCAGGGACAAAGATACAGTGAGTCACTCACAGGCTGGACAAAGGTGGAACCAGAGGAGAACAAAAACCAATGACAGCCACTGAGAATGAAAAGAAGACCAGAAGCAAGCAGATTAAAGTATTGGAAAAGAAAACAAACTGTCATTTTATCAGAGAGGTTAAAATAAGCAAAAAGTAACTAGAAGCTCTCATTTGATTTATTGGATTGCCATATATATCCAGTTTAAATCATGACAACATTAAAAAGAAATCAATATATTGAAGACAACAGCCAAACTGAGATACAGTAGAATGAAAGTGATGCCTTGAGAGACCCAAAAAAACCGGACTGTGATCCAAGTTCGTGTGGGATAAGATAAAAAGGTAGATTCTTTAATATCTAGGCTTAGGGCTTTCAGGAATACATGATGACATGCCTCCGTCAAATGGTTTTTATAATATTGTCCATCCAATCCCCAGTTCACACATCTCTCAGTCCAGCCCCATCCTGTCCCTGGTCACATCTCCTCAATCTTTGAGTCTGGGTGACAGTGGGACCCTCTCTTCATCATTTTTGTCTTCCTCAGTGCACATAGGGCCGTTGGAGCTTTTCCAGTTCTTTCTTGGAGGTCACTCTGCCCCTGTTTATGTCTCGTGTTGCAGGCCTTTTGATAGTCTTCAGTCTTCTACCTGGGAAACAAAACTAAACACTGAAAGAATTTAAGCTATTGATATGTGGTAGTGGTTGACATGTAAAAACATTGAACTTAATACTAACACATTAAAGTCTGCATTTTTACTGCAATTACTTCTAAAATCTATAAAAATGAAAAGACAAAACAAATAACCACTAAGAGCTTCTTCACTAAAAGAATATAAAAAATGTTGAATGTACAGGTGAGATAGTCATACAGTTCAATATATTTTTTTATATAAGAACATAAAAGGAAAAGGAAATTCAAAAGATGTCCTACCTTACTATAACATGAAATGGAAGTCTAACATATGAACTTGCATATAAAATCCATTATGACCATGTTAATTTTAATAAAATTCCAAAAGTAAAATACCTTAATAAAACTTTCTGATTTGCTGCAAGTAGAATTGGAAAAAATAATTTTTTCAGCAATTTCAAGAAACCAAAATTATTTGTGAACAATGGGGTAATCAGTTTGCAACTAAAACCAAGTCAATATTTTTCTACATATTTAAAAGAAAACATTCTGACTGTCACAAAGTAATGTGGTCATTTTGAACTTAATCTATGCAAAAACATCTAGCAAAAACAAAAACCTTAAAAATTATCAGTCTTAAAATTTAGTAACATCTTTGTTACATAAATAAATTGTTGTTCTAACAACAATTTGTTGGGGATTGAGAGAATATGGAAGAGGTTCTAAAAAGAACAGCTAGGTTACACTAACATGTAACAGCTTTTAAAAGTTATTAATATATGTTATCTCTTTGTATATACCATATACCCTTCACCGTTGTCATTTTCAGCAATGTCATCATTGAGGTGGCTGCAATATAATTCATTATGTGAGATGTTCTGCCAGTCATAAAATGTTAGACAGGAATTTATTTAAATGTTTCATTCACCTCTCTCTATTTTACAGCATAATGGCCTCCCAGAAGTTCAATACTATGTATCTTTTTCATTTTCATTTTTCTCACATACTTAATTTCCTACTTTTGTAAAATTTCTAAAAAGAGATTGGCTCTTCGAGAAGCCTTTTTAGTCAAGTGCTTCATGACTTCACCCTTTTGGTTATCCAATCAAAAATCATATTTCTCAAAGTGTTTTATTGAATTTACCACAAATGCAGAACTTCAGAACACGATATTTTACGGAAAAAAAAAAAGTAAACAAGACTGTCAGTGTTTGACTTATATTATCCTTAAGGTCTTGGATTTAAGAGGAAATTAATTTGGGTTTTGTGAGAAGAGTCATGGTAGGTGAGCAAGACAGCCTGGTTCGCTGGGGCTCATACACAAGATACAGAGTTCAGCTCACAATCTCTGTGCCATCCTAAATTGGCAGATTAGTTCCAACATGCAGCTCACCTTCTCTGGAGTTGTCTTGCTTAGTAACAGTCCATGGTAACAGAGAGAGAAGCCAGAAAGCTGCAGGATCTCTGTCAATAGCAATTCTCCCTGCTAATGGAGAGCAGTTGCAGATACTCTTGAGAAAATGTCTTGTGCACCTTGCAAGCCAAGATATGGTAGTGGCTAGCTTTCAGAGCAGAATAAGAGTGTTTCAAAGGTTTTGCTTTCTGCTCCTCATCCTTAAATAAAAGGATAGGTTTATAGAAATGTGTTCATGGTGAAAGATTGAGTTGCATTACAGCCATCTGCAATGAGGATCATCTCCCACGTAGTCTTTAGTAGAAAGGCATCATTGTAGGAAAGGGAATAAGGAAACAGGTACACCTTTGTTTAAATCAATAGTTGCCTTCTTTTGCAGGGAACCCAGGCACCATGTAAGCATAAGGTACACTAAAGTTGGGAAGGCAGCAAGGCTAAGTGGAAGTTGAAACCAATTTTTGATGCTGTACAATGTCTTGTTCCATGATTTCTTTGTGTAAGATTACAAAAGAGACGGATTTTGGGAAGGGCATAGTTTTTGGGCTTCTGAATAGATCTAGAGTTCTGGAATGGATTTAGACTTTTGCAGAAATCCTTCATTTTCAGGAAAAATAAAGACATGTCAGCTCATTGTTGAGTTTGGATAGCTGCACTACTGTCTGGACCACATATGTAAACCGCAAAAGTCAGGTACAAATGGTCAAGTAGCAGATCTACATAAAAGTTAGTCTGAACACTGTTCAGTTTTTCAGATAACTGAAAACTTGCAATTTTTTTCAGCTATTATGATATAGTCTCATTTGAATGTTTTGTTTGTTTGTTTTTTGAGGGAATTGTTAATTATCACATAATGGAAAAAATGGAGTAATATACAAACACAGAGAAAAAATTTTCTTATTCACTAAGCTCTGTTTTTGGTTGTTTGTTGGTTTTGGTTTTTTTTTCTGGAACCTGTTCTCAGAAATATTAATTAAAAAAATTAATTAGTCGCTTCAATTATGATTCCAGACTTTTAATGGTTCTGACACCAAATGCCCTTGTTTCATGGCACAATAGGTACATTTTGTTCTACTTTTATTGTTACAAAACCCCTTCTGTTCTCTCCCCTGTATTCTATTATAATAGCATCCATTATTACAAAAGAAATTACTTTGCTTCACTTAGCCCTAGAGGAACATTTACACATTCATAAGATGTTTTCACAAATGTTGGGTTGAAAAATTAAAATGCTTCCACATATTGTAAGTGGGAATCTAATACTTTGCAAAATGCAGTTGAGCTAAAAGTTTCCTTGCTTGAGAACATGACTTCATTTCCTGTTCACCTGAGTTGCAAAAGTTGAGAGGAGAATGCACTGCTCTTCTAACATAAGAAAATCTTGTTACTTCAAGTCCCGGATTAGCAGATGCCAGGTTTCTCTGCCATGTCACAAACAGGATGAAAATGAAGAACATGTCCTGCATGTGAATAACAATTAAAAATGTCTTGCAGATCCTCATCTAATTGCCCACATTGATCCTTATGGATATAGACAAGAAATTGCAGTTTTTCTTACCTTTATATATATTTTCCCAGTTTTCTTCAGTGTGATAAATTAAAAGACAGCTGCAGATCTCTTTCTGTAGTTGAAAATATGGTTGATAAGAAAGCAGAGGCTGTAGGGTTAAACATTGATACTTTTATTTCCAGTTCAGTAAAACTGTATGCAAAGCTTTAAAGCAAGGCTGATCTTTATAATATAAAATGAATTGAAAGTTCCACATGCAGTATTTATCATATGCAACAAAATCCAAATATCTAATTTGGAAACATACTCTCTCTCTATCTCACATTTATATATGTGGCCTTCATACCACAGCTTACACTGCCAAGTAGTGGTTATTGCGCTGTCTCACATCGATGAATGTGAGAAGCAAGATCCTCCTATCAGAGTCATTATCTAATTCTTAGTTTATCTACAGCTGGTGTAAAACACCCTCCCATGCACCCAGGCAAAACAGGAGGGCATCTTCAGAACAGTTGCTTGCTGTAAAATAGTCCTTTCTGGTTTTCTTGCTCTTTTTCTTCAGTGCTGGAAAACATATGGATTGAACTATTCTCAACTTTCAATAGTTAAATAATCCTTTTTCAAAGTCAAATCCAATAAGATTTTTCAGGACATGCTTCATCAATAGTCACAAAAACAGGTAAGTGGTAAGTCTCTTGATAAAGAGACTTTATTTTTTTCTCTAGGCATTGTGAGTGGTAAGATTTTATTTAGTATTCAACTAGTTAGTACAAATTAGACGACAGAGATCTCAGGCTGATTTTCTCATGCTCTGAGGAAGTTCAAATGAAGAAAGTCTGAAACTCAAGACATGAGCATATAGAATTGTAGAACAGAATCACAGAGCCATTTATGCTGGAAAAGACCCTTAAGATCACCAAGCCTGGCTGTATATGAACATAGGTAATACATGTTGTCCATTGAACTATTTCTTTCTATGAAACATGTTCCATAGACAGGAAGGACCCAAAAATGTCTATTATCCAAGCAGCTAAAATAATATTTGTTATTTCCAGCATGCCTTATACTTTCAGTTGTAAGTGCCAAATAATCAATTTCAAAACACATGTAATTGTCATTAAGGTGTAGTCTTCAGTGACTAAGTCTGCTCTGAATAAGAGAGAATATACAGATCTGATTTCCCTGGAAGAGAGCATGCAAGAAACTATATTTTGAGAAAATATTTATGTGCTGCTTTTCCTGTAAAAAATAGTCTTCACTCCCAGTCTAACTAACTAAAAGTAGTAATTTATCACCACTTTTCCTGAACTCTTTTCTTGCTTGCATCAGTTATGTGTTTGAATGCTTTCCTATACAGTAGGAAAAATAATATATTTCAGGAGATTGCTCTCTCATCACATTCTGTGAAGAATTAGAAATACAGAGAGCATAGGAAAAAGTATTAGTATATCAACAAATGGGAGGCAATTCTATTAGATCTTTTAATATCATCAATAATTTGTTGTATTTTGGAAACAAAAGCCTTGGAACATAAAGAAAATATCTGAAAAGCTCAGCCAAAACCTGGGGTTTTTTGGATGAAAATGAGAAAGGAGACTATTTTAATAATTTTTGTAGATGGAATTGATTTTCTGTGGAAACTCAGTTTTTGAATACACTTTAACAAAAGCTGATCTGCAAGAACATTGTACCAAATACGTTCAGGAAACAAAAAGGATCTCCTATCAAAAAAATCACCATAATTGCAGGAGACAAGTGAAGATGGCCAAAAGCTAATAAATTCTCAGACATGAAGAAGCTGCTTGCAATGAAAAGAATGGTTTCAAGTTATCAGCTGCAGGAAATTCAACAGAGATTTCTTCCCAGCTCAGGAAATGAAATTTCCTGTCACTGATAATAAAGGCATATGGAGGTTTTCTTGTGAGAAGAGAAGAGAAAAGAAGGATTGTTTAAGGATTGTTTTTATTAACATAGATTAAGGTATAAATTAAGATACCATATTGAATGTTAGAAAGTATGACTAATAAGTAATTTAATGAATTAAAGAAACACTTTCAAATGTCATCATCTATTCAAATTTGTACATTCTCGTCAATCATTTATTACTTGGGGTCAAATTCTACCTAATCTTTATTCAGAAACACTCCTCTCTATCATTATGAGTTTTGTTCATCTGTATAGGCAGAAATTATTTACTTTCAGGTGCAGCATTCATTTTGCCATCTTCTATAAAAACCTGCTAACTGCTGCTTACACAGAATCTCCGATACCAGTTGCCTTTTTGTATCTGATACACAAGGCTCCATATTTAATTCTCAATTCAGTATCTACAATGCAAAGAGAACTCAGATGTCCTCAGGGTGTTTTCCTTAAACTTGGTACACAGGATTGCAAGCATTCTGTTTCCATGTATGTGTGTGTGTAACAATTGTTTTAAATATTCAGTGCAATCATATAATCATTAAAATTGGAAAAGATCTTCGGAGTTTCTAACTTTTAACCTTCTCAACCTCATGACATCCTTGTAGTCTTCCTTAGCTGCCTGCTCCTTCTTCCAAAGGTGAGGAATTCTTACTTTTTACCCTGAGTTTCAGCCAGAGTTCTCTGTTCAGCCAGGCCAGTCTGCTTTGCCATTGTAACACCCCAGGTTTGGCTCACAAGTTCATGGAAGGGATTTTTCATTAAAAAAACATACAAGGCTCCCCAAACCCAGCCATGTGATTTTTTATAAAGAGGCCTTCAATTTTTGTATACCTCGAGACTGCACACGGAAGAAACACTACGACAGCTCTCAGGGGGTCAAGATAACACACTTTTACTGGCAAACTTTGGAAAATAAGGGAACTTGGCACATGTTTAAAACAAGTTTTCAATCTGGCACTCCCTGCAGCTGGGTTATCCAGTCTGCCAGCCATCTGGGACTAGGGGCTCAGGGGTTGTGCTGCTGTGTTTCAGGTGTGTCAATGGCTAATAGCCATTCTGGGCTGGACTAAAGGTTACAGGGACAGAGGTGGGAGAGGAATTTGGCAGTGTACTCTCTGTCTTGGCAGAACTTGCCCTGTCTGCTCCACCACCCTACACTGCCCAGGACTGTTTTGAGCCACTGATAACTTTTTTATATCTTTTTTTTTTTTTATCCCTCACACTCATTGATTCATCTTTTACTACATGGGGACAGCCTGATCCTGTACCTTTCAGATTTCCTTCCTGAAGAATGCCCAACCTTCCTTGACTCCTTTGCCCTTCAGGACTGCCTCCCAAGGGAAAGGTCAATCAGTGTCCTAAAGAGGCCACAATACGTCCTCTGGAAGTCATGTTCTAGACTGAGGTAAAGTCTGAGTGTACCACCCATACATGAGCAAATCAGACAGAAATATTTCTGTGAAGGGAAGACCTAAGAAGTATCCCTCTTTGGAGAAGCAGCCTGGCAATTACAGCTCACAGTTGAAGAGTTCAACTCATATCTCTTCTAAGACTGACTAGGAGAGGTTCTTTGCTACTATCTCTCAACTTTGCATGGTTATTAGGTATTAAAAATGTTCAGTTAGCATTAATCAAACATTTGATTTCAGTTAAAACAATCAGGAGATAATCAAAACCTTGCACAAAATGCTTCCTACAGCAAACTTTTTGGCTTTTGTCCAGAAACAGCAATGTGTCCTTGACAGGAAAGCTTCCAACAACATTTCCAAATTTCAGTGAATACAGTGGATGAAAAATGACTGATTTCCAGAGCAGCTCATAGCCTCATATTTAGGGGTCTTTGTCACAAAAAAGATTGCTGGACTGGCCCTAATTCCTGTTCTGGTGAGGAAGGGGGTTTAAAAATCATGTTCTTCCTTACATGGCAACAACTTCTGTAATATCTTCTTGATATAATCTCAAAATGCGTAGTGAGGCTTTTCACATTAAACTAATATAGTCTTATTTCCTCTCTGAATAAAATTTCAATATCATATGGAGATCAAATGTCTAGCCAGGGCTTTCAAAGGTCTTGAGGATTAGTTGTTTCTTTAACTTCATACGCAGTTCTTTGGAACTCATTGAGAAGAACATTTATAAGTACTTAAGGAAAGGCAAGGATTCTAGCAATCTTGATCTGTATTAAAGCATCTGGTTAGTGGTCTTTTTTCTTGCATCTGTTAAAAAATGGCAGGTATCTACAACCAGTTCATGTTGGAAGTAGTTTTACAGTGCTTATTTATACCAGTGCAGACTACAATTGAATTGGGTAATTATAGTATGAGAACATCTTAATGCTTTCTGTATCTGGTACTTGTCCTTTCTGAGGCCTTTTACTAATTCCCCATGCTATATAAAACATATACAGAAAACATTCTCTGCTAGAAGGCTAATTGCTGGCCTAATATAATCTGGAAGTCTGAATCAGGCTAAGAAATCTAGAAACCCAGTCTGTTCAGGAAGATCCTGAACTAACGTAACCTGGTCTAACACCACCGGGATGAGTAAATTACAAAGCCTACAAACTCAAGACTAACCTACTGATTCTAATAAGACAAGTGTTTTTTAACATAAGAAAACTTGATTTTTTTTTTTCATTTTTCCAGAACTTCTTAGCAACGCTTCTTTGATATGAAGTGGATAGTTCTGGGTAGAGATTACAGCAGTCTAACATAAAATTTCAGTGCCCCACTTGCATGTTCAGAATATACATTCTGTGATGGTTATGACAAGAGACATGCTGTAGCCCTTGAGCACATTCCTCCATATAAATCCACCACTCTGTATTGCCTTTAGAGAAACTCTACTATGCATAACACCACTGGCAAAGTCATTATCTTGTTTGTTTGTTTTCTGGAGCTTAAAGGAAATATTATATATCAAAACAAGAAAACAAAATAAAAGGCTGTGTTTTCTTGCACTGTTAACAATCCTTGACTGCTAGACCCTTCCACAGTGAATTAATTGGTTTATGACACTTGAATCTTTCCTGGCGCTATGAAGACTTAATTATTTTATTTCATCTCAAAGGGTTATTTCTTTTTTTTTTCAAATGTAGTTTTTTAAAGTAAATAATTCTTTTAGAGACTTACACCACTAGAGCAAGACATGGGTGAGGTGCGGAGGAGTTACTTTCATCATCCTTTTTTCTAGCAGGTATTAAGTAGCCATTACTTATCACAGACTGAGGTTTTTTCCAGATGTACATACTAGAGTGAGGTTACATTATATATTTTAATGCAAAAGATATTTTAAGTCCACCAGTATCACAGCAAGAGTACACTTCCTCATTAATTGGAAATGAGAATTTACTAATACATTATGACTGCTACACTGCATTTTTCTCTCCTGCAATTTTTTCCTGATATAAATGATAGCTATTTAAATTGCTGTTTGTTACTTTCAAAGGTATACAAAATGTTGAAGGAGTGCTTATTCAAGTGTATATGAGATATATTAGCATATTCTGCATTATGCCAGGTGAGTTTATATGTAAAGTAATATTAATTGCCAGGTTACTAAGGGGTTTTTTTGCTATCTCCTTTACTGCCACCTTCTATTACACATCATCTTTTCTTATTTTTATAGTCGACATACTAGACAAAATTAACCTTGCAATGGGTTGTACTCCAAAGGTTTTTATTCCTGGTTTTGATGTCAACAGAATTTGGTAGAAAAATCACTGAGGAGAAGATAGTGAACAATGCTTGAAAGTCCTATCCAGTCCTTATTCATTCCTTATTCGTTGTGCTTTTAAGTTTTTTAACTCAGCATCTACCCTATCTGTTGAATTGGAGTTTATCACATGCATTGATAATCATTGCTGCATTGAATTTCGCCAAGCCTAGCCTTAAGCTCCAAAAGTAATAAAAGCAATACTAGACTTCTATTGCCTGACCTAAAAATAAGAGACATCAGACCTCCAGGGAATAGATAGACAAGTAAGAAAATTGTGTGGTATTATGAAAGGAAAAGTCAAATAATGAATTAATCCTTGGATTTCTTTTATGGATGTTACTGATTATATGTTTAGAATTGTCAAACAGGCTTTTCATTCACCCTGTTTCAAGACACGGGCATTAATTTAGCCTGTATGTACTTTAAGACCTGAGAAGATCCTTTAAACAAATGGTATAAATCAAGCTCCATCAATGCTGTATGATGTGACACAGCACTTTTACTAAAGCTTGCTGTGACAAATGGTGAGACCCTGAACTTTAAAGGACAATGGACAGGTTTGAATTATTGTTTTTTACCCAGTTAAAAATAAAGAGAATAGCCATTTTAATCCAAAAGAATTGGACACTTGGTATAATTAAATTCTGGCAGACTATATGCAGCAGGTGTATTTTAATTGAATTTCTCTTTTATTGCATCAGGAACAGTACGCAGTCTCTGTGGTTCTTCTCCACCTTGCTTGCCCTGCCTTCCCACACCAACCACCCCTGCCCCAATCTTTCTAAGTAGCTGAGATACTCTCTGGAGAAAGATTATACAATACCAATAAGTAGGGACTAGAATTTACTGTAAGACCTTTAAATAAAACTAAGCTCTTGGAAAATTTGCCTTCTGAATATTGAAAATATTATTTTTAAACAGTTAGTTCATGCAATAGAAAGATGACTTTTGGTCCTGTGTCACATAAAAGAGTGGAATATGCCCGACCCTCAAAGGTACATTCGTCTGTTAGTGTCCCAGGGAAAACGAAACCATATAAATCCAATCTAGTCTGCCTAGTATCCTGCACAGGGACCCTTCACCAAAACAATTCACAAGATTGAGGTAATTCAATCACCCTTTTCAGGAGCTGTCATTTAACAGTGAAAGGGAAAATCCTTCAGCAGATAACTCCCATGAGCTACTCTGCTGTCAACAAACTGTTAGCACCTTTATAAAGGACTCATTCTAGCAGTTTACAGCAAAATACTCTTTTTATTAATACAAATTTTAACAAGTTAATAGGGGTTTATGGTCATGGGTGGTAGGGTCTAGCTACAAAAACACACTTAGAACCATGTAATAAAGCACAAGCACAAACTTCAAAACACAGCAACCTGCTAGAACACTATGGAAGAAGAACAAACTGTAGCTCTTTAAAAGCAAGTAATTACTCTGCATAACTTTAAATTTCTCACCCAGCTGATGTCCCAGTGGTTAAGGAAGACAGATATCACTCATCCGTTGATCCCAGCAGTTTCAATAGAAAACTTCCTTCAATCTTTTCCCATCTCAATGCCTTTTTATATTTTTTTTTCTTGGAGTGATCTTGGTCATAATTGTTAAATCAGGGTCTATTCTTTCTTGGAGAGATGACATAGGCCAAAAAGTTACCAGGTTCTGCAGAATGTTGTGAAAAAAAAACCGCTGAAATATGTTCACATCCCCCCATCCTTCAGTTCATTCATTATGCTTAGGGAACTTTGTAAGGCAACATGACTTTTATCTGCGAAATGGTAGCTGGAGACTTTTCTTATCATCAGGAAGTGGTAACTGGTCTTTCCCCTGTAATTCTTATTCTAAATTTTGACTTTATCCATTACTCCACAGTCCTGATCTATAGATTTCCTTTGGCAGCACTTTCTGAAATCTGAATATGAAAAGATATTTTAAAACTAGTATAGAATTTAGTCTTTGAAGTAATTTTAATGTATTGTTTTGCCTTTCTCACAGATAATTTAAATACTTATAAAATAACTTTTTACTAGCTGATTTATTCATTAACCTGTCCTGGTGCTTGCAAATTCTTAAAAAAGTAAATTTATATCTATACTTTCCCTTGTTGGTTGCTAGGGATCTACATAGAAAATACTTTTAATAAGTTGTGATATGTTGGAAAATATAAGACAAAGAACTTCACAGGGTATTAATTACATTAATGGAGTGCAAACCTGGAAGTTATGTTTTAAAATGTAAGCTACAACTTAAAATAAGTTTAAAATTGAATGTATTATCTAGTGTAAATGGGAAAAGAAATAAGCATTACAATAACACCACAAAAGAAACAGAGTGGGACACAAAGATACAAACATAGTTTTTTACATATGCTCTAAATTAATAGCTACACTATAAATTTTGACTCATGGCAACATGTCCCTTTCTTGATTTAAATTTCATTTAATTTCATTTCTTCATTGAACCTAATCCTCTCTAATTTCCCTAAATGTTCCTACCGTTTATTAAAATAAATAAATAAACAAACAAATAAACAGACAGACAGACAAAGTATTAGAAAGCCCTGAAATGAACCAGGAACAAGCAAGTTGGCATTTCACAGAGAATCTATATTTGCATGTAATCCATATTTTTTTATAGTATTTACAATTATGAGGAATCAGGATAATGTTTTTAAAATGTTCTTTCTCTTTAACCCATTTACTAATATGTGATTTATTTTTCTTTGGTTTCTTGTTTTGGGAGAGTATGACTAAAATAAGCCTAGGAAGAAAATGCTGGAAAAATTGTTCCATAATCAGAATAATTTAAAATATATTTTAATTTTTAGTTTCATTTCCATTGCATGAATGTTCAACTTATTCACACAAATGTTTATCAGAATAAACCAGTCTTGAAAGTTAATATTTTGCAAAGGAATAGTAATAAATCACCACAAGTGAAAGTTAATTAAAAAAAAAAAAAAGGTAAAAATATATTTTTAGCCCAAAGCAAATTTGTGTGAGAACCATTTCATTTACACCCTACATTAATACAAATTTATTTTGAACTGTTCTATGGACAAAGAAAAAAAAAAGACATATTTTTTCATATTATAGTGTCCCATAAGATCCAGACTGTTCACTGCATTTTTGAAAATGACTGTTTTGGCATGACTAAAACTGCAATGTTTCATTCTGATTTGTTGGAATGGCCTGAAGCACAGTGATGTGAATCACTTAAGAAATGAAACTTGTGTTTCCTGAGGTGTACTTCATGTGCAATATCTTCTGTAGTGCCAGACCGCCAGCACCCCTTCTTACCCTGTAAGATAATAGTCACATCAAACTTTGCACGCTATGTGACATTACAGAAGACAAAACATTGAGGGGATGCCCCATATAAAGGATGAGACTAGAGGGATTTCTTGCTTTATAAGAAAATTCATGTGCTACAAGAAAATGTAGCCTGTTGTTTCAAGTCCTTGTTCTAAATGAAAATTCTCTGCTTTGGCTCAAATAATAGTCCAAATTACATGTATGCTAATTTTTGAAATGAAAATATATTTTTTGGCATTATAAAAACCTTCTCACATAACTCAGTTTTCCAGAAGTTACATTTTCTGTTGGGAAGTTCCTATGGAAAACTCATATCCAGCTCTTGTTATAAATAAACTTCTTAAAAGCATTCAGAATGTGTTCTGACTGGTGCCACACGTGTCTATAAGAAATGTACTGGACTGCGTTTTTAAATATATTCTGTTCCCTAAAGCCAAGCAAAACAGAAAAATGCCCTCCCACCATTTAGTCCTAGATGGTCTGCAGTGTGCCTGGAGATCCCAGGCTTGGCATGTGCTGCCTGGAATAGTGTGGCAGCACATCTCCTGGCATCCTCTCACACTTAAAAACTCCACTGCCCTCTGCAACCTTGTTAGTATGTGTTAGAGGAAACAGCGCTGCCCTAAGCCATTAGCCCTGAAAGTTGGAGCACCAACCTTTGCATTGGTAAATCTGTTGTTTCCCAGAAAAAACAAACAAACAAGGAAATCTGCTTGTGGTTTGCTGGTCTTGCTGAACACTTTAACTGCCTGATACAAAATGCATCAATGCTGCTGACAAATTGACACTGCTGATCAGATCTTGCTTCCACATCAATATAAAGTTTGAAACTATGGCGTTTTCTTGACAAAATTGAGCAGCTTGAGTAGGTTTGCGTCTGTATTTCTGCACTTACAGAGATGAAAGAGAAAATGCCTGTATCGTAAAGGCACAGTCATTTAAAAGAGGAAGACAATGAAAGGTGCAAAACAGAAAAGTTGAGATAATATGCTGAAGGTTCAGCCTTTCCACATCAGAGCCTTGAGGTGCAGTATATTTGTCTGGAATAATATGCATGTATTCCAAATGTCAAGGTCTACAGGACAAAATGAAGCAAAAAAAGAATAATAATTGGCTTTCGTACCACATTGGGTAAATATGAGGTTCCATATGAATATCCTTCTATGGTATAAATAAGCACATTGGTTTGCTTTCAGTGTTAGGGAAGAGAGAGAAGGAAGAGGCATTTCCTAAAGCACCTCATAAGAAAGCAGCTGGGAGAACTTACACTGCAGGGACTACCACTGGGACTGCAACTCTGTTACACCTCCCCATGCTACTGAGCTGCTGCCTTTTCTAAGGTGTTAGGGACACTGAACCTGAAGAAGAAAAAATACCGAGAGAAGTGTAATATAGACTGGTATAACTTTTCATTGCCCAAACGCAGCGTTATATATTCCAGGTCCTACTTTTTTTTTTTTTTTTTTTTTTTGTGAGAGGTGGGAGGCATGACTGTCTTATGCTGTGCATATGACACGAGAAACATTCTTTACCTTTTCATTACTCAGCTCAGGTTTCTTTCATGTTTTCTGTCCTGCTCTTCATCCCCTGCAAATTTACAGCCTTATTCCAGTTCCCTCACATCTTTGCAACTATTACCTTTGACTTTTGCCTCACATATTATCTACATTAACAAGATATTTAACATTCTCTTTCTACTTCAAGATAATTGGAGTTATTTTTATGCTAAAAAGAGTGCCTTCCTGTCAATCAATCTCTATATCTGCAACAACTTTATGTACCATGCAGTCAAATGCCATGTTAACATTTTAATAAAACTTTCTGCATGAAAAAATGTTTTTAAACTCATTTTTAAGTCTCTTTCTCTTTCCACTATAAACTGTTTTGTTGCCAAATCCATACATTCTGGACATACCTGACTTTGGTTGGATGAATCCAATTTAGATTTTATACTCACTTGCAGGGTGACTGAACAGCACTGGTGTGGGAGTAGAGTAGTTAGAGTAAAACATATCTGTGTTAATTGCTCAGTAGTAAAGTATAATAAAATATTTGTACAGCAGCTAGTAGTCTATTTTGTATTGCCATCAGTATTTGCAGGTTTTATACTGACAGATTAATCTTTAATAGACTTCTAGTTGACCTGAGTAAAACCCTCCACATTTAACTTTTACACTCTTCCATCAGTCTGTTTAAATATTTGCATTGCAGCATCACTGTGTACCTAAATGATCCTCTGGTGCCCACCTTCCACACATGTGAAAGCACTGCATCAGACAGAACAGTAATTCCTAAGACTACTTTGAGAAAGGCATATCTAATTAATGACACCAATGCACACCAGTAAAATATTCACAGTATGCTGTAGTATAGTCTTAAAACTCAGTACAGTAATGGAAGTTTCATACCATAATATTAAGCTGGTTTTTACCCTTTAGAAGTAAGAAATATCTTGTCAATATTCACTTCCATAGTACAAAAGCAAACCCAGGAATATCTACACTATTCTTCTTATACTATTTAAAGTCATACATGTGTATTTTAAATATACTTCATAGTTCTTGTTCCTGGTCTCTGGACTCCTTTATTTTATGCCTGTCCCTTGTTCCTTCATCTGTGTTCTATTCTATTCACAGAAATTATAATCAACTTTGGAATAAAATATTTTTGCAGTGATAAAACATACTTGATTTGAGAGTATATTTTAAGATTCAAAATTTAAAGCCTTTCTTCCAAAGGCTTGCTTCTTTCCCCCCGCCCCCCTTTTTTTTTTTTTTTTTATATTTTGTTGTGTACAATTTATGGACCAGACATTTGAGAGCTTTGAATTCTTAACAGTATGTAAACAATCTCTTACAGATATGTATCATCCTAAAAAGCTAAAACATAAAAGGAAGTCTTAAAGGTAACTAGATTAATTTAAATTGAACAACAAATCTTGGTCTCCGTCAGAATAGTTGTGAGAGTTGTTCAATTTCTCAAGAAAAAAACTTGTACCTTTAGCAAATTATGTTCTCTAGAACCTCAAAAGGAACACTTACTGCAAAACTTAAAGTTCTAAAACACATGTTTATGATGTGGTGTTAATTTGACAGTCACAGGAATCTCTTGCCTAATTCATAGCACGGAGTGCACTCTGTATTTCCAGAGGGATCTCCTTAAGATGAGTTTGCTAAGTGACCATGTACTCTAAATTGAAATTTCACTGTTAGATTGTATCACCAGGTACTATGTCGAACTGTTTCTTACTTTGAGATTAGTATCATTAGTTATTGTGAATCAGAGTAAAGGTAGTAAATGTGGCCTTAAATTATGATGGTGTACATATCAACTGGAGCAGCATTACAACATGGTAAAACACAACACATTAACATGTACAGACTACACATATAAAGCAACTTGGCTTCCCTTTCCTATGCTTAGTGAGTGCTCTGTCTTGGGAAACTATTTCAATAAAGCCATTCAATAAAGTTGTGCCTGAAAGAGATCTTCTCTAGAAGTGCTTGCAAACATTCTGTTCTCCACACTACACTTCAGAGACAGAATTAATCAGGATATCAGCAATGTCACTGTAATTAAAAGAATATGCATCAGAAGAATAAGTATCTTCTTTACCTAATAAGACTGTCTATAGTTTCCGAGAACAGTTAAACAATTTAAAAAAAAATAGGAAATATTTTAATGGACAGCAACATATGGCCACAGATCTCAATCTTATCAAGAGCATTGATTTATCTGTCACATAAAATCTATCATTTCTTCATTTATTATATATGTATATATATTTCTATAAATGTATTGCAACTGAACTGAAGAAGTCTGAGTTTGTGAAGGCTTAGAATTTCCTGCTTTTCAATAAGGCTTGAGTCACACATAGTCTCCCCCTTTTTGATTCCTGCCTCACAAAGCTAGCAGAAGCTGCACAACCCTGAGGCCTTTAACATTTTGTCACATTTGACTGAAATGTATCAACACACACAGAAGATATGAGAGCAGAACAGCAGATTTACACTATGTAAATTTATTGCTTAGGAACTAGATACCACCTGAATGGAATGGAAACTGCTGAGGAGATATTTCCACATAAGTAGGGGCCTTGCTGTTTTTTGCGTCAGACCTGATTAGAACAAAGTTTTCTGTGATCATTTATGTTTACCAAAAAGAAATAGCATAACAAAAAATGCCGACCACTTGTAAGAAAATAATCCTAAATACATTGTAAATACTCCATAACATATAACTGCCAAGTCCTCAACAATAGTAATATTTTCAAATGTATTCACTTTTTTTTGTCTTCAACTTCTCATCTTCTTCAAAGTGTTTGTCAGACAAATTAATAATGTAACAAATAGTTCATTCTGTTGAGTTCAAAATGCAAACAGTAAGCTGACATTCTAATTCATGTTTTTTTCAGTACATGACCATTAGATTTTATCACTTCTTGATTTTTATTTCTATTTAAAACAAGTTTCTTGTCATTTTTCTGTTTCTACATACACTTTGGTTTTGTAAATATAGGTGGCTAACTTGCCCTATAATAAGTGTTTATAAGAAACTCCACGTGATTCCTTGTACTTTAATTCAGACCCTCAGCCTGTATATCTCTTACTGCCACTTCTGATATATCTCTAATATTTATCCTTTCCCTAAGTGCATTCCCTTTCTTTTTCCAGTGTCAAGTTTAGTGACCCAAAGCTTTGTATGATCCCCATTCTTTCTACTACCATTTTCACCTTTACTCACCTTTTCCAATGTCCTAGTTTTGGCCAAGGCCATGAGGAGGCAGCACATGGAGGCATGTCTAGTTTGTTATTCTGTACAATCCACGTCATCACTGGTGGGTGGAAGTAAGGGAGTCTCACTTCTGTGAAGAAGAGGGTATGACTTTGGGTGGAGCAGGGCATCCTAAATCTTCTCTCAAGCAGGATGGCATTTTAGAGAAATTAATACTTCATTTCAGTAAGAGTTTTTTTGTGAAAAGTGTTAGATAAAGGGGCTCGAGCCAGTCTCTGGCCCTCCCATGAAGAATAATGGTCTAGAGTTTCTCCCATTTAAGTGATAAATTATGCTCTGTCCATGTGTTCTGTCCTCATCATCCCCCTTCCCCCCACCCCCACCCCACCCCCCGGCTCCTTTTAGGTCTACTCTGTCCTAGAAAATGTGTAATGTCTGTGGATAGCAGAGGCATGGCAGTTATGGTAAGCTACATTGGATCAGACGAAAGAAGCCCTCTAACAAAATGCCTTCTTTTGTCCTATCCCCTAGCTCCCTATTTAAAGCACTATTAAGGGCCCTGTCATCTACCAAAAGTAATTTCCCCCACCGATTTAAATGAAACAGAAATGCCTTTTTTTAAGTTTCTGTTCAGAATTAATGGTTAATTCAGAATTGAGAGATAGATAATGAACAGAGAAAAAATGTGTTTTAATGTACATGAGGCATATTTATTAGTGATGAGGATTTCCTGATTGCAGAATAACTGAGTATTAGAATCTGTGTAGAGGACTTCTCATGAGTCTACACACATGGCATATGTTGAGAAGCTGCAAATAAGATATTCCTAGCCTTGTATCATTAGAGGCTCAAAGTTCAATACAAATATATTTTGATTCTTAATAGCACTTGAAAGCCCCACTGATCAGTTTAGCTCTGGTGCCAAAGAAAACTGCAGTATGTCATTGATTCTGCAGAATTCACACGATTCCACAGAACCAGAATATTTTAGGAAAGCATGTGATGACTAGTTTATGACCTGAAGCATTCTGACAATTTTATGTAAAGCAAGAATGTAGGTCAGATATAACATTAACATGAAAATCACTATCTCACATGCCTATTATTCATAATGTCTAGAGTAGTCTCTCACTTCATCCATGCTAAATAACCTTTCCTCCACCAATGGATAAATTCACCTTCAGGCAGAAACCAACCATAAAAGAAGTCTAAACCTAAAGGTTAGAGGAAATTATGAACAGTTGTTTATTATTTCAGCATGACTTGATAATTTAAAAAGTCTAAAAACACTGATTTAGAATAGCTATAGACCCAGTAGTCTCAAAGTTATGTCAAATTTTAATTTCCAAACTATTAATCCATTTAAGACCTCTCCTGTAGTAATGCAAAAAGTCTCTAGATTCTCCAGCTTTGGTCCATTGCATTGTCCTTGCTTACTTTGCCTCAGGCTGAACTCGGAGCTTCAGTACTGAGGCATGTGGCTCTCCCTATGTCTTTATATAACTGCATAATTCCTTCTCATTTCTATTTCCCTTCTCTATCTTTTGTTTAACTAGGCTAACATTGCATTATCACACCCTTATGTCAGCTTCAGTTCAGAAACTTCTTCTCCTGCAATATTGCAGCAAGTCTGTGGGAGAGAGGCAAGTGAGTTGTCTAGTTTCTGTTATATGTCTTTTTTGTCATCAAAAAATAGGCTTACATTCAAAAGACACAAACCTCAAACCCCTAAAAACTTCCACTCATCTTTGGTACTTTTCTATTCTTATTAAGAAAGAATGACTTTTATAATCTTTAGTATAACTAAATTGCTGTCAAGTTCAACATTCTCTTCTTAAAATCCTTCTACAACGTACAGGAATTAATTACTATGTTCCAGATATTTTAATTTTTCTCCTTCTTGTCAGTACTATTCTAAAGCTGCAAAGGCATACAAAAAAAAGTATCATTTTAAAACTGCAGAGCCATACCTACAACATCTGGTGTGACAGTAAGGAATAACTATCTATCCACTTCTGTTATTTCAATTGCTAGTAAATCCTAATTTTTTCACTACATTAGTGTTTGGAAGAACAGGGTTGAAACTGTAAACATAAGGTGAAACAGAGTTCTCACAAACATGGACAACTGGTTTGGTATGGGTTCTTTTGCCAAATGTTTATTTTAATTTTTATTTATTTTAAGCATATCCAAAGAAAAGTGTTCAACTTCTCAGTAGTTATGACTAAATATCTACTATTATAGCTGTATAAAATCTTTAGGAGAGATAAAATCTTTATAAAATTTGTATAAAATCTTGTCAGGAAAATCTATATATCTCATTTGACATTTTAGGCTACTACATGACATTTTCAAGCCACCTCTGTGTGTAACATTTTCTAACTTTGAATCAAAATGTTAACATTTATTTCCTCTCATATAGATCTAGTACTCTTATATTTCACCCATTTTTTTGCATATACACAGTTTGTCTGGAGTTTATGTGGTTAAGAAACAGCTGCTTGAAAACTTTTGAGGTAAGTATTCTAATCGTGCTTATTCTACTCCTGATATAATCTGTGTGGATATACTTTGTATGTGATCATGAGATATTAACATTTTTGTAACATTAGAGAAATTAAATGCTAATTAAACAACGTATTTATCTCTTCAGGACAAAACCCTAACACAATATGAGTCTATTCAAAATGGCAAAATAATTCTTCAACTTAATTTGTTCGAAATCCTATTTATGTTTTACCAAAAGCTGGGCTATTTGTTCCACTTCTCCTCATGCTAAATTTTAAGTCAGTAGTGGTTCAAAAAATTTCTTAAGCAGCTCTTGGCTAAAACTGCCATACACCTCCATATGTGGATTTGTCTAAGGAGGTACAACTAAGTGTCTCAGAGAGACTAACTTCTTCCCTGCAGTAGAGCTTATAAATAGAACAGTTTATAACTACCTTATCTGAGGGAATTTATTACTCATTGTTGCTCAGTTCTACATATTTATCATGCTCTTTAGAGGCCTTAGCTCATTAGGTACCAAGGACTCAAGAGACCTACTCATAAAATACACTGCAAGGAATATTGCTTACAAAGAAATTCCCATCAAGCTGACATCATCTGTCAGTTATACCAATGTTTTGATTTCTTGTTATGTGGTATTTTCTTTTCAGCAAAATTATCATGAGTCAAACCAGGACACAGGCCAGACATCCTTGTTCCAAGTTGTCCTAGTTCAGCAGAGGGGGCCAGTTTATCACTGTGTGGGTGTGACCAAAGCTATGTATTCTACACCCTCTATTCATTTCTCAGGAACTGTTAACAATGGACCATTTGCAGTAGCTGCCAAGGGCACATCCACCCCCTCAGGGTGTGAGCTGGGTGTGAAAGACACCTGTGAGATAAGAGCTGTGATAACTCCCTTCCAGGAAGTCATTAGCATCTCCACACCCAGCCTGAGGTGTCATGTCTGCTAATGGGTCATCAATGATTCCAAAATACCCTATGACTCACAGAGAGAGATCACTCATTGTGTAGTTCCCTGCCCTGAGCGAGATACTGGGTGGTCCCACCTGGACCTGAGGGGATAGAATCTTGGAGATTTTGGGACTTGAAAAACCATTCATGGGATCCAGGGAGGACCAGAACCTCAAGAGGAGGAGACCATCACTCTTTACCAGACTGCAACTGTCATCTGCGCCAACAGGTTTCTCGCTTCCTTTTACTTGGGATTTGGGGGAACCATGTGGGGTTCAGCACAGGGGCTACAAACGCCTTTCTTTTTGTGCCTCAGGGTGCTGGGTTACACTTCGGGGTTTTGTGGGTTAAAACTAGTTTCTCTTTGTGCCATTGCATTTATTTTAATATTGTTATTAAATTGTAACTCTGATTTATAATCTCTTTTGTGTTGAGTTTGTTTCTCCTGCCAGTTTAACTTTAAACCAGCACACAAGTGAACAGCACTGTTCAGGCTGCCTTGTCCAAACCATTCAGAGTTGCCAATTCAGCACTGATTCCAGATGAACTTTAATTTATATGTGACTACATTATGAAATTTATGATCCTTAAAGATACTTTTTTAACACATCTGGGTAATATTTGTGCTCTAGGAAGATTAACTTTGCCTCACTGACATTTTAGCTAGATGTTTCATTTGACATCCATTAATGTCAGTTCAAAGATTCCAATTGACTTCTACAGTCTTTGGATGATGTTCTAGATCTCTAATTAGCCATCTGTGTGCATATTTGCTGTGACTGTCCACACATACTGTACCTGGCTCCTGCATATGCAGTTTCCAAAAACCATTTCTAGTAACTCACTTTAAAAAGTTATATTCAATAACCATTTCAGAATAATCCACTTAACATATGACACAAAATTCAATGAACTCTATATGCAAGTATGAATGTGTGTTAGTACCTGCATTTAAATGTAAAGAAAGCACAAGATTCCCCAATTTGCTTTCAGAGACCTTTTAACTCTGCAAATACACGTGATCTTAAAAATGTTATGCTTATTTTTTCTTCCAGTGAAAAATTATTTACATTTTTTAAACTGTGTTGAAAAGTTTTTAAAAAAACTGCTTACTTTCCTACTTGAAATAATGGATTCATATGCCTTACAGTCTCATACAAGTTACCAAAACGCCCTTGAAAATACATGGAAAATTGTCTTTTGAAAAGTTGTTTAAATTAATAAAAAGAGAATAGTTCATTATAAAATCAAAAATAGAAGTGTTTTACAAAACTGCCTACTGTTTGGCATTTGTTAATGGCATGGTTCAGCCCTAGCTGTCAAATAAACACCACACATCTGTTCACCCACTCTCCCTCTAGCAGGATGGGAGGAAGAGAAATGAAAGGGTAGAAGTAAGAAAACACATGGGTTGAGATAATAACAGTTCAATAAATGAAATAAAATAGTAATAACATTAATGATCATAATATTAATGTGCAATGAAAAGGAAAATAACAGAGAGAGAAATAAAACTCAAGAAAGGCAAGTGATGCAAATGAAAAAAATTGTACACCACTAAACAACCCATGCACAGTCAGTCCGTAAGCAGAGGCTTCCCCTCCAACCATTTCCCTAGTTTAGGGACCACCACTGTAAAATGTCTGTAGCATGTCCACAAAATTTCCACTGAGTTCATTTAGTCTATGACTCGGGGCTCCATCTGTTCTGGTGATCACTGAGGACAGAAATGGTGATCTGCTGCAGGGCATTCCTGACACCACAGCCAGCTCAGGTCAGGTCACTTCTCCCCTACAACTACTTCTTGTAAGGTTTCTCCTCCTATAGTAATTCCTGTAATATGCAAATCAAATCATGGGTTACAACAATTTAAAGATATTTCCATTACAATCTCCACTTCAGTCCCTTTTGGGCCAGTTTATAGCATTCAATAATGCAATAAACTCCTTTGCTTGTTCCTAGACTGGCTAGCAACAAGGGGCTCCTGCTGCAGTATTTTCCATGCAGGTTCCAACAATTTAAAGGTATTTCCATTACAATTTTCACCTCTGGTCCCCTTGAACCAGTTCATAGGGTTTGGCATCACAGTGAACTTCTCCCATTGCCCCGGTTCCATAGACTTGGGCTTATCCACAGACTGTAGTCCCTCAGGGTTGTTCCAGCTCCAAGTGGAGCCTGATCCATGAGTCACAGCCTGCTGCAGGCATTGACTTATCTACAGCCACAGTCACTTTGTGGTACAGCTGTTCCAACGTGGCCTTCTCTGTGTACCACAATACCTTCAGAGATATACCTGCTCCATGTGACTCTACCCACAGCCGCTTCCCTTGAGAAGTAAACCTGTTCCGACATGGCCTTACCCAAGGCTGCAGTCATTCCGGGGGTATACCTGCTTATCCATGGTCACATGCTTTAAGGTGCTCCAGCACAACCTCAGGTACAATGACTGATGCTTCAAGGTGTATCACTGCAACATGGACTTCTTCAGAGGCATAAATGCTTCAAGGTGTAACTTCACCAGCATGGATTTCACCTTGGGCCACAATCCCTTCAGAGGTGCACCTGCTGTGCCACAGACATAACCATGGCCACAGACACTTTGAGGTGTACCTGCTCTGGCTTGGACTCATCCACAGCTAATTATATATAGCTTTTGCCATGTTCTGTTTTTCTCTTCTAGTATCTTACTGCTTTTACAATTAGTTTTATCCCAATAGTTTGGACTTTTTTCTGAAACACAGCCATTAATGCTTCTCCCTAGAAAACAGATCTTATTAAACTTCACAGCTCTTCATAGTAATATATTTATAGTTGCCCATATACCTTGAACCTGTTTGGAAAACAAAATCTGTTTCCTAATGTATATGTATGCATAATCTCACATGGCTGACAGTAGATTAAGCAAGGTGTGGACTCTTTTTAATACTTACTATATATATTTATTATATATATATATATATATATATATATATATATGCACCATATATAAAATATATTTTATATCTATAATAATATATATTATATATTAGACTATGAGTGATTTTTTTCTCATTCTCCTATATACACCATGTGTTCAAAATGAACAATGATAAAAAAGTCATTGCAAGCAATTATAAATTTTTGATCTTTGACTCTCAATATCTTTGCTCTCAGAAACTGTGTTAATATATCTACTCTATGAAGATCAGAATAAAATTGTAGTAGAGTTGAATTTGAAAAACATACACAGTTTTCCCCAAGAGTCTAGTTTCCATATCTAACATAGTGCAAACTACAGCAGAAACCTCAATTTTAACTTGCATGCATTTTGTATAATAATCCAGACAGGGGCCAAATGTCTGCCAAATATATTGTTCCAGCTGGCAACATTTTTCATTTTCCTGCAATGGTATGTGACAATAGCAAATGGTTTTCTAAGCTTTTATATCTACATTACCTTTAAAAGGTATTATTAACATCATCTCTCTCTAACCTATTCAGTGGAATTTGGTCAGTGTAATCCAGGATTATTTTCTTAATTTTTCTGATCTGTGGGACATATGGAACTTTTCACAAAGAAAAGCAAATATATATGAATTTAGAACCCAAAACAGAATTTCAATCCTACTTTTAAAATCCATTTCCATTTTGCATGTCTTTTAGCAGCAGCAGTGATGGGTATATTTATTGCAGAAACAGAATTATAAGTAGGCAGTTTGCTAAAGAAGAAAACCCAAGGCAACAGCTACAAAACTACTTGAAAATTAAGACTCAATTCCATAACAGCAAATTGTTTTCCACTAAAGAGGAGAAAAACAAAACAATCTACTGACCACCATTTAAGGCATATTCTAAAGGAGAAAGAATCTGAACAAGTTAAGAAACAAATTACTGCGTGCCTGTACCTAAAAACTCCAACCTAACTTTAAAAAAAAATAAAACAAACAAAAAAATAAGTTGGATAAGAGAAGAGCAAATTGATAATTACAGGAAAACAAGCATATACTTGAAGAAAGAGAGCATTAAAATAAAGTAATGGAAAGCAACAAAATAAATTTTAAAAAAGGAGAGTTATTCCAAGATGCTACTTAAAAGGACAAACTGGTGGGAAAATGTTATCCCACAGTAGCTAAGATACAGTGTCTCCTGTAAACAAAATGCCCAGTAGAAAAACTGTCCCATGATGAGCTCAGACCACAGCAAGGTCACTAATAAGGTGACACACCTCATATAACAAAAAGGTTCTGAGCAGTTCGATGTAGCAGAAAGAACACTATACCTCAGATGAACTGCAATAAATGGGACAGATCCCAGATCTAACTGGGTCATGTTTCTAAATGGAACCAGATAATGTACCAAACAGTGTTAATGGAAAGGCAAGGCTCTTTTTGCCCTGTGGGTTAACTACAATAACTTTTACCACTTAGATCAGTGATACCTTGATGCTATAATTACTCACTGCATGTGTCGGTCGATATTTGCAATGTGCTTATTTACTGCCCGCTTTCAGGTTGGAAAGCTGCTGTGGAAATTGCAGATGGCTTGTCAGGTTGAAAATAAATCCATGTAATTTCTTTTTTTTTTTTTTTTTTTTTTTTGCAAGGATGTTTGCAAGAAATCTAGAATGTCATCACACAAATCAGCATGTTCCCAACTCCTTTAGGAAAAAGAATGAT
>JAWWLZ010000139.1:42504631-42523487 GCA_035041345.1 Poliocrania exsul
TTTTGCCAGCTCAACCCAAGACAGCTCCCAACCCCCACTACAAATTTAATAATTTTTATTAAACACAGAAAATATCTGCATTTGGGAAAATATCTAAAAACTGGCTGCTTACTGGTAAAGTCAGCTGTTTAAATTATCTGAAAGCCTACTACTTCACCATATGTTAGAGGAGAGAATTATCCTGAATATATGTGTAGACAGACAATTGCATAGTGAATATCCAGTCCTTAAAATCCTCAGATTATATAATGATGCTAGTATTATCATAAAATAATATTTTTGCTGAGATATTTAAATCTCAGCTTTCTTTAGTTTTCTCCCTCACACATGAATTTTCCTGTTGCAGCAACTGTAAAAAAAAGCCACTTATTCCAGAGAGAGTCTATATGTTCATCATACCATGATTCAGTTTTAATAGAATCTGACATACATTTTGTGATTTCAAATAATAATGACTACAGAATCACAGAATATTGTCAGTTGGAAGGTACCCACAAGGATCATGGAATCTAAACCTTAGCCCTGCTCAGGACCATCCCCAGGAGTCACATCATGTGCCTGAGATCATTGTCCAAATGCCTCTGGAACTCTGTCAGGCTTGGTGCTGTGACCAATTCCCTGGGGAGTCTGTTCCAGTGCAAAACAATCCACTGGGTAAAGAACTTCTTTCTAATATCCAACCTAAACCTCTGCTGACACAACTTCAGGTCACTCCCTCAAGTCCTGTAGAAGAGATCAGTACCTACCCCTCTTCTTCCACTCACAAGGAAGCTGTAGACTGCAATGAGGTCTCCCCTCAGTCTCCTCTTCTCCAGCATGAACAGACCAAGTGCTCTCAGCTGCTCCTCAAATGGCTTCCCCTCAAGGCCTTTCATCATCTTTGTTGCCCTCCTTTGGACACTCTCTAAGAGCTGAATATCTTTCTTATATTGTGGTCCCCAAAACTGTTCACAATACCTCAGAAGTCTCTCAGTTGCAAGCAAGCCTTTTACAGTCACTTCTTTCCTCTTTGTCCACTTTTTTTGGAGTAAAGGCAAGAAATGAGAATAAGTCTTTCACACATAAAATGTCTCCTCAGCAACTGCTACTTTCAGAAAAACAAATCATTTCAGAAAAACAAATGAATATACTTTTCTTCTTAAACAATAATTTCGGATGCAAACATTATTCATGCTACTTAAATAGAAGATGTGGTTAAAAAAGAGCTTTTTCAGTTTTACTAAAATCAAAATGAGTCCTGTATCATTGCTTTTCCTGACAGCAAGCAGTAATGAAATTATATTCATAGCTTATATTTTATTTTTGACAGGAGAAATACTGGTGTTGCAAATAGCTCTGAAAACACATGAGATGTGAAAATATGCAATTATATCTCTTTGAAGTATCTGGTAATGTAGAAAATTCTGCAGTACCATAGGTTTTTCTGTGTTCTAAGACCCCTTGAAAAGCATTTCTCTTTGTAAGTTGGTGCATCACAGCCTTGTTAATCATTGCATTTACTCAGAATGGTCCTAGCAAGTTTTAATGAACCTTGCAGTAATAACACTTAATAATTTAAAATTTAATTTTGAATTCAGAAAAAATACCTGAATTAAAAGAGAAATGAAGATGAAAGAAAATTATTAGTTTGAAGTAAGCTACAATACGTACTGATTAATATGGAATTTAGCATTCCTGACTATCGAAAACCAGAGTTCTTGAATGTGAGAGAGATAACAGGAAAATAAACATGAGAAGATAATATGTAAAAAATGAAGGCACTTCTGAATGAACAGACTTGGAATTTATTTTTGAAGGGTGTTGGAAAAACATCACAAAATCAGACTCATACAAAAGAATAAATAGAGTTTTAATTTGTCTAGTGAAGGTCACTTTACATTTCAGGCAATTAATATTCAGGCAATTTTATATTTCCTCTTCAAAATACCGATAAACTTACTTTGTTCTGGTTCTAAAAAAACAATGCAAGGAAAATCTATTAATTAGCTTTTCTTTTACTCAAGAATAGGGCAGTGACATTACAATATTTTTGTTGTCAAACTAACAGAAAGCCTGAAAAGCATAATTATGAGACTTATTCATTAAATGAAAATTATTGCAAATTTTTTAATGAAAATCACATTTTCAGATAACACACCTCTAGATTTTTACTTTAATATTATTTGTGAAACATATTATCATTTTTTAGTTCCCTTGGATACATTTGAACATGAAAATCTAACTTTTACAATGTTTTGATTCTTACTGCTATATATATATAAAAGACCATGTGGAAAACTCTGAATGAACATAAACACTCTAAGAAGGTATTATCATTTTTTTTTCTTTTTATCTAGATCATCACAATGTGACATAGCCACTATTTTAAGTCCTCTGTGGACTTAAAATACTATATTCTTCTTATTTTCTGTCATCGTCAGTTTCTCATACAATAGTTTCATAAAGGAAAAAAAGGAAATGTGAAAATGGTACTTGCCAAAGTGATTATCATTAAAAATTCAAAAGTGTTAGCAAATTCTTTACAGTTGCCAAGTATTTAGTATTCAGAATGCATGAAGAAAGATCAGCTCAGGTGACATTTACTGGATCTCTTGTTAAAAATTGGCTTTTTTATATATGATGAGCAGACTTAAAATGCTACAGCCTTCCAGGAAGGCTGTGTTGAAACTGCAATGAAACAGTGTTACTGTTGTGTCAACAGCATGAAAAATTTAGGGTCAGACCTAGAGGATCAGCTTTGGCACATGAAATGAAATTAGAATAGAGTCACAGAAATGCATTTTTAATATGTATTTTTAATATGTATTAATATGTTAATATGTATTTATCAATTTCATATGGATATTTATGTACAATAGATAGTTTCAGGAGCTAAACCTTAAACCTTTGTTGAATTTCTGCTGTGATGTTGCCCTGAGTCAGAGAGATATTGGAAGATCCTGAGCTGCCACCTCTGTCGATGCAGCAATCTCTGCACATCAACAATGCTGCATCCAAGACAAGCCAGGCAGACTAGAAGTGGCAGAAAGGTCTGCCTGCTGTTCACATCATAGTTTTCTGATCATATGATTCCACTTCCCCTCCACCTCCCCCAGGGCAGAAGAAACAATCTTTACTCTGTTCATGCTGTTTGGGCCTGCAACTGCCTTTTCTGGTGAGAGCAGTCTAAGGATGTAAAGGAACCAAAGTACGAGCCTTTCTATTTCTTTGTGAAGCTGTCTTATGCCATCAAGTTTGGATTTTTGGAGGAAACAATAAAAGGGAGAGGAGCTACCATTCTGTGTTGTGTCTTTTAAGGGCACTGATCCAGGAGAAACTAGCCCTGATTTTTGGCTTCTGAACTAAAGAATATATCTGCATTTATCTTGAGATTGATATCAATGAGAATCCAGTTTCTTAGTTTGAGGACCTTCATTGAAAGAAAAATCTAGGTACAGATTCTTTAGAAACCCTTATTTGAAGACCCAAGCCAAGCTCATCCCTATTATATGAGTAGTAGTATAGCGATGCCCAAATGACTAGTCACATGGATCAGCGTTTAGAGGCAACACAATTTCTGCATGGCCTAGAAACTTAACTCTGGCTCCTTCAGACATAGCTAAGATCAAACAATGACCTTTAGGTACTGCAATGCCACTGTTGTAAGGGTTTATGTAAGTTCTTAGGATCACAAATCTGCAGGTTCAGGCTCAGATGCAATGCCTGAATTTTAGGTGCTCAGCTGGAACAGTATCATGCAGACCCATAAAGGACAAACAAACCCAACAAATATTGTCCTCTAACTTTACATGCATGTAAATGACTGTGTAGGTACAATGTCAATATGCTCCAGAACAAGGAAATTTGCTATAAAATTGAGGAGAACTACAGTTAAGAGTTCCTACATTTGGAGCCTACGTTTGGGGGAAAACAACTCTCCTCCACTTAGCACATTTGTTCAAAGTTGAGAGAATTTGGAGGAATGTTGCTAACTCTAATCCTAAAAGAACAAAAGAAGCTGCATGTAGCAGATACTATATTTTTATATTCAGACTAACTACAATACATAGTTAATATAGGCAAAATTTGGAAAAGATAAGAATTAGCCTTAAGTTGAAAATTCTAGAGGTGATTTTAGTGAAAGTTAGAAGACTAACAAATCTGCACTTCCCTTGGTTTCCTTTTTGGCTTAGTTCTTTGTGATTTGTTTTTTAAGATCAGAGTAAAGCAATTAATAATTTTGTCCAAAACCAGCACAGATCAATAATAATTTGCAACAAAACCAGCATAAGTTTTTATTTTAAAGTGATATTAACATTTGAATACCACAGAATCACAGAATAGCCGAATATACTGAGTTGGAAGGGATCCACAAGGATCATCGAGTCATTAACCCCTCACAGTATCATCCCCAAAAGTCACACCATGTGCCTCAGAGTATCATCCAAATATTTACTGATCTCTAGCAGGGAATACTCTACTTTTCAGAATATTAAATTTGCATTCATCATTGCTAAGTTTCGCAAATGAAGATTTGGGAAGGGAATGGCTCTACCCACATGGGTGTGTCCTTCGAGCCTGCTCAGTAGATTTTTTAGGTGAGGCACAGTGTGCGTGGAACTGGCCACACCCTTTAACTCCTGAGGTTCATCTGCCAGTGCTGAGTGAGCTGGGATGGTGACAATGAAGTCCTCAGGACTAGAATCTACAGCCCCTGGTATTCTCAGGAGGTCTCCCATCCAAGCACTGATGGGGGCTGACCCTGCTTAGCTTCCGAGATGTGATTCAAATACCTGATTATTCATAATACATATCTTTACAGCTTTCCACAGAGCTGACATAAGCTCTTCATTATTACAGTATAAAACAATTCAGTATAAAATATTCCTTTTAGTGATAACTAACCTTTAAAATTGGTAAATATAGTCATCTCAAGTAACTAAACAGTACTTTTTCCAGAGAAGAAGTGTAGAAAAGCCTGGATGACATGGAATAGTACCATCATTTTATTGCACTTCATTAATGTGAGAGTTGAACAGTGAGCCATACACTATTATGACTTCTGAGTACCACCTTGAGATTTAACAAAATAGTGTCAGCATTTCATATTATGACTTCAACTTTGGAGGTCCAACATCTTTAATAATACTTCGTCTCATTTTGTATAATTATTGGTGAGCTTATATTTTCATAGCAAACTATTGTGCTGAATGGCAGGAACCACTATATTGTAAGATGTTACCCATTAAATTCTGAGTGAGGGTTGAAGGAATAAAAGATTGTTTGATTCTATGAGTTTTTAACAGAGGTCTTTGATTTTCTCTTGAGGATTTAGGACTTGCCCTCATAAATGCTTAGGAGGGAAGAAGATGTATAGAAAACACTTCTTGGTGTGTCCTCATTGCTACGCTCTGTTATGTCTACCCACTCACTGAATATATTACCTAATTAAGTGTTTAGTAAGCTGCATCCTCCACTCCTTTTGATGTTCTTTTGATTTTTTTTCCAAATATAAGCATTCTTTTTCCTGAATGATGTCTAGAAGCCACTGAAACAAACAAATTTACATGGCTTTTCAAAAAATAATTAAAAACTATTAAAAAAATCTTTAAAGAAGGTATCATAATATGTGAAAAACATGTCCCACAGCCTTGTTAAGCAGCAGGTACTTTTGAATGTAATTTTTTTAATTGGAGAAAATGTTCTGCCATAGATTTACCGTCTGTCAAGACTTCTTTTTCTAGGCTTTGGAAGACACAGATCTAAGCACACTATTTTCAATAAAATTCCTTAAACTCATAACCTCACAAATGCAGAATGAACCTCTGAAGGTTTTTGGAAAGTGTTGAGAATGAAAGAAGAACTCTGGGAATACAAGTGGAATAAAAGCAAGGTAAGTCTACCTCTGTTATTTGGATTCCAAAACAGGAGAGTAACAAAAACTAGTCCAAACCAGAGGATGACTATGAGAGTGTGAGGCAATAATTAACAATTTGTAATATTTTAAGTCATGAGCAAATAAAAATTATTCTGGTCTTGTGTAAAGTATTTCAAAATTCTACATTGAACATAAGTCTTGGAAAAACTATTCTTAAGTTATTTTGCTGATATTATCTACTCAGGTGATTTCCATGATGGAAATCTATGGACTAAATAAATTATTACAGAAGAAATATTGCTAAATGTATATATATATATTAGTTTTCCAAAAAGTACATGCTTCATAATTCATATGGAGATTTATGTGTTTAACTTCCTATTTATTACAATATTTTAACCAAAAGCATAACCTAAATTATAGATTGAGCAGTAATCTACTTGAGATGTTCATTGGTCGTTGAAAATAATTCCATATTTATTCTTGAAAATTTTGTCATCAACTTCTTACAAAATATTATTGAACTTAAGGCGTAAGTATAACTGTTGTTAAGGACACTTCCCTGTCTGATCATTCATGAGACTTCCTGGTAGTCACACTCCCAACACCATAAACTTAACTGCTGGGAATGAACTGTTTAGGAAACTTCCTAGTCTGACTATTCACGAGATTCACTGTCAATTACACTCCCAACATCAGAGACTTTACCTGTTGGGACTGAAGGACCTTTGCCAGTGGGCAGCTCCAGTGAGCCCATGGGGACCCAACTTGACTCCTCACACAGCTTACTCAACAGTCAAACCAGGTTTTGCCACCAGTTCAGCCACAGGTTTCCCACAAGAGAATCTCAGATGTCTCCTTCCATAAAGCAATTTATTCATTGAAAGGACAGTAACACAGAAACACTCTGAGCTGGTGCCTCCGATGAGGAAACGCAACAAAGTAACCCCCAGGCTTTTATACACTCACATTCCAAACAGCTCACGTCTCTCTCTTCCCCTGAGTTCTATGTTTCTGCTGTGTTTCCCAGCATCCATCCACCTGGCTGGTGCCACTGATCTTTATGCCTCTTGTTATCCAACAAGGTTGTCAGTTCACAGCTCCTACTGTGTCTCCCTGTGTCCATTCACCTGCCTGATACTACCCATCTTTGTGCTCTTTTCTAACCAAAGAGTTGGCAGTTCCTGGCCTCTTGTCTTGGGCTCCCACCCAGAGCTCAGTCTGCATCTCAATCTGCATATCAAACTGCAACTTGCAAGCTGAGCTACCTGCACCAAATATATTCCTCAAGATTATGAAAATATTAGAGATAATTGAACATGAGGAAAACTTTCACAGTTATTTAGGTAAAATGAAAACATATGTTGATATACATATCTTAGGTCTCATAAGTGGCACCAACTGCCTGGGTTACAGTAGAAACTCTTCTACAAGCAAGTTTATTCTCTTTTTTCAGTTTATTCCCTATAAATCAGTGAATACTTAGAAAAAATGCATGACATGGTATTTGCTGTGGTAAATCTCCAAAATCAATAGAATCAATTTAGGCATGAATTGGGCCCAGTGAGTTTTATCACATAATAATAACAGCATCAACTAGGTTGGAAAAGATGTCTCAGGTCATTGAGTCCAACCTATGACATAACACCACCTTTCAACTGGACCATGGCTCTAAGTACCACATCCAATCTTTTCTTAAGAGCTTCCAGGGATGGTGATTTCACCACCATCCTGGGGAGTCCATTCCAATGCCCAATCATTCTTTCTGCGTAGAACTTCTTCCTAATGTCCAACTCACACCTCCCCTGGCACAGCTTAAGACTGTGTCCTCTTGTCCTACTGCGAGTTGGCTGGGAGAAGAGAAGCGACTGATCCCCACTTGGCTACAACCTCCTTTCAGGTAGTTGTGGAGAGTAATGTCTCTACCGAGCCTTCTCTTTCCTGGCTAAACAATCTCAGCTCCCTTAGAAGCTTCTTATAGGATATGTGTTTCAGAAAAAAGAGAAAACAACAACAACAAAACAAACAAACAAACAAAACCAAAAACAATAGCAAATTGTCCCATGCAGCACCTCATTTGGTTGGATCTACAGTCTTGGAAGCTTGACTACCCTACATTCTCCTGCAAATGGAGCTTGAGCTTGTTTGGAGGTTCTAGCAAGGGAGCACAGCTATTGTATACCCTTGACTGAAGGCTCTCCATCTGGGAGGTCATTCTCTTTGACTGAGCTCACATGGAGTGTTGAAGGAGGAATGGGACACCTGCTGAGCCAGTCAAATCAGACAAATCAACCCTGGTTATCAATGGGGTGACAGATGTCACAACCAGATTGCCCTCACATCCACATTGATCCACTGAAGTTATTGACCTAACAGAATATTGCAGTCTTCCTTTGACTGAATATTTAATAAAACACCAAAAATTGCTTCAGTATTGAATACGAATTTGAGCTGATAATTCAGTTCCTAAGGTATTAAGTGATTGTAAATAGTATATGTTACTGATTAAATCTGAGGCCTTGAGCAACAGTAATGCATGAAAGACTATGGGATAATTAATATTAAAAAGGAATCCAAGAGACTGTACTGTCTGACTGCCTGTTTGAGCAGTGGGACCAGACCCAATTGCTGAGATCTTATCACATAGATGTCAAAAATCTCAAATGACGGGAATTGCACATTTTCTTTAAGCAAACATCCACTGTTATATTGTTCTCACAGTGGAATTTTTTATCTTGTATCCAGTCAGCTCCTCTCTTGTTCTATTTTTGGTCATCACCTCTTGTTCTTATGTGGTTCATCATGAACTACATGCATGGTAGGGCACAGAACTAGATGCAACATGCTAGTTGCAGTCCACTAAGGGTCATACAGTGAGGCATAATCCCTTCCTTCATTATACTGACTTTTCCCCTCACTGTCACAGCTCATGAGTCTGGTGGCTCCTTCTTTGGTTCACGTGCTGCTGGCTCACCAGCAGCATTCCCATGGCCTCTTCCACAGAGGTGCTTCAGCCCAGAACTCCTTAGGCTACACAAAGTTTCAAGAAATTATTCCATCTCAGATATAAAAGGTATATTGGCCATTGGCTGAGAGTAATTAAAAAGATAGATAGGAATCTGATAATTTTTTCTTTTGTCTGTTTTGACTTCGATGCTCCTCAGGCCTTCTTCTTTCCACTATCTTATGTCTGTTTCTTCTGAGTTTATTTGGCAAAAATGCCATTTTAACATTTATTCTTCTCTTCAACTGTTGTTTGGATTTTCTTTCACTCAGTAATGAATTACAACCAAGAAACCATTTTATTAATTCTATGTATTTGTGTACTTGCATATGCATGTACCTGTAATTGATATGATTCCTATTGTCAAAATGTACAAGGAGAGAGTTTTTGGTTTTTTTTTTTTAGTAGTAGTAGTAGTCATAGAGAAGGGCTTTAAATTATTTTTTTTTCCATCTTCAGCTGGGTGTAAACTAATGAAAAGCTTGAGATGCTTGGGAGCGAGGAATGTGCTTTTGGAAATTTTAAATATACCCAAAAGATCATTAAACCGTGGGAATTTGTTATCTCTTAATATCTAAACTGTAATTCACTTTTTGTGTTTGAACTTCTACTGACGTTCTCAAAGACTGTAACAGAACAATTTTTTTTCAAAATCCCTAGATTATTACTTATGATTATTCTCATAAATATTCACAGTAAGTTCATTGTTGACTTCAGTGAGAGTAGAGACAGACTGCTTATTGCACATCTTTGAAACTACATCATAGTTAAACAATTCATAGAAAAGTTGCGGCTCTTAGGATAGAATAGTTTTTCCTTTGGCTTGTGTTTTTTTGGGTTGTGGGTTTTGTTTGTTTGGGTTTGGGGTTTTTTTTGAAAAAAAAAGGAGGAAAAACCACCCTCTATGTACCAAAGAAGAAATGTAATTTTGACCTTTGACTGTACCCACAACCACATGGAAGGGAGAAGCCAATTATGTAAAGAGATCCTACATTGTATTCTCCCTCAGGGAAAGCAGCTTTCAAACAAAGCCTATGTTTCAAAGCAGTCTTCCAAGCAGATATTTATGCCTCTCTCATCCTCTCCTCCAGTCCTTCTTCACCCACATCCCTGTCTTCCCCAGGTGTTATGTCAAAACAAGGGCTGTTGGCAGAGGTTAAGGTGGCAGATACTGCCATTCAGTGTGTGAGAGCGGTGAATGAAAAAATGTAACACTGGAAAAGAAGAGCTATGTTAGAGGAAAATTACATTGCCATAAGTATATAAAAATATCTATTGTAATAAAACAATTCAAAACATATTTAACTTAACCTTTTCTAAAAATACTTTCTTGATCTACATAATTTTTTCATAATTTTAATTATTTGAATTTTTTTTTTGTCTAAAAATTATAGCTATAAAATATCTGGAGTTTGGAGTTTTTTAATCTTATTTAACATACTAATTTCCAGTCCCTGGACAGGAAGTTGTTAATGAGGCTTAATGAGACAGTGACCTATTTGCTACAGCATTAAAAGAACAAAAAGACAGTATTTCAAAACTCAGTTTTTCATTCCCTTGTGACATTCCCTTTAACAGAAAAGGAAAAATTTGGTTTGGGTTTGGTTAGTTTTTTTGTTATTGTTGTTAAATTTTTTCTTAGCATACATTAGCATGTAGACTGTGATTACTGAATTTAAGACCTCAGACGGGCTCACAAGTTTTTAGATTTTCTCCTTAATTTATTTGTAGTTGTATATTTGTAGTTTCATTTGTATTTAGTTTGTTCTGCTTTGATCTGAAAATTGGTACAGATGCCCAGGCATATGTCCAACATTTACCATTTATAGGAAGAATCTTCAAAAGACAAAAGTATATGTCGTGTGTGTGTGTGTGTGTGTGTGTGTGTGTGTGTGTGTGTGTGTGTGAGTGTGTGTGTGAGTGTGTGAAAGACTGAAGTTACAGCTGTGGTGCAAAATCTTAGCTTTGAAATCTTTCTGAACATTTGAGGGAAATTTTACTAATGCATAAAGAAATGAAGTATCATAACTGTAAGTTAGCTTTTGAAAACTTTCTATGTATATCTATTCTTTGATAGGCTCATGGTAACAAAGTTTTTCAAACCCTGTAACAGATTTTTCAACATTGTCCCTTACATAACTGATAAATCAGCTTAAAACCTGCACCTACACATGTAGCTACCATTATCAATCCAATATCAACAATGTAAACTTATGAAGAAGGTAGGATAAATCACCTGATCCATAGTACCAAAAATAAACCTTCTCACAGTATATTTTGAAATCTTTTCTAAAAGGAAGAAGAATAATGAAGCAGGTGAGGAGCTTCAGTCTTTATTCTTCTTATACATGTTTATATCTAGTTTTCAGTTTCTCTGAGAGACAGGAAAAGAATGAAAACAAGCTTTTCATAAGTTGTTGTAAGAAGGTAAGAAATCATATTGGTGCTTATCTGTACCAAATCTATGAAGCTTCTAGATTCTAAAACCAAGGCCTAGTCAGAGATTTAGATAATTCTCGTATGGATGAACCACTTCTGAGCTAAATCAGCATACATACACTGCTGCTCTAAAAGGTGCTAGGACAGGTCTTAATCACCAGCTAAGGTGGTGATCCTAAAATAAGGATTAAAACGTCTGAAGGGAAAGTGCTGTTTGGTACAGGAAGGTAGAGTTTGATGTAAGGTGATGCTGGGGTAAGTTGACCTTATCGCTGCTGAGGTAAGGCTGATGTGTTGTGAGAGCTGTAAAAATATAGCTGCAGCAAATCCCTGCGACCAGTAATTTGAACAGACAGAAACCATTACTTTCCCGTGTTATTTTTTTTCCTTCGAAAAACTTTTATTTCTCTTTACTTGCAGTCTCTTTACCGTGCTTTTCTCTGTCTGTTGGTGACCAAGACTTGTCCTAGAACTTAGGAAATTAACTATAAGAGCAGCAGAGTACGTATGCTGATTTAGGTTGGAATTGATTAATCCATATGAGAATTTTCTAAAAGACCTTTTGTTCCAAATCAGATTATGTCATTAACTGAGGAAATTGTATTGCATTATGGCATCATATTTATAACTGAATTTTGAACTCAGGACTTGGAAAACAATTTCATGCTACTCTGAAAATACTGGCTTGGGAAAAGTGGCAGGAAATTAACATAAATAAAACAAATAGATGTAAAACAAGTGATGAGTATCCATTATTTTTTTAATTTAGACTACCAGTTTTAAACAGGAAATCTGGCATTTTCATGTCTGTTGCACTGGGCTCCTTAGAAATATTTCAACTTGCTGGACTATAACAAAAGAAACAAACAGAAAAGAAATTTCTCCCCAGGGAAAAAAATAAAAAAAAAAATTAAAAAAATTAAAAAAGCAAAAGTGAGAGATAAGGAAAAAAGGAAAAAAATAAGTAAATTTTGAAAAAAACCTAATTTCAGATATTAGCATTTCTGTAACAAAGTCCAAATTATGGCTTAGATTTCTAAAAGGAAAATACAACAGAGAATCAAGCCCTCATGCATGTATTCAACTCTTCATTATTCAGTGAGCTGAAATACTCCTGACCCCAAATGATGAAGGTATGGAGGTCACTGCAGAAACTTTCCAGTTCTCCATAATGAGTTAGTTCAGGGTCAGCTGAGCTTATTAACTCTGGCTCTGCTCTTTCCTCGCTAGACTCAGTGTGGCTGCTCTGAAACCTCAGTGAGTCTCTGCACCTGAGTATTCCAGCAGCAGGGTTTATCAGGTTGAGCAGAGAAGTAGGCTGGAGGTGGAGGTCCCTTGGGGCTGACAGTCTGATAACCCTTCTGCAACTGCAGGATCAGCGGATCTGTGTAGTAGACATGTCTAGAGACAAGTCTACCTGAACTTGGTGTCCTTCTGACTAAAATTACTGAAATGTCTCTGAAGCACAGAGACATTTCACATATTTAAAAAGCAGGCTGCCTTTAGCACCAGAAAGTCTATGTTTGGTTTGTATGGTGTTTACCTCATCTAATAATACTGCCTGGCCCAAGCAGTCCTTGTAGCTCGAGAATGGCTAAAAAATTATATCAAATTTTACATAAATGTATGTTTCTTTGAATATAAAAGCTTTCAGATGCAGAGTGATACATTATAAACAATTGAGCCCATTCTAGAAAATGTGTTCAAAAACGTTTCTCTTCAGAACAGAGATTAGGCATATGACTAAATTGAATTTGTTCTGATAAAATTCCTCAAAAGGGAGTATTTTTTCCTTAGGATTTAAATGTTGAACGTAAAATCATGGAATCACAGAATCCTTACAGTTGGAAAAGACATCTGAGATCAAGTCCAACCGTTAACCTTGCACTGATGTGTTCACCACTAAATCATATCACCCTGGGCCACAGCTATATGGCTTCATGTTTCAACATCTATTAAAATTCAGCCATCATATTTCAATTCTTCAGCTATAATTTAAGAGTCATAGTATCCTTAATAAATAATGACACAGACAAGGGGGTGGACAACTTACGTGGTGCAGGATGGAGCCTTTTTCGTGGGGGAAAAGCAGTCTCTCTCTCTCTCTCTCTCTCCCTCTCTCTCTCTCTCTCTCTCTCTCCTTGTCCTTTATTAAAAAGCTGGGAGTTGATGATTGGGGATAATTCCCAGGAATCTCCTTGCAGTCCAAGTCTTTCCCCAGGAAGAAAAGGTCTGCAGTGTGTCCTGAAGCAGCTGTGACTCTCCTCTCTCTCTCTCTCTGAAGCTCAGCGTGCCCAGAGATGGAGGGAGGAAAGCAAGGGTGCAGAGCCAGGAAAAGCTCTCACCAGCTTAGCAAACAACGGCTCTTTTCCTGCAGCTGCCCAATCCCGAAAGTCAAGCCAACACATGGGAGAAAAACCTCTCCCACCCTCAGTTGCTGGGGTTCTGTTTCTCCCCTCCATCCCCCCATTCAGTTGGAATCTGAAGTCATAAGCCACTCTTTTGTGTTCAGTCCTGGCACTTCAATGCCCAAACCTGATTGACTATGAAGAAATATTTCTGAAGATCAGCCATTAGTAGATCTAAAGACTGTGTGTAAGAATCAAAGACCGAGGCAAGAAAGTGAACCTCATAGTTCCTGTCTACTACAGGCCCCTGATCAAGGGGAGCCTATTGATGAAGCCTTCTTGCTCCACGTACAGGAGATATTGCACTCGCAGGTTCTTATCCTCTTGAGGGACTTCAACTACTTTAAAAGTAGTAGCTGTAGGCAATCCAGAAGTCTCCTGGAATGCATGGGGGATAACTTCTTGAGCCAGGTAATAGATAATCCAACCAGAGGGGATGCAATATGGATCTGATGGTCACCAATGTAAATGAGTTAATTGGGAACATAAAGATTGGATACAGACTGGGCTGTAGTGATCATGCACTGGCAGAGTTCGTAACTCTGAGGCATATGGGTCAGGTAAGGAGTAAAATTAGGCTCCTGAACAGACTTCCAGGTCTTCCAGGTCTTTAAAGAAGTAGCCAGTAGGACTCCCTGGGAGACTGCCCTCAGGGTCAAGAGAGTGGAACAAAGATGGCAGATCTTTTAGGAAGTCATCCATAGAGCACAATAGCTAGCAATTCCCAGGAGCAAAAAATGGGGCAAGGAAGGCAGGAGACCAGCATGGCTGAGTATGGAACTGCTGGTCAAGCTAGGGAAAGAAGCAAATGCACAGGCAATGGGAACAAGGACAGGTAACCTGCAAAGGTTGTAGAGAGTTGTAGGGGTGTGGTGAGGAAGGCCAAGGCAAAGTTGGAACTGAACCTGCCAAGAGATGCAAAGTTTAACAGGAAGGGCTTCTATTGGTATGTCATCCAGAAAATGAAGGTCAAAAAACTCTGCAACACTTGATAAAAAATGCTGTCAGACTGGTAACCATGGACAAGGAAAAGGCTGAGGTACTCAAGAACATTTTTGCCTCAGTCTTCAATGGCAATCTCTCCTCCTACACCTTTCAAGTGGATAAACAGCAGGATGGGGACTAAGGAAGCAGAGAGCCTCCCACTGTAAGTAAAGATCAACTTCCCCGCCACCTGAGGAACCAGAACATACATAAGCTTCTGGGATTCAATGAGATGGGAAACATGGTACCCATCTTTAAAAAGGATAGGAAAGAGGAGCCTGGGAGCAGTCAGCCTCAACTCTGTACCTAGGAATATCATGGAATAGATCCTTCTAGCAGCTATGTTAAGCCTCACAGAGAACAGGAAGATGATTCAGGACAACTATCATGGTTTCACAAAGGGCAAGTGAAGGGGAGGTTTGGCCTCTGCCCCTGAATTGCACGGCCCACATTAGGAGTTGACAGGTTGGCAAGGTCAGGGTGACTTTGGAGCAGCCTGAAGAAGAAGTAAATGACTCCTGACAACAGGTAAACAATGTCAGGTTGGTGCCAGAGGTGGGCTGCTTGGCGTGTGATCACCTCGTGCAACCTGACTCCCAGCCACTGGGAGCAGCCCCCCGCCGCATGAACAAACCCCTTGGACCTATCCGAAGCTGTCCCCATTCGCATGTACCCCTCCAAAACCCTATATAAGTTTGTTTATGCCCCCAATAAAGGGTCTGACTGTTATTGCTTTTAATCTTTTGGAGCCTGGACCCTATCTCTATGAGAAGACAGCCAGGTATCTGGACGCTGAACCCGGGGTTACGTCGGGGCTAGCAGTGGGGGCACCGGGAAAAACCTCTCGTAACAACGCAGTGCAGCTTTTTCCCTACAGGCAAGTCCTGTCTGACCAATCTAGTGACCTTCTATGTGGACAAGAGAAGGGCTCCAGATGCCACTTATCTGTAAAGCCTATACCATGGTCCCCTATAACAACCTTCTCTCTATATTGGAGAGAGATTGATAGAATGGGTGGACTGTTTGGGGGATAAGGAATTGCTTGCACAGTCACATCCAGTGGGTAGTGGTCAACAGCTTAGGGTTCTGATAGATGTTAGTGACAAGTGGTGTCCTTTGGGGGTCTATATTGGGACTACTGCTGTTAAATATCTTCATTAATGACATAGATTATGTCATTAGTATGTTTAATATATTGAATGTCATAACTTCATTTAACATCAGGTAATGTATGTAATATCATAATGTCATTATGTAATTAACATCATTAATGACACGGGATCAAGTGGACCCTCAACAATTTTTCAGATGACACCAAGCTGAGCTGTGCAGTTGATACACCTGAAGGATGGGGTGCCATCCAGAGGGACCTGCACAAGCTCAAGAAGGGCCTGTGGGAATCAGTTTTAACAAGGTCAAGTGAAAGGTGCTGCAGCTGGGTCAGGGCAACCCTGGGTATCAGTACAGGCTGGGGGTTGAGTAGACTAATACCAGCTCTGCTAAGAAGGGCTTTGCGGTGCTGGTGGGTGAGAGGCTGGACATGTCCTGGCAATGTGGGCTCACAGCCCAGAAAGCCAGTTGTATCCCAAGCTGCACCAAAATAAGTGTGGCCAGCTATTCAAGGGAAGGGATCATGTCTTTCTACTCCACTCTGGTGAGATCCCACCTGGAGTACTTCGTCTAGCTCTGGGGACCCCAGGACCAGAAGGATATCATGTGTTGAAGATGATTCCACCAAGATGATTGGAGGAATCACGTCTTCTATGAGGAAAGGCTCAGAGAACTGGGATTGTTCAGCCTGGAAAAGAGGTTTCAGGGTGACCTAATTGTGGCCTGCCAGTACCTGAACAGAGTCTACAGGAAAGACAGAGAGAGATTATTAACAATAGTGTGTAGTGACAGGGCAAGGGCATATGGCTTCAAAGAAGTTAGGTTAAAATTGGAAAAAAAATAGATTAGGAAGAAATTCCTTACTTGGAAGGTGGTGAAGTACTGGAACAGGTTGCCCATAGAAGCTGTGGATTCGCCATTCCTGGAAGTGTTCAAGGTCAGGTTGGATGAGGCTCTGTGAAAGGTGTCCCTGCCCAGAGTAGGGGGGTTGGAAGTAAATTATCTTTAAAGTTCTTCCAACCCAGGTCATTTTATGATTCTATGACTTCAAATAGTTGATTACTGCCATTTTTTTTTCACAGAGCAGGGATTCAATATAAAAATCAGTTACACCAAGGTGGTATATGACATTATCAAAAAATTCTTCAAATACATTTGGACAGACATGAATTTCCAGTTGTTTGCAAAATGGTAACTGTGAGTGAAAATATTTGTATATTACATTTCAGTGAGATGCATTAATAGAAATTCATTTCATACAAGAATCTATTTACCCCAGACATCAGTGTATGCCATTATATTTTTACTGATAAGAAAGAATAAAAAGCAAATTTTCTGTAAGACTTGAATCTATGGATGTAAAAAAATTCCTTCATTTAAATGACTGAAACACATTGTAGATAACATTTATATATCAGTGTTGAAACTTTAACACTTGATCTGTTTAGTGCAGATGACTTACTTGGCTTTGTTTTCTGAAGAGCTTTCCATACTGTTCTAGCTCAAGGAGGAAAGTTTTGGATACATTCTGAAGCATGACTTCCAGGAAAAGCTAGAAATAGCTCTCTGCTTTAAAAAATTCCTTTGAAATAAATTTACACCTTAGAACAGAAGATTTTTGAATAGTCAGTAAGTTAACTCAGGATAAGGGTTTCTTCTTAGTGCATTGGACATTGGAAAAAGGCAGCCCAAAGCAAGATGCTTTGTACTGTGCCATTCACACAAAACTTCCAGTTCTGTTTCTCTAGAATTCTATTTGTGGGGGTTTTATTAGTACTATCATACCTAAAAAGTAAAATATCATAAATCCTCAGATAATACTGCACTATAATTTTCCACATGAACAGAATAAAACAAATTCAAAATCATCCTTCTAGGTGTTTCTCTATATATCAAGATATAATGGGATTATAAAGCAATCAGTAGCACAAAATGCTGCAGATAAAATATGTCAAAGAACAACAATATCACCTTTAAAAGAAAATATAATATTTCTCAAAATAGCTGATATGTGACAGTATTTATTCTAGAGAGCACATAGCATTTAACGTAAAGAGCATTCAAAGTATTTGTTGGCTTAGCATTTTTCCCTGCATGAGAAATCACCTTAAGGGCCAAAAATCCTTGCATATGGATATCAGAAATAATCTTTAGCTCGGGAAAGGTGATAGCAACAAGCCTGTATCTTACACATAGTAAAAAACTGTGTTCCAGAGTTAAAACTATATGCAGTATGTACAGCCCTGAGAGTGAAATAAGAAAACAGTCAATACTTGACTGAATATATCTTAAGCATGCTTATCTAAGAAATTGTTATAAATTCTAAAATTTCTGAAGCTTTAGAATGCAGCTGAACCACAATAATTCAATTCCTCCAGGAATTCTTCATCTCTGAGAGAAAAAAACCCAACCAACCAACTAAGCAAATAAACAAACAAAAAACCTCTACAGTTCAAAATTATTCTTGAAAGAAACTCTTGAAGAGTACTGAGTAAATGGGTGATTAGGGAGTTCACTAGACATAATGGAGAAATTCTCAGAACCTATTTTGCTCAGTTGAGAGTAATATTTCTCAGATCAGATCAATGAAACAGGAAGAAAAGAAAAAGGACATTTCATGTGAATGTCCAAAGCAAAATGTAACTTTGGGTAAAGGAGACACTTTCATCTTCCTTTCACATATTAAATTAGAAAAACTTTCCCTATGGATCAATAAGTAAATGTTCAACATCCAAAAATAAAATGAAAATTTAGTTAAATTGAGTTCTACATAATAAAAACCCTCAATGTTTCCTCTAGTGATCCTTCAAGTTATGTGGTGTATAGTAAGACAAACCTGTTTTGATTCTCAGGCATAAGTAACTAGGCAGGTGAGGAATATGTCAATTGATTTCACACAGATAGAAAGACATGGAAAAGAGAGGAGGGATAGAATGAAATTGAAAGAGAGACGGATGAAGCAGAAGATAGTCACCACATGTGGTATTCCCATTGATCCCTCTTTGTTATAGGCACCTGAGGCGTTGGCTAGATAAATCAGCGTTTATTTTATTT
>JAWWLZ010000139.1:42523587-42565971 GCA_035041345.1 Poliocrania exsul
TACATTTACACAAATACAACAAAGTAAAAATATTATTTGGTTAGTTTTTAGCAAATTAATAAATTCATCTATCACATCTTCATCTTGGACTTCTTGGTGGTGGCTGTCCTGAAGTATTTCACAACTTTTCACTATTTATATATTTTAGCAAACAAAGGAATTAATGCTCATTATCTGCACAGTCCTCTAATGTTAATTAGTCCACATGTTCAGTCTTTCTTTTCTTTGGAGTCACAGGATTTCTTGGGTCAGTGGGCTATGAGTCAATGGCCATGATCTCCTCCTGCTGGAATTACCTTTTACCAAGTAGGAGCTGATTTTAGTGCAATTGCTGAATAGGTTTTCCTTGTGACCTATAAATTTGGCATTCTTTGTGTCCATTATCCATGATACATTCTTATCCCTGAGGTTTTTTAACCTTCCCATAGGCCTGAGATAACAGCCAGACAACAGTGCCACCTTTATCTTATCTGCAGTTCAAGAGTGAGATATCTGTGGCAGCATCAGGGGTCATTGGTGGTTGCAGATGCCATCTGTCCCATAACTTGGGGTGTTGTTTGTTTGATTGGTGATATGCAGATGAGCAGTTGCTTCTTTACAGAGTTTGTCACAGTGGGATTTTTGTCTGGATGTGTTACCCAGGAAGTGCTAACCCAATCTTGTCTCCGACAGGCCTAAAGTTAGTGCCATCCTGTCACTCCCTTCTGTGATCACCTCATGGCAAAATCCTTCTGTGGCCTTAATAGTGCTTGAGATAGGCACCTGAGCAATTTATGTCCTTACAATGGTTACTTTTCCTTATTAGTAAATCAAGGTTGGTTACGGTCTTTTACAAGAAAGAGCTTGGAAAAAGCATTAAAACTATACTTTCTTAGCCAAAAATGAAATGGAATATGAAAAAAAGTAGTGATAAAAGGCAAATGCTCAATTAATATGATTAGGAAGTGTAGGCTACTGCCACATTTACTGAGATAAGTGTAGAGTGTGAGAAATTTAAGAAATGTAAGCTGTTTCATAAAGAGCTTTTTCTGGTTCCTTTGAAACATAAAGTAGTAATCGAATTTCTATTTTAAATCTAGTCCATGAAATAAGAAGGAAACATGAGGCAAGGGCAAATGTAACTAAACTTGAAATATAGAGGATGGGAAAGAGTTGCATTTTTTAGTAAGCAATAATTGCAAGGTCTTGATATGCCTGCAACTTGGCTTAGGCTCTACACTTAGGTAAGTCATAGGTGTTTCTGCCTTATGGGTCTACCAAAAGAGAAAGGCTAACTGGAATAAACTTTCTTTTTCTTAGGTTTTGCTATCAGTTCTGTCATGACCAATACCATTGAATAAGCTTACTAGTAGAAGAAGCCTTTTGATAAGATCAAATTTTATTTGTTTTCTTCCTGAGACAGGTCATGCCAACACAGACAACAGTGAGACCTACTAGAGTGACAAGCAAGACAAATTAGTCATATGGAGCCTGCAGAAGCTCCTCCTGATATCCTTAGCTACTGTGCGTACTGCTGCATCATGGTGCTGTCTGCAATGTCTTACTTTCCTTAAAGTAAAGAAGGCAATTAAATAGTATTTAGAGGAGCATTTTAAAATGTAGATTATAACAGTAAAAAGAAGATAGCTGCAAGTCAGTTCAGGCAGTGGAGATTGGAGAACACTGAAATCTGGACTAGTTTCTGCTTTCTGATAAAGGCAATCTTAGTTGCCTCTTAGGACCAAATTCAAGAGAAAATTAAGAGAATTAATTCAAACCATATAAGAATGTTACACAGAGGAATACTTGCATGAATGCTGGTTTGGTTTTTTTTCCTTTCAATTAATTTCCTTTTTAGATAGCTATGTGATGTCTGAGTCTAACGTTATTAGTTGAAATAAGATATGAAAGCAGAGTCATTGCATCTAGTAATAACTCTGCCTTCCAGCTCTTTTGGCAAATGAAAAAAAAAAAAAGCAGCATGAATTAAATCTGGACTGTTCCCTTCATAACTGTAAATTAAACAATTCTGATGAAGTGCAGATACCAAAAACACAGATGAAGCATATTCTGGGCTGATGTCACATACCTACCATCTCTGCCAAAATGAATATATACAAAGATGCTTATCTTAATTTATGAAGAAAACTAAAATTAAGTAACTACAGAAAGATTAGGAATTAAAGTGTTAAGATGAGGTCCAAACATTCATAAAGTGATAGAATATGTGTTCTGCATATTCTAAGATCTTGGGCTTTTGCTGATAGCTTTCTGATTTATTGATTGTTGTCCAAAGATTCCACTGAAGAAACAGGTAGCTGACCTGAATATAAAAACAGAGGACAAAGAGTGATACTATTTACAGAGGTAAATCTAGGACAGGTTAAAAGACCAATTTGCCTTACTTTAGATACAAACTAATGAAAAATAGGCAAAAATAAGTCTTAAGGAGCATTTATTGTTTTGATGCCTAAGGATTTTAATGTGTTTTATAGATTTTCATAGAGTTATAAAAGTTGAATAAGTTTTCCTAAGTCTCTCACATTTTAAGCAGCATTTGGAAGTTACTGAACATTTTGTCACCCATTTCTGAAATTTTGTTAGACACACATTACCAAGGACATGCTGTTTTGAACAACACCTGCAAGAACTCTGACTGAAATCATAAGATAACATGTAGTCAAAACATCAGAGTAAGCTCAGAGCCCTTGGAGGAGCTCCAGGGGGTTGTTCTGAGCAGTTCTCAGGGTGGGGCACCAGGGGAAAATGGTATAAAAATGGTTGGGTATAATCATCAAATTTGTTAATTACTGAAAGTTATAAAAACTGTAACATGTGTGTACTTTTATTGTACACCTAGAACCTTCTAATAAAGGAGCTACTTTATCCCTATTAATACTGTTTTCAAAGCCTTTCCCAGGATAAGGCATCAGTTTTAAATATAATTCCCTCCTGCTAAGGAGGGGGAGAGAAAAAAAAACCCTCTAAACGCATTCTCAATTTAAAGTGAAAGAGAACAACTCTGTTCTTTTCTTTCCCATTAAAATAATTGATCTCATTTCTGTGTAATTGGTTACGTCATTATAATACCATTATAGTACAATAATGCTATTCTATGGAAGAACAATATTGTTTTATGATTTAGGAAATTCAGAATTGCTAAAGAAATAAGGACATTAGAAAGGCATAAACAAGTAATAGTCTTAGGATGGAATTTCCATATGATCTTGGCGCTGTTTAGGAACATCATGAGGGAAGATGCAAATAAAAATGATATCAAATACTCAGGTGTGGGAAGGCAGAGTGATGAGCAGTAGAGAAACGAACAGAGGAAATTCTCAGGAGTTCATAATAGGTCATATTACTACTGCAAAGCACAAGGACTTAGTTACCTGTTACTACATGATAACTGCTGGCTTCTTATCTGTCTGCTTCCAAATGGACCCTTCATTTACTGAGCGCTTCAGTCCACAGAGATAGATTGCTGCTTAGTTAGGATTTTGCAGCAACTTTCTCAGCAGAAGGTGTGTTTGACCTATCTGACTTTATACATGCAGCCAAAAGATTAAGACTTTCCATAGGTGCAGTGAATCTCACCTGTAGTTGCATTTTGTATCCATATTTTCAATCATATGGTGCTTTAATCTTCAGCCAAACTGTTCTCTGATTTAGGGAAGGCAAACTATTTTCAGTTCACCTCTGGAGTTACGTACAGTGTTCAGTTTCCTTCTTGACTCGAATAGAGTCCAGTATATTACTATATTTTGTGAATTGACTTCCTATCAATGTGTTTCTCAGACACTACTTTTCCCCAAAGGCACCATGATTAATTATTTGATGCTTTATTTATACTACAGGCATGTAAAGGAAGACAGAAATGCTATCTTTTAACACTTGCATTCTAAGATTATGGAAAGACAGTAAAAGTAACAGGATGTGAGTTTATATGCATTTGGAATTAGAATATATATTATGCAATATAATAGAGAATTTGATTGTGAAATGGTATTAATTAGAATTAAAGAAGCAAATCCAACCAATTGGAAATGTTTAGTTAAACTAAAGGGAGTTTTGAGAAAAAGGAGAAATTTCTCAACCAGTTATGTCATGATATATACATTTTACATCCAATGAGGACGGTCCTGTGGTGTAATGGATAGCCCTCTGGACTCTGAATCCCAAGGACCTGAGTTTGAGTTCCAGTGGGCACCGCCCCCTGGCAATTCAATGCCTCCCTGCCATCTGATCCTGTCAGATCTCGGATGCTCAGCAGGGTCAGCCCTGGTTAGTACCGGATGCTGTGACAGTCCTGAGGACTTCACTGTCACTGTCCAAGCTAGCTTGGCTGTGGCAAATGGACCCTTAGGACTTAAAAGATGGGACTAGTTCTGCACACGCTGTGCCTCAACTAAAATAATCCACTGCACAGGTTGGAAGGGCACATCGACATGGGGAGAGCCCTTCCCAAATCTTCGTTCACGAAGTCTGGCCATACAATATACAATATATCTAATGAGAAAACATATGTCAATGTCCTGCCTGCTCAAAAAAAGATAGCATGACATTTTGGATTCAAAAGAAAGAAAGAAGGAAAAAAAAAAGAAAAAAAAAAAGAAAAAAAGCTGATGAGACCCTAAGGAAAGAAAGTTGGCAACAGCCAAATATAGGATTGGAGGCTCAAGGAGTGCTTAGTCTTAGCTTGTCTCCAGGACTTAAAAATACCTCATAAGTGGTGGGCTGAACATGATTTGTCTTCAAGTCTGAATAAGAAAAAACCCACCAAAGTAATTTCTATAAGCATATCCTTCCTGGATATAGGTGACAGGCAAGGTGTCCTGAAGATGAAGAATCATGTTATCTCATTTATATTAACTTCAAGGAAAGGAAGAAGCAAGAGCAGCTGAACATTAATAGAGGAAGAAGTCTAAGACTATAGCTGGGGTACTGCACATGTAGATTGGGAAGGAACAGTCATGACTACATACAAAATGAAACAGCTGTGAGCCTTTTCTGCCCACACCTGCCACTGGTGTTGTTAGAATTACTGTGTCAATGCATGGAGTTTTCTACTCTTTGCCATTAGAAGAGTAGAAGACATTCCTGTGTTAAGCAGTATGCATGGTTCCAGGTCCAGAGAGAGTGGAATGTAAGGAAGACTTGGAATAATCACGCTGTCTTTGGCTAAATTTGTATTGCTCTTAATACAACAATGCTCTTTGTCTGTGGGTATAGATTGGTCCTGAGCTGAAACTCATTATGAAATTTTTATGGTAAACTATGTTCTCCCTTGCTGTCTAGTTGAAGAACAGTGTACAGAATATGCATAAAATGACTCTGCAACATTTCATAGGAGGAAGTGGCTGAGTTGAAGAGAAATCTGTGACCTGTTACAGGAATAACAATTTTTGCCTACCTTTGAATTTCTGTGTTCTGGTGAGAAGTAGAATGGTCACAATAACAGCTCTGAACAGATCTGTGAAGCAGTTAATAAGAGAATTGTTTAAAGAACATGAAGTATGACTGCCTTCTTCAAAATCCAGAAAGGCTGGAAATGTCATTGAAAGCAAGGCTCATCTCATGAGACACTCAGTCAGGTGCTGCATCCTAATCAAAGTTCAAAGAACAACACTTATGAGGTTTGGCTGACACTAATACTAAATATTCTTAATTACTGTGTTATTAAAATTTCTTTTAAGTATCCTTTGATTTCTAATACCATTAGAATAGAAAGTATCTAGTAAGTTTCCAACTCTATCTTTCAGAAATTTCAAAGGGCTATTATATAAGAGATAGCTGATTCATCCAACAATGAAGTAAAAATGCAATGCATAAATCCGGACTTCAAATAAATCTGATGCCCTAATTCTTTATCAAAGGTACATTATGAAGCAGAAGTAGGTGTTTAATTATAACGTTTTCACCACTATTAAGGTTAAAGATTCAAATGCAAACATGAACTGGAAATACATTTTTTTTTACCTCCGCTTATTTTGTTTTCAGTAATACAATTATATTAATACCTTTCCTACAACAATATATATTTAAGGTAGTAGTATGAAACACACACATAAAGTACACTTTGATGTGGCTACATTAATTACCAGCACCATGCCTGTGAAGGAGGGATGTAAAAGTGATAGATTGTGTAACTTTTCTGTTATTCTGTTCATCTTTGCTATGCTTTGATTTGTGCTAGAATTTCTTTGTAAAAGCACAGGTATAAACTGGATTTTTTTGAATGCTCTTTACTTAGTAAAATGCTATTAGCAATATATGTTCTGATTGTGGAAATTCATATCTTAGAATGGCAATCTGGGCCATTGAAGCTGCACTGTTTTCTACAAGATTTAGTTATTTTTTTCTTAGAGTACCTTTTATATCAAACATACATTGCCTGAACCCACATAGTGGAAGTTTTCTCTACCCAGTACTTCAGAATTCATTAGGCTTCCTAAGTTATCTTGGCATACAAAAGGAGAGAGCCTTCCAAAGGTGCAATACATGGAATGAATCATTTATCTGCAAAGCAAATGAGCTGAGAATATAGGTCATCAAAAATATTCAGCAAATATTCATTACTTTGTTGTGAATTTTCAATATCAGTATATTGTATGGTTAGATTTGTTATAGTTCTACTATTTTTTGTATGTATGTATAAAATGTATTTGTCTTTGTAATGGACTTTTTGTGACAGCAATGGGGTTGCATAATATCACCTGATGCTTGTTATCTCAGTATTGCATGATATGTATATATTACATGTAAACTTCATCATAATTAATAATAGCTTAGACAGAGGTTCTGTACATAATATATACAGAATCTTAACTGTTCTATGTATAATATACTGGAAATCTTAATTGGCTTCTATTCTGTTTTGCAGAATAAATAAATCCTGCCTGCTGAAAATAAAAAAAAAAAAAATCGTCAACTGCTGTTTGAACCTGTATCTGGTTTCTGAACTCTCTAAAGTTAAGGCAAGAAATTGTATCCTGCCCTGCCTCCAGCACTTGTGTCCCCTTGTTTACACATCTGTAATACACAAATATAATTGCAAATAACAGAGACATGCTCAAGCTAGCCTGGATGGGCTACTTCAGCCACATACCTGTGAAGCAGCACATACTGAACCCTTTGGAGCTGTAACTACACTTGCTATTGGGAATTACATTGATTGTGGTGTATCTTTACAGGCTGCACACAGCATTGTATGCACACACTGTGTTAAACATACACATTCACTTAATATGGCCTTTCATCTTTACTGGGAAATAGCAACTACAGGTAACTAGAGTTGTTTAGATACCTAAATCTGTGATAACTCTGTTGACCTATATAAAGGTGTATTGAGAGGTGTAGAAGAATTCAGGATTTATAAGAGAAAAAATGGTTTGAAGCATTCTGACCTCTGAATTTATTTCCATTCTATGCAGTTTTTGATCAAATATATGGAGATATTCCCAATGGGAACAAATAATATTCCAGTTTATTCTGTGTAGTTTGTTAGTTGTAGAGCTGGTTCTGAAATAGCTTGTAATGTACTTTTAAAATTAATATCAAACAACTAATTAGACCCTCCTTTTTCTGAGAGGCAGTATTATTTCTATCATGTGACATTTATAAAAGACTGAATTGTGGTATCTAATCTACCACCTGTGTCTAACAAGATTTTAATGTCTTACATTCCTCACTGTTTGCTCCAAGATCTTGGACATGAATAAGGGGAAGAAAGCCTAAGGTCATCATTCCTCATTAGATGGCTCGCAGATTCCACTCACCATTTGTTTAATAAACTGATTCTTGTAACTCAATCAAATTTACTAGGATCAAGAAAATACTTTTGACTCAAATTATCTTAGTTCAGGTGCATTCTATTTCTTTGTGGTTGTTTATGAAATGGCAAATTTGTACTGAAGAAAACAAAGGTCAATAAAGAGTGCTTTCATTGAACTGATGGTACAAAAAAGACTGCACTTATGGTTTCAAATTATTCTGGAAGTCTATCTCATAGAAAGTCTTGATTTATTTGTAGGAAAAACACAAAACCATAGAAGTTTTCTTTATTTTTACCTTAATTCATTCAATGGATCATGTTTTTCTCTGTAAGCTTGCTGGGTTTTTTAGTGAAATGCTTTCCTCTACTGCTATGTCTGAAATATATGATAGAAACATTTGAAAATAGAAATTTCAGTTTTAATGTTTCTTTGTGAAAAAATGCAAGCAAAATTTCTTTGTGAAGGACTGCTACTGAATCAAGAAAAGATGTATCAGTCTCATTGTTACATCCTGTTCATTCAACTTTGTAAAAAAATTAATTGGATATACTCTTCTTCTAATATGAGCCTCATACTCCATCTAAGCATTAAGGTAACAAATTTAACACTCTTCACATGATGAATTGACAGTTTGGTTAAAAATATACTTTCCCCTTCCTTTCTCATGTTCAATGTGCAAAATTCTGAATATTCCTCATATGCTGTTAATATCACACTTTTTAGATATTTTGAAGTTTCCTATCCAGATTCTTTTTACTTTTATATTTTGCTATTTTTTTAATGACAAAACTGTTAATTTTCTCTAAGTTCAAGCCTTATTTGAATTTTCATGTACCATATCAATCTTATTCTATTAAATATCTTTTCATGTAACAACAGTACCTAAAAAAAGAGAATGCATAAATATTTTCCCTGCTAGTTAGAGATTTGCTACCTAACCTATCTTAACACTTGAAACAGTGAAAAGTAAATGTCAATATCCATTAATCCACAAGCAAAATTATATAAAACAGGGAAAAGGACACATTTTAAGGTATTATTTTCTCTAAGTTATGCAACTCCTAGTATGAAAAAGCTCAGATACATTTTTAATGCCTGAAATTAAGTGAGGGTTCACTGCAGGCTTCCATTACATTTGCCAGCAAGAGAGAATGCATGGGATTTCTTTCTCTTTTCATCTCAGATACAGCACTAAATCAAGTCTTGTTTTAACCAACTAACTAAGAGAAAGTATGACCTGGTTGTCATGGTTACCTCTCTGTGTTAGACCTGTCACTGACTGAACCATTAAGAGTAATTCTACTAATACACAGATGGACTTGACTACCCCTTATTTTAGTTTAGCAATAATAAAAATCTTAAAGGCAAATGGAGCCTTATATTGTCCTTTTATTGTTGTACTTTTCATACTGACAGATTGTTGTTTATAATAATAATGACACATAAAACTTTATGATCATCTTCACTATCTTTATATTGGTTTATCAGAAAATTTAACAGGCTTCAGAATAAGTGGACTGAAATCAATAAGGGTATGATCTGAGCTTATGTAGTACACATAATATGTAGCATGTAGCAGCTTTGCTCTCCAGAAAGAAGTTACTCCTTCTTCTACAGCAAGAAGCAGAATGCCTTAAAATGAATTAATATAAAATAAAAAATAATAGGGAACATCACAAATTAATTTAATTGACCTTCAGGTTTTCACAATAAAATATTCACTTTTAATAATATATATCTTCAAAAGGGCAAATTTTGACTTGCAGTAATTAAGATAACTTAAAAGTGCTTCTCCTCATCTGTATCTTTTATTCCATTACCAGCAGAAAATCTGGCAGTTACAGAATATCAAAACAAATTATTCTTGAGATAAGTAGCTTACATAATAGTGTGTCATTAACTGCATTTCCTTCCAAAGCTTCTTATTCTGTTGAATCTTTCTATGGGGTACGGTCCAAAAAATGCTCACAGCATTCCATTTTTTCATTAGAATGTTCTATCTAGAATTAATATAGCACAAAATATAGGCATATGTAGTGATACAAGCTCCATTCCTACCTGTATATGAAGGAAAACTCCATTAACTGCATGGTCTACTGAGGAAAGAAACATCCTTAAATAAAATTTATGTAGTGCCAGTCAATAGGGTAAGAGCTATGGATGTGTAAGGGTTGAGATTACTTAATCAAACTGGAAAAGAAAAATGCCTTCTATAAGATCAGGAAGAAGGAAGGAAAATGTTATCTGGGAATTTTTCTGGTCCTCACTCCTAACTTGGAAGAATCTAATAGCAAAATGACTAAGATAGCAGGAGGCAGAGTTCCCTTGTCCTGGCTTAAAGCACCCTTTTTCTTCTCCTTTGTGCCCTGCACTGAAGGTACTGCTGAAACTGAAGGTTTCAGCTGATTATATCAAGCCTATGCAACAGACAATTTGCCCAAAGGCAGACATTTGCTCTGGACCAGGTTGTAACATCCAAGACTCAGGCCATGAGCTCATGGAGGGGCTTTTAAGTCAAAAAGATACAAGGTCTCAAAATCCACTGACTGATTTACTAAGAGCACCTTCAGTTCTTTTATACTTTGAGGCCATGCACAGGAAAAATGCTATGACGCTTCCCATGGGGTCAAAATAGCCCACTTTTTCTGACAAACTTCAGAAAATAAGGGAACTTGACAGAAGTTTAAAGCAAAAAATCAACATAATGCATTTCAAAAATCATTCACTTTGCAAATCCATACCTATCCAGATTTAAGCTACGAAATATCATGAAAAGGAAATTAGAAGACATAAGAAAGAGAGAGACAGAATTTTAGCTACTGCCTTATACCCAGAGTAGAATGAGCTACCAGAAATCCAAGAACAAGGCCACAGCTGCGTGGATGCCACATGCTGTTGGTTTTGTTTGCACTGGATTCCTGTGGCCACCTCCCCCCAGATGAGGCTTTTGGTCTGCCAGCCATTATGGATCTGGGTTAGGGGCTGCAGGGGTTGTGGTGTGGTGCAGTGCTCCAAGTGTGCCAGTGACTGACAGTTGCACTGGAGGCTCTCAAGGAGGAAGAGTTATGGGGAGGTAGAGCACAATTCCACCTTGGTAGAACCTGATCTGCCCACTTCCACACAACAGAGTGGTTTTGAACTGTTGTTTTCAATCCCTCACACAAGTATGGGCTTTTTTGTCATATGGGTCATGACACACTAAGAAATTTTCATCAGCTTTAGACTATGACGCTACTTTTGTTCAAGTTGGCAAGTGTTTTATCCACAGTGAAGCCTGACAGATCAAAATTTAGCTATCCCATTAAAACAAACAAATTTTAAATGGTAAAAGGTGCCTAGTACTCTAGATTATGTGCCCAGAGGATCTGTGCATTTTTATCCCCTATAGTCTAAGGGATTTATTGTCCTGTTAAGAATGGCATACCAACTGGTGGTTTCCAGCCCAAATCCCAACTCTGACTCAAGAACATTTATTTTCAGAAGTATAACCATGAATCATAACCTTAACTCAGAAGCCCTTAACTAAATCTAGCCTTCAACTATGGTTAACTCCAGCCTGGTAGAAAGATCATCTCTGTGTAAACGGGGCGTGCTACTTCTCTGCTGAATAACACTGATGGTTCTTTTACTTTTGCTTACCAATAGAAAAGTAGAAGACACATTGTCATGATCCTAGCAGCTTTCAGATGACAATGAATAAATATAGTAGTCCTAATGCATTGGATAACCTGTGAGGTTCTTAGGGACAGCTTTATAGACAGCATAAGAATTACTGTCTATAAAGACAAGGCACATCACTGAGGTAAGTAGAAAGTATGGATATATATTTTAAAAATCAACAAGAAGGATATTTTTTAAGAATATTTGGAAAAAATTTGTATTTTAAACTCCAGAAGGTATTTACAATACTTACATGGGGTTTACCACAAATATTCTGTAAATATGTTTTCTTCACGTTAAAAAAGATAGTGGTTCCCCATAACCAGTCATATCAAAAAGAGCTCCCATTTTCGGTGCACTCTAAGTCTGAACATTGAACAGATGTTGCCCCTGCTTAATGGGTCTGTATCCGTGTTTGAACAGGGGTCATTAAGCCTGGATCACCATACTGTACTGTAGATCTGTATAGCATCCTCTGTGCACTTATGATTCACCTCTTTAAGCATGGTGGGGGAAAAAAAAACTATCTAAACTTGTTAATTCATAAGGGTTAGAAAATTGATTTCATAAGACAACAGGAGCCTATTTCCACAAAGTGACAGTGTGACACCTGTTTCCAAGGGTGTTAGCACTAAAGCACACTCATTAGCTCCAAAGCAACAGCAGATATCCCTTGGAGTGTGTGAAGGTTATTTGGAAACAAATTGTGAGAAAGGATATAGGAAATCAACCACTTCTATCCAAATAAAAAGGTACAAGGCCAAAGAAACAGTTGGCATAAACTGACATATCTTCTCTGAAGTCAATTTAGGAAGACACTCCCATTTTCATTAGTGGAGTCCTGGACACCAGAGCTTTTGAGGATTAGGAAAGGATGCTGTTAGAAGGGGGCTCAGGAGGAAGGGAGTATAGCCATAAATTGAAAAAAAAAAGCCCTAAACAAGTAAGCTCAAAGCTATGCTCTGGAACACCCTTCAATGAAATTAATTTTGGATTAATTGAAAAAATGGGGTTTTTTTCATTGTAAAATATTTAATGAAATGTGTGTTTTCTGTAATACAATATTTATATAAAATATATTAAAACAAATTAAAAATGCTTTGAACCACTAAAATTATGTTTCATTGTCTGCAAAAAGGTCAAATATGGAAATGGAGAAGTCATACAATATACATCTATGGTATCTGCCATTCATTTTTATCACATTTATCTCCTCAAAGTCCAATATACGTAAGTTGAATACAGATTGGCACTCAAATTGCTTACAGAATGAGCTTTTTTGTGATATATACTCTCTTAAATTTTTTTAATAATGTATTCTGTATGTCTCATCATAGAATTTTATTATGGAAGATCCAAAAGCTGCTACAACTTTATTTAAAAAAATCTATGAAGAAATAATCTGCTGAGAAACCCTCCTGCATTATTTACAGGCAGTTTCAGAAAAATGAGAGACTTTACTAGTCTTGATGGTATTTTCTGGTGCTATAAGGAGGAAATTTAAATTTGATTAGACTACTTTTGTATCTGAAGACCAGAAGAAGGAAATGTTTCTTCTACTGAAAATATCAGTCCATTTTACTAGTTTTTATACAACAAATTTGAAGTGGAACAAACTCCCCACATTGCAAGTCACTTATAAGTCATCAAAAACCTTTTCTAGACTACTTACTCACAAATCCTTCGATTCCCTCAATTTTCTCAGCTTTTGCCTCTCATTGCAGCTAAAGAGAATCAAAATGTTCCCATGACTTAGTCATGCTTAGAAAGAAATCTTGTCTATGATTTGTCAGTATTACCTAGGTCAAGCCTAATAGTCTATCACTGCTGCAACACAAAGCAACATTTTGAACTGAAAATAAGGTATAACTATGTTAAGTGTTTAGAAGCACATCTGTAAGAATGTGGACAACTTATTAGCTATTCTGCACATTTAATATCAACACTATGAAGTATCCCTCAATTGCCAGATTCTTTTTCTTTGTACAAAATTTCTCTCTGGTTTAACTCTTAAAATAATCCAATATATCAAAGATCAGATTAATTTCATCTGAGTTTTAGCTGTAACACATAGAGAATAAGGCCATTTCTAAGGAAAAGGGACTAATCATCTGAAAAGAAGGACCAGCACTTACTCAGTGTATTTGTTAATGACATAAAAATCTTGAGCAATGAGGTGATAAAGCCTGCAAATTCTATTAAATCCTTCCAGGTTTCAGCTTCATGAAGCACTTCAGAATGATTTAACCAAACTCAATATTTAGGCAGTGTGGTGACAGGTGAGAACACACAATGGAGGATAGAAGTAGACATTAAGAAGTGTTGCAGTCAGCTTAACGGAGCCGCAGTCACCGATACGATGTCCAGGCAAACTCAACTTTATTCAAAATACAGCAATATTTATGACCTCTGGTCTGACTCCACCCCAGGGGTCAGCACTTTGACCCCATTGGTTCAGGCTGCTCTCTTGTACATACAAGGTAATGTCCAAAGCCCCTTACAGGGGGCGGTCCCAGTGTGGTTGTTTTCCAGGTAAAATCCAGAAGCTTCCAGGCTCATCCAGAGCCTGGGCCACAACAAAGAAGAGTTCTTCAAACTACATGAGAGGAGCTAATGGTACAGACTACACTGTCCTAACTCTGGTAATAACACTGTACTGGTTTTTCTGCTTCCCTACAACAGTGGCTTCTTTTCCATGGATTTGTATTGCAAAGCAGTCATGGCACAGTTTTTTAATCTGTTCTTTTTATTAACTCCTCCTAGACTGGAGGGAACTGAGTCCTCTCATTCCAACTGGTTCACTTTTTCTTATTTAGACATTTTGACATTCTTTCTCCTCTTTACTATTCAAGTTCCAGAAACACAAAATCTGCCTGAGAAAATTTGTCTGTGGCTATTTGCAGTTGTTTGATCAATGCCAGAGAGTACCATCCTTGTCTGCTAGACACAAACTATGTCCTTCAGCTGGAATATGGAAGATCTCTGAATCTGTAATAAGATCAAATGCTTTTGATATTATCAAAAGTGAGGTTATTTTGTCCTAATTATCTGATGCAGACCTGTATATCTGTAAGTTCCTATGGAACTTTTTCTTACTATTTTCTATTCAACTGCCTCCCATAAGCTATCATGTGAAAAATTATTGCAACACCATGTTCAGTTCTGCTGATAAGAGTAAGTTTCTTTCAAAGCTTCCTAATGAAGAAAAGCTTTGCTGTCACTGAGAAGATAAATCATTTCTCATAAGAGTTAAAGCTGTATAAACCAATGTTCTCTGTTATCATATGCAAAGATACTGATAAGGATATGAAATTTTATCATTTATTTTTCATATTAAGAAAACAATATTTAAAGATAAATTGAAAGAAACAGATTAAAAGAAAAATGGGAACTCTTTTAAATAGTGACATAAGTTTTATTTCAAAATGAAAAGCTGCAGCCTAAAGAAACTGTGATAAAATGTCCATGTAAGAAAAGGAGGTCACTTGGTTCCAAAAAGAAATTGTATAAAATTGAGTGTTTTTCTTTTCATAAAATGTGATTTTGATTTGTTGACATCAATGTTGTTCTCATCCTCTTTTATCATGGCTGGGAAGAATTGTTTTGCCATATTCATGGAGGTTTGTTCTAGACTGCAGTAGAAACTTAAATGAGGACATTTAAATGATAGCTTTTTACCGTCAGAATCACAGAAATGATCAGAAGACCTGATGACAAATATGGAGAACAGAAGTGATAGATATATTATCTGCTCTAAAGTGTTAGAAAATGACAAATCTAAGTTATGTATTCTTGTGGGTCTAACATATTTTGTTGCATTAACCCAGATTAAATTTATAAATAGTTTTCTGTAAGCCCACGCTGAATAAGAAAAAACACACAACTCTCATCTCATTTCTGAGACTTCCAAGATGATGCTGTGTTGCAAAGCTAATGAAGCAATTGTAGTATTGTAAAGCTTCTCCCAGAGGAAACTCTGTAGCACTTAACCCAGATTTCCTCCACATGGATAACTGGACTCTAGAGACCAAGCTCAAAGTCACTTTCTCTTTCTACATTTAACCACTTGTTGAACTCAACTGAGCATTCAGAGGTGGGAAAGAACTTCAGTGTGTTTAACAAGAATTTTTCCATTTGAAAACAGAAAAGCTTTTTGAAAAGTAGGATTGCCATTCCTGACCAAATGATTCAAATATACTTAAAATGTTAACTCTTCTTCATGTAAGTCCTGAAGAGTAAAAGAAAGTGGGCTCTGTATGCAAAGAAGATATTTCTGTCTCCTTTGTGAGACTTCTATTCACGCAAGTTCTACTAATCTCACTACTCTCATTTCCATGTAGGACAGTGGATGGCTGTCAGACAGGACAATCTCTGCGGATTAGGTCACTGCAATTTGGTCTGCCATCCACAAAAAAAAGGAAGTAATTCTGCAGCAAATGATGAACTCCCTCATGCTGCTTTACCCTGCAAGAAAGGAGAGATTCAGGGACTGAATTAAGATTTTCTCTCACAATATACTCCTTTCCCATCCCTGAGAAAAAGTAGCTTCACACTGTCTCTTAATCAAGTTACTGGATGTTAACTCTTAATCAAACTGGAATTTTTCATAATATTATTTTGTGGAAGAAATTACTAATGCCATAAACGCAGCCCTTTTAAAGGACAGTTTTTGAAAATTCCACATAGCATGACTTGCTCTGCTTTAAACTTTTTATAACGACAATATTAATTATTTTTATCTCAAATATATTTTTGATTATATAAAAGTATAAATGTTAAAAATTTTTTTTTATTTACTACTTCTAGGAAAATAAAACGGTACCATTTAGAATCCTATGACAGAACATGTTTTCCAAAGTATCAGAAAAAGAGTAGTGAAACAATTTCTAGTAAAATTGGTCTGTGCCTTTCACTAAAAATTAGGCTTTTGTAAAGAAATATCGTTCCTGAAAATTAATAAAAATATAGTCTTCCCTTATTCCCTGTGTTTTCTTATTTTAGATGTGATTTGGTGGCTGCTTCTTGATACATCCCTGTTATTAGATGTCAAGCTCTATTTATCCTACTCAATGGACAAGGGATAGCTCCAATGAGTGATATAGAGGCGCTAAACTTATCTACCTATGCTTCATCAAAACCTAGAGAAGCCAGACTACGTGTATTGACTAATGAAAGGCTATCCTTCCTAAAGAAAAGTTTGGTGGTGTTTGCCACAAAGGCTCAATGCCCAAGAAATAGGGTTAGAAACACTATTTTCAACAATGAATTGGACCAAGATTAATAACATTCTAAAGTCACAGTTGAATTGCTGCTTAAGGCAATCTTATAATTTATTATTGCATATATAGAAGCAATTGCAAGATTTAGTAGCTGATTTTTCAGGCAAATATGCAGATTAAATAAGAATGTTCTTTGGTTTTTCTGTTTCTCGGCTCTAAGCTCTTTCACAGTAAAGTTGGGTGTTTCACTAACAAAACTCAAGCATCATTAGGATCATTAGAATCACATACAATGTAGTAACTTTTGGCTGGTAGACAAATGTTGTTAATGTACCTTCTCATGTGGAAGTTATCTGTCAGTCTCTCTGTATTTGCAGGACCAATGGCTGCAGAACTAGACTGCTATTTTATACAGCTTACTTATAAGTCATCCTTTTTTTATTCATGTGTTAAGTTTGCAACAAGTGAATTCAAAAGCTTTATTTATTACAGCAAAATAATACAGACATCCAACATAAAAAAAAATCCAAATCACGTATTTACATTCACACTGTCATGCTCCCTTAATATAAAAGTATTAAAAACTTGTACATTAACGTTTGCACATTCTATTTTTAGTAACACAGTTTATCAAAGAAAATACACTGCATTTTTGTATGTTTTTTCAAACTTTCCTTTTATGCAGTTTAAGAATTCTTATTATCTAGATTTCATATTACATCTTGAACAGTCACTAATTTATAAATAACTTGAAGTCAAGGATATGAGTGCAGTGCATTTGAGCCATCTCCTTTCCTTTGGCACTATTGACCATTCTTGCGGACAACATTCTTTGTAATCATGCTGTGTAAGACTTTCCAAGATATATTTCAGGTATGGTTAAATGCAATAAGACAGTGACTATTTGCCCTGAAGGTTGCTTCAGCAGTGTTTCATTCCTGAATCAGAAAATCTGGTTTACTGTGGAATTTGACAGCCCCTCTGTTCCTTCACTAATAGGAGCCTGTTTGCAACAAAGCCACAGTCAGTATTGAAGAGGATAAATTATTATGCTATTTCTTGATAATGCTAGGAATTCCAGCACATGTATAGAAGCCTGCCCCTATTGAAATAATTGACTGTATTCCACATTATCATTGTGGTAGAAATTATAGAAGCTATTATCTACCTAATAGTTTGGATCCTTGTATACAACAGACTAGACTCATATTGAACTGCCATGTTCAGCCATAATGTACTTTCAGGATTAATTAAAACTGTTACATTGGGGGAAGCTCAAACTGTGATCTTAATAGTGTAATAAACATGTGCTTATAAACATTGGCACTGGTGCTCAAAAAAAAAAAAAACAACAAACCTGCAGTAAAATAATATTTGTGTGTAGCACTGAAGTGATATCTTTGCTTGATGGAATGTAAAATATTGAATAATGAGTTTTCCTTGTATTCTTGGAATTTTGCAGCTAATTATCTACAATTTATGAGCCATATATTTGGCAAACAACAATGAGATCAATAAATAAGTTGTTAAAAAAGAACATCACATGAATCCACTTGACAATGAAGTCTAATCATAGTAAGTGCACAAGTAAAATTTAGATTTTCCTACTTCATGGTAAGTAGGGACTGAAATAATGAGTTTGGTGATGCCCAGTCTTTCACACTGATGAGCTATAGGTTAATAAGGTAATCTTTGGGCAATTATGGTATTAGTTCTTAATATGTCATGCATGTTAGCACACAAAAAAGCCCAGACTTCCCCAAACAGACTATAGTAACAAGGTTCCCTGGAAAGCTGTCATATCCAGAGAATTTTTCTGTGTGGAAAACTGAAATTAAAGTATTATATCACCAGAATTTCATGCCTTTTCCATACACTTTCACTACTGTTACACTTTGAGCTTCTTGAAATATACATTTTACTTTAAATTTTTAAACATCTTGTTAAATGAATGAGAGGTCATTCACTTAACCATATTATTGCAGTGGATTTAAATATAGTTTTACTCTTGACTGAAGTAACAGTCATACAAGGGCATTATAGAGGTCCCAAACACTCACATATAGTTGCTTTTCAAAATTTAGTTCAAGGAAATTTGTGATATTTTCAGTCTTTTGTAAGTACTAAATTATTTTATTCTATATGCTTTCTCTATATGCTCTCTCCATGCAGCTGTCATGTCTCTTTGACAGTAGACTGCCATAATATCCAATATAATGCTTTGCAGAGATATCTAGGCAAGCACAGATGCCAAAAGTAGTATAACTGTGCTATTGCAATACTAATGTAACTAGATTACTTCCACTACAGTGCCACAAAGTACAATTATGCATTACATAAATATATTCAAGTTCAGGGTGCACAGAAAATTCCAGTTAACCTGAAATAAATGGCATATTCCTAATAAAATTGAATAGTTCAATTTCATGAACAGACTATATAGTCCCTGATACCCTTCAAGACTGAAAATTAAGTTTCTAATAATATCAGCCCAGAAATTTTCCCTTATTCAGTGTGAATTAGCCTGTACAGGGGACAGTTTAAAGCCAGTCAAGGGAAAACCGCAGCCCTTTCTCAAGCACAACCTATGGTGATTGTTATAGTTTTGTGAGAACTAATTTTCTTTGCATTCTCACTTTCAATAATTCATTGCCTTTAGCCTGCAGAAAAATAAAAACATAAATTCATGTTAAAGATACTTTAGCTCACAGAAAAAAAAGGATATGTGTATTTTACTTCAAATACCTGTGCACCGCATATGCACATTTCAGCACAAATCCAAAATATCACCCCCCACAGCTATTCTGAAGAAAATTTACTCTACCCCAGCCAAAACAATCATGTTGTCCGCTCCTTATTCCATACCATTTATGTCATGCTTAGGTCCAACACTATCTAAGCACCCCCCTCCTTCCCATCCTTTGATAGAATGCACAGGTGTCATTCCTCTTGTCTATGGACCACCCTTGTGAAATGCTGTAAAATGTCCGCAAAACATCCACTGAGTTAATTTAGTCCATGATTTGGGGCTCCATCTGCTCTGTTGACCACCCAGTACAGGGAAGGTGATGTGCTGCAGGCCATTCCAGGACACAAAAAGCAGCTCAGGTCAGATCTCTGCTGCACTTGCTTCTTGCAGCTCTGGCTTTTCTTCCATTGGTTTGGGTGGTTCCTGCCAAAGTAACTCCTATAATATGCAACTCACTTCTGTACTCAGATGCTGATGTCATGAATTGCCAGAGTTCATCTCATATAGTATTTCCTATCTTGCCTAGGGAAATCCATAAAAACAATGAACAGAGGTTAGAAAATGCTGTCATGAGCTCTAAGTCTGATCTTGAACACAGAAAGGGCCAAGTCTGGAGTGACTAAGCTAGAATATGTAGTCTATCTAGACTATAGAATAGAGAGATATTTCATGATGTAAGATGAAATGTTAAATTTTTTTCAGAAAAGTTTTGTTGCTGTTTTTGTGGAGCTATTCCTTATGCTTACCAAAGTACTAATATTGCAAAGCAATCAAAAAACTACAGAAAAATGTGTAAGAAGAACAAATTAATCCAAGTATAAAAATATTATGATTAATATAACCTGATTAATTAATACTAATGTAACTATCATGAATTTTATTTCTTTAATGCTCTAACAATACTAGCACTGGGTATGCTGTATATTTTCAAGTTACAACCTTTAAAACCAAAGTCTTGCTTTTTACATCATGTAAACTTTTACAGTGAAAAATGCCCTGGTTGCTATTCTCACATATAAACACAACACAACTGAAGTAAAGTTACAGCAGATGCTTTATACTTCTCTGGTGTCTTTTTTAATGTCTATGACTATTTCATGTAACTGCTCATTGCTCTTACCAAATGGAGACAGTCTGATGCAGTGTTAGGTTTTCTGTTAGACAAAAGCAGATGAAAAAAGGAGTTGTGAAGTGGGGGACACAAAAAAACAAAAAACAAAAAACAAACAAACAAAACCCCTGAAAATGCTAACTTCACCACCACCTGAATAAAACAGTAAGGAAATATTTTAAAGCTAAAAGGAAAAAAATATTGTAGCACCAGATGCGAATTCTGGAAGAAGAGGATAATATGAGTATGTAGAGCTATGAGCAGAAAACTGTTTCACAAAGACACTCTCAGTGAAAGACCACCTACTAGTGGTGTGCACCAAGGAAATATTGCAGACATCAGGAAGAGTATATTTTATTATGGCACAGGAAATGGGACTTTCAAGGTAAAATAGCTTCCACTGAACTACATCAAGATTGAAATTGATGCTTGCAAACCTCTAATTTCTTTCTGGCATTTGTAAATCATTTGCAACACCTAATAGACACTATCTGGTGGAAAGCAGGGGTACCAAAACTACCATCAAATTCTCCGTCTCTTCTTCCTTTAGGCCTCAGTTAAAAAACTTTCAAAATAAAATCCTTGAAATCAATGTCATGACAATAATAAGACTAAAAATGTTATGAGGGTAAGGAGATTTTAAAACTAGGGAATGACTGACTCTAGACTGAGGAAATATTCTTAATTGAGTTAGGTGATACAATCACATTAAGCAGAACTTTACTCCTTGCAATATACAACAACTTATGAAGAAATTGTGATCTTTTTATGTGTCTGTAAAACATTCATATATTTGAATTTTCCTATAAACACAAAAGTTTCTTTGAACTTTGTGGTGAAAACATATGTGTTAGCTGCTCAATTTCTAACAGAAAACCACAACCAAATTGACACCCATGTCCCAATATGAGTCCACCAAGAACTTTGAAGTACTGAATCCATAGCTATTGTAGGTAAAATCCTATGTTGTGAGGAAAGGTTCCACCAGTACATTTATTCTTATGCAGACTGCATCAGAGAGCAAGGCACTGTTTCTACATTCAATAATTTACCCTTCATGGGGGAACAGAAGATAGATAAAAGGTACTATTTACCCTAGAAAATCACTATTTATTGTCTTTCATATTATTTTTTCCTGTTGTTTCAGAAAAATGCTATATGTTTAGTGATTTTCCTATGTCCTTAAATTGAAGTGCAACATCATATGGACTGATTCTTATTAGGGTTAACTTGGCTAACAGAAACAGAGTTAGGCCAATGAACTTCCAGATCTCAGACTAATAAAGAAAATGATCTAGACAACAACCTCAGGTTTCAAAGCCCAGGAAATTATCTGGGCATTTCAGACCATTGAATCCCATTTCTTTGGTGGTGTAAAATACCCTAACTGGGTATCTTGTGCCTAATATTATAAATACATATAGTATATTATTGGAGTTGAAATACTACTACCTTGGTTTAAGTCTAGTTTATTAAGATGATCATTTTAGGACACCACAATGCAGTCATTTTAGTTTATGTCAGTTTATCCATGGTCCTGAAATGTCCAAGGTATCGGATAAGAAAGAAATGTAAACTTTTCTGTTTTCATTTACTTTAAAAGAAATAAAGGATTTCTTCCATTACATTCCCTAGAAACAAACACAGAAACAATCTGAAACTTTGAAATATGTAAGTAGCACACACACATGCAAAAAAAAATCAGTTCTTAAACCTATATTCTCAACCCCTTTTCCACATATAGTGACCTTCTGAACTCCTAGGTCTCCCTGCAGACCTTTTCTCAGAGAAAAAGTAAAAGCCTTATTAATGTAGAAATGACAGAATAAAATTATACTAAGAAACAGTATTTAAGCGCTTGTTTTTACCTGAATTTGGTAGTTTTGGTGGCTTCTCAAATCAACTGTAATGTGGTATGTCTGCTCCTAAAGGAAGCCTTTCTTTTGATAGTATTTTCTGTATTTTTTCTAAAAGCAAACTATCTCTGAAGTGTGATCTACTGGAAAATAATGAAAAACTAACAGACTTAATTCTCTCTTCTCTTGTCTATGATAATACCTTGACTTTGAATGATGTCTCTGTGTTTATTTTAATGGAAATGCAACATAGAAGAAAATTGATTCCATTCTGATGGAACACTTTATGACCACTCTGTACCCACTTTGCTTTTTATTTACACTAATGCAATCAGGAATAGAGATCTAAATCTGAAACTCAGACTGGTTAAATCAACTTCACTTCAAAATTAAGGTAGCTTAATATTATCATCTCTGAGTTTTTTCACTTTAAAGAACCTTACCTCATAGTATTAATTGCTTTGAAATATAAGGAATAAAAATAGTGTTATTTTTTGTTTTCACTCTGATTACAGCAGAGATGCTTGAATGACTGATCAATGTGATGCTCCAAGAGTTCTTTAGCAGTTCAGAATGAAGCATCTCTGTTTCATGAACCATGCAACCACAGTACTATGTCAGAGCTAATGAGCCAGATGAAAAGCAGCTTAGATGAGGTATGGCATCTTCATGAAAAATGCAGCTTCTGGATGGTTTATCTAGAGCTTGCTAGTTACTTACTCCAACTACTTTTCACTGGTACTAAGGATGATCTTTACTACTTTAGGAGTAATTTCACAAGAATCAGTGCATGAATCACTTTACTAGTGTGTCTTACAGCTATTAAATCTCCTTTATCATCTTTATAAATGACACTTTTTTAAAATTAAAAATTCATATAAGAGATTAATTTGAATTTTAGTAAATCATAGCTCAAATGTCTCTGATCTTCTGTTAATGTTCATAGTAACAATTCTTTAAAAAAATATTTAAAGCTCTGCATAATCACCAGATAAACTGGCATATCTGCAATTTTATTTCAGAACTTCACTGTACTTACTTAGCTCTCAGTTTGACTTATAACCACTTTATTTATCTTCAGTATTGTGCATGAGTCTTTTATAGTTCTAGAGCATCAACTCGCTTTTGTGCCCAAGCAGGATACAACAGTGTTTTGTTTCTATCTTGGTGTGATAGCACCAAATCCCTTTTCCTTGCTGAATTACTAACCTTATTTACCTTCAAGGCAAAAAGGCCTAATTTTATTTCTTAAATATTTGATTTGTTCCCTATTCTCACCATACAAAGGTAACTGCCCTTTCTTTTAATCCTTTTTCACTTATATTACTATACCACTCCAAGTTTATGTAGTCTAAAACTATAAGACTTGCTTCTCATTTCAGCTTTCATTCGAAAAGGTTTCTTTAAGCAGCAATTAATTCAGTTACTTCTTTAGCCCTCTACTATGGTATATTTTCCTTTCCTTTCTTTTAATTGCAAGTTTTGGTAGGTTTCTTCTTTTCCCTTTTGTTATACAAATACATACTACACAGTGAAAAACCTCTTTTAATCATATATGTAATTGGAACTTTATTAAGTTATATCTGTTTGCCCCGAGGCTCAACATTCATTCTAAACTCCGGTAGATGATAACATCATGAAAATATGGACAACAAAATGAATTTTGTTTAAAACAATAGAAATAATTTTATAATTCTTTGGTGAGATAATAATTGGCTAAGAAAATGTATGAAAACAAGGCTATAAACAACAACCTGTAAACAACAAAGAATATAATTACAACTAACTAGTTGACAAGTCACAGCAAGGGTAAAATAAAAAGGATTTAACATCTAAGGGAAAGCTTAAGCTTTAGTCTGTCTTGTCCAAGGAGATGATGAATTCATTTGCCTAAGTTAATGAAATCTAAATGGCAGGGATATGATAACAAAGCCATAGATATCTCAGGTGAATGGGCATTCAAGCCTGGTGACTTTTCCTAGCCCCTATTAGCAGATAAACAAATATAGACTATTCTGTGATTCTGCAAGCACACACTGTGGTCATGCAAAATTGCTTACTGGCAGTATCACCTCTCTGAGATAGGAAGCTTTGTCACTCTTTAAGGTATAGAACTAGTGATTCAAGAAAGCTAATATCTGAAAAAAAAAGGAAACAGAAAATATCATGAAAGCATAAATGTTCTTATAAAAAGTAGTGAAAATGGCATCCCCATAGCTCTTGATGAAAACAAACTACTTCATTTTCCTTTGGTTTTGGTGACCACTTTCATTTGTATTTGCCAAATTGGGTCAGAATCTGCCCAGGGAGCCAAGTCAGGAACAATACAGTAACAGGGGAAAAGGCAGCACTGAAGACAAGCTGGAACATACATTGAAAGTGGCCATCCAGGACACAGGCTACCCACAGTGCAAAGCAAAGGCCTGTTCAGGCAGTAGACAAAAACAAGAATGGAGACCAGCACTCTTACAGTATCTCTGGGATAGGGACTGATGGCCCGAGGCTGGGCTGAAATGGGGTATAGGGCCATGGGAAGTGAGTGGCCACAGGGAGACTGGTCAATACTGTTGAGGACTGATGATACCCTCAGAACCCCAAGAAAAGAAAAAAACAAAAGGGCACGGTGAGACCAGAGCATCTGATCTGTGATTGGAAATTAGAGATAGTTGGAAACAAAATGAATGATGGAAATGTCTACAGTGAGAAAGAGTAAGAGCTTGCAGGGAAAATAACCTTAGCAACAAAAAAAGCAATTTAATTTTTATCAAGAGATGACATCGAGGTGGTCATTATACTGATCCAAAGAAAAAAAGTGTGATTTATCTTCCAGCAGCAAGGATATTTCATATGAATCTGGGTCTGAAAATTATTTTTAAGGGAAGTCCACAATATGTATGGGATGTCCTTCATGTCAAGACAGATGATGCTGCTCTATTCTCCAGTGAAATGATTTAAGGATAGTAATGCTGAGCATGATATCAAGAGAAAGGGATGGAAAGGATTGCAATAATCTAAATGGAGTTTTCCAAATCCCTAGAGAAGATGTTAAAAGATGGCAAGATACTAAAGATCACTAGGCAACAAAACAGAAATTCTGTAGAACCTTCAGGAATTTAGGCTGCACAGTCACTGGTAAAATCAGTGTGTTTTAGTCTTGCATAGGTTAAGAGCAACATAAAACCACTTCAGCCACTGTCAGATTTCCCCAGGATGTTAATGTTTATTTAACCACACCATTCTGTTCCTTTAAATTAGGACCACAGCATCTTTTCATGGCGTGGCTAAACTTTATAGGGATTGTCCAGTAGAATTTATCTTTCTTTCCTAAGAGAATTGCCTCTGGAAAAACATAAATACTTTCTCTAGCTATTGACTACCATGGAAATAAATAACAGAGCCCAGATCCTTCTGCAAAGAATTTCTGATCAACACAGGATGAGTAAGAATGATACTATTTTTTGTGGGGGTTTTTCGTATTAATTGTGTCAATACCTTCTGCAGCATATCTCTGCAATTCTTATGAACAGTGTCTTTGGATGGATTCAGTACAGTAGATCAAAAGCAATGTGTTCACTCACTTTTCCAACTGGCCTGATGCCTTGTTTTTGTCTCACCACACTCACTGTGGTGTGCTTGAGGACTACCGGTTTAGAAACTCATGGTGTAAACTTTCAGGTAAAAGGCATCCTTGAATATTGATAAAGAAGTTTTTTGACAATGTACATGAAACCTTTTACTTGGCTTCCCTAACTACCTTGATCATTAAATAAAATTTTCCTTATTAATTAAAGCAAAAAAAATGCAATCTACCTGTACAGTGTCAAATTACGATCAGAAGTGGTCAGTAGTTCTCAAATTATGAAAGTGGTCACCAGAAGCTATATGTCCAATGCTGTGCCTATATTACACCACTTGTGAGACAGGAAGTTGTGCTCTGGCATTCATTACTGCCTAGCAGGGTGGGCTTGACAGGTTTTTCCCTGGAGACTAATACTTGATTTTGTAGAGTTCTTCAGAGGCAAAGAGTCTGTATCCCAGCCTCTCTTGAAAAAAAGAAAAAAGATAAAAGAAAAAAAAATTAAGAAAATTAAAAAGAAAAAGGGATTGTATCTATTGCAGTGAAAACTAGTCCATGTGAAGAAGTACAAAAAAGGTGGAGAAGTAGCAAAGGAATAGTTCAGCTGGTACTTCCCAAATCATAGCAATGTAGGCGTAGTCTACATTGTTTGGATAAATGTAGCCAAATCATTCATTGGCACAGATAGAAATTATTCATGTGGCATGGAATAGGCACATCAGAAATAAATTTAAGTGCATAATTTGGGGAAATCATCTAATGATACTTTAGATTTTCAAATCAAGACAGTTATGTGCCAATCAAGGAGTGAATAATTGCACTCTAAAGCACTGAATGAGCCTCATTAGATACAGAGCATTGTATACATAATCACATGCTCAGATATTCTATCAAAAATCTGACAAATTAAGGTTGATGTTTTTCTACTGGAAAACTACAAATAAAGCTATTGGCTCAAATCTTCTCAGCAGGCCACATAAATAAGAATTTACATTACTTTCTTTGCCTCTCTGAGAGATGGAGAAAAAATACAACCCATAAGGATGACAAAAGAGCTCTGCAAGTGACTTACTCTGTAGTCCTGGTAACAATTTCCTCTGTTCTACATCAATCTACTTTGCCATAGATTGTTTTTCTGGTTTATCTCTAATATATAAAAAAAAAAAAAATAGAAACAACTGTTTATGTGCCAAATGTTCTGAATGCAATAAAAAACTTGATTGAAACCTTTGCACAAAGTAGTAATAGAGTTGTATTTGTTTACCCTTTTCATGAATCAGCAATATCTGTATATAAGAATGTAACTACTCTTAAATATTAATTTTCCTTTTTTCTCAGAGGAATTAAAGAGACAGTATTAGAAATAATAGTTCACATTTACACTTGAAAAGTGAAGAGGATGAAATATGAAAGTCTTGTAATGAAAGAGGAGAGAGGCTGACAAGATTGGTAGATAAAATTCAAGCTATTTTGAAACAGGCAAATTAAAAGAGAGAGAAGTTCTAGGTATGGATGAGCATTGTTATTATTTTACTCATATTCAAAGAATTGTCTCACATGTCCAAAAGTACTTATTGGACAATTTTCATCTCATTGTGGTGTTCAGATTGCAGGTACACACTATGGTTTTTAGTTTATGCCTCCCAAGTTTCCACTTCAACTTTAGTCTCTTCACTATTACTACTCCTCAGCTGAACTCATGTTCTTCATATTTAATCAGATTCCATTTAGCATCCATCACATGTAATTTCACATTACATGGCCAGCTTGTAATGTAAGTTAGGTTTGTTTTTTTTAAATTGGGGGAAAAAAAGAATTCTGAAACAGAGTTGTGACTAGAGCAAATGAACACAAGAGCACTTCTAATCTGTAAGGGTTCAATTATCGCCTGCTGAGCCACAGAGCCTGCATTTGTCTGATTTATTCTCATTTATTTCAAGTAACGTGGGGAGGAGGGGAACGTGTCCTCTGTGTGATTAGTCTTAAAACAGGAACAGAGGAAACAGTACAGGGATATTTTCTGGTCTTTGTTTCCAGTATTTAATAGGAAACAACTAAACTGCCCCACCCTTCATCTCCCTCTGTTCCCTCCCCATATTTCTTTTTTAAGAAGTCTATATTTCATTTAGGTTTGTCTTCTAGATAAGAATAAAGCACAGTTAGATAATCCTTATTTAAGTGATATGGTTAACTCCTGAAGTAACTGAAGCTCAGTGGTTCTTGAGTAACTCCTGCACATTAAAAATAGACAACAAACATAAATTGTCGTTGTTGCTCTTTGAGACTTTAGATTTAGCCTTTCTTTCAAAGGCATCAATTGAAGTTAACTGGTTGGGGCTTAGGACAGAGTTACTGCAAAGAGGAACATTCATTCCAAATTAAATTTGGAGCAGGTGAAATGAAGGTCATAGTCTTATTTAGTAGACCAAGTACAACATTTACCCTGATTAACCTAGAACTTGGTTTGAATGCCATATGCATAACGCTAAATGCTATTCCTTCTGGACTTCTGCAAAGAAGTACAGGTGATATTATTTAGCTGAAGAAGATAGCTGGTACAAAAGTCAGAAGACTAAGAACACAAATTGTGGAAGGTATCAAGAAAAAGAGGAAAGAAAGTTTGATTTTTTTTTCCTCTCAAACTTAACCTTATTTGTTAGGAGTTGCCAAATCCAGGAGCCCAATGGAGGTGAGGCTGCCACAGCCCCATCTCCACAGGCCCAGCAAGTAGTAAGATTGAAGGTGTATTCCCAATAGACATGCATATATGCACACACGTGCACATGGAATACTAGAAATTTAGGTTGGAAAAGAACTTTAGGATTACCAAATCCAAATATGCACAGGCCACCACAGACAGGCACACTCAGCACTAGCACTACGCAAGCAAGGCCAGCCACCTCATCCTATTACTATCTCTGGCTGATCAGGATGAAAGCCCTCCAGTAGCTAACCTTTGACATGTAATCTACCCTGGCTCCCAGACCTCCATTCTTCCCAGCTTGATCCCTCTCTTTTCCTATCTTTAGTGCTTCCCCTAAACATCCTATAAACAGTATTCTGCAATCCCAAGATGTTTTTCCCTGCATTCCAAAGTTAGTGCCATACCTCCATAGATTGCCAGCCCTCTCAGTCCAAAAGGTGAACCAGAGAGATTTTCTGATAATTCCTCTTCATGGGTGTCACCCCAGCCCATGGGATTTAGACTCCCCTGGAACAGCCCTGAGATGAGGAGTTGAGGCCAGAGCTGTATAATTTGGTTTCCCCACCAGCTGTTACACCTCTGTGCTCCTCTGTGTTCTTAGTGGTGAGCCTTTAGTCACCTTTTCTGATGTTTACATCAAATAGTCTTGATGCAAACTAAATGTGCCAGAGATGACTGCAAATGACTCAAATTTAGAGATCATTATCCATATTTCAAAATGTTGTGCAAGACAATGTAGGCTGTTTTTTTTTCTGTTAGATATTGAGGATCACTTCATCACACGTTCTCAGCTGTTGATCTTCACCTGTAAAGTGAAGCTCCACATAACTTTATGAAGAATTAAGATACAAACTACCAAACTATGGTCAAGAGCCAGGAGATCCCATTCCAGCAAGTATTAAAAGATCATTCTTCATGCACTACCTGCTATTTCAGGAATTAAACAGTCCATTACATTTGATTAGTTATGTAGCATGTGATGGATGAAGTAAACACTAAAAAAAAATGTATGTCACAAAATAATGAAACAACTAGTAACTGTGGTTCATTAGAAGCAATTAGTTATAGGAATCAAAACACTTGATCTTGAAGTGTGACAGGATCAGCTCATAAAAGAGTGTAAGACAGTACAATTTCTCTCCAACAGAATGTAAATAAAATCGCATACTTCATTGCTTTTTAGTCATACAGGAAAAAAATCTATACTCAATACTTACACAGACTTGTGCTCACAGAGGGAACATATTATTGAAAAGATTTACTTATTAATTTTAGCTTACAGTAGAATATGCACAGTAATCCTTAAAGCCCATATTTATTTATTGTTTTCAGTGATTTTATGAGGGATATTTAATCATATATTTAAGTCACAACGTCAAAGTTTCACTACTAATTTGGTATTAAACTCCTAAAGGGACTTCATACATCAGGTTCCACTATAAAATCTCCAAAATTATCTTTCAATAATGAAGAAATACAGTAACAAGGATGGCAATTATAGTGTTTGTAAACATTAAAAATGCTATTTATATAATCTTTTTGTTTCACTTTTCACTGGTTTGATAGTCTTCTAGGTATTTATTATTTTTCAGAGGTGACTTCTAAAACAAAATTATTATTCATTAAAATGGTCAGAAATACATTGTTATTGTTCTGATATTTTGGACTTTCCTATAATTCATACTGATGCCCAAGGAACTTTTTGTACCACTGAGACATTAAGGATGTTATTTACTTCCAGATACTGCATTGCCAGCTGCTTTTACTTTTCCTGGGAATGCCTTCCCAAGAAGCTGTATTAATTTTATCTTTGTATAATCTTTTACTTCTAAAAATTTCAGCACCAAGTTCCTCATTTTCAGTAAATAAATAAGAATAGAAAACATGTAGGATATTTCAAGTTTTAACAGTCCAGGTCTTGAAAAACATTGATGATTCCTAAGTCGTAGTTCATGAGAGCATGTTAAATTTTTGGATGCAGTATGTATTGCCATTGTCATCATAACATCTATAAATTGTCAAAACCGGCGGCAGAAAAACATTGTAAAGGATTAGAGGGCAGGCACTCATAATTTCAGTAGGGGACTTTTTCAGTGTCAGTCACCCTTTATGATGAATTACTGGAAGAAATTGGAAATACGAATACCAGTGTAATGAAAAAAAAAGAAGGTTAGGTTACCATTACCCTTTCTGTTCTAGAGATTAATGAAGTCTAGATATTGAAGACTTAGGGTAAAGAACCCTTATGCACTGTTTCATCTGGCCTATGTACTGGTGTAGAAGGGGGAAAAAAGGGAGATCTACCATAACTGAATTTTTTCCAGGGAGTGGAAGACAATGGAGGGTAGGATCTGTAGAAACATAATGTTTGCTTTTCATACAGAGAAGTGGGAAGAGTAGAAGTGAGGGCACATCAGCATGTCTGGAAGAATGTACAGCCTGAGGCATTGAACTGTTTCTGTCCTTATCAATTACTTCTTGGCACCTGTGAAATTTCATTCTCCTTCCTAATTTTCCGCAAACCCAGGACAATCAATTAACCTTTCTGATATAAAGCACAAATAAATTTGTGTCCTCTAAGCAAGAAAACATATGACATCCTTTTTTATAGGATAGTAAGAAACATTTACTACTGCATAATTGTAAAATTTTTAAATGATCTTCCAGTTTGTTTGTTTGGTTTTTTTTAAATGGATCTCCCTGGCCTTATATGCTACAGTGTTTGTCTGAACTATGTTTCTATGTCAATATGAGCACTACCAGAAAGTAGTAATATGAATGAAATGCCTAAAAATACCTTTAAAGATTTTTAAAATGCTGAAATATTTATGTGAAAAACAATGAAATGAACTGGGGTTTAGCTTTGGGAAGCAGTGAAACTTCAAATAAATTGGTGAGTATAGCCAAAGGTATTTCACAGGTTTAAAAACTTATAAAACTTGTGAGTCCAAGGTACCTGCTTTAGGTGATTAGATTACTAAAATTAAGCATGCCTTCCATTTGAATAACAGTTCTTAAAGAACAAATATCTGCGTCCTCTATTGCAGCATACACTCAATCATCCATGAAATAATTGAGGATGAGCAAGTGAGGGGGAAGTGTCAACACACGCAATCCACCAGCTGAAATGTTGGCACTTATTTTATTTTTATTGGTAGACAATAATGCTGATTTTTTCCAGAGGCTAAGGAATATTTTTCTTAAAGGGTCAGCTTTAGCTTTTTCAGTGGCTGCGTCATTGCCATGAGAGACTCCTTGCAGACAGCTTGCTACATTTCAGCTGTGTCGCTTCCTGTCTCACCTAGGCACATTTAAAGGTATTGCTGACAGAGTTCACTCTAATGCCAGTCAGCCAACAGAAATGCAGAACTTTGTATTTTCCTATAAATATGAATGGTACATTTTCACCTTAATCCCCCCTTCACTTGGATAACCAAACCAGTATTTAATTACCTATTCAGAACGAGGGTCCTAATTGGAGCTGCACAGAGTTATTCACACAGTGAACCTGAGTGAACAAGCCTCCTACTGTTTGCAAGTTTATTGCAATTAGCCCAGTGGGTTTGATCTTCATCACAAGACTTAGTTCAACTATTATGCTCCAGAGAAAGAAAAACCCCTGAGAACACAAACACTGATATTACAGCACTCTACTAGGACCCCACTGTGCTTTTCTATCCTTTTGAATGAGCTATTAAAAGACAAAGTAAAAAACTAGTAGATTCAACCTGAGGGGAAATACTTAGGCAATTAAAAAAAAAAAAAAAAAGGAAAAAGAAAAAAAAAGGTATTACGAAAAGAACGGAGGAGATTTAGAGAAAAAAAAAAAGCATTGAAACAATTTAAGCTAATAGGATGCTAATTAAAGAGGAATCATAGTGGAGATTTTATAATACTTCTAACACTGGTGTTAATGTTGACTACATCTGTGTTGAAATAAGCACAAGTGGGTAAGGAATTACTGGTGATTAGGGACCAAACACTGCCACTCTCAGGGAACATGTTTCTCTGTAAGCAGGTAACACTTGGGGCAAGTAACAGAGGCAAACCATACCCTAAATGCTGCTCAGTGTTATTGCTTTGCCACTGTCATGGCACTACATAATTAGGAATAAATTACACTGTCAGTTTCTCTGTTTTAGGAGTCTCAGGTGTGCGACTAAAGCGTGGGACCTCAGCCTGAATGGATGTTTCCACGGTCTAGTTCTTGAATATACTTACTCACCTTAAACTGCACAATACACTTTCAGACAGCTGTGACAACTTCTGAGATGCCTGACAAATGTTGGTTGCTTCATATAGTTATTTTCATGTTCACGGCTAGGCTTTGAAAATGAAGATTTTTGGGAAGGGCTCTACCCACATGGCTGTATCCTTCGAGCCTGAGCAGTGGATGTTTTAGGTGAGGCACAGAGTGCACAGAACTGGCCCCACCCTTTAATTCCTAAGGTTCATCTGCCATGGCTGAGCAAGCTTGGATGGTGACAGTGAAGTCCTCAGGACTACAACCTACAGCCCCTGGTATTCCCAGGAGGTCTCCTATCCAATACTAATGGGGCCTGACCCTGCTTAGCTTCCAGCATCTGACAGAATCGGGGATCAGGGTGGCATGGCTGTAGTTTCACATGGTCAAATTATATCAAGATTAACATGAATAGCAAAAGCATTATATATTAGAAAGATGAATTTTGATGTAAAATAGTCAAATTAGTATGAGATAATGCATGAAAAATACAGAAATAATGGAAAATGTTAAAACATCTATTGAATCTGTTTAAATTACTCATTTGAACCCTTTTCCTATTTTCCTTTTTTTACTCACCTTTGGAAAATCACAAAGGTTTCAAAAAAAACCCCAGAAATACTTTATCTCTACTTCAGTATGGTTAAGATAAAAACATTTAAAAGCTAAACGGGTTGTTTATATTAATTAAAATAAATAAAAGTGTTTATGGTGAGAATGTAAGAGAATTTTTAGCCTGTAGCAAAGTGTTGTGATCAGATTACATAATTTTAAAAAATGGGGCTTATTAAATTGAGATTGTAAGTACTGAGTCTGCTGACACAACTTTAACAATCTGCATAACACATGACCACGGTAATCCAAATATTGCCAAATACAATATCTATTCAAATACAGCACTATACATTATAAACAAGAGAAACCCCCACCTTTTTTTTTTTTTTTAATTAAGAGCACATTGATGTGGCATACTCAGTGAAGTAAAAAAATCCAAAAACACCTCCCCAAAAAACTCCCACAAGAAACTGGGGAAATTGTACAGCTGCTAGCTAGGCATTTTAAAATTATGCTCTTGGCCCATATCTGTCTGCTGTATTGCACCCAGCAACTCATTCTAGAAGACCAGTGGCCAAATACTGAGATAAACAGAAATTGAATATAGAAAGGAGAGAAAGCTATAGTATAAGTCCTATAATTATCCTGTCCCAGAGGTATTTTGTCTCGTGAGGCTCTGATTATTCCAGTACATCCAGGATAGGACTCAGCTGCCTGTCTCTGCAATAGAAAAGACATAATGACTTCTGCTTCCCAAAAAGGACTCAAAATAAATGAAGGTACAAAATACTTAGCAATCAGTGTGTGATTTCCTGAAGGACTAGCAGGCAAGAAAGTCAAGGTTATATTTTAGTTCTATTCTGACTCATTCTATTCTTAGTTTTCTCTTATTATGTCTTCTTGAAAGTAAAAGTGACTACATGCAGAACAGTCTAAAATAGGAACACCAACCCTGTATCACTTCTTGCCTATACTTGTACCTAAGATCATTTGCAAAGAAAAATCATTACCTAGAAGTCCTTTGGAAGGTCCTGACCTTGCCTACCCTAAAATGCAGATGACACATTTTTTCAGGAATGAGCTCCTGGTTGCACCCATAATAAAGGCTATTTCAGAGACAAGCAAGGTATCTCTATCCCTCTGGTCTACTTCACCATGCTACTTATTTAGATGAGCCTGATACGGTTACATTGAGTCCTATGCACTATAAAAGAGACTTCAAGCATCTGACAGCACAGTGGTGGAACCGAAGTAGCAGCACAGCACAGTGTGATAAAGATCATAGAGGTAGATAGAGACAGATGACTGAGATGAACATATCAGACAGCTAATGAGAGTAAATAGGTGTCATTAAGTCTGGCATGGCATTACACAAAGGAGGCAGCAAAGAAAGATTTAAGAGCCATGGAAAGAAGAGGAAGGACATCTTCGAGTGCACACAGGGGAGGAGATTTTAAAACAGACTAGATTCATGATAAAATCTCAGAAGTGAAGAGAGGGGGAAAAAACTCAAACACAAAAGCCTATATTTTCATCTAAAGTGAGGCATAGGTGAATCACCTGCATGAGAGGGTGAGATTAGTCTGCATGAGATCAGCCTTTGGGACGTCATTACACAGCTGTCCTGATACAGGAGTATGTAGGAAGAGTTATTTTGTTAAAACACAGCCAAAGCATAATGAAAATTACATCCTAGAAAGTTGTTGAGATAAACCACAGAGGTTTATTACTGATACAAAGATGCAATCTCTTTAGGAATGACAGATGGGAGAACCAGAGAGGAAGGTGTATTATGTATCACACATGTACTTTTTCACAAGTTCACAGAAAGAAGTGAGCTTTGTTAGATTTTTTTTTTCTCTTAGAAAGGAAAATAAATGCAGAGATGGATTCACATATTCCACATAAGCTGGAAGACAAAATTATTAACCTTTTCTTTTTTTTTTTGACAAATAATTTAATGGTTTTAAAATTTAAGCCTCAGTAGCAAAAGGCAGATACCTAAAGGGCAAAATAGGATAGCACAGTCAGTGCATGAAATATTTTGTGGGCAGTTTTTGTTTTGGAGAGTAAAGGACACTTCCTTTTCAGATCTTATTTAAACTCACTAAGATGGCAGAGCATGTAAAAAAAAGTACACTCAGAAACTGAAATTGTGAAAGATTGCAGAAAAGTGAGATGTAATATTAATATGAAAGTAAAAGAGAAGGAAAGTGGTGACTGAGGAGGAAGGAAAGATCCATGTCTTCCAGGACTACAGGAGACAGTCTACAGTGAAGAGAAAAAAGTTTAAAGGGCAAGGGAGTGCAGCACTGCTGCAATTTATTGAAAGAGAAGATATTTAATGCATTGTGGTAGGTAATTTGCAAGTGAAACAAACAATGGCAGAACAGTAAGAAACTGTTATAAAGGCATCAGTATTTCTCCAGTGACCTGAAAATTCAAAAAGAATCAAACAGAAGTGGAAAGAAGATTATAGGTTTATATGTGAATATAAAGGAACAACTCAAGACCCTTAGGGATAAGATCAAAAAAGCACAGGGACATAAAAGAAAACAAGATAGAGTTCACTAAATGCAAAAAAGAAAAAATCAAAACATAAGCTCGGTGCTTAACGGCGAAGTAGAGAAAATTAAGAAAGACCCAAAAAAAGACTGAGCTATTCAATAGTGTCTTCTCTAGTCATTCTAAATACAAACAAAAAATGCATCTGTAAAAGCTTTCTAGATTCAAATATTTAATAAATTCAATTTTAACCAGGAAATAACAGTGTAGAGGAGAAATATATTGAAGAAATATGAAAATAAGTGATTTTTTAATGAAGAAAATAACTTTACAAAAATAAAACCTTGATCAATGCCTGATCTCTGACTAACCATAACTATCCTCTAAAATTTGCCTGTAATATCCAAAAAAACTCCCAAACCTTTTATAGAAAAAAAAAATTGCAAATTATAGTATATAGTAGTTTTCATTTACGGAAGTATTCACTTAAATGCATATATTGACTGTTCATTTCCTATATTGAATATTTGAATTCTAAAATATCTAGAAGTTTAGATAGTACCAGCTTTTTGGATTTCCTAAGAGCTGATCACATCATATTATTTTCATTCTCTTAGATTGAGGAATACATTTGGTGCAGGTAGCTTGCTTTGCAAGTTGCAATTTGAGATGTAGACTGAGCCCTGGGTGGGAGCCTAAGACAAGAGGCCACGAACTGCCAATCTTTTGATTAACAAAGGGCACAGAAGACAAGTGGTGACAGACAGGTGGACACTTGAAGGCACAGCAGGAGTGGAGGATTCAGGTGGAGTAGAGAGACCTGTGCACCTTTTGGACTATGAGGGTACAAAAGTCCAGGGGACCTTGGTTAGGGTGTCTCCCCTCCGAGGCCCAACCTCATGCTGTTTCTTCATTACTGTGCCATGTATAAATTACTTTATGGGGCATGCTAGACTCTGCTGTGCAAAAACTGGGGTTGAAGTAGTAAGGAGACCTGTGAGTGTGAGTGGCATGCAAGAAGTCAAGGAGAGCTCCCCATGGGCTCACTGGAGCTGCCCACTGGGAAGAGGCTACCAGTCCCAGCAGTGGAAGTCTCTGGTGTTTTGGGAGTGTTACTGCCAGAGTCCCATGAGTGGTCAGACTGGGTTTTCTTAACAACCAGGCCTTGTGGACAAAAGAAACAGCTCAAAACTTCATCAGGTAGAATATTGTGGCATGGAGCTGCAACCAAACTCAGGTAAAATTGGAAAGTCATTTGGAAGATGTGATTTGTGAGTAAAGATGAAACTAAAAGTATAGATAGCATAAAAACGGGGAGAGGACACTTAAGGAGGTATATTACAGATGATTATTTAGTTAACAGTCAGAGCCAGAGAGTAGATAAACATATTTTTCCAATGTATAAAAATATTTTTTTAATTTGGATACTAGGAAAAAACTTCTCCAGGACAGAAAATGCTTTCTGTGAACAATGTGTAAAGGTTTTGATATTTTATTATTGTAGCTTTCAGTTTTGGTAAAACGTGTTATAAACAACAGACAGTGATGGTCTACATCTGCTTGATCCTATCTCTAATGTATGAAGGTGGGCTAGATCTTATTTTGGGCACATCTGCTACTCTATTTTCATCACTCTGAAACCCATAAATATTGTGTGTGCAGTGAGGACATGCCACATTTTCTTATGGAGCAAGTCCATGTCATCTTTTTTTTATTATTTTTATTTTTTTTTTATTGCTTTATCTTCACTTTTCAATGCTTAATGGAAACAATAAAAGTGAGAAGCAAGAACCATGCAAACCTCCCTCTTCTTTCATGCACAGTATAGAACTAAAGTGGTTACATGTAAAACATACTCCTGTTTTCTTTATGTGGCCATAAAAGAAAGATCTATCCTGATCAGAACAAATAACAAGGAGAGTTTGTGCATCTTCTTATGGAAAAGTGTAAAAATATTTGTTAAAATTGCTCTGTAATTTCTTATTTGATTGAAGAATCTGATGCACAAAGACAACACTCAGATTCGCTGTGAAGTTACTTCAAAGAGTATATTTGCCAGGGAAACTGGTAGAAGATTTCATCTCTGTAGGCATGATTTTGTAAGATTAAAGAAAGAGTTTCTGATTTGATAATGATACTTGAGTAGAAAAGCTAAGGATTTTAATTTTTTCACCATCAGTTATATACTTAGTGGTTTAGAAAGAGAGGCTGGCTTGAATCATCTTTTGATAAACCCACAGCAGGACAGGTGTTGCAGAGGCACAGACAGGAGACCTGATTCCTCCTCATCACCCAGCTGGGCAGCGAAAGCTTGCATCTTTGACCTTCATGACAAGTTGTCTGCGTTCATCTGACACCATTCTGACACCATTCAGATATTCTGAATCTGTCCACCCAATTTCAGACCTATTAATGTTTTGTTCTGATAAGTTTTATTTGCACATTTCAAGTCCTTTACAGAACCCAACTCTTTTTACAACACTGCCCGAAGCAGCAATTCTGTCTCCTGAGAGGCCTGTGGATACACTAGGAAAGCATAATTTATCAATATCTTATACTACATGTTGAAGTCAAAATCCACCCTTCAGTGCTTTCCTTTTAAAAAAACCCATAGAACAAGAAACAGAAGGAAGGCATGTTTTAATCTCTACTTTCTTGGGGTTTAATGCGAGACTGGGACTGTGGCCGGTTCTTAGCACAACTTTCAAGGTGACCTCAAGCATAACTATCATAACATCTATCATCCACTTTTATCCAGATAATTTACTCAAGATGGCATTTCTCTGTGCAATCAGAGCATTATTTTACAAGGACACTCTTAAACCCATCAGAAATCCTCCAAGATTTATAGCATATTATCAGACATTGATTTATTTTTCTCATCATTCTCTGTGCAACTGGATAAAAATGAGAATAATAACTTAGGGTTATATTTTTATATTAGATTAAAATTTACTATATATAGAAAAAAATTCTTAAAATTAAGCATGCAAAAACTGAGGCAAGTTTAGGCAGGGAAAATAGACAATAATTTATCCAATGAAAATATTGAGTCTAGAAGACATATTAGTGCAGAATAATCCCCTTTGCTGCATTGCAGTTTGTATAAATGCATCTTTACAATAAAGAAATCTTTGGAAAACCCCATATTTACACTTCTGCATGTTAGAGAGCAACAAGACAGTCTCTGCTGAATAAGGATTACCAGATAATTAATAATTGCTAGGTACTACTATGGTTTTTTCAGTCCAGCAATGTGAAACCAAGACAAATACAGTGAATCAGTGTCCTGTTCCCCAGCTAATTCTAATCTACCTCTAAATAGCTCAGCTTGAATCTGGCACAAGTTGAATACCAAACTGATCTTTTGTCTCTGTAAGGGAGGCAATATAGTGCTCTTCAGAAATACATAGCAAGATAAAAGGAAAAATTATCCCTTTCTGTTCCTCTTATAAGAAGATCTGCTTTCTCCTGCTTTTTGCTACAGCAGTGCTCTTTTTAGAGCCAAGGACAACTGTGTTTGATACACCTAGTACCAGTCATAAATAGCCATAAATCTGTATTGCAGGAGAGAGTGAAGTGATCAGTTTAACATAGTGACAGTTGGAATAAGATACCTGTCATTGCTAACTGAAAATAAATAGGTGTCTACACTTTGCATATTTCAGAGCTTTTTATATGAGAATTGTCTTCCTGGTGCTACCATCCTAAAGGAATTACCTCTGAAGTTTCTGTATGCACATCTCTACTGGTGTTCTGTTTCCCAGAGGAGGATAAAAGTAATTTCAAAAAGCCTAAAGCAAACTTTCACATATAATTCACTTTTTCTAGAATACTTTTTTGATATTCTTTAAAGATAAGAAATACTTAACTATTTCACATATTTTTTTTTCATTTAATTAATTGTTGAAAATGTCCATGAGGCCTTCTTTTGGAAGATAGGTTGTCCTTCCATCTCAAATAAGAATAGACAACACTGGCAATGTTTATTATCACCTTTAGCCAGAAGAATTTTTCTGGCTCAAATTTGAATATCACTTCTATGTTGTCTTCTAGATATAATAAATTAATGTATTCTACATCTTAAATTAACGCTTTATTTTTAACTTTTCCAATGACAAAAATATAATTGTATCAAATTGAACATTTTAACCTTCTTTTACTTCATGTTATTTGTTTTTTCTTCCGCATTCTTTAAGTTCAATAGAAATTAGAGGAAAATAATAAATTACATAAAATGTGTCACTTTTCAAGCCCTATAATTACTTCAGTAACAAGATTTTCACATGCACTTTTTGGTAGAAGATTGAATTCATAAGACTCTGACATGTCTTTGAAATAGCGATAATTTTGTCACAGCTCAAGTTGCATGCTCTGGATCTTTAGATTTTAAATAATGATGGACTGTGGTGGGTTCATCTTGGCTGGATGCCAGGTGCCCACCAAAGCTGCTCTATCACTTTCCTCTTCAGCTGGACAAGGGAAAAGATAAAATGGAAGGCTCATGGGTCAAGAGAAGGGTAGGAAGAGATCACTCACCAGTTATCATCATGAGCAAAACAGGCTCAACTTGGGGGAATTTATTACCAATCAAATCAGAGAATAAAGAAATAAACCTAAATCTTAAAATGTCTTTCCACCATCACTTCCTTCTTCACAGGCTAAACATCAATCAAGAATTCTCTACCTCTTCCCAGGTGGTGCAGGGGAACAGGGATTAGAGGCTACAGTCAGTGCATCACATATTGTCTCTGTCATTCCTTCTCCTCGGGGGCGGACTCTTCACACTCTTCCACTGCTTCAGTGTGGGGTCCCTTCCACATGTGAAAGTCTCCACAAACTTCTCCAGTGTAGTGCTTTACACGGACTTCAGTCTTTCAGGAACAGACTGCTTCAATGCAGGTCCCCTGCAGGATCACAAGTCCCACCAGCAAACCTGTTCCAGCATGGGCTTCTCCCTGCACAGGACCACAAGTCCTGCCAGAAGCCTGCTGCAGCACTGTGCTTCCAATGGGGTCACAGTCTCTGTCAGGCACTCATCTGCTCCAGCACAGGGCCCTCTATGGGCTGCAGGGGGATCTCTGCTTCCTCATGGACCATTGTGGGCTACAGGGGCACAGTTACCTCACCATGGTCTTCACCATGGGCTACAAGGGAATCTGTGCTCTGGCACCTGAAGCACCTCCTCCCCCTTCTTCTGCAATGACTTTGATATCTGCAGAGCTGTTCTCACATATTCTCGCTCCTCTCTCCTCTGGCCACAATAACTTGTGTGCAATAACCAATTTCTTCCTTCTTAAATAAGTTGTCTGGGATGTGTTACTACAGTGGCCAATGGACTTGACCTTGACCAGAAGCGAATCATTCTTGAACCTGGCTGGCATTGGCTCTGTCAGACACAAGGGAAGCTTCTGGCAGCTTCTGGCAGAAGCCACCCCTGTAACCCTGCCACTATCAAAACCTCGACACAGAAACCCAGTATAAGGACCCAGCTTGCAAAATAAAATCTAAGTCACTAGGTCCTAAAGCCTATGACTCTATATCAGTAGGAGCATCTTACAGCTATTAATGCATTCTTCCTGATATGAAAAAAAGCAACAGAAATAGTATAATCTTCACATCTTTCTAGTGAATGGTAATTTCCAGGAGTTTCCCTTGCTGGAAAATGCAAGGTTCTTCAGAGAATTGTTTTCTTCAAGGAAATGCTGCAATTGCAGTTAATTCTATGACTTGGTAATAAATTAACAGTAATAAAAGACTATTTTTATACTGGATGTTCAAGTCTAGAAGACAAAGAGAGTGAAGATCAACAAAAACAGAATTTGTGCTAATATTCCAACATTACAGAACCAATGTATAGTTTTGCCTTATATTGTTCATGGAAACGTTTTTCATAAAAGCAAGTATAACATTCCCACTGTTTGACAGGGAAATGTTGCAAGAAAAATATCCTGGTAATATGTCTGTATGTGTAATATTCTGCAAGGTTACTGTAACCTTCAGTTGTCATTTGTCATGAATTTGCCTTGCAAATTTTTATTATCACTTATTTCCCTCCTTCCCTCCCTGCCAGAAATACTTAGGTATTCCTCTTTGTTTAATTTGTTTGTTGGACCAGATCCTCCCTTTTGCAAATTAATTATCCAGTTAAATGTATGTTATTTTCATAGAAACGATGATGTTATGAAATTCTACAAATGAATCAATAGCAAAATGAGTTTTGTTGTATAAGAAATAAGGTCTCAAAGGCTTTTAAAAATTCTCAAATATTACTAAATTTATGACATTTTTATATAATATTACTTAGAAAAATAGCGTGTTATCCTCTTTCCATCTTAAGTCAACAAGGCTTGTCCAAATAGTCACAAATGTGCTAGAGTATTTTACCATACTTGTACATGTCTGTTAGCATCCAGCTCTGAAGACACTGCTGTCCACAGTGATGACAGCA
>JAWWLZ010000139.1:42566071-42600357 GCA_035041345.1 Poliocrania exsul
GGAAAAAAATGGAATCTGACATGTTAATAAGGGATTTATTGCACCTATTCACACAAAAAAAAAAAGGGGGGAAAAAAAGGAAAGAAACAAAAGGCCAAACAGATACTGTTTTTTAATTAATTTTAAAGAGAACTTGAAAAAGGTTTACTAGAGACCTGTTTCAAAGTGGGTTCAGTTGTCAGATATTATGAACCTCTTGATGTTGCAAAAGTCTCAGCAGTTGTAGTTTAAAGTTTTAGAAACCTTACATTAGAACAATTAATCACTGTAATGGAAAGAAACTAGAGTATCCACTGGCACATAGATAAATCACACATGATTTCTTTCTAATGTCTAGTCACCAAGAATAATAGAAAACACAGCTGGCAGGAACATTAGGAAATTATCTACTCCATTTCTTTCCTGAAGCCAAAATCAAGTGCACCTTGTTCACAGCTGACAGATACTGTCTAACATCCAGACATGGTGCTTCCACACTTTCCCAAAGCAATATGGTCTTTAAAGATAGAAAGTCTTCTGAGGTATTTCAGCCTTAATCTACCTTGCTTTAATTTACTTTTTGTCATACACATTCCAGATATGGAAAACAGTTTATCCTTTCGCTCTCTGCAGCAATCTTTTCTATATTCAAAGACCATTATCATGTTTAACACGATGCAAGCCTTTTCAGCACAGCTAGCTTTTCAGTACTCAAAACTTTCAAGAGAAGTAAGCACAAGTCTACCTTCAGCTCCCAGAAACAGAGCTCTGAATGTAGACTGTGGCTGGAGGAACTTAGTTTTAGAAATCTGTTGGAGTGGAAGAGAAAAGGAAAATTGAAATGTAGACTGGAGCGGTTGCATTATCCCCTTGTCACAATGAATATGGAGTACTGTGTTAAAACATAGCTATACAATATTTATTTTTAGCTTGACTTTTGCAAATTTTATGATGAAGTGAATGATATACCATGCATTTTTGAATTTGTGTCAAACCTGGGCAGATTTCCTAGAGTTATGTAACCTTAGTCTCTACAGGAATATCTATACACAAATGAAATTATTCATAGGTAATTTACTTCTCTGTTAACTGCTCATAGGTGTTCATCTCCTTGTTTAACTTGGGAAAGTAGGAGTTAGGGCCTAGTTTTCCAGTGTTCAATATTCTTCACATGAGGCAAGCTTTTATTAACCATATTCTGTTGACAAGCAGAAGTCAGAAAATTTGTTTAAAATGCATCGGTTTCTTTCACCATTTCTTATTTTAAAATATGTGCCAAAATAATTTTAAAAGCAAACAATGGATAGTCCCTTAAAGTGGAAGGTCATGATGCTGGATCCTCTTTATTAGATAGAATCAAGAAATAGAAAACTGGACTGAAACTGGACTTTTCTTCTTTTCTCGGCATTGTCATTATTTTTCAGAAAGGTATGTTTCTATTGTTTGGAGCACAATTCGATTTGAACACTCAGATTACTCTTCCTTGAGCTGTTTCTCTGCTGGTGGGATATTAAACAAATTTCTGTTACCAAGAAAATTAAGTTCATAACAACCTGTTTGAAAACGTTTTTCCATACGAAGTAGAACAATTATTTATTATTAGCCAGGTCAATTCTGCCACTCTGTACATTTCAAGTTCCACATTATTAGGCAAAAAAAAACAGAATGTCACACAGGCTCAGAATAGCTTATATTTAATTCTTATTATTCTAGGTGATCTAGTTTTGTTAAAAATCTTAGCATGTGTTTTGGAATGTATGTTCTACAAATGAAGGTTATAAAATGAGGGTTATTTAACTGAATGTTATCCAGTCTGTGTGTGGTATTCAGTCAGCAAAATCCTTCGTAGAAAACCCTATTCAGTACAACTTGAGTCTTGCTTTTCTGTGTGAAAGGTATTCACAGAGGAAAATCCTGCAACATTAAGATCTCCAAATATCTATTTTTTGTGGGTGTTCTCAATTCAAAGATTATTTTAGAACTTTGATTTCAGTAAAACCAAGCTCTCTGTTTAAGATTGTTTTACAGTCAAATAAATGACAGGAAGTTGCCACTACTATTCAAAAAGATCCCAGTGCATTTCTACTACAAAAAGATATTTCAAAACAAATAAAATATTTTCCTTATTTCTGTCAGGACATGTTTTTTCAGAGGCCTACCCTTTGCTATTGATGGCTCTTGAAATTATCTGGATTTTTGATATTGCCACTGAGTATTAAGATTTATGTTGCTAGCTGTAATATGGCTTAAAAGGAATATAAAATCTGGATATTTTCCAAGTAGGAGATCTAGTAAGGCTTCTTTAAGCATGTAAAAGTGTTATTTTTGTAGTGGTTTTGTCCCAGATATCTCATTCTCTGTCATATTTTTTCCAATGACTAGGCTATAATAGCATGTAGCATTAACAAAATTTTACTAGGTTTCTGGTTGGCTATTATACATAACACTTTTTATGATCAGCTAGGATATTTCATGGACTAAAATATGTAAAATTCTGTTCATTCATTGTCCCAACTTTGCATTATTGAAATATGTATACTGGGAGATGGTAGAAACATTTCCTAATTTAGAATCTGATTTTGTTTGAGTCTATAATTTAATATTCTCTGAACAGTAACTTCTATTTCAAAGTCTGTCAGATTTATGTACAGAAGTTACTTTTTCTAAGTAAGAAGGGTGGACCAGTCTTACTTCTTTTATGGAAATCCAAACAACTTTAAATTTGAAGAGAATTGAGACTGCGAATTTTCTATTTTTAGAAGTAGCAATATGTAAACATTTCAGTTCCTAGAAAGGAGACAATTCTTATGAGTACTCTATGGTTTACTCAGAATTTCCTACACTTAATTTCTTTCAACTCTCACACATCAATCCTTATGGTTTTAGAAACTAACTGAAAGACTTTAGGGGTGGAAAGGTTATACAACATGGAGTCTGCAGAGAAAGTGAGCAAAAAGATGAGAGGAAAAGGAAGAATTGAAAGGAAAGGGTGTGTGAAGAGAAGAAATTCAAAAAGCAGGCAAATAGAGCAAGTATCCACATGCTGATAAGATTCTCTGATTTATAATTAGCACTGCTTAGTGTTGTTGCATTGTTTTTTTAACATTTGAATAACTGCAATACAAAGGGAAGTTGCTAATTTGTGCAAATCTATGTCTCTCAGTTTGGGCTCTGGGATGGTTTTGCCCAACAAGCTTGATCACTCTAGTGGTGTAATAGTTTATCTCTACTCGGTTAATTTTTGCCTTGATTAAACAGAAAGCTCAAGGGGTACTTATTGTCCATGCAAAAATGCTTCTTCATGCCTCCATTCCCACTTCTGTCTCAGGTGTTTCAGGATAGAAGTCATTTCCTGAACTTTGTCCTATAGTTTTCCACACGTTCAGAATCCAATAGCATAGAGATTTCCCTGAATGACTATCATAAACCCAAAGAAGGTCAAAAGAGTTTTAAAGTTTTCTTTAACTTCCAAATCCAAGACAATCTTTACCTCAGAAAGTATAAATCAGATGCTTGAGATGAACACAGTACCATTCATTGCAGTATTGTGTGTAATATAGTAAATTCTAAGGATGATACACTTAAAAATTCTACTCAACATAACCTAAGGTCAAAAATGTGACACCAAAACTTTCAAATATCAAAAATTACCCACAAGAGACTCAAAAAAACTATAAATGCATCTAGAAAACAAAAACCTTCATGTTCTGCTGTCTATGTCCACAATCCTTTCAGATGTGTGTAGCTGTTTACAGGGTGACTGCAAAGTGTTAAAGTAGATGGGAAAAAAAATCACATTCTGTACTTATAGGCAAAATCATCAAACAATATGCTAGAACTACTGCTAATATTATGATGTAATTTATATATACTGTATTTTGCAAAGTTGACCATTTTCTTTCAGGTTCTGGCAATTACAGAGACTATTAATCTTTTTCTTCTTTAGATTGCTCAGACAACTTGATCTGCATATTTCTATCCTCAGGAAGAACAGAGCATTTTTTGAATCTGTCATTCATTATTAAACTGTCTTTGTGGAACAACATTTAACTACTGCTAAAAATAATGTCTCTCATACTAATCATGGGTCTGTAACCCAGATTCATTAATATTGCATTATACATTTTCTTGCAGGACTACTTATTACAATATTTTCCTTATAGATTTTCTGTATTAATAATTTATACCAGACCCTAACATTTATGATTTGAGTTTGATTGTATCTCTCTATCCAATATACTATTTCATTGCAAGGCACCATATATGTTATTCAATGTTTATGAGCAAATTAATAATTAGTAATGACACTTTTGAAAAAGTCACACTGTTCATCCCTCAAGCAACAGACAGGTTTGCAGACCTGGTAGGTTTTGCTTATTTTAGGGAAGGAATAGAACTTACATAGCAGTAGCTATCTTTTAACTTATTTATCATTACCTTGTACTGCTTTTATGAATAAGATCCTTAAAATCATCAAAGGCTCAGAGTTTCGACTTCAAAATCCATAATTTAACATTCATGAAAATGTGACCATTTTTTTCAAACTTAGCTTATTTCAGTAACAACATCTACAGATAAAGTAAATTTTGAAATCTTTTCATTTCAAATGTGTAAATTTAGCCAAGTAGGAAAACATTTAGCAAACTATACTAGGGAGAAATGACAGAGTTTTTTCATGTTATTGCATCTGGAGGAAAGAAAGAAGAGATAAATATAAACATAGAATAAAAATTTGAGTTGCAATCAAGAAAAGAAAATTGTGAAAGTTATGAACACAGGAAAAGGTTCTCAGAAATGTAAGCAAGAAACTAAATTATATGAATATGAATGAGAAAATATATTCATAAATGAACTCTTAAACAAAGCAAAGTTGTTAAGATAATGGATTTCATGGCTTCAAAATGACAGCTCAGAGTTGACAATTTTTCCATCAAATGTAACTACAATATGTGAAAAGATGTTAAGGAGTCGACAAATAAATAAATAGCTGGACTAAAGGGTGGAGGATACACAGTAGAAAAAAGAGTTTAGCATAAAAACAGGTGATTTAACACATTACCAGAGTGCTTTCACTATTTTTTTTAACTACATTTTCTTTTTCCAGGAAAAACCCCATCATATTAAACAGATAAACAAGATTAAGCAGACATACTCTATCCAGGCTGACCCTGAGATTAGCTCAGCATGGTGCTCATAACACCAGGGTTTTGGGTTTGATCCCCATATGGACCATTCACTTAAAGATGGATTTGATGATCCTTCCAGGACCCTTCTAACTCAGAATATTCTGTAAAATTTCTGTGAAATAGGTACTGTGCCCCCAGTGTACTGGGGAAAGTGAAAAAGACCACACAGTTTACAGTTCTATGGATTTGTTATTTTGCCAGGAAATCAAGTCTCAAAACAAATGGAAAATGGAAAACAATTCTGTCTCTATTCAGCTATGCTGGAGTACTTCAGAAGCTCTGCAAACTGCAGAAGATTTTCCTGTTGGTATATCAGTAATCAATATGCTTTCTGTACATGTTGGTAAATGTATTCATTAGTCATGGTTTTTTTCTCCAGTAGAATTGGGTTACCTTTGGTATCTTCCCCCTCATTACTGGAATATTCTCCAGTATTTCATAATAACTGAACCAAAACTGTCCATATGGAATAGGGGAATCATTTCACACTTGTGTTTCTTAGGACTGGAAATGCCATTTTAAGTATGTGCTGTAACATTTACAGCACAATCAAGATTTATTAAATCTACTCCGCAGAGCTCTATTGTAAAGAATTTATGAGCTATAAAACTGCTATAAAGGTCACTTGAGATGCAAAAGTTTAATTTGGAGTATCATGTTATGGTGTAGTACTGCTAAACTTAATGCTTGTTTAAACAAATGGCTTGAGGATATTTGTCTCAGAATGTGGGGTTTATTAACTTCAGTAAAACAACTTTATCTATTTTTGTTGCCTAGCTTTGATTTTTAAAGGCTTGTTCACAGTTTTATGTCCACTAATCTATTATTTTACTTCTATGAACATGAGCATAAAGAATAAAAAGAGAATAATCATTTTAAATTTAAATTAACAATCTAATAATTAATAATTTAATAAGATTTGTATTGTCTAATAGGCCTGTGCATAGTTTTAGTGTTACCATTTTAATAGTTAAATAGTTTTTTCATGATTTTTTCTTTAATTACCAGTTGCAAAGGATTAACAAACCTTAAATTTCACCTATGAAAAGTAAAAAAGAAGGAAAAGTTTTATTAATTCATAATAAGGCCCTAAAACCTGAAATTAAAAAAGAAATCATAATTTGTGGATAATATTGTAGAAATACATATGAATTCAGCTGGATGAAGAGCAAATTCATTTGCTCAAAATTAATACTATTTATACAAATTTTGAAAGCAAAATTTCCCTTTCTTCCACCAATTTCTATACTATTTCTGTAATCCATGACTGAACCCCTCATTACATCACATGGGTCAATCTTTGTGAATGTGCAGAGCTCTATTTAACTCCACAATGAGCAGTACAAGATTGGAATCCAGACCTAACTGATTCATTCTTTCACATCCCAAACACTTGGAGAAACTCCTTGCTCATACACTTAAAGGCAGGCAGAGAATACCCTTAAACTTTCAGGAAGATACAGGTGTCAAAAAAAAAAAAAAAAGCAAATTTGTTAAAGCGAAACATTTATGGTTTGTCAACAATAATTGTTTCCTGTTATAATTGCCAAGGGTGATTAATTGCTTTTCTTAGAACTTTATTGAGGGAAGCTGTAATTGGTAATCCCAACACCCTGGCATGAATCCCAAGCTGGTCTCAACAGAAGCACTTATGAAGAGAAGTGATTTCACGTTGTGTAATAAAAAGGCCTAAAATTATTTGCATGTTGATTGCATCAGACCATGTATTTAAAGACCATTCAGACAGTTTGTCTTTCAGCATATGGCTGTACAACATAGAGGCCAATATATGTTAAAAACCTAATCATAACAAAAATTACTAATAATCAGGAATAGCATAACAAGTAAGATTTATATATATTAGATAATTGAAGGAATCTTGACTCTGATACTTTGATACTTTGAGCTCATTTCTTCATGCAATTTGTATAGATTCTGTCATGACCTTATCCATTAGACAAATGAAGTTTTGATTTCTAGTTTTCTTCTAGATGAAAATGTTGTTGTTATGCCTCAAACATACAGGAAAAAAATTCCAGATTTAAGAGTGTTAAGGAGCAGACATTTATAATAAAAAAATAACAAACGAATAAAACTTGAGGAGAAAGAATTTTGAAAAAAAGGGATGCTGGCCATGATGGTCACACGCTGACTGATAGAATGGACCTACGCCTGAGTCCAGTTTTATTAATCTCTGTTTAATTACAGGAAATCTAGTCATTGAAAATGCACATGTGGATGGATGATATATATTGTAACATTTATTCCAGAAAATTGAGGAGGTTGTTACTTCTAAAAATAGCAAAGACAACAGCTTGTGTTATCTACCAATGTAAAGCTCCAAAGCTAGATATGCTTCCTCTCACGTTCAGTGCAAAAAATGGCCTGTGGTCTTCAATGTATTTCTTCAAGTGTTAAAATAACAAACCAGCCTCCAAAACTGTCAGTGAGGAATGCCCCTGCATGTTCATTTTCAGCATGAGACAACATTCACCCTGCAGACTCAGCATCTGCCTAGGTCAGGTCACCTGGCTCTGATGGGACCATATTCAAAGTGGATTTGCTATAATAAGAGGAGTTTCTTGGATTGATTATTTTTTTTTTATCTTGACATAGCAAGTGCAAATAAATAAGCACGAACTGCCATGAAATATTTAATCAGAGCCATAAGAAAAAGTAATTTCCTGAGGTCTCTGAGCAGATATTTTTAAATATATTCTGCCAAACCTTTGATAAAACCTCCATTTAAATTCCAATCTGCCCAAGGAAGATATATCAAGTTTTTAGTGGTCTTTCATTTTTCAAGGGGAAAAATAAGTTTGTGTTTACTCATGAACTACACACTAAATTCTGTACACTAGGATGATATATTTATGACTAAAAGATCACACGCATACATTTGTCTAAGTATCTATACTTCCACCAAATAGTGTTGTTTTACCCATCAGCACACAAACATGACCTCACGATACACATATGAATCTTGTGCTGCTTTACTGTCTCATGTTCTACATGACTGCCCATAAGTATCTGTTAGACTCACCACAAAAGCAATCTAGAAGGAAATAATAACATTTAAGACATTAGCCTAAGAGAAATGTGCACTTTTACAAATAAAGAACAAGTACTTAAGTTTGATTATCAACACAACTCATGCATTAAACATTTTTAATAGTACTGTGCTTGTAGCATAGTGTTGGGGTTTATCACATAGTTTCACAGAAATGTTCAGAGGTTGTATAGGAAGTAGTTAACACCTAGACTGTGGTTTAGGCCAGGCACAGGCCTATGAAGTGTTCTGAAGTGAAAATGCATAAGGCCAAATAAAGCAGATGATTAAGGGGAAATTTTATGCTTAGAAACACTGGAGATAAAATTTTTTATGCAGTAGCCTCTTCAGTGCAAGGCTACCAGGATCTTGTGGTAGGTAAGGGAAAGACAGGATGTAGCAGTACCCACGGATATGATTAGAATGAATTTGAAGGCAAAGACAGGAATTCTCAGGATACTAAAACAGTAACTGAGTAAGATGATAAAGAATCATGAACTGGAGAAGTAGGACAGCATTAATTCACGAAAAAAGTTGTCAGTAGGAGGTTATGATCACTTAGGGAAGCAGATTGAGAAGGATGGAATGCAAAAGAGGATAGAGAGCTTTGAGGAAACGAGGTTGTTAATGTCAGTGTTTCTAGGTACTGCAGAAGGGAAGTATAAAGGGGAATTACTGGTGAAGAAGCTAAGGGTACAGAACCAATTACAGTGAAAAAGGTTGTTGCTGAGGATAGAAAGAAGGGAAGACACTGACTTCAGGACAGAGATTTTGAATGGTTCTTTGAAAGTGTCTGCCCAGTATTATGTAATGGTGAAGACAAGGAAATAGATGCTGGTAAAAGGAACAGTGAGAAAAGATAAGCACTGCTCCTCTTTTAAATCTACTGTACTTTTTTATCTTCAATTATGGTGATGGACAGAAATCAACTAAACTAAGAACCATATAAAAAGTTTAAAGAGAATAATTATTTATAAATTATATACCAGAGGAAGCAAAGTGTAGTCAAAGAAATGACTAGCCACTAGTTTTAAAACAAACAGGAGGTACCTTTCACATAGCAAGTAATGTATTACAGAGCTTTCTTATCTTTGTGGGAAATTTTGGAGGCCTCAAACATACATAGATTCTGAAAATTTTCAGAGACATTTGCAAAATAAAGGTTTTTCAAGATCTGTTAAATGTGTGATACAAGTTACAACTATAGAGTCCAGAGTCAAAGAAGAAAGCTTTATCAGGCCTCTGTTTTGTCATATGTTCTCCAGAATCACTTACAGTCACTATGACATAATGAACACTGAGTGATTAAGTTATGCCTTCCCTCTATCTCTCATCTCTCATGTGCAAACTGAAACAGACACACACACACACAGAACATGTAAGCTGACTTGCATCAAGCATTCTGTTAGTATAGCTAACAATTTTTTTATTTTTTCTTTTTTTTTTTAAGAATGCAATCAAAGATTTCTAAAGTTTGGAATCTCAGGTGCTGAGCCCTGCTGGATCTATCACAGTCACTCTTGGGAGTCTAGGGAGATTGAAGATGCTCTATGGCAGGAAAAGGAAATACACACTGACTCACATATGAAGCATGTGAAGTCAGGGCACCCAAATATTGAAAACACACTTGGCTTTGCAAATCAGCTCTTCATTTAGTCATTCACACTGAGGTATAAGTTATAATGAAGTTCAGTGAAATTAAACTACTAATTTATGTGAAAGATCACAGATACTGTCAGGCAATCATAAGATCACCTTAGTAAACACTATCAAGATAAAAATATTGTGAAATAGTATAAAAAAATATTTGAAATGTTATAGAATCCTGTGTCTATTCTATTTTAATTATTCCAAATGAGACTTCCTTAAGGAGGAAAAGTGGAGATAATGAGAGGTGAGGGGGAAAGTTGATGAGGTGGGGACCAGCAGATAAAATCAAAGGAACTGAAAAGTGGTTAGTCCGTATCTACAGAAATCTGTAGGGAAAAGTCCTCTGGACAGATCACCTTTCACCAATAAACTTAATAACGATTTCTATTTTAGTGCAAAAATGGTCCCTCTTTAAAATTATCATGGTTCCAAGTGCATTTAAACTGAACTGAGACTGAAGTATATATTTATATCTGTATGTATATGTATACACACACATACCTCTGTATATATACACAAAGGGGTAGGTGGTGGTGGTATGTCTATAAATAGATAGATACATAGATACATGTATACATAAGCAGACAGACAGATATACAGTTGATTATTCCTTACCCAAGAAGAAACATTTTTCAGTTCAGAGCCCTCCACTCAACACTTCCTTTTTTTTACTTTTCTTCAAAAACCACTCGAACGTAAAACCTGCCTAAGTGGTGTCAACTACATGCTAATGGAAGAAAGCTGAGGATCAAAGAATGGGATAGTAAGACAGAGGGAATCCATGGTCTGTGTCAGAACTCAGTAGTTTAAATAACTATGCATAGAGGAATGGTAAGCTTATGGCAACATTATTGCAGCTTCTTTTTTATTTTTCAGCACAGAAATATGCAGAGCTTCTATAAATAGCAGGCCATTCATAGGCTTCTGTTTCAACTGCTATTATATCTGTGCCTAATAGGTGTGTGTTATCTGTCTTGGGTTGAGCTGGCAAAACACCAACTGCCCAAGTACAGAGTTAGCCTCTGGCTGAGAAAAGGGAGAAAGCAAGGAAAAAAAAACCCCAAAACTCTAAAACCAGGTTTATGCTTAAACTAACTATATGTATTTATACAGAAAAGAGAAAATTAAAAGAAAGCTACAATATAACGCACACTTACACAAGTTATGTATAGTATAACAAGAAATAACCTCCCATTCCCCAATTAATACAAAGTAAAGTCTATAACTCTAGATCTGTAAGTACTCTAAAAGACACATAGCATGAAAGAGAAAGTATAACAACAAAATATTTCTACTTCCCTGAAACTAAAACAAAATACGATGTATCGGCAGCAGGAGCAGGGCCCAACAGAGCAGAACAACTGCAGCAGTCTTCTCTGCACTCCAGCCATAATGGAACTGAGCTAAGCCACACCCACACACTGGATTTACCCCTTTTAAGATGATGTAGTATGGTATGGAATACAATATTATTAGCTAGATGAAGCCAGCTGTTAGCCAGCTGGGCCCAGCTCAAGTCACCTGACAATTTTCAGGCCTAGTCTGAACTTTAAAACCTAAATTTAGGCCCATCTGGCCAAAAGTATAACATTGTGAAAAAAATATATTCTTGATTTTTATTTTTTGAGTCACATTTTATTACTGTTAACCAAGTCTGACCAGCTCTGTTGCAATAGTTGATGCAACTATTAAACAACTCAGCAAAAGCCTTGTTTACTTTTGGGAATGGGTTTAGCTACAATAAAATCAGCTAAATGTCATTTATTCAAGATCAGAAGATGTATACTGATATTAGTCAATGCTATGTCCCATGCCTTTAATTCCATTCCATGTCTAGTAGCCCAGATGAAAGCCAAGAGTTTATACAAAAAATGTGCTTTGCAAGAGATGTAAGTGATTCACAGTGGCAACAGAAAAGTAGCTACAGTAATAAATACCTTGCAGAAGCAGAAAGAGCCATTTCCATGTTAAATTTTGCATCAGCATCCTAAAATCAAATATTGATGAAGATTTTTCCAAGAAAATACATAATCAGCCTCAAGGTGGTCATGAAGAAAATATGTAACTTTTCCCATTTGTCTTTGTCTAAACTATACAATTGTGGGGTTTTGTCACATAATACTCTTTGTTCTTTACATTTTCCCATAGGAGTGTTGTACATATTGTTTATATGCACACAAGTCACAATCTTGAGCTATACGTGTTCCATAATAGTGGAATAGTATTCTCATATATTCCATCCTCTGTTGTGTCATGAATGAGTGCTTTCAGGTTGCTTAAAGGATCAATGGCAAAGGTATTGGCAGTTTATGTAAAAGTGAAAGCACAACAATGTTTACTGGCAAGGTTCTCTTTATTAGATGGTTAAAACCCACAGGGAAAAAGCAAACTAAAATCTCAAATCAATCAATCTAAAACAAAAGTCAAACCCCTTGCTAAACTGAGCCCTGGACTTGATTAGCAGTTTAGGCCTAAAACTTTAACAGCACTTAAACTTAAAAGAGAGGATGCACTGCCACATATGGTCATAAATATTAGGTATGGGAAAAAATCAGCCTACCTACAGAAACTACTGCTCTGCTCCACTAGTACCTGCATGGACATATGTAGCACTCCTGTATTACATGCTCCTGTATTATATAAAGTAAAGTTTTAGAGAATTCAATGTGGGCTGTCTTTCACTATAAAAATTATTTCCTTTTTGTATAAGACCTGTATGAATGCCAGAATTGATATTTTTATTAAATTTCTTGTGACTTATGATCCACAAGAAACTGCATTGCCCTTACCAAATGATCTCCTATATCATCCTTACATACATTGTTTGTAATACACATTTTTATTTCTAAAGGCTTTTCTCTTTCCCTGGATGCACACAGCTTGTTATTAGACGGCAATGAATGTAAAGAAAACTCTCAGGCAAGTAAAAAAGAGGCAAAAGGTTGTTATTTTTGCAAAATTTTTGTTCACCATCACATACTTTTAAATTGTGGCTTCAAAAAAGTAATTAAAAATATAAGAACTAAAAGAGAATAGTATTTTAATCATCAATACATACATACACTCTATCAGACCCCACACTAGGAAGACAGAAGCATTGTTATTTGCAAACCACAGTAAATCTCTTTATAGAAAATAGTTGAAGGTGAATTAATATCCATGTCAAAACTAGATGTTAGCAGAGCTGTTTTAGAGCAGCTGGATAAGCACCTTAGCTGCTAGGGGTTTTTAATCTGTTTTGTCTTCAGTATAGGTACAAAGCATAAGTTGAAGTCTGTGTGCATGTCTGTGGGTCTGTGTGTGCCTCTGTGTTGTGTCTGAGTACATTGGTAGTAGGAGTAAAGAATTGAAGATATACCTTTTTGAGCATACCTCAGTTTATATGTTTCATAGACCTTTTCCAATAATTATTGACAAATAATTATAGTATACTGTTTAATCCACCATTTGCTGTTTTCTATCCCTGATGTCAATTATTTTATTTGAAAATTGTTTCTTATAATCTTCTCTTTTTCTTTCCTTCTTATTTAGGACAGAAATAAAGAACTTGATAAATAAATGTCAGACTGATGAATGAAAGAAATTTCAGTGTTTTTTTCCTTTAAGAGTTTTTTATTGCTTCTTTAAGATGGAATAGCCAACATACACAAGGCACTTGTCTCCCTAAATGTCCCAGGACGTGAACAACACTCCCTCCTTGGCCTTCTTCAGTTTAGTCAATAGTTCAGCCTAAACTGCAAGGTTTTGTTCCATGAGCTGGACTCAGAAAAGAGCCAAACCAAAGAGTTTCCAATGAACCATCTAAACATCCACTTACCCTCTGGGTTTTGAAAGTAGTTGGAAAAATTTAATGATGTCAAATCAAGAACTCAGCCTTGTATAAGTAAATTTCCTGTGTAAGGAGTACAAACAGACAAGCTCAAAGTCAAAAGATTTACCCAGAAACTCTAAGTCAAAATATTGCAACAAAGGAACTTAGGAAGAAAACAGGTCCTGACCCAAGGATTAGAATCCCAGTGACTTCAATTTTTTTAAAATTATTTGGAATCCACGTTTGTTCTTAAGCAGATCACTGCAGATCTCAGGCATTCTCTGATCACTTACCTAACCATGTACAAAGAGAGATATAGATTATGGGAAGGGGTCTATTGTTTTTTGTCAAGTAGTGTAAAGCATGTATACATTATACTAGCATTTTTTAAACTGCAAGAAAATAAAGGAAATTTACAAAATTTAATATATTGAGCATAACCAGAAACAGGAGTAAATTTTTCCTTTTTTTGTTTTCCAAATGAGAGTTTTTCTAAAATTAATATTTTATAGTCTTAATCTTGCACTTGGAGACAACCCAACATTTTTATCATACAAATGATAAATTTGAACCATTACCAATATTATTATACATTTCAGAGCTAGGCCATGGGTGAGATAAAAATGGAAGACAAGAATCCTAAATTTTTTTTCAGTTGTGCTGAAAAAAGTAACAGAAGGCAAGAAAAATGCAGAAAGATGAAGAATGTCAGTGCAGACATCTCCCATTTTCTTCTGAAATTGCCATGACTCAGACCATAGAGTGCCTTCAGTACCGTGCAATGAAGAGGAGTGTTTATTTTATTTATTTATTCAGTCTTCCCTTCAATTTTTCATTCCAGAATTTGTTTTTTAGACCATAAAACCTATTGTTTTTTTACAAGTGCAAGTGAAAAAAGACCAATTTTCTGAAAAGTCTTTTTTTAACAAATATAGGCACGGAGCTGCCCTGAAATGTCCAAATCTTAAGCATGAATATTGATGAATACAGAATACCACAGAATTTTACTATATAGTGAAGAATCAGATATTGCAGTTCCTAGAGAAATAAAACTCTCATTGGCATCCACAGAGTTTTGCTTGAGGTCAGAATGCAGGATCAGACTCTGAATCACAATGCAGCTGTCAGACTAAGCCAGAAACAATTTCAACATATCACTTGTTTCTCATTGTATTTCAAAAACAGTGGGTCTCACCCATCTGCTGTTTAGAGTATTTTTTTTAATAAGAGAAAGTCAAACATAACTGATTGAGACATCTGTGTCCTTCCATCTCCAGAATTAAGTACCATGGGATATGAATATGACAAAATATTCAGTGAGTTTCCTTAATGACTTTATTTTCTTTTGAAGATCACTTTGGTAGTCTTTCTACCTACAATATTGCAAGAAGCTTAGTATTTCAAAATTAATCTCTTGACGATGTTTTTAAGTATCATGAACATTTTAAATGCGAAAAAAACAAGAACTATTTCTGCTCTATTCTCTTCACATTTTGGTTCTTTTTTGGTATGCCTTTTTTCTTGCAAGTATAATTAAAGAAAGAAGTGAAAGTGCAACTAAATTAGCTAATAAAAAAGCCCTGGGAACAATAATGAAAAATACAAAGAGATTACACTAAATAACACTTATGATAACAGGTTGATTGATACAGCACAAGCATTTAGAGAGCAATATATTGTGTTCATATAATGGCATGCTAGGACACAAATAATTTGCAGGGACTCAGTTTTAAGCTAAATAAAGAGAGAAATTGCTACGCAAAGGCTTCAAGAGCAAAAATATCTATCAGAAAGGTGAAAAGAGAGCAGTCTAACAGAGTGGAAATACAAATAAGAGAACAGTTCTGAGCTGGAGACAAGTGAGGTGCGAAGACTGAGGAGAGCTCATGTCTGACACACAGACAGTGAAAGAGCAGGGAGAATAAGGGTTGATGAAAGATGTTAAAAGGAACCAACAAATTTGGGAAATTTTAAAAAGCAAAGTGTATAAAGATTTTTTTTTTTAATGAACACTGCAGTCCCAAAATAGCAGTTAATTGCTTGTGAGAAGCCTCTTTGCATGTAGATGACAACCAGACAAAATAATTGCTTGCAATGATAAAAAAATAGAGCGGGGAATTTCTCTGAAATTCACCATGAGAATCAGGGATGATCTGTGAAATAACTCTCAGCCACTTCCTGCACTTCTGTTTAGCAAAGAAAATGGAATAGGAGGAAAAATTAGTCTAAAATGCCATACACAATAAAGTAGATATGCTGAAGTCTTTACAGTTTTTAATACTGTTTATGATATACAAATTATTTAGAAGGGGCTGCAACTCTCCTTTAATGTGTGCAAATTAACTAATCAGAATAGTTCACAGGATTTTAATTCAAATGCCAATATTTTAAGTAGAGAAATTAGATGTTTTTATAAATAAATAATTTTGTGAATTTGGTATGAATGTGAATCAGATTATTAAGACTTTTTGAAGGTACTTTAGCTTAAAACCTACATAAAAGTCTCTTCAAGCATCTTTAATAGCCTAACTTAATTATAAATAATTTCTGTTGACACAGGTTTTATACAAGTCCTTACACTGTGTCATTTTCTCAAATGCAAACAAGACACCTGCTGAGTATTAGCTTCAAGAAGCAAGTCAGATATAAATCAGCAAGTACATGCACATGGAACTTAATTAATTTTTAAAACAGTCTTTCCAGAAATTTTTTGGTACATAAGGAGGAAAATGAAGACCAGAGGCTCATGTTATACATACAAATGAAAGCCTTCCATTTCAAGAAGTGTGGGAAAGTTCAGCATCATAATGACTGCTTTTGATAGATTTTTTTTTCTGATACAGTGTTTACATTGATCAAGTTTATCCATACATCTATAATGAGTTTTCTGTACTTCCAATTATGTAGAGATACAGATTATTTCACCACAGAGCTTCCAAATATCTGTGATTGCTAGAAATATAGAATAGACTTAATTTCTTCCTTGTCAAATTGAAACCTGCAGCTTTCCAGAAAATTATTCAAAGTAAAATAAGGACAGAGTCATGAGCATTCAGAGAGAGAGAGAATATGGGCAAATTTGAAGAAAGAAGATGAGAGCAACAAGTGGTCCAGGAAAAAAGAACTACTTGCTGCAAAATGAATTTTGTATATGGCAAAAAGGGGAATGTATATGTATAAGAAATGAAAATCATTAAACACACTCTTGGTGCTTTTACAAGACCTGTACCTTAGTCAATATTTTGCTTTTACTCAGTCTTGCAAGCAGAGTGGAAATGAGGCAATAAAATTGAAATCCTCCAAGATGATTTTCTGACTGAATTCTCCAGCCACTTAGAAATTCTATGAAAAGCACAAGGCAACCATCAGTCAGCAGCATATACCCTCAGCTCCTACTGTTTTTGTAGGGACAGGATCCTATTCAGAGGTGTTAGATTTCTCCTGAAAATTACTGGCAAGAATTTTCAGCTTTTACTCATTTTCTGAATCCCATCCAGTTTGCTTAGGCTATTGGTAGAAATGTAGAGACTGAAAAACACAAGAGATAACAAAGTTATTTTCAGACATGCTAGTCCTGACCCTGAAACCAGATAATTAAATCAGTCATCTGCAGATATTCAAGGGTATTAGGTTAATAATAGCTGTGTTTTGCATAAAAATGATTTTTTTAGTCTAACAGAACACAACATTTTCTTCCTACATATAGACCCTGTGGTGAAACAAGTGTGGTTAATGTAGTGACATAATATATAACATATATTATAACTTATATATTATAATATATATAATGTTACATATGCTATATTTATATATATACACTATGTAATGACATATATATATATATACACAATATATAATTTTGCCTGTCCTACTAAAAGCATAAATATATACTGTGCTAAATTTAAATTTGTCATTAATGAAATGCTGCTAAGCCAAATTTGAGCTTAATACAAGCTGCAGTTAGGAAAATAATTGCTGCCTGGTCAGTTTAATCAACTACAAACAGAAATACTGCACTGATTTTTCTATTTGAGGCAGGGGCAAAGCCACATTGCTTAAATAAAAGTGATGTGCACTTTAGTCTTGCTCCAGAAGCTATTTTGTTAACTTTGTATTGAGATACTGTATCTTTTACTGCTGGGCTTTTAATTTCATTAATAGTGTTGTTCTCCATCCGGCACCTTTTAAAAGAGAACAAAAAACTACTAGGAGTAACTGTGAGTCAAACCTACATAGTTTACTCTGTTGGCAACTGCACTGCTATTTCCATTTATGGAGGGTTTTATTTGGATACTAACTGTAACTAAGAAATCAGTCTTTCTGAGATATTAACAGAAACTGCACTGTCTGAGAAGAAGAATTTTAATTCTGTCATTTCCCTTACCTTTAGGAGATTTTTTTCAGGGATATAATGCCATCAGTTTCAAAAACATCTAACAATTGACTCAAAATATATTTATATTTCAGGATTTCAGTCTTCTTTGCATCTAACCATTTTTCCTCCTTCTCCTACCATATAACTTTATTTGCTTATGAAATAACTTCAAAAGGATTCAGGAATAATACGACTATGGTGACTGGAAGTTGCCCCATAAGTGGCATATTCTTTAGTGGTAGTTGTGCAACCACATAACGCACTTCTTTAACGTGAACTGTTACTTCTTTAAAATCTGCTTAACTTCAGGACTACAAAATAGTGGGAGTCTGACAGATCTAGAATTTGCAAAACTAGATCATAGTTACTTAGGATCTTCATCTTTTTCAATATTCTATTAAAAAATCACTGCTATGTCTCAATTTAATTCACAGAAAAATAGGCAATAAACACCCTGTATGTTGTGACCTGAGTCCACAAGAATGCTTCATCAGTGTTTGGACAGAACACAAGACTGGTTGTATTCACATTGTAAGTAAAACTTTACAATTTTTAGGCCTAAAGGGTTTTTGTTGTTTTCTGTTTTTATTCTTTCTCAAACTAATCCATTAATTAGAAATGACCTGCAGTAGATAAAACATAGTCCACACAATATACACGATTGGAGCCCCGTTTCTCAAAAAAAGGATTACATTAAATTTTCTAAATAAAACCTAAACATACAGCTACTGAAACAGTTATGTATGTACTTCAAGTTCAGGAGGTTCAGTCATGTCAGCCATTGTTAAGTATATATACAAGGACTAATGTAGAGAGGTCAAAAGCGACATTCAACCTTCGACACTTGCTCAGCAAACATACTAAAAATTTCTCCTGCATCCCTTACTACTTTTTGTTTTCTTCTGCTTTGCATGAAGTGTAGAGCATACACACTGTAATTCTCACTCCATCTGTCACTCACAACTAACTAGTTGTGTTGTGAAATACTGAAGATATGAGGTTGGGTAGGTTGCTCGTATAACTGACGATAACTCCTATGCACATATTAATCTGAAAGTTCCTATGCAGATATAGATGAATTAACTAAAGACAGTGGGATAAGCTTGTCACAGATCAAATATCCTGATTTGCAGAAGTTATGTTTTACAAATATAATCTGCCAGTTTTAGAGTTTAATCCTAGACATCAGAGGTGCTGAGCATTGCTTGCATAAATACAAGATAAAAAAGGATGAGCTGCAAAGGGGGCACAGCAAATCTTGCAGCTGTGTTAGTGGGAAAGCACTGCTACATGAAGGTCAGCTTGTTCCCATTTAGTGACAGATGCTAAGGCTAAAGATGAGAAAAAAGAGTTTAGTCATTGCTGGCAGTTCAGGATGATACTTGAGACCACCTCTCTCCAGGCACACCAATAATCATCATCTCTCCTCTGTCAACCAGAAATGAGCCCAGGAGTCTAAATAACTTTTGCTGTAACTATTCAATACTTTGGTCCTTGTCCAGTGCTGACACACACCTGTGAAAACAATGATGTTGATTCTCCACCTCCTTCTCTCCCTCTTGCATACAGCACAAGGACTAAAACTAATATTTATCTTCTAATAATCTTACTTATTTCTTTATTTTATGCAGAGACATTTATACTGTTCAGTTCCTGTATTTTTGGCATTCTTACTAGTGTTTGCATTCAATTTGGCATGCTGAGTATCTGTTTAGCATTAAGCACAAATGCCTTCCTTTGAAAAGAATTTCTCTTTTACTTTTATGCGTTTTTAAAAGAACTCTCAAAAGCCTTAGGCCAAACAGCCATTTTTAATTTTCATGAAAATGTATGTCAAATAAGGCAATCCCAAGGCCCCCTGGTTGCTTTTGAATTCTGCATAAATGTTAGAAGAATTTCAAAACTACTCACAAAGCACCATGTCCAGTGGATGTTTTTTTGGGGGGAAAATCCTGCAAATACCATGAGGCAAATATTTCTGCAAAATTCCTAGATCACAGCATATAGATATGCAGCTGTACATATATTAATTTCACTTAATTCACAATGCAAAGTCTTGCTATTTTTCCTGTTTTAATCTCACTCCAACTGTTTTTTTAGAATTAAATTTGACTATTTGATCTCAATAAAACAAAACAAAATTACAAAGAACTTTTCTGTCACTAGATCCATCACATATTGAGTATGTCAGAAACATTCAGTCCCATCAGAATGTGAGATAAATATTAAAATCTCTATTGTTTAGACCCTTACATTTGCAGTTGTTACTGTCTCTTATTCAGTGTTCAGAAAGAGGAGAAAATTTTGAAATGAAACAAACCTGAACAAGTAGGCCCAAAGAAACTTGCTATCACAAAATACTCAGAATTCAAATTAGTAAAAAGCAGACTAATTTATGCTAAGATATGGAAAGAAAGCAAGCCACATTTTGAATGCCAAGAGTCAGTAAGCACATTTGTTTCTGCCTCTGAATGTGGTCTTTGCTCATAAACCTTATCAGTGTGACTTTCAGCCTGCAATCTCAGCTGAACCAGTTGGCACTAGTGTGTAATGACTGCATCCTCACCAGCCTCCATTTCCTCAATGCATCACCTGCCTGAAACACTGCATCCTCAAAAGAGTGTTCTTCATGCTTATAAAGATTAAGATTATATGTTCTGTCATATGTCATCCCTTGTTTCACACTTACTGTATAAAACGTCTGACTAAGATATAAAGTCCATCCATTTCTCTTCTGAAAGTGTTTTCTCAATGTCATGTTTGATTCATCCCCAGGGAAATACACAATACACTGTTGTCTTCTTCACTATTTTATAGTTCCTAAATAAAAAGATAATAACAAAACCTCTCTCCACTTCTTTGGACACTATTGATACACTACGAAGATAAATCTTGTGTACATAAAGAAGTTTGAGATCAGGTCTGATAGAAAATTGTTTTCCCAATCCACAATGCTTTCTAACATTCTTTTTTCTTAAATTATCTCAGGGTCTTTTTAGTTGCAAAGAAAGGCTTATGCAGTAAAGAACCATGAAGCCAGCCTAAACCCGGAGGATGTAGAAAATCTGAGATAAAGTCATGTTGTGTAAAACTGTTGCTGTGGGGTTAAAACCTGTGTCTTGCACAGTTTAGGTGATGCTGTGGTTTAACACCAGCAAGCAATTAAGCACCAGATGTCCCCTCACTCCCTTCCCCATGGTGTGATGGGGCAGAGAATTATAGGGGTAAAAGAGAGAAAACTTTTGAGTTGAGACAAAGACAGTTTAATAGATAAAGCAAAAGCTTCATGCACAAGCAAAGCAAAACAAGAAATTCATTCACCACTTCCTATTAGGAGGCAGATCTTCAGACATCCCCAAGAACACAGGGCTCCATCACATGTAACAGTGACTTAGGTAGAAAAATCACTCTGAGCATCCCCTCTCTTCCTTCATCTTCCTCCAGTTCTATACACTAAGCACGATGCTATATGATCTGGAATATCCCTTGGGTCAGCTGGGACCAAGTGTCCTGGCTGTCTCTCCTCCCAGTTGCCTGTGCATCCACAGGCTCCTTGCTGGCAGAAAAGGCCTTGACTCTCTGTAAGCACAGCTCAACAGTAATAACATCCCTGTGTTATCTGCACTGTTTTCAGCACAAACTCAAAACATATCCACATACTAGGTACTGTAAAGAAAATTAACTTTACCCTAGTAAAAAGGTAGACCACCACTGATGAATAATGGGATCACCAATTCTGTTCTCATACTCTGCTCATATTCTCTTTCCTGTGACAACATGAACTTTTATTTCAGTATCTTTTAAACGGGAAATTTATCTTCTAATTTTTTAACAAAATAATTACTCAAAAATTTTCTGAACAGATTAAAAAGGAGGAGGAAATGTGCTGGTAAAGACTTGTTCAGATCTGACAGACTTAATATTGTTGGGGTTTCGACAAAGTAGTTTTTATTCTTTGTTCCTTTTATTATGTTTTCAGGTTTTTTACTGAAGAGAAAACTTTTATCTTCCTTGATTAAAATGCAGTGGAAATGCAGCAGAAATGCAGTAGATATAGTATAAGAAATACCTAGAACTCTTAACAAATACTTAGGGTCTTAAATTATATTCTGCACATATTTATCTCAGTTTAAATAGCAAATAGAAAACGAGACAAGGCAGAAATAGTGAAGAATTTAGAGAATGAAAAGGAAACAATTATGTCCAAAGCAGAAAAAATAAAAAGTTATAATATAGAGTAATAGCTAAGTTATGAGAACATAGAACCTTGGCTTTACCCTCAGAAAGGATGTTCTTCTAATTTCTCTGAAAAAAATAATAGAACTAAAGAGTGCTACTAAGGCTAGGACCAAGTCATCTTTCACTTTTAGACTGAATATAAAGTGAGAGTTGCATACTGAATACAAATGCTATCTTGCTATAGATCTTGCTGCCAGAGAAATCTGAAGTTAGTTAGTGGAGTGCATCCACCAGTGAACAGTACTCCTGCAGCAGGGAATCATTAATCATCTGCCTAACTGCCCTCTTGCAGTTGATTAAAATCAGGTCTGCCATTCCATGGCATCACAGAAGGCACTGAAGGCATGCACACCCTGAAGGAGTGAAACGGGATAATCCGTTCAATGGAATCATCAGAAATCAAACTAATGTCTTTTGCTTGTATCACACTTAAAATGGGGCTCAGATAGTTAAACTCTCTAGACTAGATGAGGAACTCAATACCTAGTAATGTAACAGAAACAAGGATATATCCAAACAGCATCAAATAAGAATCAGTATAAATAAGAATCTCACATAGATGAATCTATAAAATAGCAGTCATACTGCCTCTTTTTTTTTTTTTTTTTGGCTTACATGTTGTTTTCTGCTTCCAGCATTCAACAGCACAAGAAGGAACAGCAAGCATCGAAAACCTGGGCTCACATTAATAATGTTACCCCATGAGAATCTTGATTGAAGAACTGCTAGAACTTTGCTTCTATATATGCTGTGAAGGAGAGACCTTAGTTTTAGAGAAGTTTGGAATTTTTTGACTATATATATTTGAAACTGAATTTTTTAAAGTAAGCATATTTCACTAGAGTGAAGATCTTTAAACATATGTTGTGATTGAAAGACTGACTTGCACAGTAATCTTGTGAATGGTGGTGATTCTGAGTTTATGAGTTATCCTTCTTTCTCCTACAGGTCTTGCTTATATGGTTTCTTATTATTCATATTTTATTTGGTAAATTATTAAAGGACAATATTCAAATATTTGAGAAAAACAATGTGAAATAACTACTCAGTATTTTGAATAATACATAGAAAATCTGCAGGCTGGCAGCTGGAAGTATGCTAAATTTAATCTGGCAAAAGATCTATGGGTGACAGAAGTAGTAAAGCTGACAACAAAAAAAGGAACACAATCCCTGAGTGAACATTTTGGGTGTTGCCTGTGTTTTGATAAAACCAGGCCCGGAAGACTCATTGAAGGACTGCCCACCCACACAGCCTCTCAGTTACAACTAGAATATTCCACACTGAGTCTTAATTACCAGACAGGCAACTCATAAGGAAAAGTCTCATCCCAACACCCTGCAGCAACCCTACTGTGTTCTCATGGTGTGCCTGAAATTGGCTATAACACATTTATTTCTGCTTCAACACAGCATTCAGTTTAAAACAGTAAGTGTATTGTTAATTTGAATCTCCAACTTAATGATAAATCAGCAGCGTGTTTTTGAGGTATAAATATGGAAATGGGAAATAAAACTAAATAAAAAAGGTTTCTATTCTTAGCTTTTTTGTAATGTTCAGAAATTTTTAAGAAGGTAAATTTTGCTCATGCATGAAAAAAAAAATCACTTTGTCAAAGTCCTAATGTGTAATACAATAAGTGAGTCAATGAGCCAAAATCTCACCCTCTGCACTCTAAGAATTTGTTATAGTCCCTTGTCAGTAGAACGTGAGAATACTGAAAGGTTGCAGCTGAAATAGCATCCTTCCCTAGCACAGTCCAAGACCTTTTAGCTGTAGCACCCAGGGTGCAGCTGTGAGCATCCAGAGAAGGTGGGATTAGTGACTTGTTTGCAGCCCTGTGATGCTGTTCTGTTCATAATGACAGCTGTGCTGCCTTATAACTCAGCCCCCATTCTCAAATCTGACTTCTGGACAGAACTGAGTCCTGCTATTGACTGATACTTGTTTCTCAGAGAGCTGTTTTCCAACAACCACCCACACAGCACACACAGCAGATCCAGTCAATGGAGCTGCCTGTAGAGCATCCATAAGGTGGTTCCAGTAAGAGGAAAAGGTCACAGAAGTCCAGAGACTGGGCACTAGCTTCCTCTATTTGCATTAGCAGACTGAATCAGATAATAGAGGGACAATTTGACATAAGGCTCAGAGCAGTGCTGAAGAAGTATCTTCCCTGCTTTTTATAAGTGCAGTTTTGCATGACCATTTTTGCATTAAGCCCTCTTTGGGCCAGATCTGCACTGTGGAGTAACACAGTGCTCCATTTCTCTGATGACTAAGCTAAAAATATCCTTTTATTTTGTCCTCTGTAATCAGGTTTTGAACTACAGAAAATGCCATTTCCACCTCAATAAACTTAATTGCTACATCCACTTTTTCCATTATGCCTTTTTGGATTAGGCTTCTCTTTCTTCATAGATGGAATATTTCAAAAAAAGTCAGTTTTTCTCCCTATTTCCCAAAGTAACCTTCTAGTGTACCTCTAAACAATTAAATGTTCTCTGTAATATTAGTCATTGTTAAATTACTGAAAAATACAGTATTTTTAGTTTAGATTGTTAGTTTAGTTTTCTCATTGTAATAGAAAGAGGATTTGGGGATAAGGATCTAACAGGAGCACAGGCAGATTTATATTGCCTTCAGTTACATCCATGTGAACTTCAATATTTGAAAGCTATTTTCTCTAGAGAAATCTATTTATAAAAAAATATACCAACACACAAGAAGGTGTGCTGAAGGAAGCTGCTGTTATTTATGGATTTTTAAGATACAGTATGTCACATCTGATTTTCAGTAAATTATTCATAGTTCAAATTTTTTAAGCCTTTCCATATACCATCATTTTAATGATGCCACTTCTCAAAGGATTGTTTTACATTCTCTGTTGCTGGTCCTTCCAGTAATGTTTATATAATAGTTGTTCCATTGTTGCAGAAAAATTATTTTACCAGAAGAAATTTTAAATTGTTTTCTTAAAAAACAAACAAACAAACAAAAACCCCAAAACCAAAACCAACAACAAATATCACCGCCCGCCCCTTATATATTGCTTTTAAAAAGTCAATCTGTTTATAACTAGGGAAGAGGTGGAAAAAAGTTGCTTCCGAGTGTTCATTTCTTTGAGAAATTGTCAGTAATTGTAAAATGGAATGACTACATCAAGACACAGGTTCTGATAGTAATGAAAAAAGGCATGAAAAGGGGCTGGATTTCTGTGTAATATACATATACTGTGCCCTTGTTTATTTTTTATGTTTTGAAAAACATACACAATCTATATCTCCTCAAAGCTATTTTTTAGGCTTCAGCTTAAAAATGTTTAGCAAATACAGATAAGAAGTACCTTGGGCTTTATGATTAGAATAGTTTCAGCTCTGACACATCCTGAGCAATATGTGCTGTAGTTTAAAGATTTATGTTCTGAAATAAATTTACTGTAACAAATTTTTTATTCACAGATAAGCACCACAGGACAGCAAGTATTTGACAGATACAAAAATGCACTTCAGGTACATAAAGTGCATGACTTTTTCAGCACATCAGCTTCCAAATGGATAACCAGTGAAATTCATCTTACAATTGTTTTACCTTTGTTTTTTTCAAGGGTGAAAGAAACACTGTAGTTTAAATTAGTCAATATTCATGTAGATATTCAACTGACAAGTGAGGGATTAAAATGTTCTGTTTACTCCTGTGATAGTCTCACTGCATTTTTTAGGGAATCTTGATATCCCTTATCAACACAACTAATTATTTTCTTCACACCCCTTTTAAATGGAGTATCTGGTTTATGAATTACTTGTGTACAAAGCTTCTACTCAATTAAGTTTCTTCATAGATAAATCGGAAAGAAATCCAATGAACTCTGTTACTAAAGCAAAAAGGTGAACAAAGTGGCAAGTGAGTGCAAATGAAAATGCTAATGTTGTTAATGAAAGCATTTTATTAAGAAATTTAAAATGTTTAGCTAAAACATCTAGCCACTGAAAAACAACACCTTTCTGAAAACTGAGAAGACATTTATAGACATTTGGGTAATCATTTTTTTCACATTTTCATTAGAAAAAGAACCAATTCTAAATATCTTCATGGAAAGTTAATTATTTCATGGAAAATACAACAATCACACTTACATAGTTTCCAGTTTCCATCAGTCATTATAAATTTAAATACAGAGATGATCTTTTATTTTGCACTGTAGTCTAATGTCAATAAATTTCCATCCTGACAGCTTAGAGGGTTTTTTGCAATAGTATCCTTGCCTAACAATTATTGTTTCTACATCTTCTGTGGCAATAGCAATACATACGTGAGAAACCCAAGCTCAGGTTTAGTACTCTACAGGCAAGAAAGAGGCACACAGATTCCAGCATTAGAAAAATCCATTAATGCAATCATCCTCAACCACAAAATCTTCCCAGAACCCTCCATAACCAGAGAATACTGCCTTCATCCCCAATTAACTTTGTTCAATGCACTCTTCAACTAAGTGAGGCAAAACTGAGACAAATTGTACACTCCTGACGTTTTTAAGGGTATCTCAGAAATTCTGAGAGGCACTGGCTTTTTATTTTCTTGTTCAGAATAGAAATTTCAACCCTTTCAAAAGCTAAAGGTTGGTTCATTAGCTGCTTACTGAAAACAAAGAACATCTGTGCCACAGCACAATGGCATCAACTCTATGTTTCCTTTGTAAGATAATGTTAATATGAAAATCAAGTAATCAATTCATTACTCTTAGGACCTCTTCTGATGATAAGAAATAAAGGATTCAGTAAAGTGAGGACATGGACTATAATCTTGCTCCTGTATAAGCCAGTCCTGAAATGCCAAGCAGGGTCCCAAATCTCACTTAAATTTGGTTAAAAAGGTACTTCTTCTTATTGTAAGTTCTTTTGACTTCACCTCTAGTCATTGCTCTTTAGCTCATGCCTGACAAAATAAGCTTTCTGCTTCCCTGCTGTTTCAAAGTGTGTGTGCGCACACTTGCAATTTAAATACTTCTGGCCAGCTGCAGCCAAACTGCACAACGTGGATGCCTGCAAAGGTCAATGCTTTGACAGTAGTGCAGCAGAAAATAACTAAGGAGGAGACATCCTGTTAGTGCCAGTAAGGCTGAAAGGCTGTAGTACCAACCAGTTTACACTCAGATATTCCAGAAACTGCCAAGGCACAAACATCTACATCACTGAAAAAAGTTCCCTTGCAGTCTTAATGCTGACCAAGTATGGCATATAAACCTGCAAGAATCTCACTTCATCATTTTTCAAAGGTATTTTAACAGAGTTAGTAGCATATTTATAATGCAATGAGTGAGCAAGGCCTGCAAGGTCTTCCTAGCAGGCACTTCAGGCCCATTCTTTGGTCAGCACTGTGGTGCAGAAAACATAGCTTTTCTCTCATAAAACAGCAATATTGTGAGGTTTGGGGTTTTTTTTCAGTAAAATATAGGATGATGAACATCAGCACCCCAGAAGGCAAAAATAGTCAAGGTAGAGAAAATCCAAAACAATTCATTGCAATGCCATGCAACAACAATCCAACAATAACAACAAAAGGGCAGACTTCTGAATGTGTATATAACTTCTATTTTAAGACCATGATAGCACAATTGAAATTAATGCTACTTAAATAATTTCAGATTTCATTAGTTCTGTTCTGTATGGAATTTATTTCTTCAGTCTGTGTAGCCAGAAGCCACCTACCCCTCCTCTACTCAGCCCAGGATTAACAGCAATCTTTCATTCTCTACCCTATTGTCCTAAACATTTAAATCTAAAATTTGGCAACATATTTAAATGTAAAACAATTCCATGACAATCAGTTTAAGTGATTTTTGGGCTTAACATGACAGAGAGAGAGAGAAGTAGAAGAAAGGAAGGAAAGAAACAGAAGAAAAGAAAAGAAACCTGACAGCAGTTTATTCACCACAAAACTAAAGGACACATACTATTCTCCTCACTTTACTCCTATAGGAAAATTTCACACTCATACATATTCTCTTTTCCTACTGCACTCAGATACTCACTCTTTCTGAATGTGTGAGTGCCTCTTAGTCACATGCAAAAGCCCCACATGTAGCATATCATGAGAATAGCCATATGTTTCTGCTGTAGTATTGCAACTTAAACCCTTAGAGACCAGTAAACTGTGATGCAGAGCTGTAAGACCATGATTCTTAGAAAATGTCACCTTCTTAGAAGAAGGATGAAGTTGACTGCTTAATTTTAGAATTAGTTATTCAAAAAGTATTAAATTGCTTTTTGCATGATATGGAAACTAAAAAGGACTTCAGAGACAAACTAGTAAGATACATTAATCAATTTTTCCTTCAAAAAAATTTGATACTGTATCTCTTGAAATCTCATAGTTTATAATTACTGAACAAAACTAATTAAAAAATGTTTGAACTCATTTCCCAGACTTACTTTCCCATGTCAGCTCCCAGTTATTTGAACCCTTTAAATTCTGAGTTAATTTTATGGCTACAAATATTGGCAAAAAGTAGAAATGTAAATAACTATGAGTGACCAATTGTTATGATCATTAATGCAGTACATTTCATCTCACTATTTGCATATCCAAAAGTCTAATAGTTTGCAAACAAAGCACATGTATTTCTCATTCAAAGTTTAACAAACTCTGTTGAGAAGTTCAGCTGGGGTGAGATAGCCTTTAAAAATCTAATTAACACTATTTTTTGTCTCTTTCAACTTAGATTACCTACTTCACATGCAGTTAGCTGACTTACGGATAAAAATAAATTAACCTATTTGTTCTGCTTCTTGTGAATGTAAACCCATCCAATAAATCTGTCTGAAGCAGAGCCTATTTTCAGTGTACGCTTTTCCTTTTCTTCAAGGTATTTTCTTTCTCCTTGAATGCGTGAGGTCTCTTAGTTCATATATCCAGTTTATGGGAACAAGGAAGCACAGTCTCTGACAGAGATGCAGTTCTAATATCTCTTTAAATATTTCTGAATATCTGTATGTGTCAACATTATTGTGCCTCCTTGTCCACGTACTAAAGTGAAAAAGTAAAAGCAAGTTAAGACAACCTCTAAAGTATGTATAAGTCCAGATAAGAGTTACAATGAGCAAAGAAGGAATTCACTTGAAACGTGTTCTATTACATATTAATCTGTTTCCTATATAAGAAACTAATTTTCTGACTGACAAATTTACAGAATGAGTGAAAGTCTGGACAATTGGTCCACAAAATAAAATTTCATTCCATTATGTCATCTGAAATTTTTCTAGAACTAAATATTTCTATGGTCTGGAAATTCCCATTTTGCACATTGGAATAAATTCAGACCAAATTTATCCAAACTGCAACATACAGTGCAAGTCTCCCATACAATTAAAGTTAAAATTGCAACAGAGGTAGACTAGCTAGACAATGAATAAACTCACCTTTTTTTTTTTGTGTGTGGGCATAAATTTAGGCCATGCGCAGACTGATACCTCCCTATTCTACAATATATTATTACTGCATACAGTGTATTCTACCTTTGCAAGCAGCATAGTCTAAATGCATTTATAAAACAAAAAAGGTTGATTTGGGGGATCTAACATCCATATATGTATTTTGGGGAAGTTCTACTTTGGAGCAGGATTAATCTGTTGATGTGGACTAAATATTAACTCACCGGTAAAGTACATATCAAGTCCTGGAGCAAACATCCTAGTCTGCTTTCCTCAAAAAGGAACATAGTTGAAATGTTTGAAAATGTGAAACAAACCATAAGTAAGTGGGAGCAATCACTAATGTAGGTACACCTTATGATGTATTTTAGGTTTCAAATTACTTTTCTATTTATTTTTTTAAGGATATTGTCCTATCTCAGTCCTAGAAAGGGCTTTGCAGCACAACTTGCAGCATATAGGCTATTTCCTTCATCTACAAGTGTCTTCCAATTTCTCAAATTGGAGAAAAACTCATCAGGGTTTTGGACATAAATAGCGCAAGTGGTGTATTACCAAAAGTCAACCTGTAAGAAAACTGCAAAGAAATTGTTACATTTATCTATAGATTCACTTTAGACTCTTCTTTCTTGACTTGGCAGACAAAAGTGTGGGGACATACTAATGAACAAGGCAATTGGAGTTCTGCTTTATCACATATAATCAGCTCCACCATCAATAAACTGTCTTCATTAAAAGTTAATAGAGTCATGAAGGAGTTTTGTTGCTATTCTGTTTGCCCCTAATGGCAATTAGTCAATGGAGGATATTTAAGTAACCCACCAAGCAAGAAATGTTTTAAGGTGGGAACAAGAATATAGGTAGGTGTAAATAGCAGAAAAGTATAAGGCAAGACAGTCTATGTTTTTTTTTTTTTAAATAGAGTTCTCTGTTGCCCATGATTTTTTCGTGTTAAAGAGGAAATTATACAAACACATTTACTGCATATATAACTTACCACTCTCTGTATTTCACAGCTGCACTCAGCTCTCAATGTTGAAATTTCCTCAGTTAAAATTGCCTGTGCCCACCTGTGCGCCTGAGGGAAGCTGTCTCTGTGGGCTACAAGAACATGATTAAAGGAAATCTGGCTACTCCTGCGTTTGAAATCCCAATCATAGGTCACAAAAATTACACACTCCATGTACTGACAGATATGCCAATGAGTATTAGACCATTATTTTATTTCAATCTTCTTTACCTGTAGTATATCTCCATATAATAAATATATAACTATATTATAAAATTATAAATATGTATTTATGTATATATATGTACACATTGGTGGAAGAATAAATAATTTGAAGTGAAGATGTTCTCCTTAAAGTCAATGAAATTTCTGATGTTGATATAAGGAGATACAGGTTTCCTTGCCATATTCATGCCCAAACACAAACTGTGTGTGGCAATTTACTTAACTTCTAGGCCATATATTCTTTGAAAAGAACTAGTGGTTTTCAGGTTTGCCTCCTTGCTTTGTGAGATTTTACAAAGACCTGCTATTTATCAGGCTGTTGCCTGCTCTCTCAACTGCATGCTTGTGTAGCAAGCTTTTGCTAGGGAGGGTTTTCAGATAGACCATCTGAAATAGTTCTTAATTTTGGCACATTATCCCAGCATCAGCACAAGCAAGACAGGGGTTCATCAACTTATTTTTTGACTGGTGTGAGTTGTGAATCCCAGCCAGAACTGATATATTAAAAGATGAACCTCAGCATTTTCTAAGGCAGATCCTGCTCTCCCTTCTGTGGGTGTTTTTTTCTATCACTGTCTCTCTCTGCATGAATTTATGCAGCTGCTTCATGAACTAAGTTGGTGAACTGAGACAGGAGAAAAACAACCAGAAGGAACAAAAGAGCGAGATGATTCTTTAACTTCATCCGCCAATCAGTCAGGCTTGTGAGAGACACTAAATTCATTTAAATAGGCCTTTACTTGTAACAGAAAAAAATTTTCATCAAATAAGAAAAAAATAAAGCTTAAAACTGGATAGGGATAGTTCTTTTCTTTATAAGAAACAATGTGTAAGTATTTTAAAGGAATACTATAATAATAAGACACCCAAAGATTTCTGGGACAAATCACTGTAAATTTGAGGGGATTTATTTTTTCCTAAAACAAAAAAAAGATTTTTTTCAAGATTATCCTATTGCAACAACAAAAGAAAACTTTAGTCTCCAAAGAAAATAAAAGCATCTGGTATCTAATAAGAATTACAGTCTTACAGGTTTTTGTTTTAAAAGCTAAGTACATATTCAGTCAGGACTTGTTATATCTGAAGTGTTTTTTATATGTAACTAAGAAGGTGTGGATTCTATGGTTTTGTGGGAAGGCTTAAACACAAGCCTTACTCTTTGAAGAAATTCAATACAGTCATAGGAAATACCATTCCCCTTATTTGACTGCAGACAGAAAAACTATATATCTTATACAGGATTTTTTAAAATTAACACAGTGCCTCCAGTTAGTTCACTATATATTATATTTCTAATATCCCAAAGCAGAAACAGAATAATGTACTCAGGGAATTGAACAAAACATCTCAGTTATGTTGAGTATTTTTACATGTACCAAAGTGTACAGTTATTAAAGGAAAGGACATCACCTTTTTGAAATTCTAGGACAATCATTGAAAGGGAGAAAAAATTCAGAAGGAAACATGGTGGTTTTCTGAAAATAATAATATATTATTTAAAATGCTAAATAAATTGTATTGTGTTTGGCTAGGGAAAAAAATAAAGGAGATATTTTAAAAGTTAAAGAATTACAGGTTCAGGTTCCCTGTGAAAACCAGTTCAGGGAAAGTAAAAGCTGTCATTTGTCTCTGATAACAATTCATAGCAGATGAAAGAAGGGTTGATTTGTATCCAGCCCTTACTCCCTCTTTCACTTTGTTAAAAGGAAAAACACCCCCTAATAACCCCTTAAAATATGTGCCAGCCACTCATATTGTTGAAGCACTTGACCTTAAGTTTGATGACCTAAAAGCCATCCTGTCTTCTGCGCTGGATATGTGGTTGGATTCATTGATTGAGTGATCACAAAGTATGGACATAGGTGTTGAAAGAACACACGGGTTGCAGTCAAACACTTCTTGAATTAAAACTTCAATTATCTGTGTTTTTCCTTCACTTATATCCTATTATAGAAATAGTTCTAGCTCTCTTTATCATAATAAGGCTTACACTTTTCTCTAAGGGCTTTACTCTGCACTGTGCTCCTTGCATAATCTGCCACTGTGATCATTGTCATCAATAACAGCAGAATGCACATAGATCAATGAATATATTTTTTGTAACACTGTAAGTAGAAGTACTTGTCAAAAATTATATAATTTATTAACATAACATGAAAATTGCAAATTATGATGATTAAATATTCATTTAATCTATTCCTCAAATAAAAAATGGGGGGGGGTGTTATTTGCTGAATGAAAGGGTCATTATAAAGATATATTTCAATTACATAGTGACAACTTTAGCTCTTAGATAATTTCACTCATGTCTATATATATTTTCTAACTATACCAATTCTTCCAAATGTTTTATGAATGTTAACTATTTTTAAATTATCACCACTTGAGAAATATATTTCATTTCACTACTTGGAAATATGGAGCTGTAATAAATTATCATATCACTGGGTTTACTTAAAATGGAGGTCAGCTCATATATATTCACCAAACCAGCCACAATTAACTCCTAGTGTAGGTGGTCCCTAATGCATACCAAATTCATGTCTTGATGACTCTTTGGAGTATTATTATCAAGATAGAAAGGTTCTTTTAGCTACCAGCTTTAAAGATATTTGCCAAAATTGTAGTGTGTGTTAAAGAGTATTAATATACATTACTTTCTTGTAATACATAGCACTGTAATAAACTAACAATGGTATTGCAAATGACTAATAATGATCATAAATTAAACTGACATGACACACCATATCTTAGTGTAAATATGGCAAGTTTGTTTCTCAGAGTGATTTTTTGCTGTGGTAAATATCTGCATTTCAAGTCACCCACGCTGCTGTTGTTTGCCTGGGTGCACCGAACTAGTGACACTGACTTTTTTAATATCTTTGCATGAAAGAAACATAATTAACAAAGACAGCATAGATATATTTTAAGCAAAAAGTGAGAAAAGTAAAACATATTTCTGGGGGCATATTTCTAGATCCAAATCTCATACAGAAAGTTCTGTGAGAAATATCTCTCTTGATAAGACATCAATACCTCCTTTCCTTTGTCAGCTCCCAGTGTAGTGTTCTTCTAATTACAAACTAGATCTAGACAGCCAACAGATTAATTAAATATTCTTATTATTCCAAGTCAATTAGGTTCCACTGGATGTCTCTAGAAATAAATCCATACACACTTTTAGGATTGCTTTATTATTTTCTTTTATTAAATTACTTTAAGTCCTTAATGAGGGGTTGGTACTTAGCATTTTGTCTGTCCCATTCAATGGCATCTTTACAGACCTCAGACTCTGCAAATACAGTCCATATTGTTAACAGTGAAGTATTGCACAAT
>JAWWLZ010000139.1:42600457-42644999 GCA_035041345.1 Poliocrania exsul
CACCAGGTGTGTCACCTGATCGTAAAAAGAGATCAGGTTGGTCAGACAGGACCTGCCCCTCCTAAACCCATGCTGGCATCTTTACAGACCTCAGACTCTGCAAATACAGTCCATATTGTTAACAGTGAAGTATTGCACAATCATGCCTTGATTTCTTGAATATCCAGAGTCATAATAAAGGTTGAGAGAATTAGTTTTTCTTAATACATTAGCTCTGTTTTAATTTAATACCTTAATTTTTTCAAGGTATTTCCCTGATATCTTCTGCAAAACAATATGTAAAGTTTCTGCCACAACTGCAAGTTACAAAAATTATGTTTATAAGGAAAGTCAGCAGTTATCTGTTTGCTTAGGAGAGGAGCTTTGCTAACTTTGTCTTTCCTTCTAGAAATGCTTATTCCAAAGCATGTATAAATAATGGAAGAGAAACAGTATGCTGATTTAAAATACTGGCAGGTTGGTGAGTTTGGAATATGAGACCTGAAGAGTTATCAATAGCTGGAGGATTTTGAAGCATATTCTGAGGCACTTCAACATGGAATTATCCATTCAATCATATGTGTTATATCATATCAGTAAGTGCTATTTCCCTTCCAGAACATTAAAGAGGAAATAAAGTCTTTTATTCTTTTTAATTTCTTTTCTATTTTCCATATTTTCACTTTTTTTACTGACAGAGACACATACTTGTTGTATACTAATTTAGCAATTATTTATGCAAATGTTTACATACATGAATGCAAGCATTATGATATCCATAAAGGATATCTAGATATTTAAGCTAAACTAATTATGTTTTTTCTTTGTTGTATTCATGACACATAGCTAAAGAGAAAAATTAATGAACAGGCAGGAACCTGATGTCTTCCAAGCCTCAGGAGGGAATTTAGACTTAAAGCAAGTCAGAAAAAAACCAAAAGTATTAGAACTAGTAGCTTTCAATTAAATTATTAAAGATCACCAAACAGTTTAGAATTTATTTTAATACATAATTATTATTTAGTGTTCAGAGGTCTAGCTTTTCTGTTTAAAAGAGAGTAAATTTAGGGCTAATTATTTGTAAATAGTGTGGGATATTTTTCTATTTTTTTTAAAATTGATATAATAACTTAATTTTTTGTTTCTTTAAGTCAGATGCTGATATTATTGCTAGTATTTTGCCTTAATGAATATATTGGCAAATTGGAAGTTTAAAGAGAGATTTAAATCTACAAATAAACACCAAATTGTTTAGACACAAATGATCTTCTTTTGTATGTACCTCAGGAGCATCATTGAAAAACTGTGTTGGTAATATTTGATTTCCAAGGAAATTCTTGACATTTGTGGCAATAAAATAAAAAATACTGCTGACCCCACACTTGTAAAATCTGAAATTTTCAAGGAACATATTTTACAGAGCCTAAACTCTTCCATGAATTATAGCATTTTTTAGTATTTTTTATTTACTATTGAATTGGAAGATAAATATTAACATCACAAATAAGAAGCAAGTGAGCACGGATTAGTATGCCGAACCAAAATTCTGTTGTGGATTAAAAGTGTGTTGTTTTAATGTCAGTGCTAATTGACATTTAATTTGTCCATCAATAACATTGCTAAATCTCTGCTTCCTCATTAAATGGCATAGCATGCTAAACATAAAGAGAAGAAAAATTAAAATACCTCAAAACCTGATCTTTGAACAGCCTAGAAAAGAATAAAATCATTATATATGATATGAAATACAGCTATATGTATTACATACCATGGTTTTAACTTTTGAAACGTCAGTTTGCTGTTTTCTTTAATAGTGACAGGATCAGTCCAAAGGTATTAAAACGCAAGTAACATTACAAGTTAATTGTTTGCTAGCCAGGAAAGGCACAATTTGGGGTTGAAAGCATAACCTTAACTCTTCCCTGGTGTGCAATATGGCAATATGTCACTCCAAGATCACATGAAGTATTAAAATATATATGTACAGAATCACTACCACCTCCCCAAAAGAGAGAACATCTGGCAGTAGTGTGAATATCTCTCAGTTCAGCAGATACAGGGCAGAAAGTTCCTGAGTGTACAACAGAAACACAGCTGGGTTGTAGCATTATTTGGATAAGCTGCTTTGTAACCCAAAAAGGGAAGAGCAGCATATAAAGGCACTACCTATAATTTGTGTAAGCCTCAACTCAAAAAATTAGAGAATTTCTTCTCATTTCAGCCCTTGCCTATCAGAAAAAATATGAGGCTTCCAAATCCAAAATGTGATATTACCTAAAGGATCTTTAACATGAAATTGAAGAGAAATACTTCATTTCATTTCATTTCATACATTACATGTTTTGTTTTTTTCCTTTTTGCCTAATATGCAAAATACATGTTCATGTAAAATCAGCTTTATGAATCACTGTTAAGCCATCATTGATTGACATTTGCAAAATAATATATGCCTTTCTGTAAAAAAAAAAAGTCTATTCTACTGCATAAAAATTATAATTTATTTAAAAGTAAGATTCACTGTATAATTGTGGCTGTAAAACACATTATGAAACAGATTAGTGAAAGTCAGGGTTCAGCCTATCATCCTTTGGTTACAGTAGATTTGCTGATGTGATATCAAAAGGCTTATTTGCAATCCTATTTTCTAGTTTTAATTATTTATAGAGACTAGAGAAAAATGATACAATGATATATTTGATATAAATTCAGTCCATTCAGTATTAATTCAGCCATTCCTTTTGGTACTTTATGCTCTATACAACAAATGCAAAACTATGTTGTACTGGCTGTTATCTGTATTCAAAATGGTATGTTAATGAAAATAATTCTGCAGTTTTAAGTATATTCTCTAGAAAAATCTAAATTAAACTTTTTTTTTTCCTCAGCACACAGGGAGTAGTAGATTCAAATTAGAAGATTCAGATCTTTTTACAACGCTTTTTCAGACATGACCATTTTCTTCTTCACTCTCCTTTCAGCAAAATTAACTGAAGCCACTCTTCCATTAGGAATGAAAACCATATGATCCAAAAGTTAGCTCTACATCCTTGTTCTGTGTTAAAATTTTCCCTTTATTTTCAGCTAGCAAGTGGCTAGGGGAGCAAGTATATAAAACCAATATTCTGGTGAGAGCACAGGAAACCTAATCCCCCTAGCCATTACATCACTGCAGACTAGATACAAAGCCAGCCATCTTCTTTACTTTAAAAAACAACCAACCAAACCAGTATCAATTGTGTGGCTGAAGTTTATTAAGCACCGCAGCAGTTTATCAATAGTGGCACAAACATTACCATTGTACTGTGACAAAATGAATACCAAGCTTCTGTCTTGCATATTACTAGTCTTTCCTACTCTTTCCTTTCTCACTCCTTATGCACATCACTGGTTAGCATGATCAGCCACCCGAGTTCAACAGATGCTCCCACTGTACTTCAGGGACATAGCAATTTTGTCAGGTTTACAGGTGTTCTTTACAGCACTGCAGAGAATAACACTGAGCACAGTTTTGCAGTTGAATCTGCTGCTGTCTCCACAGAGAGGCAGATGGATGAGGATGATTCCTCTTACTATCACTGTTTTAGTCTTTCTTGAGAAGACTTCTTGGCAAACAGCCCAGAGCAGCAGCAAGCCAGGGATGAGCTACTTGGTACTAAGGAAACTTGGAAAAAGCCATGCGACCCTTCATGGAACACTGAAACCTGACCTGTCATTACAGTATGCTGACACCATATGCTGAGTACTAGACCTGGCAAATCATCTACTACCATGATGCAGGTGGTGGTGTCCTTGCTGAGTGCAGATGTTATGAACTTGCGCACAAAGCAACACTGCACAACAAAGGAGAAAGGCAATCTAATCTAAGAAGTAGGAGAAATCTTTGCAGGTTTCCTTCTGTACTCGTGTGAAATAGCTGTTTGCTTCAGGCTTAATTAACTGCTCATATTAAAGACATATTGTAGTTTGACTTGGTACAGAGCAGTTTTTCTTCATGTTCAGCACAGTACTTCCTTTTACAGTACAGATTTTCTTTGTAAAAACTCTTTATCTTCTAATATATGGAAGTTCTGCTATTGGTAATGTGGTGATAATAGTCCTTTCCATTTCCTAATATGGAAAAAAAATATAATTATCTAAGAAGACACTCTGCCTCCTTATTTCAATGCTTGTGTAGTATTGTATCAGAATTACTGAGTTTCACTAAGAGTTTGGAGAGGATTAAGGGCAATTTTTAAAGGAACAATTCAAATTTTATCTAGGCATCAATAGCAATTCTAAAAATTCTGCCCTTGATTTAGATTTTATCATAACAGAAAAACTACAAATGAGAAAAATGATCTCTCAATGCTGACATTTGGTTCATTGGGTTCTACTAGCTTTATAAAGTCTATATATGTACCTGTATGCTCGTATGCTCTTTCAACAACCTTTTTCAGCATTAATTACTAATCTATAATGATAATAAATATCTGTTATGAAGGGATTTCTGTCTTCACTGAAATCATCCCTAAAATTAATGAGAAACTGAAAAAAAAAGAAAAAAAAAGAGTTTTTTCCTGAAAATTATCAGAATTAAATCTTTGTAACAGTAGGAATATTCAGCCCTTTTACTGAAAGTAAATCTATGTTAGAGCATACAAGATATTAAGCAAGGCTTGGAATGCAGAACTGTTCTGGAAGACAGTGCTACTCCAAGTCAGTAATAAGAATTCTGCCCCGCAGGCAGCATGTGCTTTGGCATGACTTCGGTCGCAGCAGAAATTTGTCTTGGACAAATAGTCGTATCAGAGGAAAAGTGATTTTCTGTCTAATGTTACAAATGGACTGGAAGATACGGCTTTCTTCCATAAAGGAACTCAGAGAGGCAGATAAATGTTCTTTTTTAATAACACCACTGGAATCTTATGGCACAGGTAGAACAGTTCTCCTAGCATCACACATGGGACAGATTTCTGATTGTTGCACAAAATAAATTATTACATTTTTGGCTTATAATTTATATAGTGGATTCATGAACAACAAAAAACCCAGTTCAACAGATAACTACATAACTACATGCTGGATGGGACAACAGAAATAAAGAAAGTGTTCAGAAGACATATTTGCAACGTGTCTGTCCTTTCCCGTATGTGCCAGACCTACTCTTGGAATTTCTTTGGTTTTCCTGCCTAGGCTCATAGCCTTGTATGCTGCTACTCTCATAAAGTGTACATGGCTTTGTGTGTGTGCTACAAATATCACCATTCTTTTTCTTTCCCTCAATCTGCAGCAATAGCAGATCTGTAGGCTTTTATTATTTTGTCCCTTTACCTCAGTCCAGTACTTTAAACGATCTATTCTGTTTTACCTCTGTAATTTTGAACAAAATTTGGTTTACACATAAATACCTGTGACTCCCTTACTCTGCATCTTCTTTTGTTAAATATGGGCCCATAAAATCAACTGGCATTTAAGGAATGAACCTGCTGTAGTTTGGTGTAGTGCTGGCCTATGCAATAAATATGATCTGTCTCAAAGTAAGTAAGAAAAAAAAAAAAAGGAAGTGAGGCTGAATTAATCTACATATTTGCTGACTACTGTAGTGCATTGAACTAGACTTTAAAAGAACATAATTTTCATTTGATTATTCCAGGCATGTTCTACCAGAACAACCATCTTTTAATTTGATGCCAGATGGTTGTTTGTACTCTGCTTTTCTCCAATAGTTTGAGGCACCGTTGAGGTTGAAAATCAATGCCTCTCACATGACTGTAGGAGCTCAGTATATTCTCACCTCTGTTGTTACTGCCTAAAATCACTCCCGGCCAGCATTAAGAAGAGGGCTGAAATCTCTTTCAGGAATGCCTGCCTGCCTGCCTGAAACTTCCTACTTACCAAATCTCTCTTACATGTGGGTGAAAATGACAGCAATCAGGACAATTGCCAAGGGGCAACCTCTTCCTAGCTATAAAAATAGTCAATGACTATAAGCATTTGCTAAAGAGGAAAGGTTGATGTCGGAGGAGACCAGAAAGACGAGGAATTTATCAAATGGCAACGATATTATAAACATTGGGTGGATGAAGACGCGGAGATACAAGACCCCGGGGAGCCTATGCAGCAGTTGAATCAGGACTATGGGGGTTTCAGAAGTTATATTGATGTTTCCCCAGTTTAAATGTTATATACCCAATATGTCTACCCTGGTCAATTTTCCCTTAGTCATTCCTATCCAAGTTTCTTCTTCCCACAAACCCCTAGGGCATTTTCCCGCCAACCCTTTCCTGATTGGTCCCAGTTTGGTGCAGTGCACCATTTTCCCTATATGGTTATGTCTGATTCCCGCTCTCCTATTGGTTCTTCTGCTGTTCCTCCCCTCACCCCTCCTCCTGATTTACATATACCCAATGGGGTGCGTGGCCCCTCCCTTTCTCCTCCCATTTCTCCGCCCAAGTTCTGGAGAGTTCCATGCTCCCCCATATAAGCCGGTGCACCCCAATAAACCTTGCTTCTCCTTGTGGACTCTTGGCTCGTGTGGATCTCTTCTGTCCGGGGTGGTCGCCGGGATGGGAGTGGGAGGAGCTGCCCGAAGCTTCGAAGGAGCCTGACTCTAGGGAGCTCCTAGTGTGGCTCTCCTAGCCTTGCTCCTCAAAGCAGGAACCTCTCCACTGTATCAGTGGACCGAAATCATCCACTGATAGGTTGATACACGTGAAACAGTAAATCATCAGAATTAATTTTTATTCTGGCTGAACAAGACTGAGATGGACTGGGGCAGAAATTTCCAAACAATCTCAAACAAGGAAGCTGAAGTCATGAAAGACACTGAAGCCTCCTCAACTTCTATTCAGATATAGCCAGAGGAAGAATCCCCCTCCTTCTGTCCCATATCCCTCTATTCCTTACTTTGTATTTCAACAGTATGTGTCAGATTGCTGGTAGAAATATAATCCTCTAATCTAGCTATACCTTGCATCTTAAAGGGGAAAGGTTCTCCTCCTTCCTCCTTTGCTAGCTGGCAAAGCTCTTTTCTTCTTTAAAGTCTTCTGCACTGAATCTCATATATTGGTGTTCCTGGAGCCATATTTTAAATTACAAGGAGTGAAAATTTCTGTTGAATCTATTACACTATCACATCTGAAACAGGCTGATAAACAGCTGATCTTGTGCATGTTACTGAATATCTCATGAGGGTAATTTACAATTCCTCAGAGAAAACTGAGGTGAAATAGGCCCTGCCTGTGTTTCCTCTCAGCAAGCATATCATGCAATGCCCCAAGCATATTAGCAGAGGTAATGTTTGCCTTCTACCACTTGCTGCCAGCTGGAACAAACATGAACACTCATGCTCTCACAGCTAAGGGTTTCATTTCCCCTGCAGTGTCAGAAGAGTATGTGTTTGACTGACAGAATGACTATGCAGTGAAGTCTCCTGGCCATTAAATCTAGGTCCACAGGACAATTTGTAATATGAGGGGTGATAATTATGAGGGGTGATAACAATGAGGGGTGGTAACAATTGATTTCCCTTCTGCTATCTTCACCAAAATCCATCTAAGAAAATAACAGAACCAAAGTGCTTCTTTTGCATTATGCCATGGTTTTTTTATATTTCGTCTTGCATCATACCAGTGTAAGTTTAGTATTAGTCTTACACAACACACTACACAGCTTTTCTTGAGTGGCAACTCCTGACTTTTTTAATTATTCCGTATGATCTGCCTCCCAATTTATTTCAGGATACATCATATACTAGTATTAATTTTGATGTCTTAACTTTAATACATATATTTTTAATGATCTCAGAAAATGTTGTAGTCTATTCTATTTCTGGCAGTTAATACTATTATAGCAGAAAACAAACTTTAAAAGTAAAGGTAGAGAACATGATACTTTGTTTTGGATAATGCCAAGGCTATTAACCACTGTGTCACTGTTTTCCATAACCATATATTTACCTGCATCCAATGGACTGTATTCAATGCAACACTAATTTAATTTCATATGTCTGAGGTGAATTCACTAATACCTTATTTTACATTCTATTTTAGAAAGAAATTTGGGAACATCCAGTCAAACTTAGAATTGTTCTATCTTTCATTTCCTTACATTTAGGATATAAAACCCAAACCTATCCTTACAAAGAACTAACTGGGAAATCCCGTTCACTAAACCAATACAGGCAGTATTTTAAATTTTTGTCATTCTCTCTGTAAATGATCAGAAGTCACCAGAAAGAGGGGTGAATGCAAGGAAATTTAGATACATCCATTTCCATTACTTTTAGCCCTGATTTATGATTGCAAATGAGTAACACCCACATTGTTGTCACCAGATATATATATTTTCCTCTTAAATTCACTGTTTACCTTACATGTGATGTTTCATGCCCCAGGCCAGCCTTGTTTTGTTAAGCCAATCTGTGCCAATTAGTGAAGGACCATTTCCCCTTCTGCAGCTGTTAATGAGAACAACAAATAGTTAACTGCTGTATTACCTAGTGGAGTACATACATACATACATACATACAGAGAACAGTTTCTACTCTGCTTTGTATACCAGTTCAATAAAGATTTTTATTAATAATAGGAATTTTTATGGATTAAAGATGAAAAATCATACCCTTACATGATTTTTTTTCTCTTAGCACAGTGGTTTTTTTCTGAATTGCCTACTAGCATTAAAGAACACTTGCAGTGCTATATATGTGAACCTTCACTGAGCTAAATTCTAACTGCTAATGATATAATTAGGTATTAAGCACTTCTTGTGCTAAGTCATTTCTTTTTCAGAAGCAGGTTGGTCATCCTGCCCTCTTTCAAAGAGACAATCTTTTCTCTCTGAAAAAAAAAAAAGCCATTTTGAGTTGCTTATATAAAAACTTTCCCAACATGTAACTATTTGAACTGATGTTCTCTATGGTGGCTGTCTGCCTCAAGCCATTGCGTCAAACAGTCAAAATGGCCATTAAAAAAATTAGGCTATGAAAATTACATTTTAATAATGTTAAATCTCAAACTTGACATTTTGAAAAAGCATACTTTCAATGTTTCAATATTTAACCGTTTAAAAGCAGGGTTGTGACTTTTTGCCTAAGAGTCACTGCTAAATTGTCCAGCCTGTTGTTCCTCTGAAAAATCAATCTACTTTTCTGACTCAGTTGCAAATTATTAAAGAGATAGAGTTTGCTCATATTCAGACTGTAGTAGTCTAATTCTAAGTATCCTTACACTCTGGGTCGGTTTGCAGTGTGCATACTGCCCTCACTAAAAGCTCAGCCAGGAACAGAAGTGACTCCTAGTGTTATTCTTACAGATGGAGCCTGCTTGCTGCCTGTGCAGAGAAACTACACCTGAAATTTGGAGTAGGAGGGGGAACTGACAGAAGAGGACAGATGTTGAGATACGTACTGAGATAACTGAGCTAAAAATTTGTTAAACATAAAAGGTATGCTAAACACCAAAGAGAATGAAGATATTTACTACTACTGCATTTTCAGATGAATAAGGGGAAATATATATGGCAAAAACTATTTTAAAATGTAAGATTTAATGGTGCAGAATATTATTTATGTTATCAATAATCTTTCTCAGATACTATTAATTACTACACAGACATTGTGCAACATGTGCAGATCTGTTTAAGAATTTAATTTCATGGAAATTCATCACTGACTCTAATTTTTTTTCCTATTCCTACATATAATGTAGAAAATAGACTTTGTAGGAAAGGCTTCCTTCTTCAGCAGAGTAACTGAAAAGGACCAGCTCCATCCATCGAATATTTCCTGAGGGGTCCATAGAATTCAAATGCAAAGATTTTGTCTTAGAAAAGTGAAAGAGGCTGAGAAAAACTGAAAAATTACTGAAATAATGGCATAAAGGCTGGCACAAAGAAGAAACTACAATGTTTGTGCCAAATAAACAAACAGGAGAACTTCACAGGCTTGTGGGTATTTAAGTTTGTAGATATTATATAGAACTTCCAGGGGAAAAAGAAATTAATTTTAAAAACTGGTAGGCCCTGCTGATTTCTCACTGAAAATGGGTGCTTTTCTGTCCAATTTCAACATATAGGTATTACAGTTCTGCATCTCAGAGTCAATTTTTGCAATGTTAAGCTATTCATATTCATTCAAATCATGAATATTCTCATTTCTAAGCAGCACTCAGTCAGAGGCATTCCTTTAGATCTTACTATTTTACTTCGGGTTGCATTTGGTTTTCTGGAGTGCTAGCTGGATTGATCCCTACTGGAATTTAGTGCCTTTGGTCTGGGTACCATCTAGATGTAGAAATAGCTCAGTTTTAATAACTACTAAAATTGAATGATCACAGATAAAGTTACTATACAATTTTTAATCAATAAAATCCAAACAATGGCCAAAAGTCATATGAAAGTTTTATTCTGAAATGGAAAAGTCCTCATTCATTCAGGGATTTTTTTTAAAAAATCCTATAGCTTCTAAATATTTCATGCTAATGAAGTTTGGTGGTTTGTTTTCTTTTTTACTCCAGGAGCATGAACTAGAGACTGATCTGTGCTGAAAAGGACAATCCAAGCTATGAAAGCATCTCTAATTGTATATCCACCTGGATCTAGGCATGCTTGCCTGCATTCATAGTGTCAAATCTCTACATCTATCCTGTTTTATCACAGTCCTATTTACAGGAACCATAGCAATGAAAACAACTTCTAAGGAATGATAAATTCTATGTGGGTCTTACGGAAATACAACATACTTGGAAGGTAACTTGGGTGAAGTTTTCTGTTGCAAAACACTTGGGGTGAGTCACATGTAAATTCTAAATCTAATGGACTATTTAGCCTGAAAAATCAAATAAATTCTTTAACTGTAAAACCAATCAACCAAAATAAAAATAAAAATAAATAAACATACAAAAACTCCACACAAACACGGAACCAAACCCCAAATATATTCTTACAGGTTGAGATAACAGATCAACGACAGCAAGAGTAATCTCTGGCATCTTTTTTTTTAGAACAACATAGATGCATTTGAAATATAACAAAACCAAACCGTTCCTCATATAGTTTCAGATGCCAATATGTCCACTTAATAATATACTTCACTGAGCTTACAAATTGTTATGAAGTTGCTGAAAAATTGCACGCCAGAAAACCTGACGCCATGAAGGAAACTCCTACCATCCTATTTCCCACTGAGATCAGAGGCCAAATGCAAGAGTTCACATGGGAAAGTTTTCATTTGTTTTCTTTCCATTAGATTTCAGAAGTTTCCAGCTTGTACTTTGCCAAGTATATGAAAGAAACACAAACTGAGGACAGTTTGTGGTTTGCCCATTGCACAGAGAAACTGAGAGGACTACATGAAAAGGCCAGGATTTGCTGCAGTGTTGTGACAATGAAAGAGCTTTACAGCTTTATTTAGAATTTGAAAACACATCTGTCTGGTTTAGATGTAATGAAAAGATTTAAAATAAGAAGCAAGACTTACACATGCAAGTATGATTGACGAAGCAGGCATAAAGCCTGAAACAATAGCTGTTCAAATTAATTCTCACTTGACCCCAAGTGATGTTTACCCAGGAACCAACAATGATACTTTAAATATCAGCCTACTTAAATATATTGGTGCTCATCAAAACATATGATAGAACTTTACAATAGAAATAAAGGGAAAGTCAACATTCTCAAGTCTATAAAACTATTGGCAAAGACTCACAGAATTATACCAACACAAGAGGAGAGAGCTGTTCCAACAGTGGTTCACAGGAAAGAAAAGTTCTCTACAGAGTCTATGGTTTTCAGGGCTGACTTAAGCAATTGTTTGAGTATTCAGGTGATTTCTCCTACCATCATTTTTTGGATCACTAGAATGGATTTGGATTACCACGGCCCTGCTGTGGACTACACAGTACAGCTCCAGCACTAGAACTCTGCTTGAGAGTTTTAAGATTCAGCCAAAACCTTCCCATCTAACTCCTGAAAGAGAGAATAATTGAGAGCTTAATAGGAAAAAAAAAGTTAGTCAGTGATGAATTTCCCTGCTGTGAACACTAAAATCAATTTTTATATGTTTCTATACATGTCCAACCTTTCTGCAAATTTAAAATGTCAATATGATATAAAAAGGAAAAAAGTTTTGATTACTTGAAATAATAAAAAAAACCCTGTCAGGAAACTTTTTCACAGTTTTTCATCCTCTCTGGGGAAAATTTGCTAGATTAAAACACCTCTAAAATTTAAGAGGACACATTATCTCAGGGCTATAATATGAAACATAATAATGTAACACACAGTAAAATGAATTAAAGACTCTGCTGGATGGCTATCCAGTAACTATGATTTCAGCCATAACCTACAGAAGAGCTTCATTCTGTCAGATGAGTCCACATACTTTCATTAGAGGTTATATCCTGATCAAAACACTCAGTGTTTTTCTTAAACTGCCTATATATTCCAGCAACAGTAGGATAAAATCTGTCCTCAGTTACACCACTGGAAAAGCACTCATTTCATGAACTTTGATGTATTGGAAGTTCCTTTGACATAGATGAGAGCAGCATTTGGCCAAATACACCCAAATTCAGAAGCAGCATCTATTACCTATAACAGCTTTCTCTAAAGAATGGCTGAAAACCTCTACTAATACTGTACAGTGAAACAATATTTTCCCCCAAGTTGTTCCCTAAGGAAAGTGATTTGAAAAAAAAAATCCAAAACAAATTGTCTTTTCAGCTTTAACTATTCCATTTGAACAGATGGAAGGGAAGAAGTAAACTGAGAATTTTGGAGGGGGTTAAAACTGGATTTTTTTTTCCTCTTCACTCAGCCTTCCCATTTCTAGTTTTTCTGTAAAGCACTTGAGCTCTATGCTACCTAGCATGCTAAATGCTTCTGTTTTATTAATAGTCATATCATAACCCTGTGCAGTGACAGTATTTTTAAACCAGTTTCCTAAACCCAAAGCACAGAATAATGGTAATTGAGAAACAAGTTTATGCACTATTGTTAGCGCTCAGTCTGAAGACATATTGCAGTATTGCACCATTAAAATGCTTGCTGTCATCCTGAAACACATCATCAAAGTAGGTCAGGCATGTCTAGTTCTTAGATGGACATATTTCAGAATGTAAATTTACCACAGTTAATGTAGTTAAGGAACCTGTGGACTGGGCAAAAAGAAAAGCTTGTAGACAAGAGTGATGCTTTGTTCCACCAAATAGAGAAATATGAGGAAATAAACCTTTTTTCTTTTTTTCATAAAAGCAGGGAGAAAATGTTGACATCCATCAAAATAATTTGAATTTAGTCTGGGATTTTAAAAAGAACCTGATCTTCTTAAGTGCTCACATTCTACTTAGCCAGTTCCAGAATCCTTCCCTCTTGCACAGAGAAGCTGACAGATTGACAATACAATGACTTGAAGCTTTTATTCCCCCCCAAAAGAGCACCACAGTCAAGGGATGAGGCCAAGACATTTCACTGTTTCTTTTCTGCTCCTCAACCCTCACCTGGAGGGAGACATTCAATGGTTGGAAAGACATTTTATCTTGCAAACCAGTGTGATTTTCAATCTTTTTATTAACAGAAAAGTTAGCAAACATACAGAATTGTTTCCAGTTTCTAAAAAATAATGGTTTGTAGCAATCCTGAGCAAAAGACCATTGAAGAGCTAGTGATCCACAAAATGTTAAACCTGGGTAGGATGTGACCTGTGTTTTGCAGCGTTGTGCTGCGCCACATGTACAGCTTAGCCTTCAGGTCAGTGTGTGCTGCACAAATCTCTTGACTGCAGGCTAACTCAGCCTGCTCATTATAAAGGAGGATTCTTTTTCAGGCAGCTCCCCTTTGGCTTCAGCAATTACACCTCCTGCATTACCATGCCTTTATGAAACAGTGCAGCAAAAAACTTTCAAGCAAACATCCTCTCTGTTTGAGTGTAGAAATGATGTATAGAATTATTTTCTAGTAAGAAAACCTAATAAAAGCTCAAATGACTGAAATGGGGATAACCCTTTCTACAGATTGAGTCTGCATAATGTGCTGCAGTCTGGTTGGAGGCACATTTGATATTGCGCAGCTCAGGGTTTCCAGCATCGGAAGGGACATAAGATTATTCGAAAGTCAATAAAACTGGTAAAAGGACTAGAGAACAAGTCTTATGAGAAGTGGCTGAAAGGGCAACTACCTGAAAGGAGGTTGTAGTGAGGTAGGGGTTGGACTTTTCTCCCAAGTAACAACTGACAGGGTAAGAGGAAAAGGACTCAAGTTGTGCCATGGAGGTTTAGATTGGATATTAGGAAAAGTTCTTCACTGGTGGAATCATCATCTATGGAAGTGTTCAAAGAAAGTCCAGATGTGGTGTTTAGGGACATGGTTTAGTGATGAAAACATTTGTGTTAGGTTAATGGTTGAACTCAATAATCTCTGAGGTCTTTCCCGGCCTGAATGATTCAGGGACATTATGATTAAATATGTTATTCACTCTAATTGTGTTAGATCTAACAAATAGTACTTTAAATTATACTTTAATAATACAGACTTTATAGCATCTGATTTCCTTTCTTATTTGACATCATAACTGACTACCACCTCATGGTGCTAAACACTCTTCTTTTAGGTTTGAGACTTGAAGACGCTACTCAGCATTTATTTACAATTTCAGGTAGGACTACTATCCTTCTCACTCAACATATATGGCTGTAGAACCAGCATGAAATTACTGTGTAGGGGAAAAGATGCATGTCAAATTAAGGGATGCATCAAAGACTTTTGTTTCAACTTTTCTGCAATGTCACATCATCTAATCTATTGTCTTAGATACATGATTCTCACAAGGCAAACATATGTCTTTCTTGGTAGTGCAAGAAATACAGAAGACAGACTGATGTTGGAATGAAGGTGGAAGAAATAGATAAGAAATGTGCAACACGGAAATTGGCTATAGGTAAAGTTCTGCCTCGAGGTTTTTCAGTGGAATTGGTATACAAATAGACAAAAAGGATACATTATCACCTGAGCTGGAGTTAGGAGTATTGCAAGTGTTTTTAAGGTACTAGTTTAAAATAGGTGCTTTGAAAGAATACAGGGACAGCTCAATCACCCCTCTCCACAAAAGGTCCAAAGAAACTTCAATGTCTTCTTTAAAGACTATTGTACAGAGACAGGCTAAATTTTATAGTATAACACCTAAAAGAACAATGGGCTATGTATCCACACTTCCAGTAGAATTCAAACAAGAGAAATAAGAGTTCTATGCTGAGAAAAATGAAAAACAAACAAACAGGCAAATGTTTGCCAAGGTCTTCTGGTACTGCTATACTATTACTCATCTGAAGAGTAATGACTCTTCCTGCCTCAAAGTAGAATTATTCACATAAAATATACTAGAAAAATGGAATTTTAAAAATATACCTAAAGGGAGCACTGCATCACAAAGCTGTAACTAAGGATGAGACCAGGTCAACAAAAACATCCTGCCCTGAGGCACAGGTTTAATGGACAAGTCTCTCAGTATTATTTTCTCCAACACTTTGGTTTGGTCAGTTAAATTGTCAGGTCCATGCATTCAGAGAACAGGAAAAAAAACAAATAAACAAATAAAACAAAACAAGACAAAAACCCCCACACCTGAAATACTCTGACATTTCCAATATTTACTCCATATTTGACATCTTTATTTTTAGCCAACCACTACTGTGTTCTGCACAACAGGATTTAAAAAAAAAAAAAAAAAAAAAAAAAGGGAGAAATATAACGTGTTTTTAAACTAATGGGCAAAGCCAAAATAAGATGAAAAACCAGAAACAAGTACAAATGAATTTTGAAGATAAGCATTTTTTGAGGAGCTTCAGGAAAGGGAGATAGAGTACCATTGCAGGGACTAAGCTGCATGGTTAGTCCCAGATCCTCAAGAACAAAAAATTTATGCATAACAATGCTTTAAAAATAGGCCAAATATGGGAAAAGGTCCAACTGAAAAATGAAACCAATGTGAATAGCTCAATTTTGCTGACTCTGTGGCCAAGACAGAAAAGAAAAAAAACATGACAAAAAGTCCAAAATGCTACTTGAAATATTTCTCAAAGTCAAGGCAGATAGAAAACAGACTCTGCACCATGAGAAAGGTAAGAGAAGAAAGACTATTTGGGAAAAGATATAAGAATGACTGTATAACTGTATATATTATTACTTTGCAATGTTCAAAACCACCAGTCAAGTGTGAAAAAATCTGGAAAGAAATTGACTATAGTGGGAGAAATCCTTTGAGGAAAATGATGGGCAGTGTTACCTTGGAGGCAGTATCAGTCTTAAGGATAGTAAATGGACTATTATATTGAATTGAACTTGGCAGCAAGAATAGAAGGCCATAAGTTGCCAGGATAGCGCTAGCTAAACTGAAGGAGAAGTAAGACTAAACTAAAGACCATGTCTTGACTATTCTCTTCAACATGAACTGAGCATATAGGTGTGTGAAAGGTGAAAATAGACATATCTTAAAATTTTACCTGAGAAAAGTGCCTATCTGAAGGGTATTAAGTATGATCACCAGCTGTCTTTCACTGGAACTGTGCAAAAATGTTATAATTGAGGGAGGGACAAAAAGTCTTACATGGAAAAGAGAGTACTTTGATTAGTGGATAATGTCCAGAGTGAGTATAGCTAATTCATACCTCAAGGAATGTCTCTCTTGCCCTAGAAATATGACTGGAAAAACATAAAGCAAGAAATAAAAATTAGCAAGAGGTAAACACTCATACTACAGAAAATAGAAGAAAAAAACAAAACAAAACAACACAGAAAGGACACTAGAAGTCTTCTTCTCTGTATTGACTTCAAGAAGTACAATTATTATATAAGTGAATATTTTCTACTACCTACAAGAGGAAAACTTCCAAAAGAGTTGTTTGCTGCCAAATGTTTTCCTATACCTCTTACATCTGCAGTAGTCTGCCAGATGTCTTTAAAAACCCATAGCACACATATAGATGGTGCATATTCAACACTTGTTTCCAATATGCTTTTTCTCAGACTGTCACTTGGTTTGTGTCCAGCAATGAGTCTGTTTTAGTAGAAAATACACAAATTTTTGAAAGTCTAGAGTGCATGAAGGTCTGTTTAGGTGACATTTTGACATGAAATAGGTGTAAAGTGGGAAAAGTATATGATCAGAGGCTTCAAACAGTTTTAGAAAGAACTCAAGCTGTCAGGATACAGCTAACTTAAACAAAAATCTATATTTGTCCTATGTAAATAACAATTCTAAGAGTAGTGATTACAGTAAGAGGCCTGGTAAACAATAAATAAGATTAAGGCTATTGTAAGTTCCACTTACTCAAAAGACAATAAGAGGAACAAGGATTTCCCAGGTATTGTGAATCATGTATGGAAAACTACATTTCAAATAAGGATATCAACCTAGAGAAAGAGGTACTGATATGCCACAATGACATAAAATAAAAATTTTAAATGACCTTTTGAGAAATGTAGGTAATTAAATGAAAAGTTCTAGTCTTGAAGAACTAAGAGTAATCTGCAAGTCAATTTGTTTCCACTTGTTCTAAAATTACTGACATAGTTCCCCTACTGTAATATGATCCAGGCACTTTATATACACTAACCTGAATGTCAGTGTTCTCAAATAGACAAGAGAGAAGGCTTTTATTCTATGCATGTGTGAAACCTAAAATGTACATAGGAAGAACTGCTAGACATACAAACACTAGTTCTTCTCATACTATGAAATGATAAGATACATAAAATAAGAGCCTGCTAAAAAATTTGTACACTTGTCTGTATTTAGTACTGTTAAATGACAGAAAGGTGCTACCAAGGCATGGCATGTCACCTGCTGACATTTTGCTCAGCTTAAAGCAGGAAAAAAGAACAGAAGACATGTTTATTAATAAATTATTGACATATATTTGAAATTACGAATTACAAAAATGTGGGTGATTAAATGTTCAAATCATTACATTTATTTGGAAAGAAAGTAGGTTACACCCTATTTCAGGAGCGAAAACTCAGAAGAGCTCTTTTCCTCAGGTTCCCACTACATGACAATGAGATAACTGAGTACATAACTGATGCAATAAAACATCATCTATTGTTTCCTTACATGGGGTATATTGACACTTCCAATCCTAAACACTTGCTTTTAACAACAGAGCATTGAGCTTATATCTAAAATTTGTCATTTTCCTTGATAAATGAAGACAGGCCTTTTTGACTGGCAAGCCAGCACAGCTTCATGAGAGGAAAGTCCTGCTTATCCAACCTGATTTCCTTTTATGACAAGGTAACCCACTCGGTTGATCAAGGAAAGCCAGTTGATGCAATGTTTTTTGGATTTCAGTAAAACTCTTTATCCTGCCTCTCACAGAATCCTTGTGGACAAAATGTGCAGAACACAGCTGGATAAACACTTCATGTGGTGAGTGAGCAATTGGCTCATGGGCCAAACATAGAGGGTTGTAGTGAATGGGGTCACATCAGACTGGTGATCTGTCACTAGCAGGGTTCTAAAGGGCTGCATCTCAGGCCCTGTGCTCTTCAACATCTTCATAAATGACTTGGACACAGGACTGGAAAGGATACTAAGCAAGTCTGCAGACAATACAAAACTGGAAGGAGCTGTTGACTCCCTTAAAAGCAGAGAGGATCTGCAGAGAGGCCTCAACAAATTAGAGGATCGGACAATCACCAACCATATGAGATTCAACAAAGGGAAGTGCTAAATTCTGCACCTGGGCTGGGGCAACATTGGATTTATGTACAGACTGGGGAATGAGATGCTGGAAAGTAGTGCCAAGCAAAGGGACTTGGGGATCCTGGTCAATGAATGGCAAGTTGAATGCAACTCAGCAGTGCCCTGGCAGCCAGGAGGGTCAACCATGTCCTGGGGGGCATCAGGGAAAGCATCACCAGCCAGTCGAGGGAGAGGATTGTCCTGCTCTGCTCTGCACTGGTGCAGCTTCACCTTGAATATTGTGGGCAGTTTTGGGCACTGCTGCATAGGAAAGATATGTAGCCATTAGAGAGTGTTCAGAGGAGGGCAACAAAGATGGTGAAGAGCCTTGAGGGGAAGCCATATGAGGAGCAGTTGAGGTCACTTGGTCTGTTCAGCCTGGAGAAGAGGAGACTGAGGGGAGACCTCATTGCAATCTACAACTTCCTCATGAGAGGAAGAGGAGGGGCAGGCACTGATCTCTTTGGTGACCAGTGACAGGACCTGAGGGAATGGCCTGAATTTGTGTCAGGGAAGGTTTAGGTTGGATATTATAAAAATGTTCTTCACCCAGAGGGAGGTTGGGCATTGGAACAGGCTTCTCAGGGAAGTGGTCACAACACCAAGTCTGACAGAGTTCAAGGAGCATTTGGACAATGCTCTTGGGCACATGATGTGGCTCTTGGGGATGGTCCTGTGCAGGGACAGGAGTTGGACTCAATGATTCTTGTGGGTCCCTTCTAACTCAGCATATTCTGTGATTCTATGAATTTTACTTCTCTGCTTAATTAAGGTCCTGTGCACTTAAAGTGGTATCCTTCTTTTCAACTCAATCTTTCTTTTTGTTTTTGTTTGTTTGCTTGTTTATTTGGTTTTTGGTTGTTTTTTTTTTTTTTGCCGGATACATTGTCAGCAGATCAAATATACATGTCATATTCTAAAAGTGTACAGTCCCTCCCTTGTAATTGATTGTTTATGTCTCTGTCTGGATTCAGATTTCTAATTCTGAAAGCACTTACAATGAAAAATAATAATACAAGCACAATATATTTTTAAAGACTTGCTTCATTTTAAGAGTGTTTTTCAACACATCTTCTAAATTGAGTGGATCACATGAACCTCTTCACAACCTTCAATTCCTTTTCTGTTTGTTCCTAAAAGACTTTTGAAACAGAACACCCTTTGGCTTAAAAAACTCTTTACATTGAGGCTGATAAGGAACTGGAACACATCAGAGCAATTGTGGATGCCCCAGCCCTGGCAGTGTTCAAGGCCAGGTCACAACCTGGTGTAATGGAAAGTGTCCCTACCCATAGCAGTGGGATTGGAGCTAGGTGATCTTTAAGGTCCCTTCCAACCCAAACCATTTTGATTCTATGAACATGAATACCTATTTCAAATAAAATCATCTTCTTCCTCTTCTTTGCATGTTCCCAGACAAAATGTCTCAATCCTGGTCAATTTTCAGTCTGACTTCAAAGAATTATTTTATAGAAAGGTTCCACCTGTGTCCCTTCTTCCAAGATCCCTGCTGTTTTTTTTCATCACTGTCTAGTGATTTCTTCAGGGCCAGTCCAGTCTGCTTAGTGTGGATAGCAGCAGCCTCTCCCTTATACATAAGACTAAAATGATCAGAGGCAAAACTGAATGCAAGCCTGACATATAGGGATGTCTGCATAGTTTTGTGTTCTGTGGATCTTTGGCAGCCTGAATTCTCAAAAAATCAACCCGAGTCTGGTTCTGTATTTGGAATTAGTAAAGTCCTTTGCTGTGTTGCAGACAGCAACAAGTTACACCTTCTTACTCTTGAAGATAATGATCTCTTTTCAAGAGCTGGGCTGGAGTTTTAAGAATTACGAGCCACAAACCAGACATATCTGGATAGATATACATACCAAAGGGAATCTAAAGTGATAAAAAGTATATACATTTGTGTATGATGCTAACTTAAACCAAGAAAGTCTTTACAGATTCATATCTATTGAAGATGTCTGAAATTACAGCCTTTGTCCACCCTGCACTGACACACTGTATGTCTGTGAGTGTTTACAATGCATGTTGAACATTTACATCAAAGTGGCATGGACTCCCAGAAGCAACCCTCCTTTATAAGTATAGTAAAATTTATATTAAAAATCAATATAAGACTTGTTGTTTCCCTCTCAAATACTCTGCAAATGTGCTGTGAAGATATTACATTTTTGAGTTCCATAGCAAGAATGTCAGTGGGAAGTTCCAGGTGTAAAATATCTGGCTATGGTCCAGACTATATCAGAAACTGAGCAACAGTGACTTCCAGGTTAGGAAATGGTAATTTGAAATCTAGATCCATGAATATTCTTCTTTAAAGCAGAGGAAACTAAAGAACCTTCTAAATATGTCATTAATATGACCTTATAAAGTTTTATTTTACATAACAGAGTTTTATATTTATTGAAGATTACAGAGTTGTTTTCTTCTTACACAGATAACTCACTACCTTGTTTCAGAGGCTGACTTCTAAAACATGGTTCTACACGAAAGATAGAAAACATATATAGCTTCCTATAACTAAGCCACTAAGAACCCATTCCCTCTGACAGAAATACTCTGATACAAATAGACGAACACCAGTTTTCCAGTCTGTCATGGTTTCCAGAGAAAACTGCAACCAGTATCCTATTAAACCCCTGAAGAGATTATGGGTAGGAATAGTCTGTGAGATAGCCACACAGTGAAAGGAGGAGCACAGATGCTTCCAGTAGCAGTGAAAGAAATTCCAGGGTGAGCGGAAAACAGAGTTTAATATAGCTTAAATTCAGAAGGGATCATTATGGTTAGCATAACTCTTTCTACAATGCAGGTTGCAGAAACTTCTGCAATCACCTTAGCTCTGAACTTACAACATCCCTCTGCACCGCAACATGTCTATCTACCCTCCCCCTCTCTCTCACACACACACACACACACACAAAATCCACACACAAACCCATCACAATTGTCCTCTGCTAAGTTCTTGATTTGGCAGCATAAACTCCACAGTTATCCAAACCAAAAAGATTTTTGTGGACTTACACACTTAAAAGCATTTCCTGACTTTCCTTCCTTTCCCTGACTTTCATCTAATCAACTGCTAGAGCTAGTTTTCTATTTAACTTCAGAGGAACGAAAAAAGATATATGCAGTCAAAAGATGATTAATAGCCATTAGTGTGACTTCTCCAGAGCTACTATAAACAGTTATGTCTGGATTTGTAATGATCACGTACTGCTAAGCCTTGGGGAGAAAAAAAAGATCAATTTTTCTATTATACTTAAATGCACAGCATCTAGAAATAATTATTTCCAGATTTCTCTAGAAACAAAAGTTAATGGAGAAGATACTGTGCTTGTTACTGAAGATGTTTAAATTTGCCCAGTACAGTGAGGGGCAATGGGTACTATGCTTTCAAAAAAAAAAAAAAATGGTAGCAAGAAGGAGTGAGAAAGGGAGAATGAGACAAAGACCTTCCATTTTAGCATTTTAGAAGTGTACTTGTTCTTTGGCATGCAAATAACTTCTTTGAGGAGATTAGGTGAGTGATTGGGTTTTTCCCTAGAATGAGTTCTTTATAGCACAGACAAAACACCTCATCCTTAAAAAAAATGACCCAGAATATCCACAAATATAGTTATTGGCTTAAATCTCAAGTAAGCACTCTGCTAGAAACCACTGGTTACTTACATTGTAGGCAAATAAGTATTCTGAGCAGTTTCTGTCAATGTATTTCTTACACAACTTAATGTGCAAATATTGCTGGCCCATTACTGCTAAGAAATGAGGAATTTTAAGGACTATTTAACACTCTGCAAATAGATCAGCTGAAAGTTATTCAGCACAGGTGTTCTTATAATTAGGTAACATTGGAAAAATGGTGTTCAATGGTCCTTGTACTTTGCCCTTTTTCCTGTGTAGGGATGAACATTACCATTCATAATTATCCCAAATCTCTGTTCCAATGGAAATAAACACTAATGTAAAACAGTAACACTTCATTTTTATAGCATTTAAAATTAATAATTTTTATAATCAACTGTATATTATTTAATTCATACTTACATTTGCTAACTTTTACTGGAAACAAAAGCTCCAAGATACTTGGAAGGGTTTGCTGTGGTTTTTCCCCATTTCATATAATCAGAATGGATCCAGGAAGCACAGGAAATTTTGCTATTTCATATTTTTTAGTTTAACCATGTTATTCCAAAGAACACAGGTTAGTCCCCAGGGTATTGAAAGGGGTGTTAAAGAGCTTTAAAAAAAAAAAAATAAAAATCATCACACAGTGATTCCATGCAGAAAAACCTAGAATTTGTGCTTTTAATGAGCCTTGACAGTAATCATGAGATCTAACAAAAATTCCAGGCCTGCGATGTTGGTCAATATTCAGTGAACCTGTTTCCATACAGCTAAAGTTTCAATGAATTTACAAACATATCTTTGTTCAAGTATTCATTATTCATTACAATTATTTACTTATTAAACAGCTACCTAAACAGAGACGACACAATTTCTTTCTTGAATGGTTTATAATGTGTGTGATGTCATTCTCATAATGGGATCACTAGAAGTTTTATTTAATCAAGGGAGTAGCTACATTTTGGAAATTATTACAGAACTATGAGAATAAAATATTTAGCCCTTCAAAGGTACCCTGAAAAAAATACGTACTTAGAAGATAACATGTGAAAATGGATTCCCTATGAAACACTATAAAAGGCTTGCATCCTTTGGTTTGGAATTCAGCAGGAGAGATTGAGGGGAAGAATTTCAGGGGTGGAGGTGGTGTGTGAATGCATATGACACAGCTTTGATTGCAGTTAAAACAGTATATTATCTATAGCTGACACATATGTTAGCAAATAAAAGCATTTTTCTCAGCCTGTGTCTGATATTCTGCAATTCAAAACTACATTTAAAGATATTGGAAGTCATCAAATAAAAAAAGAAAAAGTGAACATAAGAAAGAAGCCTATGTAGTAACTATGCACTTGTATGTTTGTGTGTTCAAAGATCAAATAAAGAATCTGGAGATCTAACTTTAGTTCCAGTACAAAGGTATTGGACTGTCTTTTCACTTCAACACTTGTTACTTTAAAGTCACTGAGCATGAGCTTAAGAGTGAGGCTATGAGAATACATACTTGTATGTAAGTTCATGTGGAATATAACATATTCATATTTACTGCATCATATCTAATAACATGTATTCTATTGGGAAGACAAATAGTCTTTTGGTCAGAAAGCTAATAAATAAGAAATCTAAAAGTAATACTTTGAGATATGCTTCAAGATGTGCTTCTTAATACTTCCCCTCAAAGTTCTATTCTGGAAGAAACATGGTGAGTTGTCCATCCAGATACTCAAGGCCATATGAAAGGAGATCCTATCGTCCTTCCTGGTTTTGAGCCCAGCACAGTGCCACTAGCGGATCTTTGATTTGCCCATACCAATGTAGACATGTGACAGAATAAAAATAAGAATAAAACCTTGATGTTGGAAATATATAGAAGTTTACCACAAATTTATCATTTAAATGTTTAACTTTCCCATGTAGTTAATTTGTTTGTGGTTTTCTTCTGTGTTTTTTGTTGTTTGTGGCAACAAAACCCAAAGGCAATGGCAGTGTATTTCACACCAATATTCACTTCAGAACTTTACTTAAAGAAAATTAAACATATTCATATATATCATTGATTTTGGTTGTTCTTTCATGATGTGCAACAGATTTCAACAAGTAAGTTTGCCTGCAGTTACAGTATAAATAATACAAAAACCCCCAGAAAACAGTGGAGTTTCTTCTGTGTGAAGACAGGATGTGAAAGATGATGCAGACATATAATTTGCAAATAGATGAATATCCACACATGTGAAATTCATGAAGTTCTTTCTAGAAGTCTGAAAATAATATGTAAACAAAGTATATATCAAGGGAAGAAAATCATAAAGGATAAATTCTTTTTGGTTAAACACCAAGAGATAAATCATCTTGCTGAAGGATAAACATGATTACAGTACCCACAGGCTTTGTAACACATTTTGTAAACTTTCTGGACTAAAACCATTTGACTTCCTGCAATATGTTTGTGAAACTAACTAAGCAGTTATATTTCAAGATAAAAATAGCTTGCATTATTTATTATTCCCAAGTATTTCACTTAGTAAAAGTCTCACAGAGGTTCAGAGGAAGGTACTTTTTTTTTTTAATACGGATTCTATTCTTACAGAGTGAAACAATTTATCCTTTTCAAACACAAACATATTGCTGAAAACTCAAAACTTTAAGGATGGAGGGGAGAAAAAGGGTAACCCAGGGTAAATTTTCAAAAATGGCATAGTTTTGAAGTACAATTAATGACAATTCAGACACCTTTATATTATATTACCTTTGTATCAATTAATGTGCTCATAAGTCATATGATATTTCATCAAATAACAGGGTTTTTTAAAGAAAGTATCCAGTTTCTGTGCAAATTGCATAACAGTAACATCATACCCATGTGGTGGAAGACAGAAATTGAATGAAATTAGAAGGTGCTTTGGGGTTTGCCATACAGACAGTAAATCAGAGCTGTTCTCAGGAAGAAAATATTTATTTCTCATCCTGGTTACACCAGCTGGCTTGCAAGATGGTGGAGTGGGACAACGGATTCTCCATCTAACTTTCTCTAGACCTTACCTTCACACCATAAGCAGAGTTTGTTGCCTCATGGGATTTTCAGAGCAGTGTTCATACAGCTTAAAGGTCTCAGTTTCTTGATAATCACCTGTTCTTAGGTTTAGGAAGGACTTCCCTTTCCTATCCCATACAGAATCCTTGATTTTCTTGCTTGACTTCATATTACAAGTTTAAACTCTAGTCTTTATGCTTAATTAAGTTCTAAATGACTATTTGAATTTCTCTTCTGTTGTTAAACTTGGGATCTACAGGCTTGACAGATTAAAGTAGTTCAAGCAAAACTAATTTAGAAATTGACCCACTGACATGAAAATAGAGAAGTAAGTTTTTAGCTTTTGGGAGCTGAGACATGCCTCATGTACACTCTAAATCACGGGTGGAAAAAGAGATTAGTATTGCTGAGGTGGATCCTTACTTCTCATCACTTCAACAAATGTATGGGCCTACAAATCCATTATAATTAACCCATTGCCTTAAACCAAAAATATTTCCACTATAATAGACCTATGGCTGTGGCTTCTCTTATTGGGGTGATGAGGATATGCTATGAGAAAGCTGAAGAGCGTAACAAAATTCAAACTTGTTTAGTGAAATCCCAAATAATACTAAAGAATACAGTATGCTCCCTCTGTCATAAGACTGGCAAAATCATAAAGCATAAGTATATCTCTGCAGAGATTAGTCCTTTGGTGTTTGGTGTGCAGAGCTAATATCACCTTGGATGCACCAAAGGTGTAGAATATCATATAGTGATGACTGAGGAACACCAGTCAAGCCGTTGATCACAACTCTTTGAATGCAACCATCCAGCCAATTCCTTATGCACCAAGTGATTCATCCATCTTTGTTGGCGACACAGACAGTGGGATTGAGCACACTCCTCAGCAAGCCTGCCATTGGAGCTAAGATGTGTGGTGTGGTCGATGCACTGGAAGGAAGGGATACCATCATATAGGCTTGAGAGGTAGATCCCTGTGCACCACATGAAGTTCAGCAAGGCCAAGTGCAAGGTCCTGCACTTAGGTTAGGGCAATCCCAAGCACAAGTCCAGGCTGAGCAGGTAACGGACTGACAGCAGCCCTGGGAAAAAGGACTTAGGGGGGTCTAGATTGACAAGAAGCTCAATGTGACAGTAATGTACTCTTGCAGCCCAGAAAGCCAACCATATCCCAGGCTGCATAAAAAAAAAAAACAAAAAAAAACAAAAAAAAAAAAAATGTGACCAGCAGGTCAAGGGAGGTGATTTTCTACATCTACTCCGCTTTCATAAGACCTTGCTGGGAGTACTACTTCCACCTCTAGGGCTCCCAGCATAGGAAGGATGGAACTGCTGAAGCAAGTCCAGAGTAGGACCACAAAGATGATCAGAGACCTAGAGCTGAAGACAGGCTGAGACAGTTGGATTGTTCAGCCTGGAGAAGAGAATGTTCCTGGAAGATCTTATAGCATCCTTCAGTACCTAAAGGGTGCCAAAACCCACTTCTGACTGTCTCTGAAAGTTTCACATGAGGTAAGCCTTTCAAGTCTTCCAATTGGAAATAGGAGGACAGCTATTATACAGACTGAATGGCTATGAGGAAAAAAAAGGTAGAGAGAGATGCAGTTCATCTATTTAAAGCTGAATGATGGTGTACAAACAACTTGAAATCTTCACTGCATACTTGCTGAGGACTAAACTCCAACTGTCAATTTTAATACCATAAAGATTGAAATGATGAATAATTTTCTGTCCTAATGAACAGAAAAAGAAGATAACACTTAATTATTAACTGCATTCCCTGAGTGAAGAGATTCTGTAAAGGCAGTCTACAGAGTGATGCTAAAAAAATATATAAATAAATAAAAAAAACCAACCAAAAAAAAAAAAAACCAACAAAAAATCACAAACCAGAAAATAACTAGAATACTACATACATTCCTAAAAACTGCAGGCAATTAGAGTGAATTCTAGCTATGACTTTACTACCTATTATTTAGAGAAGGAAACAGAAGCAACCAGCAGGCAGCAGATGAGCTGAATGAAGCATAAACAAGAAAAAATCACTGTTGGCATATATTGCAAGATACATCATTTGTAACAACCTTACTTTGAAGACATAGTAGCAACAGACCTCTCATGTCTTGATTTAGCTTTTTTGTTACTGGACTATAATTGGCCCCTAAAAGACCTTACTTGGTCTACTAGTAAGACAAAGTCAGTCTTTTTCCCTCAGTTACGATATCCGTACTACTCCAGTGCAGAACTTCCAAGGAGAGCTGCACAGAACTAGTGTAGTCAGCAGGGTAGACTCCCAGCTTGACTAAACTGTTTGGTTTTTCTTCCACCATAGCCTGCCAGTGAGAAGGAGTAAGCACTGTTCCTTCTAACAGTGAGTCATTGTATTTGTCTAACTTCTCCCTCTTTCATCTTGCCTTGAAATATCTGAGCTCACATTTGTCATTCCGAGTCCACTGTGCTGTAAGATGTAGGCATATTTTTCCCTTGAAATCTCTATAATTGACTAAAATGAATGTTTCATCTTTAACATAGACCTAGCCTTGGTTTTTTGTTGGGGTTTGATTTGTTTCATTTTTTTTCCTTATTTTCCTCTTCCCCTCCCCTCATTCCTTTGAATCAAAAAGTGCTCCAAATAGTGCATTACATCTCATTTCGAATACATTAGATTCAGGATTTGGTTTTTTTCTTAGACTGAACCTGCTTAAATTTAATGAAAACTTGATCTGAGCATCCTCCAAGCATTTTACCATTCATGCAAATTCTGGAATGAAGATGAAACCATAAATAAAGAGAATTGTATACCAAAAGTTATTCCACCTTGAAAAATTATTCTAAAAACCTTTTGTTCTTGGATTAGTTGCCCTGTACAAGGTGAGAGAAACTCTAAAAGTATTTTGAGAGTGTTGATCCCTGTTGACAATGCTGTTGTGGTAGAGTTTCTGTTCCCTTCAACAAAGGCACATTTACTGCCTCCACTAATACATATATTGCATAATATTGTACAATAACTCTGTGGTAACTTTTGCTAGCAATTCTGCTGAAACCTGAGAGCACCAGGTCTCCTACTTTGATGAAATGAATAAATCTTCTAGTCATTTTTCCTTCAACCTTGCCTCTCCAAACAGAATTTTACTTGGTAGGAAATCTATGCCCTGAGGGTTTGTTAGCCTACTATTTAAATTTTATGATCTTTTAGAAATTCTTAGTAAAAGAAGTGTGATGGGAGGAGTGGAAAGTGGATGTCAAAGTAGGAAGAGACTGTTCTGGTAATATCTGAGGGGAGTAAATGTACTTTTTGATAGATAACCATGATAACTATCACATAGTGTGGAAAATAATCTATGTCCTTTCTGTGTCTACTGCTTTCATCCAGCCTGCTTTCATGGACTTTCAGCCTGCATCCATGTATTTAAAACTTATGGGAATATAAACCAATAATTAGGAGTAATCGCATAATAGATTTTTTTTTTCTCTACTGTTGTTTATTGTAAAATTGCTCAGGTGCAAGAACTTACAATAATCAGCAAAACTGTTGGTGAATAGTGCAGTACAGAGGTACAGTCTCTAAAAACAAGTTTAGGAAGTCCCTCATATTGAGACACTGTTGAAATCGCCAGACATACTAGAGGAAAGAGCATGTCTTCTTACATTACAGTTTTAAATCAAAAAATACTCAAAAAATTTAACTAGTTAATTTCCACTGGTAGCATAACAGTGCAATAAAGTCTAGTTTCCACAGCACACTCCCTTTTTATTAATTCTGTAGTTGTAAAATTCATCTACATAAATCAGTTGAAATGGTATGAGCATTTTTTGATGTTTAGTTTCTCTTCATTGACCAAAAATTGATCACCTGAAAATAAACATAAGAAACTGTCCTTTGTTTAGAAAAAACCCCAATACATTCAGTCAACTTCAAAAGAAGATGTCTGAAAATTTCTTTAGTTCTCCTTTCACTGCTGCATTTTAACATTAGTTTTATAACATTTGAGTTCCCTCTTATGCTATTTTTTACCATCCAACTGCAAATTGCTATTCATGAAGTGTTTCTATATGGCTTCTGAATAAAACAAATACTGGATATAGTGAGAAAGTAATCATTCCAGACTTCATTTATTAACACAAACAATATTTTAAGATATTCTTGAATGCAACCTGACTGATGGACTATTAACCTTGGCAATTCTCTGGTTTTGATGGCATACAGCACATCAAATTAAAGAAAAGAAGATCTGTAAAGACAAAAAAATTGTCCTGCCTTCCTGCTTCTGGTTTCTCTCTCATATGTAAACAAGTTCTGAAATGTTTTTGACTTTTTTTCCTTCTTGGTTTTTTTTTTTGACCTTTAACACGCTGTGAAAATCAGTGTGATATTTGGCCTTCAGGATGACTTCTCTGAGGTACAAAAGAATCAGAATGTGAGATATCTTAGCTCATCTATCTTTTGTTGAATCTTTAAACAAAAAGCGTTTTTGTCAACGTGTTCATCAAATGAGTTAGAGAAGTTAAATAAGCCCCACACAAAAGCAAAAAGAAATTGTTTGGTTTCAAGGTTTGGAGACTTTCTTCTTTTAATAGAGCAATTTCCTCTTCATGACACTATACACATTAAAAAGAATTTTTAACTGAGAAACAGGTGGGAAATAAGCCTTTAGAAAGCATGACAAATGCCTTTCACTCTCCATCAAGTTAGTGAACTTTTCTGATCTTTAGGCAAAATTTTAGGATTGGGTTTTTTTGTTTGGTTTTGTTGGGGTTTTTTTGTGGGGGTTTTGTTGTTGTTGTTGTTGTTGTTGTTGTTTAATTAAGTAAGCTGTATCCTGCAACCTACTTACACTGAGGAAAGGTTTCTCTCAAAAATTACTGAAATGATTCCCATATTAACCACTAGAGAATGATTAAAAATTGAGTTTGTGTGCGAACTTATCAGCTTTCCATATGTGTTGTTAATTATTAAAAGCTAAATCTATGCACTCTACAGTTCACTGGCAGATGGATAAATAAGCTCCTTCTACCAATCAGATGGTTTTGAACATATTTGATACAAATAGCTTAATGTAACAGAATATTTATATTTTTGAAGAGAAGCCTTCTAAATGTTTGGTTATAAAAGATAAATCCTCCCAGTTCATTAGGTATTTTAAAGAGATGCTGAAACATTACTCAGTCTTACTGTGGAGAAAGATACTTTTTCTGTTTCAGGTTTGAAAAAGGAATAGTAACGCACATAGCTTCTGATTGTTTAATGTTCATTTTTGGAATGCTATTATTGGTTTTTTGACAGATTTCTCAAATATGTTGAGGAGAAGGGAAAGCTGTATTTCAACATTCAAAGGAAGAAAGGATTTCATGGGGTGTTTAGCACAAAATAAAACTCCATTAGATATTAGTAGAATGACATATTTTTATCTAAAAGATGTAGCATCTATAAGATATAGCAATATGTAAATATCCACTCTTATGAGATTGATATAGCAAATTGAAAATAGTGTAAACAAGTTCATTCTGTAAAATATCAAAATACTATATTTATTCTTGCAGCTCCTGTCTGCATTTTCTCTATACCTGGATTTTGGTATCCTGCAGAAAGCAAGGAAACCTTCTCATGAAGAATGAACAACCCTCATTCCCAGCCAGACCTGAGGCTCAGTCTGCTTCCCAGTCTCAGAAGGAGGGGAGAGCTGTTATTTCTCACAGGTAAGAGAGGAAAATCTATGTTAAGCTGAGGCTCTTTAAGCGAGGACACAGGAGACACAGAGGAGTCACCAAACTCAGTTAGTCACTACTAAGTCAAAATGAAACAAAGGTCTTAATTGCAGAACAAACCAGCAGGGAATGAGAAGACAGAGTCCATGTGAATTGAGAGAAGAAATAATGAGAAATTAAAAGCATAAACCTAAGGTAAAGGTCTTGTTTATTTTTGCACCACCTGCCTAAACCAACAAAGTATTACATGCCTGCACTAATAATTGTTGGAGTAAGGTCACATACATATTGTTTTTGTGAATGTAAGTCACAATTACTAATTGCAACCTATTTCTGTACTCTGCTGCTCACAAAGACTTAGGCGTAGGTTGACATAAGGGACACAACTGTGCAGCAGATACTGCCTGTTAAATTACAATTTTGATGCTGTTCCTTCGTGTGAATTAACAAATGTGAGATTTTTGTAATAAATTCTCTTTCAAACGTTCCCATGAATTACTCTACTTAATTCAGTGCAGATATCTCTAAAATTCTATTTTAAATACAAACCAGTCCTAATTAGTTATATACACCTTAGAGTCAGAAGTTTAAAGCAATTGAATGGACTAAACAGAGGTGTTATTTAATTTATAATAGGTGCCATAAGGTAATCTTGACATGACTCAGGATTCCTTTCTGGGGTTGTGATCACGGAGTGATCGCGAGTGGCTGTTATACTCAATAGCAGGCTACAGAACTGCTGCAATATCTGTATGTTTTCCGAATTCTTTGTGGGTGGGAAGATCAAATGTTTCACAGTTAAAGCTAAACACCTGTGAATATTGGCTATTTGGATCAATGTCAACTTTGAAGGGAGGAGGGGGAAAAGGCCTCTTGACACAGTCATCAAAAGTGCAGCTAAGAAAATACTTTCTTGTGAAAGTGTCCTGTGATTGACGTTTACTCTGGACTGGAGTCATTGAGTTCTCAGGCATGCTCATGGGAAGATCAAGAAACAGAAACAGCCAAAAGAATTATCTAGATATATTAGGACCATCTTGTAGTGTGAGTGATGACATACTCACATCCAGTAAGGTTATCACTGTGACCTTTTAGTAAGAGTAAGACTTCTAAAACTTTTTTATGCTTCACTGAAAACAAAGTGTGTTTGGTGTTTGTTTTTTTTTAAAAAAAGGACTAAAACTCTGTGAAATAATAGACAAAAAGAGCCAGTTTAATTGAATCTATCTCCATTTTGCTAACTCAGTGTCTTGTTCAGCATAGAAATAATAGTAAATGAAATTTGTTTTCAGTAAAGCAGAATCTCTGTAACTCTGTCCTTTTCATAATCATCTGATATTTTCAGGAATTGATTGCATACAAGACAATGAAAATGAGAAAAAAATACAAGTGTCTGAAATGTTACGTTTTCTTCTTTTAAATAGATTAAATAGCAGTCTTATATGAACATAATGTGTCTGATTTATTAAAGCTAACAGAAATCCAAAATGACCTGATGCTATTTTTGAGAAAGATGACATTACTGAGATGTGTGGTTTCACTGTCTGAACACCTTCTTAGAGCAATGTATTCTAAATGTTGTCAGCAAAGATAAATACCTTAGGCATGCTAGGGATTGCAGTTTGTACTCATTATTACTCTTTGTTTCATGGACTATTAGGTGCCATAAAAGTGCCTTTTGTCTTTATCTCAGTGATCCCATACAATATCCTTGCTGATTCTGTAGGTAACCATTCATATTTAGTACAGGTTACTCTGGTGCAATTATTAATAGTCATTATTATAAAGAAGAATAAAGCTAAAAAAATATGGGCAAACTAGTGATAAATAGAGCTGATGTCATAAATGTAATTGAAGCTGGAGGTTTCATCTTTAGAACATGAGATGCTTTAAAGAAACCAAAATGTCACCTGAAAAAGTGCAAATGCTTCCTACAGCTAATAAATGTCTAATTTAATTTAAAAGAAAAGGACAAATTTTCAGCTTTCTTTTGTTTTTTTACAGTGTAAAGACAAGGATAGTTTCATGACCTTTTCTAAAAGATCCAATTCTCAGCTTGCAATTTCCCCCAGCCCCAGCTATTTATTTTTCCTATCATGGCTTAGGTGCTTGGGTTTTGGGTTTAGGTTTGATTTTCTTTGTTTTTTTCTTTTTTTTTTTTTTTTTTGGTGGGGGTTTTTTGGGTGTTGTTTTTGTTTTTTTGGGGGGGAGGGGTGTTTTTGGGTTTTTTTTGATTGGCTGGTTGGTTTCATTTCTTTGTTTGTTTGTTTTTAATGATACTTTAGGAGGACTATATTTCTGAAGTAAGTTTTAATTCAGGAAAACTTTTCTGAAATTTGAGATGAAAATCTGAAAAAAAGAGAGAGGATATAATTGAGTTGATACTGGATTTGGAGTTTTTTTTCTCATCCTCTAGCTGTTGCTGAGTAGACTGTGTTCAAGTTTCTCTCATGATCTGTGCAGGGACAGGCGGCAGAACGCTGATTCACACACCTCTGCTGAATGTACAAGTAGTCTTGAACCAGATCTGCTTGTTCCTGTCCTTTAAAACTTTATATTACCTTTTCACACACTTTTAACATTTAGCCTGATGAAAGAGGGAAGTATTTTGACATATCAGTGATACAGAACAGGGAAAGCATATTTCATGCTCATCTCTGGCTCTACACCTACATGTTGTTGGAAGGTCAGAACAACAGCGCTGTCCCTTTCCATCCTAACAGCGATCAGCTATTATAAGTGCTCTTCTGTATGAATTCTACAGTGTTAAAGATCTTCATCTGGAGTTATGAGCACTTTCTGCCTTTCCAAACATTGGAGCCAAAATGAAAAATTCCACTCCACTCTTTACTGCCAATACAAAGGTTGGTAAAATACCAGGGTGTGTAGATGAGCTCAAACTAAGTGTTATAAATGTTCCCAAATCAAAACAAATTTTCTTGTAACACTGGAATGTATGGGTTGGATGCTTCTTGACATAGGAACTTAACTGATATGGATATAATCAAAGGCTAAATTCCAAGCCACTGGAGCTCTTGTTTGTCATTGAAGCAAAAGGTTTGTGACTTTTTAAATATTCTTTTAAGTTTTTAAACATTTTTAAGCTTTTTCTGCATTTGAAGTTTTTCCAAGTATTAAATTTGAAATTTCAGAAGTTTTCTACTTTTACCCCTAAGTAAACATGAGCTATATATATGTAAATCTGTCAAATTCAAGAAGTTGTAAATGTCATTTCACAAGGCATGGGTCTCTGCAGGCTTAGCAATATAAATGTTGTGTATGCTGAGGAATTAATCTGGGCAAGAGTCTGCTAAACAAAATGAGATTGAGTAGGGACAGAACTTTCAAGCACTGGTGCCTGCAGATCTATCTCACTTTTAGCTAATCTAAAGCTTGCCATAGTGAAAGTTTTACACTTTTGTGTGCCACAGGGAAACAATGAGATTAAGGTATTAATACATGAAAATAGCTAACTTTTCTTGTAAACTGTTCCATCAGGGACCACACAGTCAAATTCTCAAAGAGTTTATTTATGTAATATTTGATCATTAATCTTGTTCTCATCCAGAAATTCACAGAATGGATAATTTAAAAATCATACTCCATCCCAGTGAATTTCTCTGTTCCTCTCTGATAGATAGTAGCCAGAACATCTACTTTGGTCCTCATTTACAGCTGCATTTTATGACTGGTTTACACTGACAAAAAATAATGACTGATACCCATACCAATGTTTTAAAATGTTATCTAAACTATCATGTAAATATTTTGTTAAGTGATGGAAGCAGATATATAACAGACTAGGTAAACAAAATGGCAACACCCATGGACTATTGGTTTGTTCTCACCTTCACTATGATTAGAATCACCTAAAGAATTAAGGTATCTAAGTTCACTTGGAAGCTGATGCACTCTACTGGTCTTCAGTCCCCCCATTCTATTCATGTCAGCTCGGGGAGGAATTAATAACTAAGGACATGTAAACTCTAAAAGCTAGGGAGCACATACAAATATGGGCTGGAGAAAAAATAAATGTAAACAGGAGAAAAATGAAAGCCCCAAAAGGTTTTGTTAGAATAGTGCACAAATAGTCATAATATAAAAAAAAAAACATACAAAGAATTATATTATTGTATAGTTATTTCTTTCATTTTGTTATACCACTAGTCTTACTTTCCTCAAGTTATATTTCTCAAGCTCGAATCTAAACACCAGCTGTGTGTTTGGAGAAAAGAAGTATAAACAGCTTGAGGCAGAAAATATTTATTAATAGTAGGTTTTACATTTGATTTTCTCTTTTTCAGCATAATGACAATTTGTTTTTACTCTACTGTTTGGATATTTTTAAAGCTATACGGTGATCCTTATTTCCTACCATATTTGTTTTCCAAGACACATCTGGTCTCCAATAAAGCTGCCTAGAAATCTATGTGTTCAGAAACATGCTACCTCAGAAGAAATACTGGTTTTATTTTCTTTTGTTTTCATACAAATACTTTCACTGTACCATTTAATAGCTGTGTGTGCAGAGGGGAGGATACCCTCTTTGTCTTTTTATTTTCATTTGTTGTAAAATTGAACCCAGTCACCGTGGAATAACTGTAGGTGTTAAAAAGTTCAAACTGATTTAGCATGGCACAAGTCAGAACTGCTGCAAGGTTTCACCTTGGAATTACAGCTAAGCCATGTACGTGTACCATCATAAGCTGTGCAGGCACCCTTGACTTTACAGGATGTGCTTGTACAGCACTTGCTGAAAACTTGTAAGCTTGGTTTCTCATACCCTTATCCAAACTCTTCACTACCACAGAGATAGGTGACACCACTGAATCAAAGAGAAATGCACTTAAGTGTAATGGAGTGGAAATTCACTCCAGCAGGTTTAAGACCAAGTGTCAGATTGTCTGAAGATGTATTTCAGGACTCAGCTCTGTTAAGTGTTTGTCTGGTGACAATGTTGCTAAGGATACAGCCATCCTCTCTGCTTATTGCCTCAGCCATTGAATATTGGTCTTTTTTGTTCATAACATTTCTATGGAAGCTTTTAACTGCTTAAAAAAGCCTAAGAGTTGGCAGTCATAATTAAGTTATAGGATTTGCATGTTATTTCAGTGAAACTTAGCCCTCCTTAGATAAGGGAGCGAGGTACAAGTGATTTTTACCATCTGATTTAATAGAGCTGCTACTTTCTTCTTTTTATGGTTGCCATTACACATGTTAAATCAATATTTAAACTTGGTTAGCATTCATCCTACAGATACCTTTTGAGATTGTCAGAACTACAGAAATCACTGTCACCTATCACAGTAGTATGAGTTGTAAGCACTTGCTAAAAATTGGTTTGCATCTCCAATTTAATCTCATAAAAAATTCCATTTCATACTAAACTGAGTGACACATTGAGAAAAAACACCGGTTTATTTATCTTGTACACATTGATGTAGGATGCAACTTTACATTCCAGTCTATTTAGAATGAGATAATAATCCACCCCAGACACACAGTCCAAAATGATTTGCAGTTTGAGCTCTGAATTTATAAATGAAAGTTCTGTGAATTAGACTTGAAAGGAAAAGCTGAGCAGAGGCTTTTAGAACTTGCATGCAAAATTTAGGACAATTTGTACAGGAAAAAGCCCGCCTGCTTATGTTATAACTGCATAAATACCAGAGATGTTCAGGATCAAAATGAATGAAAACAGTCCTTCCACCTTTTCACTTTTCAATCTTTTTTTGGTCCCTGGTGATTTATTGCTGTCCCATACTAAGTACAGTATTCATCTATTTCTAATAATTAGAACTTTCTTAGGTAAAAATATTTTTGGAAGCTTTTGTTAACCGCTCCTGGGAAAATACCATTACAAAACTCAGAGCTAACTCTGAAATAAATGAGCCTGAATTTTTCTGTCCAAATATTTTCTTATCCCACAGTTAAATTACTGACTATATCCTTGATCATGTAAAAACATTTAACATTGCTTATCTTGTGTTTAAATGCATGTAGAACACATCTGACTCCAGGCTTTTTAGTTTCAAGAGGCTAACCAAAACACATGTGTGTTTGTGGTCCTGAGACACTTGCCACTAGATTTGACAGACTAAATTATGAGACTGGATTTCATTTTAGTTTTTGAAAAGGAATGTGCTCTACTGAGCCTAAATCTTTCTGTTTGCAGTTTTGTGTTCTGTTCAGTCCAACCTTTATCTATTGAAGTACTATCAGTTTTCTTAGGTTTGGCCTTCATCATTATATATTTTAATTTTAACCCTCAGTTTTCCTGTTTCTGTCTCTTGCTAAAAGTTTGGATATATTTTGGACATGTGTATTTTGCATTTCCCTGTCTGAATCTCTTTACTCCCATTTTTGTTGCCCACCTCCCAGCTGCTTCTAGGTTGCAACTGCATTTATTTCTAGTTCCAGATATTTTCCTAGTTAGAACTAGTTTCTCGCCAGAATGTGTCACCAGTCTTAGTCTGGACAATCAGATCCTTCTTTTGAGGCACCATCCTCCCATGTCTCAGATTTCTAGAAACTCTGCATTTTGGTCACCTCCTCCAAAATTACAGCTCTTCGCCTCTCCCCTCTCTACTTCTGTTCTTTCTGTTTATGGTTCACTCCACTACCCAGCTGGAACCCAAGACTTGTTTGATGTTTTATACATTACTACCAAACAGTTTCCCACAAAATGAGCAAGAAATTAAGAATACAAAATACGGAATTTCTTAAACTCATATTTGGTCCAGTAACACTAGTTAAAAATCAAAAACATTTTTTCCCTGTTTTGGGACTAGAGAATGCATATTACAGCCAGACACTTTTGTGGCTTTAGTTAGTTAGGGTCATGTGAGAAATCTAGTGTAGGTCACTTTTCCAGTGCTCCAATCTGAACAGGTCTTTGCAATTTTAGGAGAAAAAGAAACAAACAAAAGCCCCCAAAAGAACAAAAAAAAACAATTAAAAACACACATAAAAAATCCCAAATTGAACAAAAACTCCAAGAAATATTTCTAAGTGTAATACTTTCTCTCTCCTCAAAGTTCATGAGGACTTTGACTTAATATACACTACACCTAAAACTGTGTCTACTCTTTTTGTCTACAGTGTTTCCAGATAAAAAGTTATATGCATTCTTCAATACGTAAAAAAAAACCCCAAAACCAACCAAACAAACAAAATCCAAAAACACATTTCATTTATTTTACCATAACTCTATACATTTAACATCAAAGGTTTATTCTAGCTAGAAATTGAATTTACAGATGCAAATGTTTCTTATAAAAATAAAGGTAAAAATTGTGAAAAAACTCTGGGGTTTAGGAGTTCTGGCTGATTTGTTATTGGGAAGCATGTCCTCATGTTTCTGCTCCTGAAGCTGAACTAAAGGAATGGTCAAGTTACAGTTATGTTTAAATACCATTTAAAGGTATAAACCTTTCAATAGGATTATGCAGTGTGCTCCCTTTGCCAGCATTTAGACTTTGATTTACAAACATAATACCCTTCACTCAAAGGAAGCAGGCATAAAAAATCTTCTGTATATACTTAATCTGCTTACTGTTATCAGACATGCAATTGTATCAGCAGAAAACATATCTATTTTACATATTCCGTTAAGAAAAATCCGCTGGTGCAATTTCATAAAAAAGACTCTTCCCTTTTTTTTTTTGCTGATCTTTTCCTTGTGTCATATCATTTCTGAGAGTGGGAGCTATGAATTTCACAACAATCTAAGCACTGCACTTTACCTAGAGAAGAATCTTCAGTATCAGCCAAAGTTCTGTTTCAAAATAAAAGCATTTAAATCAAAAAGAGTATTTTTTTCAGAATTATAGATTATTCTGTTAGCTGTTTCTGATATCTTTGCTTTAAAAGATAAAAGATTTCTAAACATTTCTTATCGTGACCAACATGTTTGAAAGTATAAAATCCGCTGTTACCTTCTAAAAATAGTTTGGTCTACTAAAGCAGTCTCTATGATGGCTGGGAGCTACTCTGTTTTTTATTGAGAAATATTTTTTGTCACAGTGAGATCATATCAGATTCGCGACACATGTCGATTCAATTTTTTAAGAGTATTGTAAGGAGGCCACACACAGTAATTAAATTATCACTGGATATTCTTAAGCTATTTAAGTAGGCTATTTTAACATCTGCATGAGAACATAACAGTTTCTCTCAATTGCTTCATATTTTCAGACACTTTCCTTTCCTTTGTTTGTTCAAAAATGCATAAGGGCCATATATCCAATACTAAGAATAGTGAAACTGTTGTGCTTCCTAATGACACAAAATTGTGACTATCAGCATGGAGAGGAAAAAAAAATATCATACTTTCAGTCTCACGTAAGCATTTTCACTCAGCATTAACTCCTTACTAAAGCTTCTATAATAGAAAAATTTGGGTTAAGCACATTGGAGGACATGTTGGAAGAGTAGTTCTTTCCAATGCCAGTTTACATGGCCATAACAGTATGTCTCACTATTTAAAATATTTCAAATCTTAAAAAAATTTGTTTTGACAAACCTCAAATTTGGATGGTTTCTTTCCAGATCCATTTTTTTTTAATCAGAAAATTTCTTGCCTTTTTTCAAAAAATTGGAATCTCTTAAACTAGTTACTCTTCAGATCAGTTTTTATTATGTTTACTGACATATTCACTGTTATATTCCCCTCTCAAGAATTGTTCATTGTTTTCTTTCAATTAAAAAATACCTTATAATTTATAACAGATTGCTGTTTCATTTGTGTTGTTAGGAAGCTGTTTGGGAAAAGGAAGGATGGCTTCAATGGGAATAAGAAAGAACTAAAACAGGAACTCAGACTGTGTATTATTATATGAAGCAAAGAGGCACACCATGAATTATGTAGTTTTACAATCCTATCTTGGGATCCTAATGACAACATAAACCACTTGAGCTTTACTTGTGTGGCTTATGATGTCAGCGGAACACTTCTATGGAACTGTAATCTCATAAATCCCAACTGCCCACTCTACAAAATATGTCTAGACAAAATAATCAGAAAAGGAGATGATATTTCATTTTGTTATTTATCTTAGGAGTATGAAATCCACTACATTATAATAGTGAACCTCTTCTTTAAGAATATAATCCTCAGAACAAGAAAAAAATATGGATTTTTTACTCCACTTAAAACTAATTTTGCTTTGAGGATGCACACTAATATGAAATATATCCTAGATTTTTGAAATAGCAAAATAAATGTGGCAGTGATATTTAAAAAAAATGTTCTCAGAAGAGAGATCTAAATACTTAGCAAGACACATTGATTTGAATGTCATAAGTTTGAATACCAATCCTATTACTCAGCTTCCTAATGCAGCACATGTCAAAAAGGAGTTTCATCTCAAAAGACAGTTGATGTTTTTTGTCATCAGAGAAAGTTGTTCTGCCTGAGAAAATGTGTAGAGGAATTTGCTATAGCAAAAGCAAAATAGTTCTTATACAAGGCTCACCATAGCTAGTGGATTCATATTGAATTCAATACATTTTTAATTTATTCTCAGAAAAAAAAAAAAAAAAAGAGAGGTTGGCACATGCCTCAGTGATTTCTTTCACAGACAGCAAGATGAATATGTGAGGAAATATAATTAGTCACCCTTTTTATATTTTTTTGTTCTGGTGTGATTGTTCCTTAGACTCTCCTTCCCATTTCTAGGGGGTAACTTTATTTTTTTTTACTGTTTGTGAGACTCATGAACAACATACATTTTATAAAAATCCAGATTGTTATTCTTTGATATTAACCACATGAACAAAATAATTATTTATCAGTTTTGTGAAATATAAGGAGGTTTCTTCTGCTGTAAAATGTCGCTGAATCCACAGGAAGCTCAAAGCAAGCAGGGTATACATCCGCAGTTCTGCACTCTCCTTCATAAGAAGCAAGGTCTTCTGCCTACTGCTCTTTGCCTAACTGGGCACTAATAAGTATCTCATGGGTCATTTGCTAAATTCTGCTTTTCGACCTGGCTAATGGGGATTTGGTCTCTCCTCATTACTCATCTCTAATCAGCTTTTTCCCATCCCACAGATATCTGTTGCTAAATCTCTAGACAGGAACTACCAGCTGGCAAATCGTGGGCAGTCTCTGAATTTAAGCAGATTTAGTCAGGTTTCAGTGAATGTTTATAGGGCTTAAGCTAATTGGAAATAAGATTTACAGTGCTTCTTTTAACCAATGCCATCCTATACTTAGAAATGGGAATTACTTAAAAAAGTAATCTAATTTACTCACAAGTATAATTTCCTGGAGTACAGAAAAAGCCAATGCCAATTTAAGGAAACACATCAGATTTACTTTTAAATTTTTACATTGTATGATGAAGTGAAAGGTCATTATTGGTGGTTATATCAGATATAGATAAACAGTAAAGTCATGCTTGACACATCAGGTGCAATTAGAATCAAATGCTAGTTCTTGCAAAAGAAAGTCTATAGCCTTCGAACCAAAAGTACTGATTCTTGGAGTTGTTAATTTCTATGGAAACTCAGTGCTTTAAATGCCTCAGGATAAGTCTTAATTATGCTCATGGCAACCACTTGGAAATAATAAAAAAACGCTGTCCATGTTAATTTAATAAGGACAGAAAAGGAAAGAAAAATATTACTAGAAAATTAATTCCCAAATCTCCAATCATTATTTTGTATCCTGTCTTATGGACTTTTCCATAAACCTCTGCATCATTTAGTAGGCTAGAGAGAACAACTCTCTATGTAAGTGTAAAGTACTTCTTTCCTGGAAACTGAAATTGATTTTCACCCTCCTTATTAATTTACTTCATTGATAATTTAAAACAGATCTCCATTTCTTCATGTTCAGGTCTAAACAGGTGTATAATGTCACTGTCATATTCCAGCTGTTTTGCTGAGTTTTCATTTTTTTAAAAGGGAGATCTTTGAATGTTTCTTATGTACCACTTACGCTTGTCTCATATCCCTCACCAAGTTGTTTGTGACTTAGCGTGCTAAACAATTTCTTTATAGTCTTTTTGAGCTGTTGCTCAGTATAAGGCAAATAAATAAGGCTAGGTTTATTTACTGCATGCAAGTTCCTTAGGATCACAGCTGAAAATGCCTTCTTTACTTTAAAGGTGACAGGGGAGTTTTTTAAGGTTCTGCTAAAATGACCAACAGGCATGAGATAAGTTAAAACTTATTTTATTTTGATGATGATATTTTACCAATGGAATTTCTGAATGAAATGGCTGCTATTACTTACAACTAGGAATGAATTTACTGCATAATAAAAAAAAGAGATATCACCTGCAAATAGCTGTCACCAATCAGCCTTGCAGTCACATCAGGATTGATACAAATCATGTGTCAGTCACGATACTACAATTTCTTAAGATCCTCAATCATTTTAACTTCTGATCAGGAATCAAATTGTGGGCTGAGCAGGAGACAGAAGGAAACATTCCTTCCCCCTTGGCTTCATGTGTAATCCAAAAAACATGTGGCAGATGAGATTATTGTTCCATCTCTTACTTTTATGTATCTTAAGCCTTTCTGCCATAATTTTATCATTTTCTGGTCCAGCCACTTAGGACTCGGCTTAACCAGACACTACATGCCTTGCACCATTCTCATGAGTCTGAAACCCAGGAGGCAGCCAAAAGCAATGCCTTAAGCAGCCTGATGTTCATACACATATAACAGGTCTCAGAGCAGCTACAGAGCAGACTCTGTACCAAGCTGATTTCCTCCAGTCATGAGTTTCTGTGTATGAATAAGCAACAGCCTACTGCATTCCCTGGAAGTTTGTCGCTTACCTTTTATCTGAATTTTTCTCTGCTTTGTTATGGAAAGGAGTGTTTCAGACTTTAAAAGAACATCAGCTTCAGAATAGTTGAAATTACATTCCCTCTGGAACAATATATAACAGTGTTTAAAAGATTGACAAGCAGATTTTAATCTGCTTTAGAAAATCTCCCAACAAAGGAAAATAAAGGATATGGTTAAAACGACACCATTATTCCATGCTTGAACTCTAAGAGCCTTTGTCACACATTACTTAAAAAAGGTAAAGTGCTGAATTAATTTTTAAAGTACAACAGCCACAACGTTACTTGTGGTTAATCATGAGGAAATCAATGATCACACTGAATGCTGTAGCAAGGGATACAAATTATTTCTTAATACCTCATTTTTATTAGACAGTAGACAAACCTTTTTGAAGCAGCAATGGATGTATTTAGGTGACCTGATTTCAAAACTGTGGAACACCTGGAGTTTTCTCCCAATACATATTCTTATTATACGCACATACACCCTTGCTGACAAGAGTAACACATGGAAATAACGCTTACTGGTAGCTAAGTACTGTCCTTCATTATTCACTGTTTTATTCCTTCATTTCCTTTTCCTGGTTTCACATCTGGAATTGAGAATAGGCTGCCCATACTAGTGAATTGGATCTCGTTCTAGAGAGTAGAAATGAAAAAATACGTGTGGGCTTGACTGAAGAGGAAATATGGGACTATGTGGTTACTCCCACTCTTTGTTCTTTATTCTCATTTGCTTGTATTCTATGCATAAATACAGGGTGGTGACAATAAAAAAAGAAACTATGATGATTTCAATCAATATTTTGGATTTCTAAAGGAATTTAGGTCCTCACAGGGCCTTACAAACACTGTGGTTATATATACAACTTAGCTATCTTATATATGGTTGTATATTTGAATTTAGTCTGTAAAATTAGCAAATAGTCTGAGATTAAAAACAAAACAATTTGCAACCAGATTTTTTTATACTATGGTTCAACACATGGCTACCTGGCTTAAACAAAACACAGAACTGATAACTTAAAGGCTACACATATATTCTTGATGTGCAGCCAGAGAATGCTTATGTGATAAAATCACTTACTATGGTATGTCCCTGAGTGCAGCAGAACACACTTTTCAGCTTCTTAGATTTTCCTTCCTACAAAATTCACTTAGTATCTGGCCCAATGTCCATAGCTGACTGATCTCGTCGCAAACCTTAATTGTTTCTGTGCCTATGTGAGGAAACTGAAAAAATGTAAAATCACTTTACTGATATGCTGTTAAATGGAACAAAGTCTAACATGAGGCATCAGGATGATTTCTAGAGAAGGGGGAAATCAAGAAAATACAGCAGATTCCTAATTTTCCAACTTCCTTAATAAAGCCCACGGTGAACATTTTTGTCTATGACCCTGAAACATTTAAACAACAACAACAACAAAAAAAGTCCTGCTAACATGGAATAGTCTTTATTTTGAAGGCTTAAGGACATCAGTTGTGCAGTTAGGAGCTGACATCATGTATCTGACTAGCTGATAATCATGATATTGCAACTGCAATTTGGCATGTTTAAGATTAATAATAATGGCCAACCTTTGCGAACGAAGATTTGGGAAGGGCTCTCCCCACATGGGTGTGCCCTTCCAGCCTGTGCAGAGGATTTTTTAGGTGAGG
>JAWWLZ010000139.1:42645099-42660039 GCA_035041345.1 Poliocrania exsul
GAACTCGCGACCTTGGGATTCAGAGACCAGAGTGCTCACCATTACACCATGGGTACTTATGTTTGGAAAAATCTAAGGTCCCTTGAGAAACCATGCAAAACTTTCTTTATTAAAGAAAGAAAATATTTTTTTCTTATAAACAAGATAACAGTAATCCCTTTTATTCTCTGGATAGGAGAATAAATAAACATGCTTCTGTCTTCTCAGATGATACTACATTATCATTTTATGGCACATACTAATATTTGTTTCTGCCAGTTGAAAGATAATTTGCTAGCATACCCTCCTGATTAAATAAAAAAAAAGACATCTTCCTCAAAAAAAGGGGAGTTTATACATGAACAATGCAAAAGAGAAATGAGATAAAATAACAAAATTGGAAATTCAATAAAAAACAATACTTCTGCTCTTACAATCAAGACATACAACAGATGTGTCATTGTGACCAGATAAAAAATAATATTGTTTTGCTGCAGATAAAAACTACCTTTTCCACTAGAAATAATGTCTACTTATGACTGGCTTTGGTACTATAGTACATTTAGCATAAGTGAGAACATTCTTAGTGTGGTAGCAAGTTTAGAATTCTTTCTCATGACAGATAATTTTCAGAAAAAAAAAATTGAGCATAATGATAGAACAAGCAGGCACATAAGCACATGTTTTATCTGAACAAAGTATTTCAGATACCTAAAATAAGGCAAGTCAATTTTTGCTCCTCTGTTTAGTATTTGATTTCTTTTGGCATATAGCTTTGAGGAATATTTGTAACATTATTCATAAAATAAAATGTAACTAAAGTCTAGTTACTCTCACATAGAAATTGGGTCTCCAACCTGCTGATATACTCAGCTCATTTTGCAGTTGATGTACTATCAGACACAGATCTGTCCAAATTTGAAGAGATACATAGTGAGGAGTGCTCATGTTGGCATGGTGAGTTCCTCATTGCTGGAGGAAGCAATGTGGGTCATGCTCATTACAGCCATTTCAGCTTAACTCAGCCAAGTGTCATTATAGAAGAAAAAGGAGGGAAAGCATGAGCTGGCAGCTGGCAGTGTGCTACTCCATTACACCACTTTCCATTCAAAGCTAGAGCTGTACTGAACTGCCCCCATTACCACAGTGACAGATAATCTGGAAACAAGAAAACACAAGCAGACCTTTGCACTTTCCATATTGAAATTTACAGAGTTCATCAAAAACCTTTCATGTGTGGTACACAAGCGCCTATCACAGGGAAATTATGATTCCGATAGTTATTTTCTGCCCTTCAAATATCCTGTAAAATCAAAATGGAATTCCTTACCCCCAGTCCTAATTTCCCAGCTGATTGCAATACACATTGAAAGACTCTAATTTCCTTTATTTTACTGATTATTGAACTGATATCTTCATCTATGCTAAGTAAATTTTAAGACCCCTTTCCAGTGAAAGTGTGTAAAGTTTTGGATATTGGAGCAGCTGAGTCAGTAGCATAACTAGATCCTTGCTTAGTTCCAGTTATACTGATAACTATGACTACAACCCAATGAAGAAAGGTTTTCAGTTCAGCTCTTATGGATTCACCAGTAAGTGGATTTAATCAAGTTCTCAAGCTCCAATATGTCATTGGGATGGGTGGTGGTTGCAACTGGCTATACTCAGTAACTGTACAGATGAGGAGACAACTGCTTCCCTTTTAGTCAGAAAATTCACTGTGGATGAAGTAACCTGTTGCAATTCAGATGCTCCAATGATCCAGTAATCCTGGCATTAGGAGCGCTCATGAAATCACAAACCATTCTCTTTTACATTTCTGCTTACAATAAAAGAATTTTCAGATATTAAATGCTGGGCTACAACTATAAATAAAGGGCTCTTAATTGCTCTGTCAATGCCCCACCAAAGAAGGTATTAGAGCCTAATAAAACTCATTTTTTTAATGAAAAATAGACATGACAGCACTAATAATCATGACACATTTCATGATGACACTAATAATCTCAGACCTTTAAACTGTGCTCTTCAAAATCTATGCTGTGCGCTGTGATATCTGACTTCACCTGCCCATTTTATGACTACCAGCTTAAAAAAATCATACTTTATGAATAAAAAGTAAGGCAATAGTTCAGACGTTTGTGAATAGGCTAAGAAACTTTCAATCTTAAAAACCGGAGCCTTTATTATGCTGAAACTAATTCATCTTTTTCTGAATATGTCCTTACAGCTTCTTGATGTAATTACTGAAACTCGCACCCCATGAGAGAAGTAAAAAAATAGTGACCTTCTTGAAAATGAGGCTGGAAAATAAGGCAGTTCAGATGGTCTTGTATTTAAAGCATTGGCTAAGAGTCAGATAATGAGGCTTTAAGATCTCACACAAACTTCCTGTGTGGTTTTTCTGAAAGCTGTTTCAAGCCAAATTGTGATACTTTGTGTAATCATAATGAGCTAGAGAATGATCCCCTATGATTCAGTTGGAACTACTTATGGAGCAAGGCATCATGCTTCTTTGCAGAAGTATCTTCAATCTCCTCCTCACTTGTCCTTGCATCAGTGGAATGGTAATACAAATAGCAACCTTCCTCGACAAAACATTCTTTTATTTATTGCCTCACTTATGCAGTTCAGATATTTCAATGATGGTAATAATGGTCTGGGTCCAGAAAAGTATATAAGCATGTTTCTGGCCTTAAACACAAATACGACCATTAAACTTTATGGCTTACTTAAGTATAATACCATTAAACCATGGAGAAGTCTTGTTGAAATCTGACTATTATATTTAGCACCTCTGAACTGTAGGAGCTCTGAAAATACCTACAGCAGTGCTGAAAGAGCAATTGTCTTGGCCTCACTTCTACCTCCAATACAAGGAGGTCATTTAGACTTCCTAATTGATGAAGATTCCCCCTCAAATATTATACATGATAAAAAAAGTCTTACCTGAGCAAGTCTTTAAGTATGACAACAAAAGATTTGTATGCTGGTTTAAAGAGTCCTATCATGTGCTATCTAATTATGTCATTTTGTTTTACAACTATGTCTATACACACTGGTAATAAATTGCATGTAACAGTAATTATAAATGCCAGTACAGAATACCACAGGTATTTCACTGATCATTGTTTCCTCACTGTTCAGAGATACTGCATATTATTCAAGAATTGCAATAAACATTTTCTATAAACAGGTTTTTAAAATATTCCTTAGTCAGAGCTAAGCATTAAATTTCCATCCCATTCCCACTGGGAGTTTCAAAGTCTACATTTGAACCTTGATATTTAAACTGATTATTATAGTTTTCCTATTTCTTTGGCTAGCTTCTTAGTTAGCAGCTCTTGTTTTTAAATGGCATTCCAATTAAATGAAACAAAAATGTGACACATAACACCAAAAAATTTTACAAGCAATATCTTCTATTTTTGTATTGGTAAAATTTATTTTTACATGGAAGAGAATAAGTATTCTAGAAAGAAGTGTGTCAACATTTCTGGGGTTGTATTATCAGCAGCAGATATGGATTTGTAGGGTTGTGGTCTACACTAAAGTATTCTGGGAGTCAAAATACACTTCCATACATAATTTATACAGTATAATCTAAAATAGCCAGAGGTGGCTTCACACCAGAGTTCAAAAACAATTTTCTTGGTAAATTAGCTATTTAATATTGCAGCAGTATTTGATTAATTATTCTTCTAATTTATTTTTTTACTTACATGGAAATTTAGAATTAGAGACTGCTGTTCATTATACAAAAAAAAAAAAAAGTATATCTTTAAATTAGCTTCCAGTTAATTATGTTGATATACATGAAGCATCTACTAGTACTCAGTATCACCACATATCCATTGTTGGTAATTCAGAACTCATAGCTGCAGTTTTTCCATCATCAGATTTGTATTGACTTGGGCACATATGAAACTATTCTGCAATGCAAGAGAACCATTCTTTACTAAATGGTCAATTGCATTTGAAGGCCTTCAGTTGATGCATGGATTCAAACTATGTTGTCCTAAATTTCCTTGGTAAATTTCCTTGGAGATGACTTACTGCTCTCAATTCTGACTCTTGGTTTTCCATCTCACACCACAATAACTTCTGCTGGAACATGCATGTTGTAGGTCAGTGACCTCCTATAAGAGCTTGAAAAATACTTTATCTAATGGAGCTGAACAGCAACAACATAATTGCAATTGATGCCCTGACTCTGCAGTGTGGTGCTGTCAGACAATTTTTTCACAATATTCAGGCAGGAGTGCCAAGCAGGAACTGAAGAGGTACCATAAGACAAACATAATGTAATATCAGAATGTCACTATGCAGTTATTTCTCAGCCCTCTTCAGTGGAAGTACTTCCCTTTTTCTCCCACTGAAGCTCAAAAGCTGCCTAGAGAGCTGTTTCTGTCTCCTTTCTGCACTACAAGCTTGCAATCCTAGCCATGACATTCCCATGGAAAGGAATCAGAGGTTTACTATAACACTTGTAGAACTCCAAAGCTTTCTGTGCTCTGAGTATACCTGGGAAATGTGTATCTGAAAAAATACAGATACCAAAATCCCATGAATAATACGGTAACACTACATGATGCATCTGTTTCTCATTGTGAATAAGTTTGGATGGCTTTTCTGTTTCCCTTCCCTAGATTTTGAGACAATGGGGAAAAAAAACCCATGTATCTTTTTCTTTTCTAATAGATTGGTTAAAAACTAGTCTACAGTGTTTCAGACTAGGATGTTTGCATTCTAATTAAATTTTTATTTGAGTTTTACACTCAATCAAGTACTTATCTTTGTTAGGGAACATGAATCTTGAAAAGAAGACTGATCTTAACCCCTAGACATACATTTCAAGGATATTCCCTAGCAAAAATAGAGAGTGATAAATTACAAAATGGCATGTACCTTTTGTCCTACACTGAGGAACAATGACATTTTTAAAATAGTGACCTATGCCTTTTACTAGATGTAATCTGTCTGTATGACTACTGTAGGCAAAGCATGTAAATCAGAATTCAGCTGCTTAAAAGCAAGAGCTGATCAGCACAATGTAGCAATTACATATTTATAGAAATGTAAGTGTATTTTTTTGTTGTTGGTACATGTCAAAAATAGCAACCACTTACATACTTCCAAGGCTTCACATATCAGGTATTAGATTCATCTTCATTCTGCATCAAGGGACCATTCTCTAATTAACCAAAAACTGAATGCACTTCCCAGACTGCATGGAGTTACAGAAAGTGGGTATAGTGTGAACAGCGTTCCCAGTAGGGTAAATGATCAAGTTATCCTGATTGCATTTCAAGATACTCTGAGAGTTGGCTGAACAAAAGTTACATTTACTGCTGTGCTGATTTCACATTGCCTGTGTTTGGGTTAGAAAAGGCTACTTCATGTTAAAATGGGAGAAGTAATATTCTGTTATGAGAATTAAATGGCTATAGTGATTGGTTTAAAATTCCCTAAGTTGCTCTTGGTAGTTTCTCTTTTTAATTTTATTTCTTGGATTTCAACATGCCTCCATCCTTTCAGCACATGAAATTTCTCTCTCTCCTATTTAATTCAATTTCATTTCATTTCATTTTTTTTTACATTTATAGGAGTTAAAGTGAAAAGAACCTGTATCACCAGTACCTTGCTTCAAGCAGCTCCAAGATCTCTCCTCAAAGAACTGACTAATAATAAGAGAAAGAAAGATAAGCCTTTGAAAAGCATTTACACATATATTTTGGCAGTTCCAGATCCCTTTTTTGTTGGACCTTCCTGTACTTTGTAATAAGATAGCCTGTACTTTGTACTAATATACATGGTAATGTAAAGGAAAAAAATTGACTACAACTTCACAGACTTCACTGGTTTTACTTTGGCAAGGCCATAGTGACTAGACCCATTTTTCAGGGAATGGTTTCTGTTATAAGAGCATATAAAATTTGACAAACTGTGGATTAGATATTTTCAAAAATCTCATTCAAATTTATTATGCTATCAGTACTGTCTAATATAGAGCAATCTCCACAGCTGCCACCTTGGACAAAGCTACAGGGAATAGAGAACAAATCTTAATTTAGTTTTAACTATGAATAATGAAAGATTAAGGCCCTGGTAGAGTAATGAACCACACTGATGGCACAAAATGTCTGTGATATTATCTGTGAAAAATATTACTCTTATAATATTGTTGATGGGTTTCTTATGGATGTGGATTTAATTATAGTATATCTCTTTTAATATACAATTTCATAGTATGTGCTCTTTGTATAAGTTCAAGAAAAACTTAGTTTCCAATTCACTAATACTCTAATACTCTCCATTGTTTCTTCTGTCCCTATAAATTTCTTTCTTAAAAAAAAAAAATGGGCTCAAAGTATAAAATCCACAGACAAGACAATGAACTTAACTTGCCTGAAATATGACAGGACTACATCAAACCTGGTTTGTAGGTGAAAGTGTAGCTGAATAAAAGGCAATCTGCCTACCTAACAACTGAAATGCACATAGACATGGAGAGTAAAATAATAATTCAATAGAAATCCAGACATGCTACTCATTAGATAGTGTGGCAGTGGAAGAGCTGGGAGATGAACACAGGTTCTACTTAATATCTGTCCAGTGACAATCAGGAAACCATCAAATCAACACTGACAATCACCAAATCATCAAATCAACACTAATTAGGACTTTTTATTACTTCACTTCTTTGTCATCCAGAGCCTTCCCTGTCTGTCATGCTGTTAGAGATCACATATGCAAGCTTTTATTTCCTTCTAAATCATTCTATTCATCATGAACCTCTTTGACAATAAACTCTTTGTGTTATTTGGTCAGTTTCAGTGCCTATTTCTTTCTGATTGTAAGCTAGGCCTTCTCTATTTGACTTGTTATGTTTTCCAGCCATCTGTATTCAGTTCTTTATGCTACAAGTTTTTGGGGGCATTTTGGTGTAGGGTTTTCTTAGTGGTGGTGGTTTGGGGTTGGTTTTGTTGATGTTGTTTTGGGGTTGGGGGGGGTTGAGCTGGGAAAATGCTAACTGCCCAACACAGAGAGAAAGGGTTCCCCCTCCTCCTCCCTCCCTGGCCAAGGGAAAAGGAGGGAGAGGGAAAAACACTCAAAACCTGAAGCAGCAAACTTCTTATATTATACAAAAGAATATTATATCATTGGACTCTAACACCAGTTCAGCTCAGGTCTTCTTCACCCAATGGTTCATGTCCTGCAACACACCACTCAAAAAGCAAGATATTTTGTCTTCTCAAGGTTAAATGTCCTTGAGGCACACATAGGGATCATCTCAGCTCCTTCTCAAGGTCTTCATCCCCACACTGGGGTCACTTAGCAAGCACATGTTTCACAATTGTGGATAACCTTAGAACTATTGTCCATGGTTAAATCCACCCCTCGGCCTCACGCCCACCTATAGCTGGCCTGAGGCATCATGGGCCCACTGAGCCAGGAACAACTCTCCCTTACACTAGTCCAGGTGTGATGTTCCTCATTAGCTCAGCTTTTGGGCACATGAGCATCCACATGATGAATCTCCAGAGATTCTACTCAACAGCAGTGCCCTACCACACATCAACAGCCCACATGGGCCTTTCCATGCTTTCAACTAGTCTTTCTTTATTGATATAGACACCCCCACATGGGGCACTGGCTGTCATCCACAAGTCAGTGCAGAGGTAATGCCTTGGCCACCCCTCTTGTTCAGCAATGTCCAGGGCCAATTGAATGGCTTTGAGCTCTGCAAATTGACTTGCTTGGCTCCTTTAAATATCTAGACTCTAGTACAGATATTTAGTTTATCAAGACTAGTTTCAAGACAGCAAAATCTCACTTAGTACATTTTGGCTTTAACATGGCTTCCACCCATTTTGCTTGCCTATGGCTAACTGCAAACAAGTCCTCCAGACTCTCTGAAGAATTTTCCCCAGGAAAAGAGTGGGAATTTACGTGAATTACAGATGAAATTAATTTCTGTAATTAACACTGTAGCTGTTGTGTTTTTTTGGTCTTTCAAATTTTTTATGATCTTAGAGCCTCTAGTTTACTCAAATCTGAAGTGCATGCTGGTGAGGAGGTCTTAGCCAGGAAGTTTATTTCGTTTTCATGTGAATATTGCTTAGAGTAAACACATTATTTCACTGGTTTCATTATAACTGGGAGACATGCCTAACCAGAGAAAGCAGCTGTTTTGATGACACTGTTGAATAAGCATCTCTTTCTAAATCTCATGTAGATATAACCACAGACAAAGAACAGAAGTAACATGCTCCATTAACTTAGACTGTGAGAATAAATGTGAGATAATAAATGATTAAAACTATTTGCATCTGAAATTGAGAAAACAAAGCAGAGGTCTGTTGTGAAGATATCAGACTGGTGTGTTTATACTCTGTTACTTAATCCACTACAGTTAAAAGGGAAAAAAAAGGGCAACAACAACAAAAAACACAAACAAAAAACCCCAAACCAATAAAAAAATAAACAAAACCCAGTTTAACCTATCTGCAGTAAGTCAGAAGGGATGTTTCTGCAATAAGCCAGCAGAGGTGCTTCTCACATTCTATTCACTTTTAATATGTTTCCCCTGGTGCTGACTTGGAAAGTTACTGACTGATTTGGATGATTTGCATGAATTTTGCTATTATTTTGCATAGCAGGGCTTGAAATGTTAAATTTGTCTTCAAGCATGTTATTTCTGCCGTTAACTGGAAAAAAAATTAGCATTTAAATGAAGATGTTGTTAAATTCTGTCACGGAAAAAATAATGGAACTATTAGGAGAAAATCTTAATTGAGATATGATATAGCTCTAAATTAGGGTATATAAACTAGAGCTGAAACAAACTACAATCCAAACTCAGGGAAAAAGAGTTTCTTCTTACTCCTGTTCAAGGTGTGACCATCATCCAGAAAGTAATTACCTTCCTGTGTGCAGTTTGCATATGTGTGAAATAAAGAGGAGAATCTGCAGCATCACAGCCATTCCCTATTCTCTAAGGAAAAAGTATCCTCTTGATAACGCAAAACTTTAAATTTTACTTTTAAAAATAGGAATGAACCTTTCAATTCTACTAGTGTAAAATTCAAATTGTGCCTTAAATTAATGAGGTTTTCAATTGGACTTTGTTACCAAACATTTCTAAGATGGATATGAAAATTATTTTCTTCTAAGAATCTCGCAGAGAAACTGGGAAAAATGGGGGGAAAGAATAGTAAGGTTGAATCACGAGTAAAAGAAATTTTTCGTAAGAGGATATGTCTTATTCATTAAAACTAGTCTGAATTAACTATTTAGGAGTATTAAATCAGTGGGGAAATTACGATTAGCAAGGTAAAAATAACACTTTTTCAGCTTTTTAAAATATATATTAAAGCTCTTGTTAAATGGTTACATACCAAATCAAAGTTGTCCCTTTGTAATTTGTTTTACAGAAAAAGAGAAAATGTGTTGCAGAACAATCCTTTATCTTAAAGGTGTGTTCATATATACTAACCAAATTTGAATGCCAGTTAGAAACCTTATTATTTCTAGCATGCAATCCCATGTTTAAACAACCAAAATCCAAGACTGCCTTGATTTAATATTAAAATGTTGTTGTCGTTACTCAATAAAAGTATTTGGTTATGATTTTCAGATTCACTTGTATCAGAAATAAAACTCCTGAATAGAGTTTGCGTATGGGAAGATCCTGAAGAAAGCTTCTATGGAAGAAACCCAAGATATAAATGAAATGCATGTTTCTTTTAAAAGATGAATAGTTGAGTCTCCCCAGGTGTTTTTAGTACTGTTCAAGCCATTAGTTATAAATTATTGATTTTGTGAGGCAGTTATCTTATTTGAAACTAGATTTCAGAAGCCATCTGCACATTTCCCATCAATTTGCATAGAAGGGAATCAGATCTTGAAACTCTAATTCTGAATTGTTTTAGTGATATCACTACTGGATCACTACTATCACTACACACAAACAAAAGATTCACTCTCTAAAAATAAGTGCTTGGCCTCAAATTAAAAAGATTTCATCTTAAAGATTCCTCTAAAAAGATTTCCTCCAAAGAGAAGAAATTATTCCATCTAAAAAGATTTCCTCTGAAGCGGCTAATTTCCTATATTTGTATAGCCTGGTAAAAGATTAAACTAGCAAAGTGTGGCAAAGGCATTTTTGACAAGAAAATGTGTTTTATTCAGGCAAAATATTGTGTTTGAGCAGTTGGGATTTGCTTTTTTGGGTTTGATTTTTTGCCTTGATTTGTTTTGTTTTGCTAGATTCCATGCTGTCATTACAGGCTGCCTGTGAGTTGATTAGAGAAACAATACAACTACGTTTTTCACCTGTCTTAAACACTCAGAGGAGTGTTTGTATACTTGTTTTCTAGATTATATATATGCTATTATACACTCAAACTAAAGACTTTTTAAAGAATGGATCTTTATTTACTCTTAATAGTGCAGCCAGGATGATTTCTATTGGCTATTCTTGGATTATAGGAAATACATTTAGCTGCTGAGTAGATACATACATCACATAAATGCATGCTTTGTCAGGAGTGTTAAACTGAACAGAAGTCCAATGAAGATAATAAATCCAACATCTCAACAGAAGATTATTCCTTTGGGAAAACAAAAATATGCCATGCTAATTGTATATCTCTAAGTGTTTCATATAGACCTTAGATAAAATCTTGTCTGTTCATAATGTTGAACTTTTGTTTATCCTAAGGTGAGTGAGTAGAACATACTGTGCATTACTGGAACCATATCTACAGCTTTCAGGTTTTATTCATCAAGAAAGATACAATTTTAAAGGAAGCCAAAGCATTACAGAGGTTTCTGCAGCAGCTCTCTGAACTGCCAGCCTTTTGAGACAAGATTGCAAATTTGCCTTTGCTTGTGTTTTTTTATCATGTGGGAGAGAAAATGAAAGCTTTTGCATTCTAGATTTGACTCACAGTCCCTTCAGAAGAACTTTTAATGTGTTTTCCAACTTTTAAACACAATATTCAATATTTAAATTCTTTTACCTTATTCCTTTTAGTGTTGAATTCATAGAATCATAAAATGGCTTGGGTTGGAAGAGAACTTAAAGATCACATAACTCTAACCGTCCTGCCATGGGAAAGGACTCTTTCCACTAGATCAGGTTGCTCAAAGCACCATTCAGCCTAGTCTTGAACACCTCCAGGGTTGGGAAGTCCACAACCTCTGTGGGCAACCTGTTCCAGTGTCTCACTACCCTCATAGTAAAGAGTTTTTTCATAATATCTTATATAAACCTACCCTCTCTCAGCTTAAGGCCATTTCCCCTTGTCCTATCACTAACTGACCTTGTTGAAAGTCCTTCTCCAGTCCTTTCTGCAGTTTCCAGTAAGCTCCCTTTAGGCATTGAATCTTGCTATAAGGTGTCCCCAAAGCCTCCTCTTCTCTAGGCGGAACTGTCCCAACTATAACGGCCTTTACTCATAGGAGACGCATTCCAGTCCTCTGATCAACTTAGTTGCCCTCTTCTGGACTCCATTCAACAGGTCAATGTCTTTCCTGTGTTGGGGGCCCCAGATGTGGACACAGTAGTCCAGGTAGGAGAGCAGAGGGAGAAACTGACCACTTCTGATACTGGCCAATTTGCTAAGGGTGCACTCAATCCCACTGTCCGTGTCACTGACAAAAATATTAAACAGTGTGAGTCCCAATACCGACCTTTAGGAACACCACTCATCACTGGTCTCCACGTGGACTCCAGCTGTTGACCACAGCTCTTTGAGTGCAACCATCCAGAGAATTTTTTATCCACTGAGAGGTCTATCTGTTCAATCTGTGTCTCTCCATTTGCTCCCCAACCCCTCCCCCACCTCCTTCTGAGATCATATATACGATCTAAGCAGAACAGTCTGTAGTATTTCAGTTAAAAGGGAATATCTGTGTTCTGTATTGGCCTAGTTCATTTAAGGCCATGAGACTCGTAAGTTACTAACCATGTAAATTATGTATAGCATTTTTTACTTTCATTACACAAAAAGCAGTGTGAAAGGCCTGTGGTGTTGAACATCCCATCCATAAGATCCTCCCTGCCTTTCCCCCCAAAAGTTAAAATGATGAAAGCCATTGCTTTTCCCAAGCATGCTAAATTGACAAATGAAACATAAAGACAGTTTTACACTAACTACAGATATTATCTTGCCTTGGCTGAAAGAAGGAACTGAAATCCCAAGGAAAACTTAGCTTTGAAAGCTATAGGAAATTACACACTCTTTCCATATTTACATTACAAGGACATTTATATAAGGATGCAGGACGGAAGAGGAATTTTTACATAACTTGTGGTCATGTGATTGCGTGGACCTTCTGAAACTGGGTGTTTATATCCATTTCTCATTGTGAAATTACAAGTTAAAGACACTCCCCACCCTAAAAAATATAGTGCAAGATGTCTTAAAACAATGGTACAGATGCATCAACTTCTCTACTCTCACTATAAGAATAAATAAAATCTGTGTGTTAGTCCTTAGCAATTCTCAATAATGTATTATTGGCACATACACTGCACAATAACACCAAAACTCCAGCTTCCTCTTGAGGGGAAGCAGAGGGGCAGACACTGATCTCTTCCTTATGGTGATCAGTCATAGGACCAAGGGAATGGTCTGAAGTTGTGTTAAGGGAGGTTTAGGTTGGATATTAGAGAAAGGTTCTTCATCCAGAGGGTGGGAAGGGGATACCCAAGGAGGTGATCACAGCACCAAAACTGTCAGTGTTCAAGAAGCATTTCAACAACATGCTCAGGCACATGGTGTGACTCTTGGGGATGGTCCTATGCAGGGTAAGAGTTGGAATTGATGACTGTGGGTCCCTTCCAACTCAGCTTATTCTGAGATTTTGTGAAAACCAGAAAGGCACTAATTTATAAACAAATTTTAAGTTTTAAATTATGACCAGAAATCACAGTATTACTCCTCACCAGTAGTTTTTCCTGATATCCCTTCCTCCAGAGTCACTTCAGCTCAAAAGCATCCAAAGAAACCACAGACACTGACTTCCAATTCTATACTTTATAAGACCTCATTTGCAAAATTCCATTGAAAATTGCATTATTTAATTTAGTCTTCTAAAACAAATCTTTTTGCTCATTGTTACTTTTTTTACCTTTGTGTGCTCAGCCTACACATGACATGAAGAATTATCTGCTCAGAAAATTAACTGTATCTTCCATAAATAGTGCTCACTGAAGAATTATTTGTAAAGCTTGTATTTAAGTGTTCCTATGAACATGATCCCATGGATGAATTGCTGGGAAATCAGTGGTGCTCCTAAAATATTATATTGGTCAACAGAAAATTATGGCTGTGTGTAAAAGTTGAAGACCACACAAAAACAACCACGCTAGGAAATGAATGCTGACAAATATGTGACGTGCACATACAAATTACAGAATTTTGGATGTTCATACTACCTAAAAAATATCTTCTTGTAAATACTCAAGGCACTTACAATCTTTGTCTTTCATACAATTCATTTATCAAAAGGAAGAATGAAAATGTGTAAACAGTCATACATATTCATATGTATAAGCGGTCTATCATTCTGTTTAGGCATTTTCCTTCTTGCTGTGTACACTGTCCTTTTAGCTTTGAGACTTCATATTTCTTTCTTTTAAAACCATAGAATCATTTAGGTTGGAAAAGGTCTCAAAGATCATTGAATCCAAACATTATCCAGCAATGCCCTATTCACTGCTGAAGCATGTCCCCAAGTGCCATATCACCATATTTTTTGAACACTTCCAGGGACAGCCTGTTACAATACTTGACCACCTTTTCACTGAAGAAATTTTCCCTAAGAACCAATCTAAATCTCCCCTGGCTCAACTTGAGGCCATTTCCTCTTGTCTGATCACTTGTTACCTTAGAGAAGAGACCAACCTCCACCTCACTGAAACCTCCTTTCATGCAGTTGTAGAGAGCGATGTCACCTCTGAGCTTCCTTTTCTCCAGGCAAATAACCCCAGTTCCCTCAGAAGCTCCTCATATGGCTCGTAAGAGGCAAGTAACTGCTTGGCAAAATTAAAAAGTTAGGGAAATTTGGAAAGTAGAAGGGATCTGTATTATTCTAAGAAGTACCATAGGAGTTTATTGAAAGGACAAGGCAGAGACTGCATTGGAGTAATAGCATATGGTGAAAACAAATAATGAATGAAACAAAGACATGTGGTTACCTGATGTCAATTCCACTTCTCTGTGTGTGTGTGTTTCATCTGTCTGAGGGAGTTTTGCCTGAAGTAGTGAACTTGACTGCTGCAGTTTGAGCTAGGACAGTCAGTCAAAAAACAATGTATGTTTTATATCTATATAACAGTGAACTGTGCCCTCATGCAGTACTCCTAGAGAATGTTGGAAAACAACAATTTATGTGCAAAATGGTGTAGATTTTGTGATACTAAAAAGTTGTTGCAGGCAGAAATTTAAATGTAGTATAAAATATTGAAACACCCAAAGAAAATGTTCATTTAGAAAGATTGTGTAACTCTATTAAACTCTTTAACACACAAGATTGCTCCAGCCTAAAATGAATTAACTTAATTTTGATCAGAACAATTAAAATTTAAAGATTTTTATGTAGCAGTTTCTTCAACTTTTAAAGAATCAGTAGAAAGTAGAAAACTTACAGTAGAAAACATTTTCTATTTTCATTTTAGGGGTAGGTTGCCCCTGGATGTGATCTGTGAGAGGGCCTGGGCTGCATGGTGTACTGTGGACAGGTGTGATAGTTTTGATCCAGGCCTTCCCTGGTAACCAGGTGTAACTAGGGAAAGGCCCATCTCCCAGGTATTCCCCACTTGTTTTTTTCCCCTCCCACTTGACAAGGGAGTATATCAGAGAGGGAGATAAGAATCATAGAATCATAGAATCGATTGGGTTGGAAAAGACCTTCGAGATCATCAAGTCCAACCCTTGGTCCAACTCC
>JAWWLZ010000139.1:42660139-42681988 GCA_035041345.1 Poliocrania exsul
TCTTCTACTTCCGGCATGGGTTGGTGCAATGAGGTTTTTTTCTGCCTTGGTTCTTTCTCAGAGCCTCGCAGGAGTTCAGAGAGGGAGAGTGTGAGAGGAGCTGGTCTACTTCTGAGGGTTGTTGGTAGGAGTGTGTTGTACTGGTTTGCTTGGGGTGGGGGGGGGTGGAGGTGTCTAATTGTACCCATTTGTTCTGTTTTGTCCCTTTGTTGTCCCTGTTCCCCCCTTCCCTTTCCCTTCCCTCTCCCTTTTCCTTTCCTCCTGGCTGTTTTTCCTGTTCTGGGTGCAGATTTTAATATATATAATTGTAAACATTTGGAAATATACATATATACTCTGATTTAATTCAGTTTCTTTCAATTTTTTCCCCCCCTTCATTTTTTTTTCTTTCCCCCCACTTTGAGGAGTGGAGAGAGAAAAAGGGGTAGCTTGGGGCTGGGAAGTCAAATCCAAAACCAGACAACAGGTGAGGGAGGGGTGCATGATGGTACTAAGAGATTCAGGAGAGAATTTCCAAAAGCCAATTGTGGATTACTGCAGAAAGTCCTTACAACACTGGCTGATTGTATAACAAAATGTCAGACAGAACACAACATAGATAAACAAAAAGCAATGCACATAGGTTCAACAATCCCAGCTTTAAATATACAGTATTGTGGTATAAGACCTGCTGGGAAATTAAAAATGTGGGTTATAATAGGGCATTCTTTAAAAACATTAGGCAACTGCTCAGAAGCAGCTGATAACTGAAATAGGATGCCAGGTATTATTAGGAAAGGGATAGAAAATAAACTGCAGTCTGCCATTGTGCATTCACATCTTGTGCTGTTCAAGAAAACAGGAATAAAAATTGGAGAAAAGCATGGCTGATTCAAAGTAGAGAAACAATACCATACAAAGAGCAACTGAAATGTAGGACTATTCAGTACTGAAGACACCTAAGGGGTGGGATGTGACTATTATTGGTATGGTGAATAGGTAAAGTTTGTTCACTGTCTCTTACAGTAAAAGTAGCAATCAACAGGCTCAAGAAACCAAAAATAGGTGGCATTTTTTTATATGTCATGTACTGAAGCTCTGGAATTCCTCCTTGCAACACATCTGTAGGTACTAAATGTCAGATTTTTCTTTCATTAAGTAGCCTGTGAAGTAGTACTAAATGCAAAGACACTGCCTCTGCCTTGGTGAGCTTCTGGAACATGATTAGAGATCAGGAAGAGCATTTGACTTTTGACTCCTCAGTACTTCAAATCACTCCTCTGATTCTGTTCACTCACTTTCAGTAAAGATTCACTTTCGGTATTTACAGTGTATTGGACTAAACAGCCAGTTCTGGCCTGCTGTGATCTATCTGCTTTATGTTAATTTGAAGTGACATTCCATTTTCAATGAACTCAAAAATTTCAAAGGTATCCTGTTAAACTTGCTTTTGTGCAAAATATTTGTCAAATGGAATTCAGCAGAAACATGTAAATTTATATTTATATTAGCTGCAATATCATTAGCTGTTTCACTACATCTGCTGCAGGAGTTTCAGAGTTTTTAATATAAACTTGTGGAATATGAAAATAAAATTTGTGGTTCAATTTAACTATGTACTTATAAAGTCTCTGTTTGACAAGACAAGGCTTTTTAAAGACAGATAAGTCAGAAAATATCATTAGGAGTTCTGTTTAACTGGTCCATCTCACTGATGACACATCATTAGAGATTCTGCAAAATGAGGAATACCAAATCAGACATAGATTCAGAAAAAGAAACAGTATCAGGTACAAGCACGAGTTTTCTTTTGTTAAAGGCAAAGTGTATTGGAACAGTCATAATTATCTTGATTTTTAAACTTGTTCCTGGGGACTATATTGACACTATAAAGATGCAGTAGAGTTAGTAGATTTATTCTCTCTGCACAGAGAATACATATACTGCCACAACCTTTACATTAAAATGAATAAGGATATACTAGGGAATGAAAGGACAATGCAGGGTTATGATATAGCCTTTGATGGTTGAATTTGGTCCATCTTAAGCAATATTTTCATTTAGAGTCTCTCCCTATTTGAAGTAAATGCAGAGTATGCAAAAAAAATTCAGTGTTATGAGACTTGATATGACTAAATAGTTCAAGTCATTCCAATTTCTTACTTCACATGATGAATTGGACACACTGTATTCTTTATTCTGTGTAACAGATGGAATTCTGGTACTCAGTCTGGAAGACATCAGTGCCTATCTGGGACCACTCTGTTGGAGGAAATCTTACAACTTTTGCAAAGGCCATAAGGGTAGAGTTCAACTGGTGAGCTGCTACTTCTCCATTTCCTTTCACATATTCTTAATATATTTTTAACTTTTGTGCTGCTTCTCTATTGCTTATTCATCTTCCAAATTTCAAGAGGATCCTGCATATGAAATATGCTTAGACCTCTGATATATCCTTCCAGGCTGACACTACAAATACAGATGAAGGGGGATTTTTACACTTCTGTATATATAGCTACAAAATACCATCTTGCCCTTCAACAACTGAGCCAGATGGAATTCTCCTCAGTATATGACTGAGCCTGGTTGAGCTTAGTCATGTGGCAACAAACACATGTGCAATAACATTGTAGGAGACATAGTACCTCAGTCTGACCATGAGCCATGCTTGAAGAAGCCCCTCTTCTATATCGTGGGAAGATGCCCTCTAGTACACCAGATTGTTCAGTGGAGTCCCCATAACAGGATGCCAACAGATTGGTTGGGCACAAGGGTCTTGGCTTTCCTGTGACATTGATGAGACCAGTCAAATACAAAGAGTTAAAGGAAATCCCCTCTTTTACATGAAAATCATAAAGCTCTTTATGACTACTTTCCAAAGAAGACAGAATTGTAAAATCCCCTTAAATGCAGGAATAATTCTGCTTCCTTGCAGGAAAGATAATTATAATTTTCAGTGTCAGAAATATAAAATCAGGTGTCCGCTAGCCTAACTTGCATATACACTACCTCGGTGAACACCTACAATTGGATTTTTAACACAGATAAAGTCTGTCTCTTTTGATGCTCTTCAGCTATGCAGTTTAGACAATTACGTTACACTAGACACCTGTACTCTGACAGCCATGTGGACCTTCATTAATGTTGTATTAAAAGTCTCCATCACAGGCTTTTTGACTTGCATGTGTGAGTTAAGCTATCCTTACAATACAGAACTCAACTTTCAAAGGACATGAGAAGTTCTTCTTGATTGTGAGAATGAAGATTTCAAAAAATGATAAACTGAACCCCTTACTCATAGCTTCAAAGAAAGGACCATGTCGTACTATTCATAGAGCCCAGGCAGTACATAGGTACTACAGAACCATCCAGAAACCTACCAAGACATCCAGTTCATTTCCTTTTCAGAAGTTTGAATTACTTACAAAATTGCATCTATATTATGAGAGATCCTTCTAAAATATTAACAATTCTTAAAAGGAAGTTATGGTTAATTATAAGGAAGGGTATTATTCACTTTTGTACTTTATGAGAGTATGCATTTTGCATAGCCTCATATCTTCACTGTTCTATGCTGAGAAAACCCAGCAAATTCATCACAGAAGCTGTTAGCTGCTATTTCATGCACTTTTTTACTACATTCTTTCTGCATTTTTACTATATCATATAATCTTTTACGAAATATAAACTCAGAAGTTAGGTACTTACAAAAGAAACTAAATAGTTTTTTATAGGAATTATGTTTCTTCATTAAATAGAAATATTTAGTGATATTTCAGTTTTCAAGTATCTGTATGCTTTCCCAAGAAGTTAATCTGCACAACATTAATATCAATATAGCATCATTCTGCAATGTATGCAATATATGACAGAGCTATATTATACTATTAACATTTTATACTAACTCTCTGATGATTGAAAATATTGATTTTTATTGGTTGCTGGACTCTCTGCCCCAGAACTCTTGCAAGATCTTGAGAGTATTTCAGAACCTATTACTTGTTCTAGCACATGCTTCATTACTTTTAGGAGTTATTTGTAGAAAGTCTTTGAGAGTGTCACACATCAAAAGTCAGACTGTGAACTCTGACTGAGCTCTTTGTGAGCTTTCAAGCCATAAAAGCAACAACATAATGGAAAAGTATAAAACACACACAACGCTCCACAGCCAGTTTGCCATGTATATACCAGGACCTTTTCAGCACTCAGAAACAGCAGTGTAAAGCAAAAAAACATTCTGCTGCATCTACAGGGCTGTTAAGTCTGCTTTGGTTAAAAGTTGGTGGGGAAGGTTACATAGTTATGATTCCCTATTTGAAAGGATTGAAAGCATTATGGCATTGTCAAAAAAGGATATGATCATCACGGGACAGCACAACTCTTGCATGGCAGCTTTCATTATCCCCCTTTATTGTGAACTCTTTGCAATAGCTTCTGCCTCAGACAATGCAATATGCCTTGATCAAAACCAGCCTTACATACCTTCAACGTGTACACACCTACAATACAGGGAAAATTACCAAAAATGATTTCTATTAGAGTCCAATGTATGATTTCCTGGGTTAACACAGAAAAACCTCACATAGGAATATATATGTATTGTTTTTATATAAAAAAATGTTTTATCCTTGCTTTTGAGCAATGTACCACAATGCTGTATTCTCCTCTACACTTCTACAAACCATTTATGTAATGACCATTGAAATCCACCATGTTTGATCCTCATTTTCAACATCACAGAGAGAAGACAATGACGTGCAGTACAAGATTATGTACTGGGCTCTTTAGGGTCATATGGAGAATGACAAACAACCACTTGCATGAAAAGAGCTGCAATATTAGCAGGGAATATAAGATTTTTTTACAGGGATGCTTTAGAGGCCACTGTCAGAATGACTTTATACGTACTATTGAATAAACAATATGATAAACTATTAGACATGTATCATTATGCCAGGATTATCAGGTATTTCTTAATGATTTACTCTCCCACAGCTTTGGGTACAATGTAAAGTTGACTCTGTTAATGCTCAGATGGGCAAATTATGTAATATCCTTTAAAAATGAACCTATCGGGCAGATATATGGAGGATGTTAATGTGTCAAGAAATTCCAAAAATCCTTTATTGCTTCCATTTGCCTAAAAGAACTGAAAAAACCCCATCCACCTCTGCAGTACCACACTTAGTTTTTCCAGTTCAACATGATGGTGTCATCAGTCCATTACTTTACAAATCTAGAAAATATTATAAACGCATGATATTTGTAAGATAGAACATAATAGCTTTCCTTTCCACCATGAAATTTATTTTATAGTTATTTCACCTTGACATATTTGGTTATTCTTCCATTTTGCAGACTACAACAGTGCTAATGACAGCATGATTTCCATAACGCTAATATAAAAATACATACCTCACTTTGGTCTATTTGCTCTCTCTTAGGCACAAGCATATGTGGAGATATTCACAAATAGCAGATTATTAATATGCTAGCTACTGAATTTCTGTTCTTTGACAGCAAGGAATCACCACATTCTCAATAAGGTATTGGAAATACCCAGAAGCTATTGAAAAGTCAACCCTGCTGAGGTAGACTTATGTGTTTACTTGCAGACTACTGGATCTCTATCTGGCATGCTTTCATGAGGTGAAAATACAGTTGAAAAAGTAGCTCTTGTTTTAGAGAAAAATCTGTGTAGAATGTGGCCATGGATTTAACTGAATGGTATATATTTTGCACTTAGCTTGGGATGGCTAAAGCCAGAATGGTGCAATTAAAAAAAAAAAAAACAAACAACAAAAAACCAAAACAAACCACCATGCCCACCTCCCAAAACAAATCAAAACCAACCAACCAGCCAAACCCAAACCAATCAAACGAAAAAACAAACCCAAACCAGCAACAACTTAAATTTAGAAGCAGCTTAGGTTTGGCACAAAATGCATCAGCTGAGGCGGTAATTTGTGTGGCGAAAAAGATCCGGCTCAGCTGTCTGAGTTTCCACTATGGATATTTTGACACTGTATTGTGTCTTTTGGGCTAAACTGAGGGCTTTTCAGCTTCTATGAATTCAGGAGCAGGAAAGAAATTTATGTGTATTTGTTGTGCTCCTTAGGAAACTGAAAAAAATTCCACCCTCTTTCATTACAATGTGTTCCCACTGATAGGTTGAGGACAGGGACCTATCTAGCAGCTCAGAGCTGTTAACAAAATATCACATGTAGAGCTCATTCTCACAGCTGAACTAAACCATTCAATTTTAATACAGAAGAGAGAATACAGCTATGGAAATGTGTTCTTTTAAAACAATTTTGTTCTGAGCTGAGACTTTATCTGGCAAGGCATCTTTTCAGACTAAAGGCCATTTTTACACTGTGGTTATAAACCACTAGAAATGGAATGTTGACATATCCTTACCTATAACAGCTCCAACAGGAGCTCCTACAGTAGCCTGTAAAACCAACTATTCTAACTAAAGCCCTTGTTTATTTCTTTATGCTATAAGCTACAACTTCTGTTTATGACTGAAATAAATGAAACTTCTGAAGTATACGATACTGATAAGGTACAGCAGGTGATCTGCAAAGTATTATCCAGAGAATAATATTTATACTGCTTATGCTCAGTATGTTAAGTACTCTCAATATTTCAGTCTATTTAAGACTGCCTTTAAACACAGGTGTGTCTCTTCCTCCTCTTAATAAAACTCTCTCATGAAGCCCATTGTATTTTTATATTATTATTTTATCAGACAGCACTGAGCCTGTAAGATTGTAAGAGCATGTTGCAAAGATTAGGAAGATCCAGTCCTGACCATGCACACATACGTTCATGATCCTAACTTTATGTAAACAGTCATCTTTACAGTACTTTCATTTTCACCATTCAAACACACTTGAATGCTTAGCTTGACTGTATCTTGTGAGGATGGTAAAAAGTAGGGTAGAAAACAGTAAAGAAGGACAGGCATTGAATGTATAGCTCTCCTCTATGTGAGGCTCAAAGACAAGCAGTTAAAACCTTAGCAGATAGTTTTGCTAAGGTTTTAACTGTAAAAAAGTGAAGATGAGGTTTATTATAGGAAGAATTCTGCCTAATTGAAATGCTAAAAAACATCTGTAGGTATAAAATATTCACTCTTTTCAATATCTGTATAAAATAAGGACAAAAATGGTCTTAGGAAATCTATATTTATCTTCTTTTTAATAAAGAATATGCAAGGAAATTGACATTCATCTGATCACACATTAGAATCTATAATTAAAGGCAAAATGATAACTAGATAACATTTTTTATCTATCTCCATATGAATGTATGCCAAAAAGACCATAGAATGTCTGTCCTTATGAATTCTTTCCAGAATCAAACTCAGAAACAAAACTTTATAGAATTAAGTAAATATATTTATATTAAGAGAGAGGGAAGATGTTTATACCAAATGTACATATATCAGTCATACAGATTAGTTGATACACTTTTCAATTTTAGGGTCTCAGTTCTATATTTGGGTTGCAACCTCTTCCTAGGAGGTCAAAGACATTCTTTCATTAATATTTTCATATTAGAAATTATTTTGGTTATGTATTTCAATATTAACACTAGTACAGGATCTAAGTGAATAGTATTTAAAATTAATAAAAACTCAAAATCTATTCTTTTGTCTTAATTTGTCTTGAGTGGACAGGGTTGGAAAGGAGCCCAGTATAGGAAATGACAGACAAGTAAGTCAACTGTGATTCAATTACGCAATCTATAAATATTCCAATTAAAGGCTTTCCTAAGAAACAATTGAACTTAAAGACTAGATATATTTTCTATACTGTGCCCTCAGACTGTGTGTTGAAAGAGCATAAAGTTGTGCCACAAGTTGCTAGCCAGGCCAGTTTTTGAGGGAAGCAATATGTGTACTAGGATAAGTACAGATGCCCCAGCAAGGCATTCTGCTTCAGTCTTTTAGCAAAGCATGCAGGGTCATGCAGCCTGCAAAGACAGGCATTGCTGGGCCAGTTGTTTCTGGAACCAGCTTTATGTCATTCAGAACAGCAATTCAGGTCACACAGCACAGGACACTGTTGCACCCTGTGGCAGCCCTCATTCTGGAGCAGGCCTGGCTGTGTTGAAATGTGCTCTCATCTCCATATTGCAAAAAAACCCCTACAGTTTTCATTTGGTTCATCTTCTGATTTTTAAGTAGTTTTAAATGACAATAAGGAATGATTCATGAAATACAAAAATAAGAAATAATTAAAGGCAAAATTGAGTTTGTTTTCTATTTTTAGTTAAATTATAACTATCTTTCCAAGTTTTAATTAATATAAAAAGATGAAGCTTTGAGAATACACACATAATCATACAAGCTTGTTTAAAAATGCAATTTCTGAAAAAGCAAAATAAATTTTACATTCCTTCTGATGGCAATTCTGTAAGTAGTGTTTACATAAGAATGGCTCAGAATGCAGTTCAAATGGACTTTGATAACTTTCTAGAAATTGCAAGCTTCTATATTTTTTATTATGTTCCAGTGTACACATTGTATGCTTATACAGTCCAAACTTTGAAGAATTATTTTTGCTTCACTTTCAGAAAAATTTTAAATGTCATGTAAAGTGTAAAAGTAAAACCCAGGTCAAGGTTTAACTAATAAAGTAGCATAATTTATTTTAATGGAGTGAGAATTAAATATCAAGTGTCTTTGTAAGGTACAGGATAGCATTCTCAAAATCACTGGTAGGCTTTGAAATGCTGAACAATTTATTATCAATATGTTTGAAGGTTGTGAAGTGTGTTAACACACTCTGTAAGAATAAAATTATTTATATAACATTGTTTCATTTTTTTTTAATTAACAGTCCACAGTTCTGTATACATTCATACCAGAACTCCAATATTTAAAAATTTTCAAAACTTCAGTAGCTCACCAAAAGAAATAGAAACTCATTTTTCTTCTGGGACTATCAAGCAAGGGGTTTGTACCAAATTAAAGTTTCAATCACTTACTTAAATGTATGTTTAGCAGGCTGTGCTGAAAAAGGATGAGAAATTGTTTTGAAGCTTTTGATGAAATACCTGACAAAGGCAACTAGTGAAAAATATAGTTCAAAAACATCTGTGTGTGGTAGTCTCTGCATTTGCAGAGTGAAGTATGTATCACAATTGAGTAGTGCAAACTTATTTTGTAATTTGAATATCTGGGAAAAGATACTCAGCTTGTCTAACTCATGGAACTCGTGCTGATTTACACTACCTAATATTCTTGCAGGAAATATTTTGTAGCTATGGAAATTACAGTGATTTTTAGAAGTGTTAGAAGAATTCCTTATACCTGCCCCAGCCAAGATTTCTTATGATAGACAAAACCATGTTTAGCGAAATTATCACAGAACCACAGAATGGGTGAAGTTGAAAGGGATTGTGGGAGGACATCTGGTCCCACCTACCTCAAGCAGGGTCCCCTAGAGCACATTACTTGGGATTTTGTCCAGACAGCTTTTGAATACCTTCAGAAAAGGAGATTCCAGAACATGTCTGGGCAACATGCACCAGTGCTCAGTTACGCACAGTGAAGTTCTTCCTCATATTCAGGTGAACCTTCCCAGGCATTGGTTTTTGCCCATTGGCTCTTGTCCTATTTCTTGGTACCACCAAGAACATCCTGGCTCCGTTATTTTGACATCCCCCTTCAGATGCTTAGAGACATTGATAAGATCCCCTCTCAGTTATCTCTTCTGAGGAACAAACAGGCAGGTCTAGTTCCCTTAACTTTTTCTCCTCAGTATGGTGCTCAGTCTCATATTCATCTTTGTAGCTCTCCTCTGTACTTGTTTCAGGAGCTCCATGTTTCTTTTGTCCAGAGGAACCCAGAAATGGAGACAGCACTCCAGATGTGGCCTCACTAAGGTTGAGTAGAGCAGCAGGATCACCTCCTTTGACCTGCTGGCAAAGGTTTTCCTAATGCACACCAGGATACCCAAGCCTTCTTGGGCACAAGATCACACTGCTGGCTCATGGACAGCTTGTTGTCCATCAGGACCCCAGGTCCTTCTCCACAGAGCTGCTTTCCAGCAGGTTGGTTCCTAGCCTGTGCTGGTGCATGGGGTTATTCTACTGCAGGAGTAGGACCCTGCAGTTGCCTTTGTTGAATTGTATAAGGTTCCTCACTACCCACCCGTTCACCCTGTTTGGATCCTTCTGAATGGCTGCATAGTACTCAGAGGGATCAGTCAAATTTTCTAGCTTTGTATCATCAATCATAATTAACATATTTATTCTCTTATGATACAGAAATCCTCTCACTTAAATCTTATGAAACATAGTACATATATATATCTACTTTGGGCAAATTGTGTTTAAATATCAAATGCAAACATATTTATGGCTTTATGCATAACTCTTTAAACATATATATTTTTCTCTCTTGTTTCGTCATCTTATGCTTTTGTGTATATGCAAAATATGAGATTTTTTTCTGTGTGTATATTTTTAGCAATGAAAAAAGAGATCACCATGGCAAAAATAGAGCTCTAGTCATCTGCTTCCAGAAAAACACCTGAAAGACAACACAGTCATTAGTAACAGCCAGCACAGCTTCATGAGAGGAAAGTCCTGCTTATTCAAATCTGATTTCCTTTCATGACAAGGTAACCCACCTGGCTGATCAAGGAAGACCAGTGGATGTAATCTTTTTGGATTTCAGTAAAGCTTTTGATACTGTCTCTCACAGGATCCTTCTGGACAAAATGTCCAGAACAGCTGTATAAACACCTCATGGGGTGGGTGAGCAATTGGTTCACGGGTCAAGCACAGAGGGTGATAGTGAATGGGGTGACAGCAGACTGGTGATCTGTTAGTAGTGGGGTTCTGCAGAGCTCCATCTCAGGCCCTGAGCTCTTGAACATCTTCATACATTATTTTGATGCAGGCCTGGTAGGGATACTAAGCAAGTCTGCAGATGACACAGAGGGAGGGGCTGTTGACTCCCTCAAAGCCAGGAAGGCCCTGTAGAGGGACCTTAGCAAATTGGAGGACTAGACAATCACCAACCATGTGAAATTCAACAAGGGGAAGTGCTGGATTCTGTACCTGGGATGGGGAAATTCCGGATGTTCATACAGACTAAGGGAATGAGATGTTGGAAAGCAGTGCCACAGAAAGGGACCTGGGGGTCCTGGTCAGTGGCAAGTTGGATATAAGTCAGCAGTGTCCTGGAGGGCCAACTGTGTCCTGGGGGGCATCAGGGAAGGCATCATCAGTGGGGCTTGTCCCACTCTGCTCTGCACTGGGGCAGCCTCACCTTGAATATTCTGTGCAGTTTTGGTGACTGCAATGTACAAAAGATACTAAACAATTAGAGAGCATCCAACAGAGGACAACAAGGATGGTGAAGCACCTTGAGGGGAAGCCCTATTAGGAGCAGCTGAGATCACTTGGTCTGTTCAGCCTGGTGAAGAGGAGACTGAGGGTAGACTGCAACAAAGGAAGTGGAGGAGCAGGCACTGATCTCTTCTCTGTGGTGACCAGTGACAGGACTTGACGGAATGGCCTGAAGTTTTGTCAGGGGAGGTTTAGGTTGGATATTAGAAAAAGATTCTTCACCCACAGGGTGGCACTGGAACAGGCTCCCCAGGGAAGTGGCCACAGCACCAAGCCTGGCAGAGTTCAAGAAGCATTTGGACAATATTCTTGGGCACATGGTGTGACTCAGGAATGGTCCTATGCAGGGCCAGGAGTTGGACTCCATCATGCTTGTGGGTCCCTTCCAACTCAGTATATTCTGTGACTCTGTGACTGTGATTCTGTGAAAATGTATTTATTAGTTGACTTAACTTCTATTTCAAAGAAGCAGTTGATACTAAAATTGTTTTCCCTGGAACTAGAATAAACAGTGTTTCCTGTCTTACAAAACACCCCAGAAGTTTCTGAAGTAGCATGAAAAAATAGACATAACAAGGACAGATTAAAAAAACCCCAAAACATATCTGTGACCCAAGGGGGCTGTCATAGTTTAACCCTAGCTGGCAACTCAGCCCCACACATCCCCTTGCTCATTCCCCACCCCTGGTGGGATGGGGGGAGAGAATCAGATGAGTAAAAGTGAGAGAACTTCTATCTTGACATAAAGACAATTTAATTGGTAAAGCAAAAGCTGCATTCACAAGGAAAGAAAAAGGAATTCATTAACCATTTCCCATGGAAGGCAAGTCTTCAGTCATCTCCAGGGGAGCAGGGCTCCACCACACATAGTGACTTAGGAAGACAAAAGACGGGTTAGTACCATCACTCCAAACACCCTCTCATTTTACTGCTGAGCATGATGCCATATGTTATGGAATTTCCCTTTCGTTAGTGCAGGTCAGCTGTCCCAGCTGTGTCCCCTCCCTACTCTTTGTGCACGCTCAGCCTCCTCACTAGTGGGCTTTCAAAGATAACTGAACTAGTCACTTTGCCTAACATTTGTGACTACAGGAGAAACCCAAGGCTATCCCTTAGAGGACATGACAGATTAAGAAATTTGTTATCCGATTTACGCACCCTTTCACTTCAGGTTCTGATGTTATGAATTTCACTTAGAAGTAAAAAAACCAATACTTTTTCTACTTGAATATTCTACCCACATTATAAAGCTAATTTCAATAAAAATGAACAACAGTTGTTGTTCAGTTGCTCTGAATTTATTTTTTAGCCATTTGTTTAAATTCTTCTGTAGTTTTAACTCACATTTTCATACTGCAAAGGGTTTCAGCTGTATATTACAACAAATGTATAGTCCCTAAGTTAACGTCAATTGTTGGTTGTTTTTTTTTTTTGAGAGGAGTTATAGAGTAACTCTTCTGTATTTAGTATGCCACAGGTCTGTGCTAAGCTGTCGCATCTACAGAACTGTGCTTTTTCATTTAACATATGTTACATTATGCTGGTAAGAAACTGAGTTCTGGCTCCAGCTGAATTGTCTTACAAGTCAACTAATCAAAACTCATTTAATATATAATTTGTGCTTAATTTTTGAATTATTAGACAACCTGTTTTATGCTACATAATATCCTCATCACATTGACACATCTCTCACAGCAGAAGCTGTCACAAGCACATTTAAGCAAAATGCAAACATAACTACAAGATCATTAAAAATAGACTTAAAATATACATATTTACTATTTAATATTTCTACTGCAAGGGAGAAATTAACTCTATAGGCTATTTTGAGCTGTTTTGAATAGTTGCTATTTATATTTCATATCTGTATAATTATACAGTATGAAAATGAGACCTCATGATAAACACTGTGCAGTAATTAATTTCATCTAGCAGCAAAGTTTTAGTATTTGAACACAGATGCAAGAGAGACTGAAACAATTTATACTGAACTTTTGTGTCAGTGTAATCATTTCACAGTGGAGATGGCCAAAGAAATAGAGGAGTTCAACAGTTGTGTGCATGTGTACTCACCACCCAATTTTCAGAGTAGTACTAAAAGCACTATACATAACATTTACATTATAAAACCATATACTCACCTGAAATTTGCAGCATAAATGGATGCTGTCAAATATTAAAGCTACTTGCAGACACAATCCTGCTCTCTGGTCAACTGGTCCCTTAGACTCTGTTAATCTTCAGAAGTATTTTAAGAGGTGAAAACATCCTATAATATAATTCCATCACAAAAGAAAAAAAAAAAAAGAAAGAAAAGTAATTTATAATTTTTTCCATATAGACAAGACTAAAGGAAAAATGTAGAATAGAAGCAGAGTTGTTTGTGGGGCAGATATTGATTTCGATCAAATATGTGTATATCATACACCCTTATCTTTTGAAGTTAGTGGATTCCCTGATGTTTTGGTTTGAATACTTTGGCAAAATGCCAAGTATAAACCAAAGGACAAAGCTCCCTCCCCACCCCATCAAGAAAAGGGAATAAAAAACCCTGGACACTTAAACTTGAACTTAACTAGTTATACATTTACACAAAAAAGGGAAAGTTAAAAATAGATTACAATATAACACACACCTATACAAGTTAGGTATAACAATCTTCTACCTCCCACCAAAACCAGATCCCATCACTCCAGCTCCACAAAGCACCCCAAAAGACCCCCAGCAAGGAAAAGAGAGCAATAACAATAAAATGTTTACTTCCTCGAACTACAACAAAATGCGACATAGTGGCAGCAGCATGTCCTGTCTCTACCCCGACCATGATGGGAACTGAGAGAACTCCTCCTACTCTACTGTATTTATACTTGAGGTGGCATCAGAATATGGTATGGTATGGAATACCACTGGCCAGTAGAAGTCAGTTGTCAGCTGGCCTAACCCAGTTCAAGTCAGCTGATAATCTGAGGTCTATTTTGAAAACTAAAGCCTAAATTTAGGCCTAGGTAAGCCCATAACAATTGAGTACTGCCACCCTGACTAAATGTGCTCGTGAGACAGAGTGCAAATTCTCTTACTGAAAGTGTATCCTTGTTAAGTCCAAACTAATTATGCTATTGCCATTTAGGAATTTATTAACCCAGTTCCAGGTGATATGACATTGTAATTTTATGAAATACGAAATAATTTTCTGCCTGCTTCTTAGCTATTGTAGTTGAACTGGTACATTAACTTGAAAAAAAAAATGATTGAGAGCTGCCTTAACGCATACCCTAAACTGGTCACAGAGGCAGTGCCCTGTCAGCATATGCTAATTTATCTGCAGAGGCAGTGTTCTATCACTTGCTGCTACAAGAGCCATTGTCATTACTGCACTACCACAAGAGCTGTCACATTGTCACTGCTACAAGAGCTCTGTCATTCCTGCTGCAGAAAGATGGAAACTGATGGTACTAAACTATGTAAACTCTCCTGCATGATGAGACAGCAGTGGTTTCTGTAGCCATTTTCCTTTCTCCTAGTAGGCAGACTTTTTTTTTTTTTTCCAGAAGAGTTTACAGGTTTAGTACCATCAGCTTCCATCTTTCTGCAGCAGGAATTAATAAAAGGCAGTTAAATGCCATGCTGACTCCCAGTCCTGTCAGATTTTGGAAACTAAGTAGGGTCAGCCCCGGTCAGTACTTGGATGGGAGACCTCCTGGCAATACCAGGGGCTGTAGGTTCTAGTCCTGAGGACTTCACTGTCACCGTCCAAGCTCGCTCGGCTGTGGCAGATGAACCTTAGGAGTTAAAGGGTGAGGCCAGTTCTGCGCACGCTGTGTCTCACCTAAAAAATCCACTGCGCAGGCTCGAAGGGCACACCCACGCTGGTAGAGCCCTTCCCTAGGCTTTGTCCGTGAAGCCTAGCATCATCATCATCATGTTAATAAAGAAATTTTACCATCTATATTTAGATTTCTGAACAAACATGATTTTCAGGAGCTCTTGCTAACTATGTCTCCCTTTTTAAGTCAATAACACTTTTCAGTCTGGAAATTTCAAAGATTGATTTTAATGCTTTATAAAAATAAATATCAAAATTACTCAGAAGATTTTATCCTTTCTTTTCACAAGTGATCTCAGAATTGTCTTTCACTTGATTGATTTCAAACCACAAACCAAGAAAACTAAAAGCAAAGCAGGCTTCCTTACTATTCTAAATTTAGTCAAATATGAGGTACGTATTTGAAAATATATCTGACTGGTAAAATACAGTGATTTATAATGTAAGAGTCAGGAAAAAGGTCAAGCTAATCATTACAGTCATCATAACCTTCTTCTCATCTGGTTTGCTACTGAATACGAACTTTTATATTCTGTAGCACTTCAATTTCTAATTCATGATTCTGATTGCAATCAGAGTACATCATTGCTCTGTATCTGCTGGTCTCCATTAATGTTCACAGCATTTTTTGAGTTGGAAGGTTTAGATTCCAGCAGAGCAGATACAATGCCTAAATTTGTTTTATAGCTGAAGTTAGGGAAATTCTCCTAAAGAATGAAAACCAGATCATCAGATCCCACTGCTACAGCTTTAGTTTTATTCAGGATCTTATAATATCAATCCTAACAAACCTGTGAGGATTAAAAAAAAAAAAAAAAAAACAACAAAGAAAAATAGTTTGCCTCTTTTCCTCTACCTAAATCCTTTTATTTCCTTATTTAACTCTCTAGGTTGAAAGATTCACTGATTATTTACTTTATCAGTGATATATATATATTGCATAAACAGCCTTTGAAATAATACTTCAAACTTTCCCTGTTAAATAAAAGACATAGCAAGTTTTTAGGCTTTTAGTCAAGGCTTCTGTCATTCTAAAACTGCTAGTTTTTTGTTTATCTAATAGCCTTATCTTCTTCCTTGCAATTCCAATTCTAAATATAGATTTATCATTATCTCACTTAAGTAAATGAAATAAAGCAAATTCATGTTCCCCTGAATTTTATGGCTTGTTGTGACTTTTTTTTATCTACACTGAGTAGATATATTCTGGTTTAAGTATCAAAAAAATTTGGTTAAGATATATGAATTAATAGCAAATAAATATATCCTTAGTAAGTAAGTCTTTATAGCTACACAATATACCATTAATACTAAATGTCTCCAGTAGAATCTTTCATTTTTTATTCAGATGAAGAGATAAAGAGGCTGATTCCAACTTTGTATATATAATCAGGTTAAAATTATTGCATAGGGGCTAAGAATCAACATTTTTTTCCTGCTCACAGTAATGAATCCCATAAGCAGCATAAAATGAATAAATGCATCCCTATATGGCAGAGGACAAACATGCTTCCTCAGGGGCTCAAGTAGAGGTTGCAAACTATGAAAGTGTAAACATTACTGAAGACCTCCAGAATGCATATATTTACTGAAAAATATCTATTGTCTCCCTACAATGCCCTACTTCCCCCAAAATTCAATCAGTGAAGCAGGCTTGAAAACCTCTACTTCAGACACTATATGTAACTATAGCAATATTTTTCTCTGTCTTTCAGAGATCAGATGCCTGTCTTGGATTTTACTCTCTGAAAAGCATCAGGCCATTTTAATATGTTAAAGTAATTATGAAGATAATAAGTACAGCATTATGCAGAATAATTTTAATGTCATTGTGCTACTATTTTTCTATGTCTTCACTGCTGGTTGAGATCAAATATTGACTTGTACAGAATAAATATTTCTACAAACAATAGTTGTAGAGATATATTCCATACTCTACTCTACAAACAACAAAAGCTGAAAGCTTCAGTAATGAAATATGGTCTTCAAAATTTTAAGAGTAAATTTGCTAATGATTTTCCTGAGCTCTCTCAAGCAACTATTTTTTTAGGTCTAATGACTTTAAAGACTAAGTAACAGTTTTATTAAATTATTTCCTGCCTTTGAAAGAAACATTTCTTTTTCTATGTTTTTTATTCTTTTCCTATGTACTGATATGTATTACAGATGTTCATAAATAGACAACATGTGATGGAAGTAACATCAAGACAGAAATCACAGACAGAGCAATGCACCTCATTACTTTTTCTTCTGATAATGACACTGTCTTGATTTCAGTTACTAACATGTAGACTGGTACTCAACATTGTCATGTAAGACACACATTATTTGTATTTTTCTAGACACTATGGGTATTGAAATAATAGTTCTCTATGGATGGGTGAAACAACTGTTCTACTACTGCATGAGACAAGCCAGGAAAACAAACAAGAGTCAAAGCTTGTGCTAAACATCACCTTGTTATGTTGGAAGTACCATAAACCAGAAACTAAAGGCAGGAAAAGAATCACTGGAAATATGACCATCAGTGCATAACTGGAGACAGCAAAATGGGATCATTTAAGGTTACTGAAACTAGCTTACACTGCTCACTGATAAGATTAAAAGGAAGACATAGTAGACAGTTGTAGCACCATCTTTAAAGGAACATAGATAAGAAGCTTGAAGCAAGGTTTAGTTTCACTAATCCTTGGTCAGGCTTACTAGAGACCAGTGATGTAGCTCAGCTATGAGATATTGTTCTGTGCTGAGATTACTTCAGTTTGTTCAGACCACAACCAGTAATTTCGTATCTCTAGACCTGACTACTGTTGCTTTTGCTCTTTGGTGTTTAAAACCATCCTCTACAAACCAGAAGGTTCTGTGAAGGTGCTCTGAGAGTGCTTTCCTGCCAGATATAGGTAGCTACTATGCTAATGTTAAAATCATCAATAATTTAGAAAATAGATATTTAAAAGGAATAGAAAAGGCCAGAGGTTTAGGAAGAGGAAAAAGAACAATGAAACAAAGAAGTTAGGGAAGTGCTGCTGTTGATAGTAATATTATAGGAAAGTTCTCAAAAACAGAAATCACAGGAAAAAATAATACCTTAAATCAACAAAGGTGTAAAAAGAATTGTTAACAGGTTAAGAAGTGGGTACTACAAGTAGAACAGGAAAGGACACAGAAGTTTTCTGCAAATCATGGGTGCTAGTCATAGTATTTGAATTTAAGGACAATAATTAACAAACTTACTAAACTCCTTCCAATATATTTTAAGAGTAATAGACAGCTGGAGACTTCAGATAGAAAGAAGAGGAAAGGGAAGCAACAACTTGGAGTTGTTACACTACAATCTTAAATAGTCTGGTTTTCTCTGTATCTTTATTTAAAAACACAGCCAGAGCTGTGAGTTAAAATAGGCAAACATCAGGAGAAAAATAAAATCTTAAAACTGAGAAAGTAAAATTTCAAACCCAAATAATCATATCAAAGAACTGCTTTTTGATGTTAAAAGCAAAAAAGTAATAGAAGAGAGGAAACAGTAGCCAAACTATGTCAAGATCTTAAACATGCTTACAAAAAGTTCTTTGAACAAGATCTTAATTAGCACAGGAAGCACTGCCATGTGAAGTAAGATTTCAAATGGAATGAAAGCAAAATATGCTGATAGCAGCAATGTGTATAAACTCAGAGATAAGTAACCAAGATGTCCCAGAGCAAGTTTCTACGTATTTTCTTGTTTCATAACATAAAGATATGAAGGCATTAAGAGCACTTTAATTTTATTACCACATGATACTGATTGTTTTGAAAACACACAAACATATTAAAATCTAAGGAATTATCAATGCAAACACAATGGTTATTCTCTTGTTCCAGCAGAAGTGCATCAGAGTGCTGTGCAAAAGAAGGGTATAGCCAGGATCAGAGTATGTTGTAGTCATTCTTCCATCTGGATACAAACAAGAAACCCCTGTAACTCTGAGCCAAGCTATTCATTCAGTGCAAACAAATGGCTGGAAGTACTCCAAAAGTCATGGTAGAGTACACCTGATAATTTTGTTCACAGTCACTGAGCTGTGCTGACAGGCATGAGGGAGAGTAGACCGTCCTATGTCGTTTGGGTGATGGCAACTGCTCTCACAGATCTCTGGGGCTTTTCAACTCCTTCTCATGACTTGTTACCCACAGAATTTCCAAATGCTCATCTTCAAAGAGGAACCAACATTTTCTTACAAAAGCTTATTCAGCCCAAGTAGAATTGTGAACAAAATAATAGCAAGGATTGAAGAAGAAAGGACAAACAAGCAGAATTTTATTTCAAAAGGAAAATGAAGCAGACAGTGTCAGTAGACGTATAATTTCACATGCGAGTTCAAAGTTTGGCACAGCTGATCATGGTATTTAAAATACTCAGATATGCATGTTCATTGGGTTGTGTTCATCCACGTCTCTAGAAGAAAAATACAATATACCATTCAGGGAAAAGTATTAATATAGAAATTTAAATTATCAACTAGAAACATGTATAAAGGAAACAAGTTAAAGCTATAACCTACCCAAAGCTTACCTACAATAATAAAAGACTCTCTAACAGCTTTACTTTTCTAGGTAGCTGAATACTGGTCGAGAATGATCAATGATCAATTGATTATAGCTTGCTATTAACCTGGGATTAAAGACTAAGAAGCAAATACTGAGTAAAATCTTTGTGCCTGAGAGGCACAAAGATCCTGCAACAAACAGTGACTGAGTGCAAGGACATAAAAGCTACCAAAGGGATTGTAATGAGGAGGTGATAGCAACAGCATGGGAGCAGGGGCACCAGTTTCTGTACATGGCTGGTTTAGGCACAAGGCAGGTAGTAACTTTTGCTACAGAAAAGGTTGAAAGCGTCTGGAAAGCTGGAAGTGTTTCTCTTACTGATCTGCTCAAATTTCCCATTGTTGAAATAATATAAAAATCACTTTGTCTGAAGAGAGTAAAACGAGAAGAAAACTACTTGTCAATATTTCAGAAAAAGCAGAAAGACAGAGAAAAAATGCTAAGTGATGTAATGCTTCTCTTTATATATGTACTCTGTAGTAGAAGGGAATCCTACTGGCAAAAATCCATAATCTTCAAGGCTCAGAAGCAAATAACATGTGTAATAAAGTACAGTGTCCAGTAAAGCTGGACAAAGATTCAGAAGCTATACCATGGTGACAAGATCTATAGTGAAATGGAGATAACACTGAACATGTAAACTCCCTCCTTTTAGCTAATTCCTATGTTTTAGATAGAGACACTTTGAAATTCTCTAGACAATTATTCCACAAGATGCCAGGAAATTAAACAACAATCTCCATTCAAGAGCATGTTCCACTGCTGAAGTAATCAGACAGACCTCATCCAAATTTGTGAAGTAATTTTATTTCCACCAACAGGGAATCCAATTCTATTTCTTTACTTTTCCTCCTCCTACATATTCTTTTGTTCTCTTTATACTGTGTTCTTTCAATATTGGTAAAGGAATTATTTTATCTTCTTCCACCTGGCATGTATAATTTTGGACTGGCTTAGTTTGCCAAGACAAGTCACAACTTTGTGGTGATGTGGAAATGCATCTTGAAATTAAACACATTGTGCAGCAGCAAAATGTTTCCCTGTCAAAACATATATATGGCTCAAATTTTAGAGATCAGTGTCTTATTCCAATTGCCCTGTCAAAGGTAGAACATGAATTTGGTGCTTTTTATTGCCAGCTTTTCTACTACGGAATACCAGGACTTTCACAAAGATGTTTTTCTACACCAGACAGAAACTGCACAGAGTCAGGCATTGACAACTGAGAGAATGTGACCTGATAATATTATTCAGTGAATGAGTCAGTGCATCTACTTAGGCATAAAAAAGGAAAGGAACTGTGTTTTAACGCGGTATGTACTGTCACAGGATTATCAAGGGAAATACAAGTGGGTGACAATGGCAGCTACATTAAATACCTTAGCATTTGAGTTCCTCAGTGTTGTGCTTTGCAAGCAGAAGCAGAATGTAAGAAACCTTTGGAGCACTAGCAGTGCAAGGCACAGACTGCATAAACTATAGCACAAAACTCTGTGAATGCAAATCTCTTGTGGAAAAACTGCAACTGTTTTGGCCCAATGAAAATAGAATCTAACTGCAAAGTTGAAAGTCCACTTCATTCTAGAATTCAAACCTTTGTGCTGTTTTGTGATGTTATGGTTTTTTGCTCAAGGACCCTCTTAATGAGTACACCTTTTTTATTACAGTAAGAAATATCAGCATTTGATGCCCGTGTCTTTTAATCAGAAATTAATCAAATGCCATAAAAATTTGTACTTCTTTAAAAGTTATATTTTTCCAAATGTACTGAGAGGAACACACTGAGAAATGAATCGTATACAATACAGCAGATTTTTGAACATCCAACAAAATAAGCTTCTGTGTTTTATAAGTGGGGATGCACTAAGGCACAGATGGTTAATTTTATCCTTTAAAAGAAATCTTCTCTTGAAGTTCCACAACAATAAACACAATTCTCTTAACTATACTATGCAGCGTTGGAGGGAAGAGAGAGGGATCTCTGCTTTCCCCTTCGTCCAAGGGGATGCAGAGATGGGAGACAACAGAGTCCAGGAAAGTTCAGGCAAAGTAGCAGGAGAGTGAGAGAGTTTTTTCTAACAATCCAC
>JAWWLZ010000139.1:42682088-42763413 GCA_035041345.1 Poliocrania exsul
TTCCTTCCTTCCTTCCTTCCTTCCTTCCTTCCTTCCTTCCCTTCTTTTTCTTTCCTTTCCCCTTTTTTAAACTGTTGGGAAATTGAGGTAGAGAATATGGAATGTGTTTTATCCAGGGTTATGCAGCAAGTCAAGGATGCAGCTAGGGCAGAATGTGGTTCCCTGAGACTCAGTGCCTCAGACACATGGGCTGCAGTAAGCACATAAGTAAAAAGCTGCACAGTAAATAGACCACAGCAAGAGCTTCCTCTCACAGCCTGTTTCACCAGCTTCATTTTTTTCCATTGTTTTCAGTCTTTCCATATCACTCTCCCTTTTGGGTGGTGAGGAATTTGGTGACGAAGCATTTGAGTATGTGGGAAGATCCATTCAGAGTGAGGGAGAAATGACTTTCCAGGTTCAGAAGGAATTGCAAGATTAGCCATGGCAGAGCAGTCTCTCATCCCCCTTTGCTGATCCTGCCCCACTTCTGCTAAGGTGATGTGCAGTTGTTGAATTGTTGCAGTGCTATCAATATCATTATTAATCTCACTCATTTTTTAGGGATGAAGGCTGAAACTAGTTGGCTCATCAGAATTTGCTCATTCCTTCGGAAGTTCAAAGCTAGGTCAGCACAAAACAGATCTTTGGCTTGGAAACATTTAGGCTGTACTTTTTTTTTTTCAATCTTCCCAATCTTGCATTGTTTAACTGTGTCCCCACATAAAAGCTTTCTGATACAGAAAGTCCTTCATTCAAGTAATTCTCCTTCATGTCACCAATTAATTCAGACCACTAACTAAGAGACAAACCAGGTAATCATTTGTCCATAAGTGGCCTGCATATTGCAGCAAGCTTGTAGGCTTATAAATGCAGTTGGCTAGTAAAAAAAAACCACTGGCATTTCATTACATTTTTGTGTGTCTAAGCATTTTCTGCCTCTGCCCCCAAATATTAAAAGCCAAAACACAACCTGCCATTACAGTAATTCCTACCAATGCAATCAGAAACTGAAAAGCTTTTTTGACGTTTCTAGCCCAATTACCAGCTCTCAGATAATTTTACTAAATGGCCAGTCACCTGGTCCAAACTTTAGTTCATTTTTTGCATCCTGCTGTTGGCAAAACTCTGAGATGATTGTTAAGATTATATTGTGAATAAAATCAAAGGCAATTTGGATAACTAAAGAATCAGTAATAGCTAAAAGAAGTTAATTCTCCTGTTGAAATCTCTTTCTGTGACTTTCAGACTTCTATTACAGGCTATGCTTTACCAAAGTCTCTTGAGTTCTTCCTCATCAAGTCCCAGTTTAATCAAGACTTTTATTTTGGCTGTTTCTGTTTCAGTATTTTCATAGTTCCAAGTCTATAATCACTATTCAATAGTTTTAATTATAGTTACTGCTCAAGAGACCTGAAACTTAGCTTTTCATATCTTTATGAACTACTTCTTGTATAGAGTTTTGAAGATCTCATAATTTAAATGCTATTAGAAAAGTCTTATGTGAAGTGGACGTGAGATCTAGGCCATAGTGAATACCCATGAATGGCTCTAAGATTTTATTAATTACTTTGTATGCGGCGTTGGAGGGAAGGGAGAGGGGTCTCTGCTTTCCCCTTTGTCCGAGGGGATGCAGAGATAGGAGACAGAGACAAAGGACTCCAGACAAGTTCAGGCAAAGGAGAGCCAGAGGGTGTTTATTCAAACAATTCACAGGGTATTATCTCAGGGGGCAGACCCCAGATCTGGGCTGGATTGGGTGAAAACTGAGGAAGGGGAAGGGTCAAAGGTCCCTTAACCAATGAATTAAGGACAGGGGCAGGGCTGGCTGGACCCCTGGCCCTGCTACCCTCCCCCTAGTCACGAGGCATAGGAGACTCACACGGGGTTTACAACCTTGGAATAACAGGGCAGAGAGGGGAGGAGAGCCCGGAGGACCTCCAGTCACCGGGGCCCCTGACTGGGGACAAGCCTGCCTGGTCCAGGACAGGGCAATCTAGCTTAATGGCTGACTCATCAAGAGAACAAAAAAGCTCGAGGGATACAATGGACAGGATGTGGTGGTCATCAGCACAGACCGGGTAACAGAACTAGGCAGGGAGTTGCTACAAAAAACCTATTACAAGTAAAACTGCACTTTAAAACTACACTTTAAAACTTCAACTGCAAGTCTCTGAGTTGTTCAAGGTGCCTGTCCAGCGCTGTTTTCCTTGGAATCCATTTCAGCATTTTCCTACTCTATACTAGACTATCAGAGAATATTCTGTAAGAAACAGCCACTCTTCTTGTCCACTGTGGGTTCCTGCTGTCATTAAATTCTTTAAGTGGATTGAAGAACACAACTCTTGTAAATATCTGCTGCATCCTGTTATTTTGAAAGATAGCGACTTGGTAAAAAGCAAAAGGGAGAGGGGAAGAGACTAAAAAAAAAAAAAAAAGAAAGAGGAAGGGAGCAGCCTGAATGCCAATATTCCTCTGCCTTGTGTTTTCGTTTTCACTGCATTTGTCCGGTCTTGCTTTAAAACCGGGTTTTATCAGGAACAATTATGTAGCATTTCCCTGTATAATTTTACCTGGCCTCCCCTTACTTTTTTATGTAAACCAAACAGAACAAAACAACTAAAAACATGTTTAGACATACCATTCTCACAAATGGAAGTTGCAAGTTCAAGTGTCACTGTCTTTGTAGTTTTATGATGAGTTCATCACAATACACGTTTGCAATACATTCATTATGGAGACACCTAGAATGGTACAGTTAAATGATTATTTAAAAGTCGGCTTTCAGCCCAGCTTTTCAACTTTCAGAGTTGTTGAGATACACTTGAAAATGTGGCTAAAGATCACAGAAAGAGTAATGTAGGAAAATAATAATAACTCCAAATGAAATCAAGGAAATTTAGAATTCTTTAATCTGAGACAGAGAGATTGATTGGCTGAGATTAGCAGTTCTGAAGGACAGGCTCACATTTAAGAACTGTGTAATTCCCATACAATTTAAGGTACTAGAAACATATGGTAATGTCTTCTGGGTCACTATTTTACCGTAATGGTAGATAGCATGAAGAAAGAAGATTGCAATTTCAAAAAGTGACTTGAACTCACTTAAGGGAGGCAGGCTCTGAAGATCTTACAGAGGAAAGCAGAAAGAAAATCACGAGATTAAGACACTTTGCAGCTGCTAAAAACCAGCCAAAATGTCTGCCAGCATAAGAGAGGCAAGGCACTATGCCCTGGATATTTTTGGATATACCTAAGCAGCACAACATAGTTGGGATGCTTTTTCTGATGCCTCTAAGCTCCAGACTTGAAAGAAGTTACATGCATGCTATATAAACATTCATAACTACACTGAAGTGAAAAGAAAATCTTAAAGTGCAGCAAGAAAGAAAAAAAATATTAAAAATTTTAGACTCCTGAAGTGTTTCAGACTCAACATTCATGTGTTGATAAAGACTTAGCTATTCATTGTTTAGAAACAATAGTGTATCATTGTGTATTATTTCACTGCAACAAAGGCAAATGATAATGATATTTCCTTTTTTGCCTCACAAATTCTGGAGGAGGAGGGCAGAGTTGCTGTGTACTTGAATTGTATAATATTTACTGAACTTGAATTACAATTTGCACACACTATAAAGATCTTTGTATGCATACAGTAGTTATCAACCAGAAACTGTAAAAGGCATAATAATTTAGTGCTATTAACATATTTTGTACATTTTTCAGGGAGTGAATTAATTTTAAGTTGTGTACTTTTTATTAATCATTGAATGTTTAGTCTGAAAATGTTTTAATTTGAAACATTACTGATTTGCAATATACATGTTTCAAGTTTAGTGTTTGACTGCATTCACTTTGCCTTCTGTCATTATCTGCTGATTAGTTTATCTATAATTGAAGTCAATAAAGTCTCCTTAATGTACTGTACTGCTGTGTATCATTAAATAGTGGTTGTAATCATGAAACTACTTCAGCACTTTGGAATCACAAGAACATTCCAAGGGTGCTCTGATATTCTCTATCTTACTGCATAAACACTTAAACACCCAAAACATCAATTAGTAGCAATTTGATTTAAAATTGTAATCACTAGGTGTAATGGCACCCCATTACCCTAAATTCTGGTTTAGTTGCAAAATCAGTATGCAGTCATCAGCTGGAATAAATAGGTCACCTTTAAGTGACAATTGTACTTATCACAAGGAGATCCCTGTTCAAATAAAATAGAGCAAAGGGTCATGTGGCTAATGTGTCCACTTCATCCTCCAGAGAACCTGGACTATGTGCTTCTTTCTGTGCTGAAAGTCCATTTAGCAGCATAATGTAAGAGTCATCTCCAAAATACTAAGAATCTCAAAAATTATTCAGTAAAGCAAAAAAGTAAACCAAGTGCTAAAGGGTTTGGCTCAATCAAGGTCTTAATTTCTCCACATCAGATCAGCATAGTCCTAGAAGTATTATGAATTAAGTTCTCCTTATCACATACCTAAGCTTACTTTACCAGGTCTTGAAAGGGTTAGGATACCAAGAATATAATTTAAAATAGAAGATCAGAAGGACCATTGACCTAGCCAAGTACAAGAAATGGAGCAGTCAGGGGAAGGGTTAGTCACCCTCTGCTTTGCACTCACTACATGACATCTAGAGTATTGCATCCCTTTTTGACAAAAGACAAAACCACAGTCATAAGGTAGAAAAAGACCGGACTGGACATAGAGAAAACCTGTTTTTCAGCACAAGTGCAGTGGAATAATTTGCTCAGGGAGATTGCGCAGTCCCCATCCTTGAATTTTTTTTTATTACCCAAGTGGCTATGGTCCTGGGAATGCTGATGCTGCCTGATACTGCACCTAACCCTGCCTGAATGAGAGGTTGTACTAAAAACCTCCTTAGTTTCTTTCCAGCATGAATTATTCTCCACTTCTGTCATGTCTTAATACTGTGACCTTTTAAAAAAAGAGTATCAACTACAATCAGTTTGAGTTTGAGAATGCCCCAAGAGACAGATAGAAAAAAATATATTCTTACTTCTCCATTGCTCTGCTCTGAGCAGTCCTACCAGCAGACCAGAGTGGGAAGAACATGACATTATTGCCACTACAGGACTAAAGTAGGTTCATGTTTGGTGAGCAGGGATTGCTAACAATGGATCTTTCATTCTTCTGCCCTCTTCCATGTCATAGAATTGTACAACGAGCTAGGTTGGAGACCTTCACATATTTAGTCACTTTTCCTTAAAACTGTTATAGTACTGAAAATGATCACTACAAAAGATTGCACTTAAGTACTCCATAACTTACGAGAGCGGCTATTGCCTTTTAAATCTTTAACTATGAAATGGTTCAATTGATGCACCTGTATAAACAGATTGTCACAGGCTATACATTAAATATAAGACCAATCAAGTGGAAAACTAATTTGTCAGTATGATGTGATGTACTGAAAAGTTATTTTTCTTCCTCAGGGAAAAAGGCAAATGGAGGATATATTCTACATTATAGTCTGGTTTGGTATCTGATCAATTACTGATCAGCTTAGCCCTTCGTCATGGCTTCTGACATATAAAAAGTTATTTTATTAGCTACAAAGATGCTATGTTAATAGATTTGAAAAGAACCACCCATGTATCTTACATATTTATAATTTCTCAGATCAATTCACCTAGGAACTTTTTGGTTGCTGTTGAAGACTTTGGTTCCAGTAAGTCTTCAACTAGCAGAGGTAATGTTTTGGTCTGGCTTCATCACTATTATTTTTGTTTCTAAATATCCTATATTATCCAACAAATGAGAACTGTCACTTCTGTTCTGCTTCCATTCATCAGATAGAAAGCAAGAAAACATTAAAAGAAATTAGATTCTCAGTTATTAACTAGTTACCTAGTCAACTTCTCTGTAGTTCGCTGAAACTTTCTCTTCTCATTTTATGCAATGATATTTTCCAGTCACTCTTCCTCTTATCTGGAATTTTCCTTTAACCTCCATAATCTTCCACAAATGCTTTGCAGTGACAACATTCAACCCCATTAGCAGCAATGAATGCATCCTGTAAGTTCCCAACAACATGCATTTGTGGTTTAATGTATGCTTCATCATTTCTTGTTGGCATAGATCTAATGAAGATTACAAAAGGGTGATGCTGAGTATTTTGTCTTTTTCTCCTTCATTTTTAATTAATTTGCCAGCCTCATCCTGCAGTTGTGGCTTCCTATGCCTGCTCTTCTTCCTGCTTGGAGGATTGTAACAGTCTTGTCTTCAAGAGTTGAACAACCTGAACATCTCCTAGCACTCAAAGCTTCTTCCTTATTTGTAAATAATCAGTTCAGTAGAGCACTACTCCTAATCATCATACACAGTAGTTGCATTAGGACTCACAACACACAGCAAAAATTCTCCCAAATTGCTTGCGTACTACTGTGTTGCTTTCTGAAGTCCCCCATGAGCATCAGGACCTGCAGAGCTGAGGATTTCCCAAATTCAGTACTTTGCTCTGTACAGTTAGTTAGAGCGTCCGTCCTAGCCAAAATAAATATTATCAAGCAAAAATGTCTCTGAATGTCTACTGGTTCTGAAATGAGCACAATATAAAATCTATAAAATATAAATTCAGTCTTAAAAGTGGAGAAGCACAAGGCATATCTTCTGACTCCCTGCCTCTGAAGTGGGACAGATACACAGAGGAGTTACCTATACCATCTTGTGTGCTTTCACTGCAGAAGTACTGAGACTATTTGAAGACTGCACCTTCTTGAGTAGTAGTGATTTTAAGTCTCTCTTCAATAGTATCAAAACATTGTACTTGATAAATAACCTGAAGTTTTTGTTTAGACAGAAAGAAATATGTGAGAGCAAGAATTCCAATAATCTGTTCTTTAAGCAATATTCTAGTATTACCTGATACTATATGAAAGAGTAAGCAAATTTGGAACAAGTTTCCAGGGAGACTTACTTTTGGATTTTTAAGTGATGATTCTCACTTTAATTTTAATTGAAGGAATAGCAACATACCCACTGTAAAGATCTATACTACCAACAGTAACATTTACAATTTCCTATTATTTAGAGTAAGAATAGCTGTTTTAGCTTCTAATTATTGGAATCACTTTTACTTTGGAAAAGCCAGAGATTATTCTTGGAAAGAAGTAATAAATCTGGGTATTGTCCCAGAAGGTTTAAATTAAGATTTAACCATTTGAGGGTTATGTTCAATTTTTCTCAAATAGAATATGATATTTCAGTTGCATTTTATCTTCCTTTCTATTTTTTATTTCACCTCCTTCTTTGCATAATTGAGTTTCTATTTTGGCAATACTCTCATATGATTTTCTTCAGTCAAATAATATCCCTTTCTAAGTCATCTAGTTTCTACTTCCAAATATCTTGAGTAATGTATAATAGGAGATTACAGCACCTCTCAAAGCCAACTTACAGGCTTACCAAAAAATTGCTGGAAAAACTTAGCATTCTTATTTTTATATGTTTCCCAACAGAAGGCCAATTAGTTTTGGAAGCCTTCAGGACCTCGTGGAAAGGAGACTTTTTTGATTTATATATAGATGCAGAAGGTTTCAATTAGATGGTAAGGGTGAAAAAGTAACTGTTAAGGATGTGGGGGTTTCTATTCTAGCTGCAGACCTAAAATTATATGATGAACCACCAATGCAGAAAACTCACTCTTTTCCTTTTTTTGTCAGACCTGTAGTCTTCTGACGGAAGATGTTGTACTTAAAGATGCCAATTTCCTTGCATATTTTCCATGTATAAAAGAAAGCCACGTCGTATTCATTTGACTGACACAAAAGTTCTAGAAAATATTTCAATGCTATAAAAAATTTGTATTCAACATTTTTTTCTGCTATTCTTTATACCTCTAGACACTTCAAGTCAGAATTCTAAGTATTAAACTCTGTAGCAGTGGCTCTTGCTCCTTCTCTGGGGTGTTAACATTTGTTACAGCACAAGTCAACCCTGACAGAATACAAGGAAGTGATTTGAATTCTTTACCTATTGCCACTATAACCAGTTTCTGGAATATCCTGATACTTCTGCTCCATGTATTTTTCCAGTTACCTCTGGAGGTCTAAGGATTATTGTAGAGACACTTTCAAAATGTTGTAATACTTCTGGAGAAACTGAGTTCGTAATGTAGAAGCCACAGCAAAACAAAGCAGCATTAAGAAGGTAGGTGGCATTTGATATCTAAGTAGAAAACTGTGGTATCATAAAGCAAACCTGTCATGACAGACTTGGCAGGCGGGCATGATGTTCATCCTAATTCTTGTCAGACTGAACAAAGATAACAGTCCCCATGTCAGAGAGCTCTTACTGTATAATCACTTTAATTCTGGTGACTTGCCCACCATTTAGTCTCAAAAATGTTGGCTAACAAGCTCTTAACTTTCACAACACTTCTCAAGCTCCCAATTCTCTCAAAAAACTTCAGTATGAAGTATGGGATAGAATATGATAGCTGCATTCCACCAGGAAAAAACAAGAGTGACGAGAAATAAAGGCAGAAAGGGAGAAAGAAAAGCATAAAGATCACCACACCTTAGATCCTGTATTGGTCCTGCTGCAAGCATAGTCTGGATCCAGGGTCAACAAAGACAGCAAGACAAAGTGAGGAAAAAGAGTGAGATAGCAAAGGGGATTCATCCACTGCCTTTTACAGTTTACCTGGTGCATGTCTCTTATGTAAAATAGATTTTTCAAGCCATTCCATTAGCACATATGCAGCCATCCCTTTTCAGTACCCCAGGAAGTAATTGGCAGGGGGTAGGGAAGTTGACACAGGCACACTGTGCATGAGTCTCAAGGCATAAAGATGTCAGCTCAGAACAGCACTGCCCCACTTCCAGAGAATCCTCTCTTCCAGTAACCAGTTTCCTGTCATAACAATCAGAATGTTTGAGACAAATCATGCTTATTCCTGGTCCTCCACAAAACTGATATTATCTAGTTGCTCAATTTAGTAAATTATTGTCTATTCAGCTAAGATACACTGCATCACTGAGTGTCACAGGTTAGTCTACCCAAAAGCACTGCTCATTTAAGTGAGTTTTTAACCGCACTGCCCAGATTCAACTGCTTAACAACTGAAATGTGAAGTATAATGATGCACTTAATTTAAGTAGATCCTGAGATTGAATCTGTATTTAAATAACAGCTTTTTCAAGTTTGACTATTGAAAATGTAATCAGAAATGCAAGATGCACATGGAAATGTGTCAAGTATAGCATTTGTCAGATCAAACATTGTCTTGATTTTAAGCTGGCAAAATGCCAACTGTCTAAGACAGAGAGAAAGGGTTCCCTCCCCCCCAACCAACCAGCCAAGGGAAAAAGGAGAGGGAAAAAACCTCCAAACTAGGCTTATGCTGAAACTAACTATATGTATTAATACAGAACAGAGAAAAGTAAAACTACAATATAACATACATTTACACAAGCTAGGAATAACAAAAAACTTCCCCACTCCCCACTCCCCAGTGAAAACAGATTTTACCACTGTAGTTTTATAAGCACCCCAAAAGACGTCCAGCAAGAAACAGAAAGAGTAACAACAAAATATTTCTACTTCCCTGAACTCAAACAAAAGGCAAGTAGCAGCAGCAGGAGCAAGGCCTAGCACAGCAAAACAACTCTAGCACGTCTTGCTTGTACTTTGGCCATAGTGGAACTGACTAAGCCCCTCCCACACACCGACTCTTACCCTTTCTGAGATGATGTCATAATATGGTATGAAATACAACACTACTGGCTAGAAGTCAGCTGTTAGCTAGCCCAGCCCAGCTCAAGTCAGCTGACAATTCCAGGCCTAGTCTGAACTTTAAAACCTAAATTTTAGGCCTACTTGGCTAAACGCATAACAAACATGAAACAAATGCTGCAATGTAGATCTTCTTATGTTGAATGGAATCATTAGAAGTAATTATCAAGGTACCTCTGCATGTATAAAAGAGGCTGAGGAATGAGATGCCTGGAATTTGTAAGAGAGACCTAGACAGCTGTTTGTACCTGAACATGTAATTCACCAAAATTTCATTATAGCTAATTGTTGCAAGAAAATAACCAGGAAAACTGTTTTGTTACCCCCTCTCTGAAAATTACAGTCTAGTTGAAACAAATACTTTGAAGGCAATGGCTTTTATGAAGAAAGTTATTAAAACTTTAAGGAAGGAGATTGCTTACACAGCAGGATACAAACCACACCAATTTAAAAACAAATGGTGTTTGGCTTATGTAGTGATTCTGCCAAGCTGCTGATTTGTGAAAAAACACGGTATACCTGCTGCAATTTGTCACTGGTCTGATTTACTCACAAAATCTATGTAATATGGCATCTACTATATTCCTGAATGGATAACAGAACGGCATAGATTTTGAGGAAGAAAAACCAACTGCACTGTCCATACTTCTGTTTTCTCTGTAAGAAATGTTTGGCAAAATATGTTAACATCAAAATCATCAAAAGGCAATAAGACATGCAGATTTGAGTGTCTTTGATCTAAATCTGGCAGTTTCAGGAAGCCTGCATCTGTGATCTTTTTATTACTATCAACTGGGAATACAGTAATATCAGGTTTTTAAGCCACTATGGTGAACATTAAATTTTAATGTACCTGTGGAGATTTAAGTGCATGTTTTTCTCCATGACTAGTCTGAGATTTAACAATAACAGCAACAACAAAGAAGAAGAAAGAAAACAATTTAAAAAATCTTAATCTTACCCCTCAGTATGTTCCAGCAGGAATCTTATCTTTCATACTCTCCTTAGCATTTGCGAAGAAGTCTTTTAAGCAAGTCTTTTTGATCTCCTTAAGTACAGCAGGAAATTTTGGAGATGCATTTAAAAATACTGCTCTGGAATCTCCTCTTTCTTTTCTTTTAAAGTTGAAAATGCTTTTAGGTTAAAGATTTATTGTTCTACATTCCTAAGCAAGCCAGAAGGGTTTCAAAGGAAGTTCTCAATTGTTTCTACATCTAAACGATCTGCAGATTGATGAGGCCCAGTCAGCTCTTGCAAGGGGACACTTGAAGAGAGAGACTTGGTGAGGCAGGAAACAAAATGACCATGATGAGCACAAATCAAAAAGTGCATGTCTAAGTTGTAAGAACCTGTGATTGGATGATTTAATTTTGAACTCATTTGTTTGGGAGGGTTCTTTAAAATCGGACTATACAAAGGTATGCTAAAGAACAATTATTACTTATTGAGTTCTAACTGGGCAAAGTGAGACAAGATCACTATTTCAGTCTTATCAGAAATCTTCATACCTGCATTTCTGTGAATAAAGTAATAATTTAACTTTCCCCACTCCTGTCCCCATCACTTTCATCTCATTCTGAATACCTATGGGTATTTCAAGCTAATCACAGTCTTCCCTCCTGCTGATTCTAGCCAATTCCTTCCCTAGCTGTTCTTTCGATACTTGCAGTGAAGTCTTCTCCTCCTGACCTAACAGTGAGTGATGCAATATGATAGGTATCTTTCTTAAACTACCTACTAATATATATTATCTGTTCTCCAGTATCAGCTAATGCTGCTTTTGTAGTATACTTGTGAGCCCTTCAGGTCAGAAATAGGGAATCCTGAGGGTACCAGTTCTTATGACAAACAAGTTCTAGTCTCTCTGACATCAGACACATAAATCTTTCCATAACTTCCTGATCATTTTGTGATGATCACAGCCAGCAGACAAGGATTTACTAACATATAAAAAGACTTAAAACCAGTCAGCCCTGGCCAAGTGTCGTGATTTAAGCTGAGCTGGAAGTTAAGCCCCACCCAGTTTCTCCCCTTGCCCCACTCCCTCCAGTGAAGGGAGAAACAAAAGGCAGAGATAAGTCAAAAAGTGTTGAGATAACAATTTACAGGAAAGAGCAATGAACTAAGAAAACAAACAGACATAGCAACAATACTAATAACAACAGTGCATAAAAGAGGGTGATTACATGCAAAATGGTCAACAAGCCTGACACAACCACAGTCCATGCCACCCCATCCCTCCTTCTACCACGTTTTTTCCCAAGCGGAAATGGACACCCATCTCCTCAGAAATGAGAGAGAAAGTCACATTCCCCTTGCTCCAAGCAATGAAAAATAATGTCCGATAATGGGATCAACATTACCCTGCCCCTTGATCCTCTGGAAAAGGACAAAATGTTAGTGGATGCTCTTCAAACCACCTTTTACCTCAACCCAAAGCCATGTCCCCTTCTTCCCAGAAGCGAGAATCCCTAACTTCTGCCCCCAGCAATGATGTGGGTGGTATAGAATAACAACCTAGAGACACCCGCATGGCTCCAGGCTCCGCCTCTCATGTCCTTGGCCAAAACTAGGACACTAGGCCACACACCATTCATTTAATATTCCTGTAATGTCCAAATGACTTGTGTATTGGAACCCTCAACTCCTAGAATGAACATTTCTGTAACTGAAATTTCCAACTCATCTTGTTTGGACACTGTAATCACTTAGTACTAACTAAATCTCTACTCTTTTCTTCCACCATCTATGAAAAACAGATTCTTGGTTTGTCTAAGCATTTTTATGAAGTCCTGCTTGAGAATTTGGTGGCTAGGGCAGCTTGGATGTTTTTTCTTAATTGCAGTTTTTCCTCCAACTCAGTCTCTCTGGAGAATTAGACCAGTGTTTTCAGTCCCTGCCCTTAGTATGCTGCACTTCTCTCAGTTCTCATTAACAATGTTTTTGTCCCAGCCACTGGGTAATCTGTACTTCATCTGCATTTATGCTTTATCTTCTAAAAGTAATTTAAATATCATGATTAGTGATTTCCTTACAAGATGCATCTGAAAGGATTTTTCAATGCCTTTCTTTTCAGCTGTGGAAGCTTCCCAGTGGTTCACTGTTGAAATATTCACATTTCCTCTAGGCAATCCCTTCCATGTCAGCCTGTTGAGTGCTTTTAGATTTGCAGAAAGAAGCAAACTTGCAAGACAAGCAGACAGGTTGTGAGCTAAAACTCCTGAGCTTTGAGGGGCTTGTTTGCCTGAAGGGGGAACACAGTTCACTGCAGATCTACCAAAGTCCTATTTTGTTAATAAGTGTACAGCATGTAGCAGCTAAATGAAAAATGAAATTCAGTAGTAATTCCTGAAGGACCTCAGGGATGTGTTACACTGACAGAATGCCAATTTGTATCTTTAATAGGATAATATACTGGTGAAACATCAAAATCATTTTATATGGGTGCATGTCACAACATGCTGAAGTATCCTTGTGCTTAGAAGAGTAATGTAGTCATAATAAAAATCACAATTTTACCCTTTATCTTTCTGGGGCTTGTAGTTTTTATGAAAATGACTGTACATTTGTTGTCACTCAAATACAGCATAGAAAAAACAGATTTTTAGTTAAAAAAAATCCAGAAATTCTCAAACACAAGAATTCCTAAAAGACACTCCACTGACTCCATTACCAAGGCTTAGAGTTGTGCTATCTCATGGAAGAAATAACATGACTACTTTAATGTGTGTGCTTCATGTGAAGATATGTGTCTTTTCTAGGTTTTTTGTTATTTTAATTTACTTTCTTAAGCTGTTTTGTGTATGCAGCTGGTTTTGAGGGAGATTTTGGTAAGTACTTACTTGCTACACAAATTGTCAATGCCAATCATTTCTCATACCCTGGGTATTGATGTATTTTGGATATAAGCTGAGTTGTAGTAACTATGGGCTGCAGAAATGATGTAGTATTGACTTAAAAATTAGTTTACCAGTGTGGTGGGTGATCCCAGCCAGCAGCCAAGCACCCACATGGCTGTCATCTCATTCCCCCACCCTACCCAGGTGGCTGGGAGAACAAAAGCAAGAAAATTCATGGGTCAAAACAAAGACATTTTAATCAGTGAAGAAGACAGTTTAAGACAGTTTAATCAGTGAAGAAAAACAAAGGGAGAAAAACGAAATGATGCACAGGAAGTCACTCACCACATCCCAGACATGGATCAATGCCCATACAAACAGACATCTTAGAAAACAAATCCCCACCCTTCTTCCTAAACCTCAGCTTTTATTGCCAAAAGTGACATTACAAGGTACAGATTATCCCTTTGGCCAAGTCAGGTCAGTTGCCCCATCCCAATCTCTTGCCCATTCCCATGATACTCAATTAGGCAGAGCAGAGACAGAAAAAAAAAAAAAGAATGCCTTAACATCGTGCAAATCACTTCTCACTGGTAGCTGTTATCGATGCTTCTTTAGCCACAAATCCAAAACATGGCAGCACATTGGCTGCTAGGAAGATATTTAACTCTATCCCAGCCAGACTCAGTATAATCCAGCACCACTGTTTACAAAGATTGCAGGCACTGTACAGATCTTCTGTTCAAGGACCAAGCCCGCAACATTGTAAATTATAAATTATGATTTATGCTGACACTCTTTTTTGTTTGTTTGTTTGGATTGACATCCTTTAAAAGGAAGTATAAACAAAACAATAAGTTGCAATTGTGGAAAACATCAAACTATTTTAGCACACTGAGATTTTTTTTTTTTCTCATCTGATTTGGACCAGTTTTAAGACGGCTTTTTTGACTCTTCAGTATAAAAACACAGTGTCATTCTCTCAGAATCCACCAATAAAAGTTCATCTCCATTTTCTAGGTTATTAAGACAGTATTCCAGCATTCTACAGCTGGAAACACACCTTGAATGGCAGTTTCCATAGATTTGCGCTTACAGTGAACAGTCACATGCAGAGTTAATGCTAGACTTAAACATTCCAAAAATTCTCTTTTCTTGTTTTTATTTAATAAGGAAAATTTTTCAGTTCTCTCTTAACACTGACATTTAACTCCTGGTGACTGTAACTGGATGACTCAGTAAGTTTATGCTTATACTACTTACATTCTTACTCCAATACATAACCCTGGAGAAGAGAGGAAGAAGATGCCCTCTCAAGGTTTCTTTTGAATCTAGTCTAGATTAATTATATGCAGCAGCCATTGCTATACCGACAGCTATTGAATAGTAACTGCAATTAAGTAGGTCTTTTCCTAGCAGGTTTCTGTCCTTTCAATTAACTGGTACCCACATTTTAAGTTTCAGGTGAGTATATAAGGAATAGGGACAGGTTATTCCATTGCCCTAAGGGCTTGTATGTCCTATTGTTATAAGTCTGCCTCTTGAACACATTGCAGTTCATATTCAAACTGCCGCCTGTTCTCTGATTAATAGCTAGACTGAAAAATATAAGTTGTGGAATTTTGATTAAGCGAAATTAATTAGGTTTCCACTAAACCAAAACAGGACTAATTTTTACTAAATAGTTTAATTAGAGCTAAAAGCAAATCATTCAGTCTTCCTTTAATGTGGACATGGTTTAAAAAATAGTGAAACTAGTACTATAGACTGATATTTCAAATAAATAATTTGGGTTTATTTTACCCAGTAAGATGGTTTTAACATTATCTGACACAGACAAATTTTAACATTTACACAAGTATGGCATTTTGTGTAGCAAAGGAGAGATTAAACCTAAGAAAATTTACAGTGTCCTTTAATAAGAAAACTAAAGCATGATTTTGACTGAACCTCATTATATAATTTAGTTGTCTCCTTGCATATAAAGGGTATAATAATTGGTATACAAAACCTACCATTTATGAGAGAAGATAGGCAGCAGGCAGGATATGGTCACAAGGGAATATTCTCACGGTTTCAAAACAAAGCAGAAATATTCCCTTTTGTAATGACTGCCAGGGAATGCCTGAAGAGTAGAGGTCATTGGCACCTCTGTTAGCATCTTGTTTCTAATAGCTCTCATAGAAAAAGCACTCCTTTGAGATGCAACAAAATCAATTCACAGAACTGAAGAATGGTTGGGGTTAGAGGGAAGTTCTGAAGGTCATCTTGTACAAGCCCTCTGCTCAAGTAGGGTCAAATTCCCAGCCATTGTTTTGAGCAAGAGAAATAATATTGCACGAAAAGGACCACCAACACTTCTGCTTTCCTCTGCTACTTCTACATTTCTCATACAGAGGTGTAGAGTCTAGACAGATCTAGAATAGAGAGGTTTGAAATATGGAAACTATAAACTTTCCTCTTCCACTTATTGTGCTGAAACAACTCCAACTGCTCTGGTGCTTTTACTCAGATTCTGGTCAAATGGAAAAAAATAGTGAATGGGATTATTTACCATCAAGAGAAAAAAAAAAAAAAAAGAAAGAAACTTGGGAAGAGGAGAGTAATAAGATGGAAAAAATTGTAGGTCAAGATAAAGGCAGTTTAATAAAGCAAAGGTGAAGGTCATGTTTGAAAGCAAAGTAAAACTAGAGATTTATTCTCCACTTCCCATCAGCAGGCAATACCCAGCTGCTTCCCCAGAAGCAGGGCTTCAGTACAGGTAGTAGTTGCTCCAGAAGGCAAAAGTCCTAAGAAACAAAATCCATCCCCCCACTTCACCCTCCTTTCTCTGAGCTTTTATTGCTGAGCAGATGCTGTATGGTATGGAATATCCATTTGGTCAGTTTGGGTCAGCTGTCCTGGCTGTATCCCCTCCCAGGATCTTGCCCACCCCCCGGGCTACTGATGGAGGTGGGGATGTTGGGGAAATAGCCCTGATGATGTGTGATCCTGCCCAGCAGTAGTCAAAACACCTGGATGTTATCAGCACCTTTCTGGCTACCAATGCAAAGCATAACAGTGTAAGGGCTGCTACAAGAAATATTAACTCTGTCTCAGCAAGACCCAATACATATCCACATGTTTTCTTTGTTCCTCTGTCTTGAGAATACACTCTAGTACAACTTGACATCAGCAACATAAAAATATTATATTTCTCTGAATATCATGAGCTTTGTTTTAACTGAAAGCCATATGTTTTAAGAAGTGAATTGAGGGGGGTGAATATTTAGAATACAAAGTGGATTTTTTTGTTTGTTTTGTTAAGTGTATGTTCCAATTTCTTTAAATATGGTTCACCATATCAGAAAGCAAATTTCGAGAATTTGCATTTTTCCTGTGCTGCCACTTTTATTCTCCACATGGCAGTGGAATTTATTTCCAGGAAATAAAAAAAAATATGGGTGTGACAAGCAATATTGAAAGCTAGTGTGTGTAACTTCTGAAATTATCACAGAATGGAGCTCTGCATTTTGAATCAGAAAATCTGCATTTGAACTTGGTAGTATCCCTTAGACGAAATTTATTTGAAGCCTTGAGATGTAGCAATGGCTATAGAATTACAAATATATTCCAAGGTCCACAGTAGTAGAAAAAATTACATTTTAGTAAGACTTAATATCCATTCATTCTTTACTAAACATTACATTCAGCCATTACAGAAACTAGTGGGATAGTAATACATCTTTTGAAAACAAATAACCATAATATAATACATTGATGTGTAAAACATTCTAAAGCATAGTTGCTGAGTCTTAGCATTTCTGAGATAGAGAAAGCTATGCTAAATAAATAAAAGTCATTAAAAATACCTATATATGTTAGAATTGCTAAAATAGTAGGTGTTATATTAACCATCCTGAGCCTGTGATGATCTCTTAGATCTAACAACAGCCATGTTACTATTCTTTAGTAAAGACAATTAAATGTGTTGTGTTCCACACAGCAACCACATAAATTGTTTATTATATGTTTTACATACTAATCTGAAGACTTGTCATGGAAACCACCTTGCTGTAGTACACCAAGTTTTGAAGTGGTTTGGATACTTTTCAAAATTACATTGGAAGACAGAGGCACTACAGATACACATATTTATTTTCAGATTACATTGCAGAGAGTTTTAAAGGTCTTCAACCATGTTTAGAGTCTGTTACTGTTTTAAAAACTTTTTAAAGATCTCTCTGTTCCTATATACCTTTGTGTTTCAAGTTGGGAATTCACCAGAAGAGAGGACAAGGAAAATGAGATGCAGAACAAATGTTTTGGTCATTAAATTGACATTTCTCTGTGTATGCCACTGACTACAGCAATGTGTGATAGTCATTCCCCTGAAAGACATAAAAATCATCCACAACAAGGATAGCTGCTGACATTTGATAATATAAACATGTAGCAAGAGGAATATTTTAATATTGTGATGTGTATTATTTCATTGTGTTAGCATGTTAGCTACAGACTGTGGCTGTGACTAATCCCTCAGCAGGCAGGTGTCCATTAATTTAAATAATTCACTAACAAGACTATCATAAAAATATTTTAAAATTAAAAAATGAGGAAGGTGGAGATGCAAGGTAAGGATTGTTGTAAACAAAGTCATTTGCTATCTCAAGGTAGATGGTTTTAAGTTTAGTATTTTGTATAAGTGAACAATTTCAGAAAGACTAGCTTGACCAAAATAGCTCAAATTTTTCAGCTCTGTGATTTCACACTTGACAAATGGAACATACACGATTACTTTTGGTCCACAAGTGTGATGTTTGCATTGATTTTCCCTTGCTATGAGGATCATTGCTGAATTTCAAAATGGAAACTACCATTAATGCTTCATTCCTTCATATTTCCCACCCTCAACCATAATTTCACCAATTGCCTTTTTTAATGAAAAAGTGACGAAAAATAGTGAGCTGTCAGCAGCTATTTTTCCAGCAAGAAATCTATGCATGTAACCACATATTTATTATTCATCTGTGCTTGTGTCCCAATCTGTCTTTAAAAATAACTATTTTTTAACTACTTGTAGCAATATTTAACCACTGAACCCTTTAATTACCTACACTACTAACAAGCAGGGCTCACTCAAACGCTGAGATAATAGTTTTGTACACACAAGCTGAATTAAAAGGTAAATAACAGAACCTTTCAATTTTTAATAACTCCTGAAAGGTAGAGATGCCACACAATTATGTGCATGTGTGTATGCAGGTATGTAAATACACGGAAAGTATATTTCATAGTGGAACGGTTGACCAAATATTTTACATTCACCTTTTTTTTCAGCTATGCATCATCATATAAGAGGCATGCATCTAAACTAAGGTTGTCACCTAAATCCCCTCCTGGTACTCTGAAAGAAACTGTCACCTGCAAAGGATGTGCCACATGATTTGCAATCCTAATTTAGCATAAGATTGAATACACTTAATGGCACTTAACTTTCTCCATCAACTAAAGAAGAATCCTAAATTTCTTTTCTACAATAGACAGTTTCTTTTAGAAGGATAAAATGCTGAGAGATAGGAACCCCACAGCACTGATAAGAAACATATAGCCAACTACTGAATCTGCAATGTGGTCAGGAACACTTCCCTAAACCTCCATGGTTTTATGTATCTTTTCTTGGTTCTTTCATCAGTATTTTATTATTTGTAAGTGCCAAATACTCAGAGTGCTATGGAAACAAATGAAGGTGGAAAGTAGGGATACCCGTTCTCATCCCAAGTTGCAACTGGATCTGAAAGAAAACAGAATCAAGGTCCCTGTGCCTGTCACATATGACTCCAAGGGCCATCAAAGCTCACAAGAAGTTGTCTGGACCAGGACCTGAAGGAGAACAAGGGAGGCCAACCACGCAGTCTGCCCTATGCACACCAGAGCCCTCAAGTGACAAGGAATTCAGGGATCTCTAGATTTCAGATACATTTTGTTCCTTATGTCTCACAGGAAGTAGGGACAACTAAAACAACACATAGATGATTTTCAAGGACCAAAACACCACAAAAACAATTTTTACTTTTTTTTTTTTTTGAAGGGGAGGTAATTTTCACAAAAATTGCTTTTAATCTAAGTTTTCATGTGATATATGCTTCCATGATAATGAAATATCTATTTACTATTTCTCACTCTCTAGTGAGAAAATTATCATTATTATTACTAATATTATTACTAATATTAATGATGATGATGATGATGATGATGATGATGATGCAATGAAAGGCAAGAACCTCTATTATGTGACTCAGGGTTCTACTAAGCTACTTTTCCTACTTACATAGTAGCGGTAAGGATTTTTTAAACAGAATAGAAAAGTGTGCCCCAGTTGATTTACGAGATAAAAAATAAAATATGAGAAGGGGCTAAAACTTATTTTATAGATAAGGAATTAAAATCATAGTTCATTCTGATCTAAGTACATAATGGAGATTAAACATTATTTAGTTGTCTAAATTATAAGTTACCTGATCTGTGACCTCACAGACACCTGGATTTCCAGGAGGCCAGAATGTTCTCACTGCCTAAATGTCTCATTTTTAAGATGAAACTCTTCCTTATCTAATTAATTAACTGTTGAATTCTTTTTTTCATATTTTCTGAAACCATACCTATCAAATCAGATTACTTGGAAAACTCTTCCAAAATGAGAACAGAAAGGGCAAGAAGAAAATGTGGTGTTGCCATTTCAATCAGCTGGTAGCTAGGAACTTTCCCCAGGGCTGAAGAACTGGGGTCCAACTACTTTATTAACAAAGCATCCACTTTGGGAGCATATGGCAAATTTCTGTCCTTTCTGCCCACACCATCCATCTTGGTATTAAAAATGGGTTCAAATCTCCTCACCCAGAGAACAATCTCTTTCTTTCACCTCAGAAAAGATCTTTAGCAGTAATCTTCCTGAGAAAAGGCAATCTTCCAAGTTCAATAGCACTTTGTGAGAAAGAGATGACTGATAACTAACTCCAAGATAATTTTACAGCTGTGAGCCAGAAATGGGCATGGGTACTTGTGTGAATTATAAACTGTGCAGTGGAGAAGACAAGACTTAAACACATCCTTCAGAATTTCCTACTGATCTCTTACAGTATTTTATACTCAGATTCAGGTTCAGCTTCATAACTTTATGGTGTGTATAACTGTCCAAGTAAGGAATGAAGTCACTCAGTATTCCTGTTATAGTGAGCACAGAGAGACAGGCTACACTGTACAAGTAGATTATTTTTTGAGTGATCTGACTTACTCCCCACAGAACGTGTATTTCTTCACTATCTACAGAGGGATGCTACCAAAGTAAGATATTCCTACTTTATATGCCTGATTTAAGCTTCTAAAATACAATGAGTATGGATTTGGTTTTGCAAGATTTATGTTTATCACTTTTCAGTGCCTAAATTCCACAAAAATGAGTCAAGTCATTCATGCCTGAGGACTAGGTTACTTCAGCCAACTATCAAACAGAAGTGCTGTTAGAACTATTCCACTTTTCTGAGACTGGATCCAGCCTGTTAACTCAAACACAGAAACAAGGATTAAATCAGGAATTATTTGTAAGTGAAAAATGTCTGTAAAAATTGTTAACAATGATGAATAAGTCAACCAGTTCTAATAAACATAGTAAAACAAAGTCTGGTAAAAACTGCCTAGCCAATATGCAATTAAATATAAAACTATTAATGAATTTCAAGTTTTATGTTCCGGATGAGAGAGCCCACTATTAGAAAAAACAGCTAATGACACATTTGCACTGTTCTCTAAGGAAATTTTTCTAATTACACTTTAAAATGCAGCATAATCAGAGAAAAAAAAAACAACTTGGGAACCAAGTTTTTGACAAATAGGTGTTCACAATGTAAGTAGCTAACAAATATTAAAATAAAGAATACATGATTATTTTTGCAATAAGAGACTGTTATTTATGGCTTTATAGTTTGAACAGACAAGTATATATTTGTTCATACAGGTATATGAATTTTTTTCATCACAATTAAGGATTCATTCTTTTTATTGCACTAAAACAAGACCACTCTTTCAACTGACAAACAAAATGCCAAATTGCAAAGATCATTGATTAGCAAAGAGGTCACCTGTGTAGGTACTAAAGCCACAATGTGGTTTTATCTCACAATGGAGCCTGAGGAGGGAGCAACACTTTCAAGGAGATAATATGGCTCCAAATTATCACAAATATATTCCAAAATCCACTCATCCATTCAAATCAGTCTTTGCCAATATAGCCATACTCACACTAAATAATACATTTTTGAGTTTACAGAGGAGACAAAAAGACATTAGGAAGGAACATTTGCATATATGTGTTCAGGTGACACAGCCTGGCAACTTACTACGAAGTCAGAACTTTTTGAATACTTTGTTCCAGAATAAACTAGCACCTTCTAGGCAAAAACTTGCAACCAATGATAGCAACTTTAAAAGTAGATTTATAACATATTATACAAGAATTCATTTTTTTTTTCAAAATAATTCTTTGCTACATTCAGCATAGTTTCTTCAACAGAGTTTTATGTATTCAATCAATGCCTAACAAGTATCAGTTAATCCTTGTTTAAATCTTACACTGGATTCTTGCATTAAAAAAAAATTAAAATTACTGAAACTTTCAAAACTTAATTTGACTTTTAGCTTGTTTAGATAGTAACAAATTGCAGAAACATTTACACTAAAAGAAATTAATGTTAATTTGAAAAATAATTACAGGTTTTTATTATTTCACCTAAATTTAATATTTCAAACACTTACTAAGCCTAATAGTGATATAAAATAATAATGTGTTCAGAATAAAAAAAAATAAGAATAAGGCAAAGCCATTTGCATTCAGGGTTTATCGATACAAATATGCATTTTATGTAGATAAGCAGTCTTCATTCATTATATATTTGTGTCTAAAATGGCTGTCTCTAAAAAGCTGTGCTTCCACAGTCATTCTTGACTGTGAATAAAAATATGCTTCAGTTTTTCTCCATATGACTTTGCCTGATGTGCAAACATAAGGCGCAATTCAGCTGCTCACTCCTCAGCTGTGAAGGGACTTTGCTGCCATAGCTGCAGGGAAAAATAAATTAGTTGCAAATTATATGGCTGTTAATAAACAGCCATAAACAACTGGTAAAAAAAGGCAATATTTTTGGAAAAAAAATTCTTTGAGAATGTTCTTTATATTGGATACAGACCATGCAGGTCTACAGAGTACCCTCAGCAAATGACCACAGTACTGAGTATGAGAATGACTTCTGTAGCATCATCAGCTTCTGGAGGCAGAGAACTGGGGCAATGAGGGGATTCTTAGGCTGATTAAAAGTTTGTTGCTCTTGATCTGCACTTTGATCTTCTGCATATCTGGCTTTTGCAGATAGAATACATTCTCTTCTGTCAGACCCTGCACTTGCTGTTCCAAGACAGTAGGTCAGATTCCTTCATTAGAATTTTTTTGAAAACCCCCTTTATTAATCCTGCCATGTTCTCACTGCATAAGTATTTATACCAAAGCATGAGATTAGACCACCCATTCTTAGATATGGGCTAGTTCTTAACCCTCCTGTCAGTCACAAGGTAAGGCATGCTCTGATGCAAATTGTGCAAATAAAAATTAAACAAATAAAATCCTTCATGACTGTCTTGAGGAAAAATACAGATGTGTTCTAATTACTTCCTGGCCTCATTCAAACTCTAGAAATCTCAGCAATGTGGCATAGCATTATTAAAATTCACATTACCCTGCAATTATATATGTGGAAAATAGAAGTTGGTATTATTAGTCCATTTTTTATTTGCTAAGACATAGTGTAGTGGTACATTTCTTAAGTCTTGGCAAGCTGTCAGTTCCCATCTCCTTTCTACCAGGTTCCCTTTCCTGCTTGGAGGTATCGCAAACAATCCTTACAGCCTTTTCCACCCAGAAAACTGTCAGAAAGATAGAATAAAACATTTTCCATTGTCCTTCAAATATTCCTTTTGAATTCTGTTTTGTCTGTGGGACCTACGCAGCTCTGAAAATGAGATTATCCTTATCACATTAACTGATATTGGCACCTTGGCACCCATCTTACTGTATCTACCTGTTTCTTTTCCCTAGTGAAACTTACATAGCTATCATCCTTTCATTCATGCTTTAAGAGCACCTTATGCACAAGATATGAAGTGTCATTGGCAGATTCAGCCAAAAAACTAAAGTTAATGAGAAAAATCAATGTTGGGAAAGAACTTTTAAAAAAGGAAAGGAATAGCATAGCTGTTGAAAAAAAAATATGAGGAAAGGTATAAGAAGGAATTGGAATAAATATCTGATCGGCACTGGGAAACAATCTCCTCTATTCAAATTATAAAGACCATTTAAGGAGAACTGTGAGAATGCCCTGTGGGCTTCAGGTTCCCCTCTTTCTGCTTGTGAAAGAGCTATTACTTGCTGGAACCCTTTGTCTCTGCTCCCAAGACAACTTTTCTGGGCACAGCACCTACCAGTTCACTTTCACCTGAGCAGAACATTTTTTTCTCTTCTGAAAAGTTGGTCTGAATGCAACGTAAAGACCCCAGAGAATTAAAAACTCCCCCAAACGTTTCCAGATCAAGAAACTGGGGAAAGTTTTCCCCTCCCACTTTGTTACACTTAGCTGTTGCTTTCGTCTCCAAAAGAAAGGTAATAGTCTTGGCATAAGAAACAGACTATAAAAAACACATTCAACCCAAATGTTAGCTTCCTCAGTGCCAAATCCTCATTTAAGGAAACGTGTGTATGCTGGAATAAGTTTTGCTATAGTTAAATTGGGGAAAACCTTCCTTTTAAGGCACACCAGTCAGGCTTGAGGCAACCTTTTGCATTTACTGTCTTGAACCCTGCTGCTCTACTTTGAAGGCAATGTTTACGTCCTGACTGGAAACAGATAGCTTGGAAGTGATACCAGACCAACAGATGTCATCATGCAAGAACCCAAAACTAGAACTGAGGCACCCAAACTCTTCAGGAACTCTTCAGAGTAGATCTCTAGATTTAAGCAATGCACATAGAAAGTCCTAAAGTTCCTAGAAGCAAAATCTAGAAGACTCTGATTTTCAAACTGAGATTATTTAGTATTGTGACTTAAAAGCTATTATTGCCAAGGTATTTGAGGAAAAACTCCTTTTTGTACTAAGGCTCGGTGGTCCTCTTTACATCTTATTTGTCAGTTTCCGTCTCACAGATAACTTGTAAGTATTCCTTTTTGATAGGCCATGGATGAGTTAGATAGTTCCAAATACATTCAACAGCCCAGTGATTAAGTAGTTTTGAATTGCTCCATCAACAAATTCTGCATGTTGAACTTCAATCCAGCATACCTCCAGGTAGACTGAAGGACCTTATAAATAAATAAATATTTATGGGCTGGAGGGAGAAGGGAAAAGTGACAGGCTGACACAGAGGTCTACAGAATTGGTTAGGATACGCCTGTGGGAGAGTTCAGTTCAAATGCCTGCTTCAGTAAATATTAATCTGTACAATTGGAACAACTTGGAAAACAATGGTTGTTTGCTGCACAATACCTTGCCTACTAGTTTAGGACATTCCTCCAGGCTTACTGTAAGAGGGAATCAGAGTAAACTAATTCTTGCTGCCTTAGGGTGGGATGGTAGGAAGATATGGTTTTTCTCTTGGGCAACTAATTGTCCCCAAACAAGATCATCTTATTGCAGGTAAGGGTGACCAAAACAAGGCTGTAATATTTTCAGTGGTACAGTATCTAAATCACTTTCTGAATCTGACACTACCTGTTTTGATTAGAATAGATATAACTAATCAAAGATTTGTCTTAATAATCCAAAAATATTAGAATACAAAAATAAGTTTATGCCAGATATTCAAACAGCTTGCTTTATGCTGTCTGGAATCTTGCACCATTCCTAGAAGAACTACATCACTCCAGGAATTGTTCAACCAGAAAAAAAGTAAAATCAGGTTTTGATTCCAAGTAAATCAGCATGCATGAGGTGCAGGTCAGGTTTTTCATTTCTTGTTTGCATCAAGTTCTAATGCTCTTGAGAGAAGAAAACTGAAAGGAAATCATGCCAAAACATACAGAATAACATTACATAATGATACTCTCTATAAGTTAAAGACAGGAACATACCTCCTTCACTCTTACAGTGTTGTGAGCTCTGTAGGCTCATACATGCGTCATGTAATTACCAGATTCACAACAACACAGACATATCCTTTTTTGTTTTTAAAAAAAATCAAGTCTCCTTTTGCAATTCACTGCGTTCATAAATTCCCTGCTGCTGTTAAAGTGAAGGATTAGTGCCACCTACAGACAGGGATTAGAGTGGAGCCCAACTCAACATGAAGGAAAGTAAGTAAGCATCTCAAATTTTAAATCCTGGACTTTCAAGTCAAAACAATCCCTCAGTAAAGAGAAAGAGCTGGCATCAAATTTCACAGAAATATTCAGATCTCTTTATCTGCTTATACTTACTGGTCACAAGCATTTCATCAGCAAGTCACTAGAAAAAATGAATTCTGGATGCTGCATTTGGCTGTATCACATCTCCAAATGCAAATCTCATGCACATCTGAATAAAGCAGAATACACTGCTGTCAGCTCCTTCTCTGTGCATCTAGTTAATTTAGGTTCGTTGCTATCTTAGTCAGTTCAAAGGGGAAGAAGTCTTCCCCCTCAATTATGAGTGCCAATTAGATTCTGGTTTAATGATCCAGATAAAATTAAAACCAGCCCAACTTCTCACCCCAGACGAAACTACATTAAACCAAACCTAAGGCTTCAGAAGAGATTACAGGAAGACTGGCAGAACAGAGCTCATTAATCAAGCTAGTTTAAGTGTTGGCAGTGGCATGTTTTCTCTTCCCTCTGGAGAAAGAAAAGGAGAAGAGGCGATTCAGTTACCTTCTAGTCCAAACTGTTTAAACCCAAACTGGTTTGCCTGCCCTGCCTGCCCCCATATACAAATAAACACATACACACATACACATGCAAATATGAGTAACTGTGGTGGAAAGCCATTCAGTAATTACCCATAAACAATTTTGTGTATATGTGTGTATAATAGAAGCCAATATAGCACCAGATACAGCAGAGAATTCATCCATCTCACCAAGAGACCTGTGGTCATTACAGCACAAAAGCTTCAGTTCAGAGAGGGGCAGCCGCCATATGTGTGGAGAAACAAAGTATGACTGCAGCCTTTGAAAGCTAACACATGACTAATTGCTGGTGTTGGATAGAAGAAATATATAGTAACTGAAGCTCATGAGAATAAAGAAATCAAGCCTTTTATTTCTTCTGCTGCTGTACACTTTCTGCATAACTGTGTTGCTAGTCTCTCAGAGACTAAGTTTCCTATATATTAAAGAGGGTTAGTAATACTTACTTACCTGACAGTTATGAGATTAGGTTAAACTAGCTAAAGCCTGGGGACTCTCATAGGGAGAGTTCATTTGGAGAAGTAGTTATTAACTATTACTGCTGTATTGGCATATTGCTGGAAAACTCAGCAGCTTTGGGGATTTTAAAGGAGGAAAGTAGGAAGTCATTGCTGACCTCTCCTTTTAAATCTTACTTCAAACTTTGACCTTCAGTTTCACATAATAGGACAGATATTGTTTTATGAGTTGCCAAGAATTTCTCCAAAATTATTTATTGCCATCATTCATTTTACCCGAAAACAGTCTGAGCACAAAAAAAATTGACAAAAAACAGGCTCAAAGATCTGCAGTATAGCACAGCAGGCTGTTAAAAAAAGAGATGAGATTGTGCTGTAGAAACCATGTTTTATGCACTTCCTTTTTATTTTTAATCTTCTCTTTGAATAAAAAAATAAAATAATTAAGACACAGAACAGAATTTCTTAAAATTGCATTGTAACTTATACATAATAAAAGCTAAAATTTCTTAGTAACTTTATTTTGCAAATGTACTAATGTTTTATCTCTGCATTTTTATAGAGATGCTCAACTGATAATAGCTCCCATAGTCCTAGAGAAATTTTCAAATTCCTTAAGTGATTTTTCAAATCCTGTTGATTCATGTTAGTTGAAGTTGTAAAATACGCAAAATATAATTTGGTTATCTAAACCCCAATCAGTAGATTGAATTTTATAATTAAGATAGATGTTGTATACTTTCACAATTTAGTGAATTTAAAATCCAAATATTATTAAATATCTTCATATCCATCTCACAATGCAGTTTAAATAAGCTAAACTGTCTTGTACTTTATAACTGGATCAAATTGATTTGAAATAACAATTTCCTAAAGCTCTGCAGAACTGATGTAAATCAATTATTCCAGATGAATGAAACTCACAACCTGTTCATCTGTCTTGCAGTACGGGAAAGGTCTTCATTTATTATCACCAGTGTCTTCTTTTGAAATGTGTACTTTAATTTTTCTACATTTGAATGATACACTATTCCAAAAGAATTCAAAAAGAAATCCCAGGTTCTTAAACAATATTTTCATTATGTAAGCAGCCATATTATAACTAATTGTTCCCCAGCAGGAAGAAATGGGTTTCACCTATGACAAAGCCCTACATTCTAACTTTCCCTGCCAACACAATATAAGGTTTGGACCAAACAGTTATCTCATTCTCCTATTTTTATCTCTGTATAATAGAAAACATAGTATTTAAATCAAAGAGAAGTCATTATCTAGTTATGCTTACCAAGTACAGTAGAAAATGTAACGTTTGTTGTTATTCAGGCCAAGTATCGCCACAGAACTGCACATTTAATATTTATTAATCCTGAGTACTTTTGCATTTTTTGAACAACATTTGCCATGGGAGTCTGGTGGGGGGAAGGAGGTAATGGCATACTTCAGTATTGAACTAAATCTAAACTAAATAATAAGCTTTATTTAAATGTTATAGGTCAGAAACATTGCTAACACCAGAATCTTATTCAGCAGTTAGTGTTATATGAAGACATAAAGGCTAGATGTTTATTTTACCCATTAAAGAAGTTGTTAGCAATCTATTTTTTCATCTTCTGCATCACATTTACTTTCAATCTGAAATCCTCATTTACAATTACATCTGCAGTTAGAAACTCTTTTGATGCAAGTTTTAATTATGCTGACATTTACAAAGAGGAGTTTAAGTCAAGATTTTGATTTTTTTAATGCATATGTTCATTATTTATAGATATTTCTATATCTCTCATCACAGTAGATTCTGTAGGCCAGAAATTCAGTCTGCACTGTAATCCATTCTTGCATTCCCTCCCAGATTCTGCAAATAAATTCATTTTTAATTTTAATCTCTCATGAAGTTCTGTATATTTTGTTACAAAAGTTTGACTAAAACAATGTTAAGTCTATTTTCTTACCATTAATACAAAGAAAAGAAGGAAACTGACTAGCCATTGACCATGAGGAAAATGACCCAAAGCACACTCCGCACCAAACGGAAATGAAGGCACAAAAGGCATTTATTAGAGGACTACACGGGTATTTATAGGGTTTTGAAGGAAGGTTCTGGAACTCAGATGTGATTGGGTAAGGGTAGAGGTGGAGTGTGTCTGGGCAACCATATAGCCAATGGGGAACAACTCGTCAAAGGCTGTGGCAATCGACTTACAGTATCTAGGATGGAAAAAGTCCTGTCAGAAGTGGACTTGTGAAGAAACTAAGTCTAATGCCTTAAAAACTGAGAGTTTTAATGTTGTTTAAATGTACAAGATGGAGTCTATTTTCTTTTTGCTAACTCACTCTTCTCTGGCCCCAAATCCCCTGAGTTACCATTATCTCCCACTTTGGAATTTCTGCAGTGTCCTTGATGAAGGCTCAGAAAGTTTTCTTATTGGCTTATATCTAACCCTTTCTATTGGCTCTTAACCCTTGAATTCTATTGGTGAAAAGTCCAAAGTCCCTCGAGATTCCTACTGGTCATTTTCTAATCCTCCTTGAACCTATAAATACCCACTTCTGTTATCAATAAATGGCTCTGGCTCTCTCTTGTCCCTCAACTGTGGTTCCTGTGTAGTCCTTGTGGGCTCTCTGGGGGCTACGTGGTAGGGGGCAGCGGGGGGAGCACACCCCTCTAAGTAATGAGCTAAGCCCTGGACCTGGAGACCCCAACTCAACCATTGCAAAAGGTGGAAAAAATAACCAATAAGAATCCAGGGATTAGGGCAAAGGTGGGAAAAAGCTACGAGGGTAAGAAGACAACATGGTGACTAACCAGGGACAGAACTACAAGAGGAATAACCATGAGGGGAAAAACCACGAGGGGGTAACAATAAACCTTCAAAAACTAAGAACAATAAAATATGCAACTCTTACATTGCAACAGTGAAAGTCTCTAGTTTGTCTGGTCCGTGTTAGTCCACAGCACTGTAGTTTTCATAAGTCCACCTTCTGAAATGTTCTTTCCAGTCCTCATAATCAGAGCATGCTCCCACAGGAAACATAGAAACTCAGTCCTGAAACAAATTTACTCTTTGTATTTATTAAGTGCAACAGTTTTGGCAGGGATGTTGACTGAATGTGGCAAGGTTGGTTGGAGTCACTGCCGTGACTGGAGGCACCCACTGTCAGGTGCCTGTCAGGACAAAGTGCCTCAAGGCTACACCTAGACTTGGAAGCAAGGTGTGCCGGGGCCATTCCTGGGCAATGACACTAGCTGGCAGGGAACAGCCTGAAGCATATAACGAAATGCTCTTGCTCTTCAAAACAAAGTGGCTGCCTACAAACTGCTGACTGGGAAGGCCACCTGGTCTGGGCTATGTCAACCCAGGCACCACTGGGGAGAGTCCTTGATGGTGGGAGCTGCAGGCATCACAGGGACCCCAGTGTAGGTGCAACAGTGCCAGCAGGGGCAGGGCTAGACCCTCATCTGAGAGCCAGGATGGGTCATGGCCTCCCTACAGGGTGCCCAGGAGCATCTCACCATGGCCAGCAGCAGCCCCAAGCCCCACAGCCCAGTTACAGGGAGTGGGAGCTTACCACTGGTTCCCTGTACTGCTTCCAGTGCGAATGAGCTTAGCAATGCAGACTGAAATCCAAATCCCCAAAGTGTTTTATCATATCAACATTAGACAACAATTTATTCCAGGACAGACCCTTTCAATGCATAATGGGTCAGATTGTTCAATGCACAAATCTCTTCATCTACAAAATAAGATGCTAATAGTGGTCTAATTAAAAAGATATACAAGCTCTTTAAAAAGCTGTCTAACATTCTTCAAAAGCAATCCTGGTCACAACTGAGTAATCAGAAAATGGAGTGGCAAGTACAAGTTATGTTAAATCTTCACACACATTTGACAGGAAGGACATAGGCACAGTAGATCTTGCCCTAGGACAAGGAGGTGGATTAAATAACAATTGAGGTGACTTCTAATCCTTTGATACTATGCTAGGCTGTCCTGTCACTCTGCAACTTTTTAAATGTCTATGTAGATGAGTGCAGGTAATGGACTAATCACTTGATATTATCTGCATCCACTTGTAAATGCAGGAAGAAAACTTTATGCAAAAACAAAAATGTTAATGCAAAAGCAGTTATCAGCATTTTGAAAATATGACAGGCAGACTCTCTGAATTCTTTACAAAGTAAAGAGTCCTTTATTTTGGCAAACATTTTTCTGAAGAATTTATTGTGCCAAGCAAAATTTCAATAGATCATAAGAGCATAACATACTGTATATCTGTTGGATAATGTGATCAACAACCATGTACCATCTGTGCCTAAGGCATTGAAAAGTTCTTTGAAAATTCAATTATTTGATTATGAAATATTTCTTTTTGCTGAATTCTGCAAAACTGCTTTCAGGATTGAATAGTACAAGCCCAGAAAATGGCTTGTTTCCCTGGACTGATACATAATAGATGTTGATTCCTCACAAAGCAGACAATGAGCACTCTGTAGGACTGCACTATAAATAGGAAAGACGTCTGCGGGGTTTTTTCAGTTTATTTTTCTGTTACAAATATATTCTTAATGCCAGTATGTTGTATTTCCTTTAATCGGTCCAATAATGCTGCCAGGCAGAAAAATACTTTCCTATTATTATCATTGAACAGTCATTTTACAAATATGAGCCAGTTGTAATTGCAAATTTGTTGTCTTATCTGAACTACATGTCACATCAGTTCCCTTAAATACAAACAAAAAGCACCTGCATTTTGCCTCCATCTGCACTGTTTATATGGCTCTAAGACATCAGGACTCCTGAGAGATTTCCACCCTCCGAAGGCAATGGTTATCTAAGCACTCTAAAATCCATATTGAAGAGGAGAATTTGGAAACAAGTCAGTTTAATACTATGCTTGAAGTGTTGTTAAAAATTAGTGCAAATCTCAAGTATCCTTCAAATTTTTTTCCAAAATAATGAAAATATTTTCAGAAATAAGACTTGGCAATCAACTACAGAGAAGGAAAAAGCATCTCAATGGAGTTTACTTTACTTGCAAACTCAAGAGTATTAATAGATAGATTAATTTTACTTCTAAAGTGCAGGATAAAACTGATGAAATTTTACTGCTAGGGTCATGGAACATTTCATTATAGCAAATATTAAAAGGATTATCTATCTCTACAGTTTGGAGCCACAGCACATTCCTACAATGGAATATTTGCTACTGTAGATGGTCTTGTAACATATTAGGGAGGAGCAAATGGATTGCATGAATTCGAGGGAAGGCCAGACAAATAATGTGAAACAGTAGACAAGACTCTAATGTTTTCAAGAAGTGAAAGATGAAAACTTTTGGAGGCACAGTTCATCTGTGAAGAGGAGACAGGCAGATAGAGGAAGGCACAAATGCTTTTCATACTCTTTCTTTCATGGCCACCAGTGGATGTAGAATATTGTGCTAGAAAAAATCCTTTAGGTGAATAGAATTACTTTTTTACTTTTTAATACAGTGAAAGAGACAGAAATCTTAGTCTAACTACTAATCAGCCAATTACAATTAAGAGATCTCATTTTGGGAAACCTCTATTAACACTAAGAGCATGGAGTGAAAATGATATTTCAAACCTTCCTTTCAAGTAGACATTTTTAACTATTTTGGCAATAATTACCTAAGGAAGGTTTGTTTTACTTCATAATTTAAAAATTGGGTCACAGCAGAGGAATTACTACGATTTGCTTTAAGGATAAACTACAAGAACAGAATGTGAATTAGGGATAATTAATTAGGAACTTCATAGCTTTATATTCTGTATGTCAGTAAAAAATACTATATTTACAGTATGTACACTTAGTATATAATATACACTCAGTATAAAACACTCTGTTCTCGCTATGACAAAGGAAAATATTTGTTTTAACATTCATGCCTAGAGTTTCCACTGAAGACTACTAATGTTCCACACAATGTCTAGCTCGATAGAAAAGCTATGAAACTATAAAAGCTAAAATATGTGAAGGCTGCATGGAATTTTCACAGAATCACTGAGCTACAGGATATGCCAAGTTGCAAGGGACTCACAAGGATCATTGAGTCCAACTCTTGGCCCACAGGACCTGGCTCTAGAGTTTTGTTAAGGGTTTTACCTACACCATGCTAGTTGTTTGGTCAGTGTTTGTCTGGATGCTTCTCTGGTCATACATTCTTTTATTGATATTTCACTACTCTCTAAGTTTGGGGATTTAACTGTTGCCATAAAGAAACATTTTATTAATATTTTTTACATTATTCCATGAACTGATTTTATTCAAAATCAGAAAGAAGTAGTCCAGTAAATCTGCCAGGTAACCAAGTAATTACTGTTTACAGTCCTTAAAGGTTAGTGAGAGAGACAGAGAGAGGCATAGTAAAATTTTAATTCATTATTAGATCACAACAGTCTTAATGAAGATATATTGCTCTTAATTGATGGCTATCCTATTTTCAGAGGACTTCTTAGAAGTGTATAACAAGATGTGATGTCCTAATATACGTACTGTCTGTATTTCAGAATTCAGAAAGTAGATTACTTGAATTTTTATACTCTCATTTTCTTTAAAATACAATTAAATAAATTATGACATTAGCTAAAACATTCCAGATTTTTTATGAACAAAGGGCTGTGGTGACACAGGTTAAATTAAGTAATGGCATCCAAGTGGAAAATCTACTCATTGTTCTTCTATGTGCAGGACATATGTGGAAGTAATTGTGAATTATTTGCAGACAAAAAGGTCTAGACACTTTTTTAAAAAATGAAGATTTTGAAATGTAAATGTCATTAGACATGAATCAGCTCTGACATAATGAAAATAATTTAACCGCAAATCAGTAGAGTTGAAATGCCCTGATTCTCCTCTAAACATCATAATATCCCCAAATGCTTTTGATAAATGCTAAAATTATTTGGTTTGCTGTAGAATCTGCTTTACTGTTGGGTGGTACAGAACTCTAGCAAAAAAATTCTGTAGGCTTGGTTTATGACTTATATGGAGTGAACTTTTTATTACTTCTAGTAGTTATGCCTTCAGTATTTTTTTATTCCATCTCTAAAGTTCCCCCTCTGCCACTTTGATGCAAATTTTAAAATTTGTTGAATTCAGACTAATTTCAGATAATTAAAAATCTGTTAATCACATTCATATGGCTAATAATCAGCAGGGCTACTATTACTAAGTCACATAAGATGGAAATGGGAAAATTTGTGACCTAAATGTACTGGCAAGTTATCTCAGTAACATAAGATATAAGGAGTTTTCTTTTCTAACTTGTCTTAATAAGGCCTTATATTAAGACAAGTTAGAGGCATTGGGCCCCTTACTACAAGAAAAACATTGAGGCACTGGAGTGTATCCAAAGAAAGGGAACAAAACTAGTGAAGAGTAGTGAAGGGGCTGGAGCACAAGTCTTATGAGGAGTTGCTGAGAGAGCTGGAGCTGTTCAGTCTGGAGAAAAGGAGGCTTGGCGGAGACCTTACTGCTTTCAACAACTACCAGAAAGGAGGTTCTAGTGAGGTATGTGATGGTCTCTTCTTCTAGATAACAAGCAATAGCACAAGAGGAAAGGGCCTCAAGTTGTGCCAGGGAAAGTTTACACTGGATATTACAAAAAATTTCTTCCCACAAAGTGTTGTCAAGCACAGGAGCAGACTGCCCAGGGAAATGGTTGAGTCACCATGCCTGGAGGTATTTAGAAGATGTGTGGTGAACTTGGCAGTAGGTTAATGGTTGAGCTCAATGGTCTTTTCCGGTCTAAATGATTCTTTTCTATTCTGTTCATTTCTATGATTCTTTGTTTTATGGATCTATACCTGCTTAATTTAAACATAAATTGCTAAATGTTATTGGTCCAAGGAATTCCTGCACCATTTATTTCAATCCACAGGATTAAAATCCACATTCAGTCACTATATGAAGAACTAAATGTGAGATCCAATCAGATTTGATATAGAAAAGCAATTAGACACTGAAAAGTTATTGGACAGTGAGACCCTGCTTTGTGGAGTACTAGAAAGCTTCTACTTCCATTCCCTTCTGTCATAATATGAGTGAGTAGAGCTTCAGCAAGGAGAATTTTGTTAAACAAAGCTCAACTCTTCTATCACTAGCAAATGTCCTATAATGAGCATAATGGGGGAATCTCATAAACAAAACATGTAGAATACACACTGAAATTTCTGGTCTCTTCCAAATATTCTTTTAGAGTAGGTTCATTTTAATTCCAGCAGACTAAAGAAGATGGACGCAGTATGGATTTAAAAAAGGTTACACAGAATGAATTACAAGTTTTGACAAATAGGTCTGGTATTATCCAATACACTGAGAGATTAGTACCTGAAGCTTTTTTATTACTCCTAAATATAAAGACTTATACGTCAAAAAATGTCCATGGTGTTAGTCCAGACAACACCACAATCTGAACTAAATAATCTCTTCTGTTTCCCAGAATTAGCACTCATATTCATGCAATATCCAGAAATCATTTTTAGAAATCTAGAAGTTGGAACCCTTGTTCATAGAGATTTATAACAAAAATAGGTTCTCATTTAATTCACACTTTTCCTGACAAAACACAACCTATTCCACAACCCATTCTAGCACTTTCCAACTGCTCAGGAATCCTTAGAGTTCTAAGGCAGTTTGTCCATTGTCTGTTCCCACCACCCCTAGATCCTGTGCAATTTAAATATGAATGTTTGGGTTAGAGATGTATTTTTATTTAGGTTTCCTGCCTGTCTCTCATATATTCCTAGACTTATTAGCTTTATAGTTTTCTTTAATTTACTGGTCACTTGTTCCAGGGAATCATTTTGTTCTACAGGACTACTTGTTCTTCTCATGAAGTTGTGTTTTATGGTGGCATCTTTTCTAGAGTTCATTTCACTTATAGTTACATCTCCCTGCGGCATCAATACATTTTTTTCCTTTCATTTTTAGAAGTTCTACTTTCTACTTCATATTTGAGCAGACTGTATTTTTTTAACATATTGTAATATTTTTTTTCATCTTCATTTTCTTATCAGGCTAGCAAGATGGCCTAATAACTTCTGTGCCTCCTTCCAAGAAAATGAATAGGCATAGTATAGATTTCAGGGTATGCATCTCCACTGTTGATTTTTTTCCTGCTGTCCTACCATCCTTACAGTGAAGGGCAACAGGAAGAAAATATTCTATTATTATGAGTTTCAGAATAGGTGAAGAAAAAAAAACATCAGGAGGCCATAAAAATCTATAGACACTCCTTCATGAATTAGAAAGAAAAAAATTAACATTGGTATCATAAAAAAATCCATGTAAGTTCAGTTTTAAAGAACTGCGAATCACTAATTGGCTGATTACCCAGACAAAACATCATGAATAGCCATGCAAATATATCAGTCCAAGCAGTATAGTTCAAAATTTTGCACATATTCTCACACAGTGGCCCATGAAGAACAGTAGTCTTTTCTTTGGCCAGGCCTTAACAAATCAAACATGTATGCAGAAATGTATTCTTCCACTGCCTTTCTTTCACTAAAACCAACTTAAATAGTGTGGACAATACCTCAGAAGACTGTTTGCAGAGTTTTATATTTATGAAAGAAAATAAAAGCTGAAGCAAGATAGCCATTCATTTTTTTCCTTACTTCTTTTTATGCGCCATAATTCAGAACAAGAAATAGCCCCCCACTGCTAAATGTATGTTTTACCCTGTATATAGGACCACCACAAGAACTATACTCTTTAAGATTTTTTGATAATTGTTTGCTGTGGCACAAATGGCCTAATACTCTTTGCCCTGAAAGTCTTCTTAATTTCAGAAATTTAAAGGAAAATTAGTAGTAGTGAAACACATTTGTAACTTCTCCAAACTGGGCTCTGTTCAGAGTGAAATAACAATGTAATTGTGAGATACCAATAATACTATGATACAGTCAAGCTGTGCCAAACAAAATATGCTGTAGCTGAAGAAACCTTTGTTTGAAGACAGCCTATAAACAAAGTCCGTGCAGTAATTTAATAAAAAGAAATAAGCCAAGAGATCTCTATACAAAGAAACCTTATGAAGGCATGTGACTTCAGAGACAGAAAACCAGTCTCTCAGCTGTAGGAAGGGGACAAACACTAAGAAGTGAGAAGAAACAAACAGAAAAGTCAGAACATTTGTCATTCCATGGCCCAGATTCTGTACTCATTGCAAGCAACTCAAAAGTATGTTCTGTGGGGTATTTTGTATTTCTGGATTGAGTCAATCTTTTTTCCAGTCAATCCTCACTCCCTTAAATCTCTTAGTTGCTTAGAGAAAGTGTTAGATATCCTTGAATTTCTCTATGTGTTTATATTGAATGAGATTAGTCAGCAAGTCTTTTTATCAGTCTTGAAAATATCTAGCAGACAAGGAACAACATGACTGAAAGTGCAAATAAATTACAGTCCCCTAATCTATGGAGACAGCAAATTACTAGGAAAAAGCACCAATGTAATTTGTTCCACATACCCACAACAAAAAAGTAAAAATATAAATGAAAAGTCCTAAGCTATATCAGTTGAAAAACATTTATAGATATGGGTTAGAGAGAGGAATTGTTCAGAAACTGAGAAGTCATTCAAATTGTGAAGTGGGTCAATTATATACGTAGACTGCTTGCCTAATGTATAATTTTGAAATATGCACTTATAACTGTGGCTTCACTGAAAAATTTGAATCTGATATTAAAAATACATGGAGAGACAAATTCTAGCCAGCATTCATAAAACTAATGCGCTCCTGAAGGAAAAAAATAGAAGTAAAGGCAGAAGTCAAGCATTTCTTTCAAAAATATTTATAACTGGATTTCAGTTAATATGGAACAGCCCCACTTCTTAGGAGCATATAAGGATAAATCTATGAGAGAGACGCTAGTTCTGCCATATTTAATTTTAAAACACCTAGAAAATTAGGCACCCAGCAGCAGTATTGAAAGCATTCAACAAGGTGACTTTCAAACTGGGAAGTGAGGATTACAAGAAAAATTACTTCGTCACTCAGGTGTAACAAATTAAATCTCTTCATGATTTTCAAGATTGAACTCTCTCCTAGGATTGCTTTCTTAAACCAGAATATCCTTTTTTCAGGAAAAAAAATTAGTTTTAGAAACATGGTTTTTAATACTTAAATTAGATTCCAATTATAAGAGCATGCATTTATAGAGAATAAGTCATATAACCTATTTGACTTGATATGTAGTTTAGCTATTGTGACAATTAAGCTGCACAAATATTCTGTCTTTTACTCCTCTTCCCTAATCCTTATTTGTCTTTTTCTCTTTAATACAAGTTTACTGCTACTCCAAAATAAAATAGAAGTTGTAGAGAGACATATTTTGTGTAGCAGTATCACACAATACTCAGGCTGCTGTGTTCTGCTTGTACTTCTTCACATCACATTGAGCAACTGCATAGTCTTTTGACACACTCCTTGGCACAAAGGTCAGGTTTAGATTAGGTGTTAGGAAGGAACTCTGTTGTGAGAGGGGTCAGACACTGGAACAAGTTGCCCAGATGTCCCAACCCTAGAAGTTTTCAAGGCCACGTTGGATGAGTCTTGGAGCAACCTGATCTAGTGGAAGATGCCTCTGTTCATAATAGCAGTTTGGAACTAGATAATCTTTAAGGTCCCTTCCAACCCAAAACATTCCACGGTTTTATGATTCATAGCTTCTGGAAAGTGGTAAGATGTTTCAAAAAAACCTTTTAGAATTGGGCAGCTTTGTAGAATAAAAATTGCAAGTCAGTAGCACAGTTTTCAGGATGAAAACATGTATAGGTATTGTATTTTTCTAGTGGGACTAATGTTAACTGCTTATATTACACATCCATACCAGGTCTAGAATACATAGCATGATGGTCCTATTTTGATAACTAGCAAGTAGTAAATATACTAATGAAGCATCATTTATTTTCAAAATCCAAAAAGAAGTACATTTAATATTATGTGGTGGTTTTTTATTGGAAATTATGTGAAAAAGTTGTGTTTAGATTTCATTTTGATTATGGCCTAATAGTCTAATTCTGAAAATATTTTTTATTCAGGAATAGATAAAAGTATATCATGAAGGTATCAGGGGATTGAATCCTGGCTTGTTTTAAAATGTGTGCTACTGAATGACACATCACTGTAGTTCATCAATGTGACCAAGGAAGCAGCTTAATGACAGCCAAAGAGCTGTCCATACCCTTCGTAATTTTGCAGAAACTGGCACTTGCCCTAAAAATGAAATATAGTGGGATTGTGTACTCACTTACTGACAATAAATAGGTTTTTTAGCTTTCTTTCAATCTAAAATTATTAGTGTGAGGTTTCTTTCCAAGTGTGAATTAACAAGTGTAGGAGATTAAAAGGGAAAATGTTCCCCTTGGAACAGTTCTTGAATTTCACTGGATCACTGTTGCTTCAACAATAGTGTGAAAGAACACTCTTCTTCTGATTTATGAGTCTTATGAGTTCTACAGACCAAAGCCTGAACAAAAGCCTCCCTCATGTCATTTCCTAGGAAATGCTTACACAGCCACAGCTTTTGGCACCATTCTGATAAGTATTATTACCATAACAATAGCAAGTATCAGTGGGAGACATTGACCAGTGAAACGATCATGGGACTAAAACATCCCCAGAGTAAAGAATAATATTTTAACCCTATACTTTACAATAAGAAACACTTGGACCTTATTTCTGTTACTAGTTATTTCCAAACAATTTCTTTTAGAGCAGTGTAACAAATGGTTTTTTCTACCTACTTTACAGCTTGAAGACTTAAATACATATTTTGAGATCTAAAACTGAATGAGGCAGTGTGAATTACATTTAGCAAAACTAAAATGTATTGTATCAAACACACGTATCATTCTGCCCTTAATACTTGTGAACTTCTGTTGTGCACTGTCAAACAGCTGTTAGCATCCACTCTGAATCAGATAGGATGTTTTTTAAACTTTTGCCACCTTGGTTTCTGTAGAGTGTGATTTTCATTTGAAGATGTGCTCATACACATGCACACAGCTGTTCCCAGCACCCTACATTCAAAGGCATAAAATGCATGATACAATACTTGAAGCAGATCAAAATCAAGGATGCACAAATAACTCACAATTCAACTATTTCTCAAAAAAACACTTCATGTTCCTGTCTTGTAAACAAATCTTATTGTAATCTATGACCTTCTTTAATTCTATAAAGGTTTCTTAAATTCTGACGCACATCATGAAAAGTCAATACCAAAATGGGTGATACAGTGAATAAATTTAAAATTAGAATGAGTCACAGTTCTCAAATTAAGAAGCATATGAAAGGAGTATGTGACAAAGACATCCAAAAATTATGGTAGAGAGGGGAAGTTCTGTTTACAGCATTCATCTGAAGTTTAAAAACTCCACATATGCTGTTCTCTTGAATTGAATCTCTAGTGAGACCTCTAGTGAGATTTAGTTCCGTTTTTCCCTTACCAAGATATTTGTCATCTAGCTACTGTGAGCTGTAGAACATTTGGAACCAACAAAGACACAGGGAACAACTTTTTCTACCTGTTAGAGTAGGACTATTTTACAGAAGAGACTTAAAATTTCATTAAGGTAGACCAGAAATACACATTTTAGTCCAATGCTTTAGAAATTCGGACAAATATCTGAGTTCTTACCCTGTGCTGAGGACTAGTTAGGTGCTGTATGTTTATCTAGCAACTATATAACATAAAATGTATAAACAGCCTCTGCAACAGGAAGCATAAAGTTTTGTATTCCATATGACTGATTGTATTGACTGGAATATTGACAAGTGTTTTCTCTTTCTCACCCCTAGTAAATTTTGAAACCAAACACAAATTAGCACAGCATCAAAGAAGTTAAGAGCTGACAGCAACCAGTTGACTGGGTCTTCATTTGGGACAGTGAGGCAAATACCTTACAGCCAAGATCAAGTGCTGTAGCTAGTAAGAGCCTGTTGTCACATCAAAGGAGTAACTCCTACTCCATTTTCAGAGGAAAATAATTTTAAGACAATTTCAGAGAAATCCTGTGATTTCCAGACCTATTTTAAGTACATCAACTTTACCTGGAGAAGTCTCTCAGAAAACTAGATGTGCGTCCATAGAAATAGTTGTATATTTGATGCTGAACTGGGAAGGGGGGAAATACCTCAAAATCTTTCATACAGCTGTGAGTCTTCACTCTGCATTACTATTTACCTTATTAAAAAAAGAAAAAGGTGGCTTGTACTAATCATTCAGCAGTGTCATCTAACAATGGTTTCATGATGATTGTTCTCCCTAAGGCTTTTCTACCTTCTGTAAAAGACTGAATAACAAATCCATCAGAGTAAGAAAATCACTGCTAGTGTGGTCAGGGAACTGTCAGGTTCCTTTTCCTATTGTAAATAACTCAGTATCTAAAAGCTGGGCACATGTCTCCTACATGGTAACAGTACTTTCTAGTCTTCATTTTTTACTGCTTAATTACTCTCTATGCAGGTTCCAATGAGGGTGGAGATAGGGAATTAGTATGATCTTAGATATTTGATTTTTGTTTTCTTCTCCATCATGTTAAATGGAGAGAATATTTAATTCTAAAGGAGTTCAATTTTATTTAAAAAAAATTAGAAAATAAATTAGAAAAGAGGCCTTTTCCATGAGCAACATTTATATACTTCACAAATCCTTTATATCAGCAGAGTCAATAGGATAGCATTTTAGAGGCATAAGCCTTTCCCCTGGTATTCAGTGACAAGTCAAAGTCATAAACCACTTTGGAATGCAGGCCAAGCCACAGAACTTGTAGCCAGTCTGCCTAAATGGATGAGTATTATTTTAATAATAAACAATAAGCAAACTGAAATATTGGCAGTAATGCTTCCTGAAGGATGATGACAATTACAGCTCACTGTCCTCTGGCAGGGATTAGTTTCACAGCCTTGAGGAATTTCTCATATAATTGAGTAACACGTCTCCAAAGAGCAAAGCTGGCTATGATAGCAGGATGGAAGCTAGCATTAGAAACATTAGGAAAGTCTAAATTCAAGTAAGCCAATTTTTTGGCACACTGAGACAGATTCAGTAAAGGTTTGCACAGTATAGTTTCTTTCCCAAGCCAACAGGAAAGTAAGGACATATGACTTCAAAGTAGGATCTTGAAAGAAATTATGTTGAGCAATTTGATCTCTCTCTTGCAACACAGCTCTAACATGGTTTGAGTCACTAAACATGACCCAGTAAAAAGGAAAGTTCTTCCTTCAGGACCAAGAAGAGACTTACTGTTATAAGATCCTGTGGTTTCTGAGCAAAACCACTATAGCTCTCTACAGAATACTAGGATGTATGATATCAATATCTCTTCATTAAGCCAAAAGTGTAATAAGTATACAAAACTACAATAGCTGCTAGCTCTCTGTCCCAGCTCACAGAATCACAGCATATGCTGAGTTGGAAGGGACCCACAATCATCAAGCCAAACTCCTGGCCCTGCACAGGACCATCCCCAAGAGTCACAGCATGTGCTTGAGAGTATTGTCCAAACGCTTCTTGAAGTCTGGCAAGGCTCTGTGGTGTGGCCACTTCCCGGGGGAGCCTGTTCAATGCCCAGCCACCCTCTGGGTGAAAAACCTTTTTCTAATATCCAACCTAAACCTCCCCCGTCACAACTTCAGGCCATTCTGTCAGGTCCTATCACTGGTCACTATAGAGAAGAGATCAATGCCTACCCTTTCTCTTCCCCTCATAAGGAAGTTGTAACTGCAATTAGGTCTCCCCTCAGTCTCCTCTTCTCCAGGCTGAACACACCAAGTGACCTCAGCACTTCTCATACGGCTTCCCTTCAAGGCAAGTGTTAGTATTGTTTAAAGATAGCAAACGCCAACGTAAATTCACAGTAGCTCTCTGCTGTGTAATGCAGTGTTCCTGTAACTGGAAACGTTAAAATATTTCTAGAAAAAAGTGCTTAATATTTGTGTACAGGTGTCAGCTGGTGTAATAACCTCTGCTTTTACAGAAAAGTTCAGTTCTATATATTCTTTTTATTTATTCCATGCTTTCAGATTCAAGAATATTCTGAGCTTTCAGTGTCCTTTCACCATTTGCAAATTCACTATGGGGGAAAGCCAGCCTGCATGATTTAGCATCACCTATATTTAATTCACCTATAAACCTTCAAAAACCTCACTGTTACAAAAGATTTCAACAGTCTCATGTATTACACTTGGCACAAAAGTCAGAGTGCAACAAAGATTTTGCATAAGATTACAACAGTACAAAGCACACAATACTTTGTCCATTCTGGATGCTCAGTTGATGCACACTGGCCTAACTTGACTTCTGTCACTGAAACTTGCTAATTTATATTCCAATTTAAGCTGTACTAACTGATGCTTAGAACCTCAAAGGGGTATTCCTCTTTTTTTTTTTTTTTTTGGCACCAAACTTACTCATGCCTAGCAGTTGGGAAGACTTTTTTTTTTTTTTTTTAAATAAGAGAAGTCACCAATATTCCATGTGTTACCAGCTAGGACATAATCAGAGGGGGTTTGTTCTTATTTTTGCAATATGAAATTAAGTGCTCGTGCACTGGAGGGAAACTAAATTCGGATTAGGGACTTGAGCTGAGTTAGAAGAGTGCATCATTTACCAACCACACATGAAAAAAACCAATGAATAATCTTGGTACTGTCTCAACAATAGTGAGCACAACTATTTTCTTTAAATGTGTGTGCTGTAGCAAAAATCAGTGTTAACAAAACATTATGCATAATAACGATTACAATAATGGGATATCTAGTTGTGGAGTAACATTTATCCCAAAGTTAAGAAAATATTTTTCTTCTATTTTTTTCCTTTAAACAAGCAAACTGAAAGTTTAATTTGCATATATTTTTCTCATTATGTAGTGTATGCACTCATTCAAAAACCCATATATCACCCTCACATTTGGTTGCTAAGTAAACTATATGCAGAATTGTAGCTAGCAAACATTTTATTGCAAAAACACTTGGTTCAAACCTCTAAGCCCTTGCATCATGAAAAAAATTAATTTTATACTTTTTATTCTGCGAAAAGGAACAATATTTAACACTAACTTAACATCCATAGATGTTTTGGCTTAGATTTGAATTCAACTGTCCTGTAGTTATTTAAGAAGTTAAAGGGATCATATCTACTTTTTTATTGTCTCAGATATATGTTAATGTTGCTCTGAAGTAGTCAGGACATTGTGAAAGCCTGATTGTAGGAGCTAAATAATGATGATGATGGTGGTGATGATGATGATGATGATGATGATGATGATGATGATGATGATGATGATGCCGCCCTGGGAATGCTGTAAAAGCCCCTTCCTTTTCCAGAAGAAACAAAGGTCTATAGCTGATGGGATTGCCTTCTCTATAGGCTTACTATAACATTTTAGCTTCTTTTAAACACTGTCTTGCACTGTGCTTTCATGAACCTATCTGCATGTTTTTGTACATCACCTGTTTTATTAAAATTGTTTGTAACATCAGTTCATGCATATATTTATTCACATTTGAAATGATCATCCCCAACAGCATTTCAAGAAATTACCTCATGTATGATGAGACATGGTCTGATAAGAAAATGACTGCAGAGATTGCATCTGTCTCTTGCATGGAAACACAAGAGAGAATGAAACAGAAGCACTCTCTGTTTTATCTCTCTAGTTACAGGTCACAAATGAAATCCATGTCCTCGCTCTCCAGCTGACCAAAGAAGGTAACTATGTGGAGAGATGCATTATTCATTTAAAAAAGAATGATAAAACATATGAATATTTCATTCACAGTCAAGCAAACTCTTAGGTGTATCTGCTTCAACCTTGAGAGGTACCTTGTTGAAGTGCTTTCAGGTATGTAGTATAAAAAATGTTCACCTTAACCAATTTTTGCTTCCTCATGTTTTTGTTGTTTGTTTTTTTTTTTAAGTCTTTCAAAACTCATTAGGCTCTCTGTTTATTCATGAATGCTTATTTATGAAGAATATGAAGGTAATCAAGAGTAGTCAACATGAATTCACCAAAAGTGAACCTGATAACCGAATGCTCTTCAGGAATAGCTAATCTATATAGGTCTGTTACTGCTCACTCTGAGGGCACAACAGTGTTAGCAATGAGTTTTAGCCATCATGCCTTTAAAGAGTATTAGGGATGCTATCTGAATCTTAGGTTTACTTTATCCTAACTTGAAATCTGGTATATCACAGAATATTATTTAATTCAATCATTTTACTTGTTCAGCACTCAACTGATGAAAGGTCCAACATGGTAAAGAAAGGAAAGGGAGCAGAGAAGTTCCAAAGGGGGCAATTGCTGTTAACAGGAAAAGATGTAAGTCACTTTCAAACCAGACACATTCCAAAACTCAGTCTTTCAGGAAACAGAATGCTATGAATGCCTTTTTAAATAATCAGGGGCTTCAGAGATTTATATAAAATGTAAATATGGTACTCCTGATACACATCACTCTCAACAAAGAACTTTATGGGTAAATATCAGTGGGGGGAATTGAGGATTATGGCTATAGGGAAGAAATTGAGAAACCCTGGAGGGATGTCAGGGAGCTATTTATTATGTCAGACAGGCCCCACAGACACAATACTCTGTAACCCAAGAGGGGAACTTGTAACATCTTATTCAAAGGATCTTTGAAGATGATGATGATGATGATGATTATTATTATTATTATTATTAATATTAATATTAATATTAATATTAATATTATCGATATTGTTTGGGGTTTTTTCATAATATTCCTAATATACCCAGGAAATCCTACTACCTTCATATTGCTGAGATAATTCAGTGGGGCTTTCCTTCCTCCTGTTCTTAAGAGAAAATAAACTTTCTTAGGCATCTTACCATCTCCTCATAAAAAACTGTGCTGCCCACACAGGTTTAGGGAAGTTGACATTGTCTAGATTCTCTGAGAAAGTGGAGGTTGAAAGTGGAAAACCACATCTCTTTTCAGGGAAAGACACAGTCCTCCTCTTTCCCCACCTTAGGGTATTCTTGCTTTGATATCACACAATTATACACAATGAGTGGAAGTAGAATTCACCCCTCTCTCTCACAGATGACAAAGGAGAATGAAGCATTTATTTTCAAGAAACTTTCTACTTTCTCTGGTCAGGTAGAATCTTCATGTGACATTGGATATCATGCTAAAATGACAAAGAAACAGCAAATAATCTATCTTCCAAAGAATACCTTTTCCTTTGCTTGTTATATTTTTAATCAATCAGAATCATTGCATACTGCAACTTTCAGAAGTAAACACGCTTACTGCTATTGTTCCAGTTAGATGGATTTAGAGACCTCTCAAATCCAGCCAAAGTAAAGAAAATGCAACTAGAACATAGCTTTTTGCTACATGAATAACTTTTGCATCAATATTCATTTACTGTCAACTTGGAAATTCAGGCTGATTTCAAATGACAGTCTAAAATATACAGGGAGCATCAATCAGTCAAGCTTTATTGCATGTTGTTTTGTTGTTGCAGAATTACACATCTTATTATAATATACAATAGGAAAACACAGTGCAAGTATACAACACAAATACAAACTATAATGCCTAGCAAAATACAGTAAAAGATACATCGATTTATAGTATAATGTAATGTTAGCACAGCAAATGCTCTATAGCAGCACTGCTAAAATTATTCTAGCTTCATATTGCTATCCTCTCTCTAGCCCATATCACACTGTTACCACTCAGGAATTTATGTTTATTTAACCTTTCAAGTTCTCTTAACTGGGCTAATGCCAAAAAGGAGTCTTTTCTCTCAGCAAATAGCTAAGTAAAATATTTATTTCCCAGTAATCTGTTTTAATATTATAACTGGGTTCAATTCTCCTTTTCTTTAGAAAGGAAAATACTTATATTCCTGCTCCCTCTGCTTTTACAGAGATGCTTCCCTTAACTGACAGTCTTTTATGTTGTAGATGAATGATAAGAAAGAGGAGGGAGCAGATGAAGAGGATCTTTTTACCTTGAAGCAGCCACAACTACATAATTCTTTTATTTTAGTTCAGTTTCTGTCTTTGATCCTCTATCCTCAGTTCTAAAGTTGAAATACACTCTTGTCCCTGACTCCTTTTCCTTTGAATATGAGCATAGCAGATCTGATCCTTGAGGGATTTTTTGCTAAGAACCCCAAAATTCCTCCTGATATGCCTGTGCCTGGATCTTCCTTAGCAGAAAGACTCCTACTTTATTGAGTTTCTCCCTCATCTCTCTCTTAGTATATTACCTAAAAAGGGAAGACAAAACAAGGACTTTTTAAATAATTTTATATAGAAGTTAACTATTTTATATCAAAGAATAAACTAATCACTTATGGCTTTGTATACTGGAAAGATTTAATCTGAGCCATAGGTTTGGTCTTTCTGCTTTCTCACAAAGTATAACCAAACTGAGTGCAGAACTAAGCCTGGATAAGTTTTTCCAAAGAGGCCACACCTTTGTTTAGTCGAAGTGCAAAGTGATGTAATCAGTTCTACAAACAAAGCATTCAAATTCATACAGACCCCTTTCCAAACTGCTATAAGTCTAGTGGCTCTTATAGATTTACTGACATTTTACACATGCTCCAAACCCACATCAAAGATTTTTAACTGCCACGATCCCCTTTTTGCTTTGCTTAAAAGTAAACATCATAGTTAGAACAGGTTCTTCCTGAAACAAATCACTCTTCTCTGACGTGTGATTTCCCCTTTTCAGCCTAATTGACTTACATTCTCATTGCCCTGTCTAGATGTGCAAGCACATATGTTTACACAGGTACATTTCCAAGATTAGGCCATTTTCTATCACCTTCTATAATGATTGCAGCATTAGTTTGTCAAGCAGTTGATCCATACTACAGTTCTCAGTGATGTTAGTACATCAGTGATGTTGGACTAGTCCCTGTATCTTATCAGCTTTTTTTTTTTTACATTATAATACTCTAAAAGTATTTTCAAGGTATTATACATCCTTTTCATTTGTAATTCTTTTCTTCTCTATCTTGTAATAAACAGAAGGCATAATACATACTGGAGTTTAGAAAAAAACTGTAAACATTCTGAAATTTTCCTTCTGGATTTTAAATCACTGCATTCCAAGAGCAAGTGGTGTAACCTGCAGTGCCTATAAGCAGCTTTACTATTATAGAGTATTTGGGCTAAGAATCCAAATTTTGCACACTGAGAAAATTAGATTAGGATTTGAATTAGAAGCCAAACCCACCTTCAGAATTTATTCTTTGAAGTCTTGTAGCCTTTCTTTCAGTTTTGCTAGACTATTGAGGTGTAGGCAGAGATGCACACCTGCTGCCTGTACAGCATCCAAACAAGATCAGAAACTGCTCTGCTGTAAGCCTGAGCTGCTTCCTCTTGCCTCCCCACTGCAGTACAGACAGGCTCAATGACAGACAAGACAGCAAGGCTACACCAGTTCCAAAGAGAATTTTTTCTTATCTGAATCAGGAAATTAAACATAACAGCTGTTTCAAGTAAATAGCCTTGGACTTACTTTTCTTAGAAGTTATCAGCTATAGTAGCTTGTTTGAAGCAGACTTAGATTGCAGCTGTAGATGATGAAGAATTGGCATTCAGGTGATAGATTCAGTTCTTGGCTGCATTGGAGTTTTTCAACTCAGATGAGATTCAGCCCTACTACACATCTCAGGTTGTGCTGGTACCTAAACTTTGTTTGCTTCTTCTTTTCTCCTTCCCCACATACTCATAAACTCCTGTCAGTCATTTGGCATTTATTTTATGTTGACATCTACATTTAGAAGTCTAAAGTTTCTTCCACCTCTTAGGTGACCCTACACTCATTCTTGGCACACATTACAAAATGTTCAGAGACATTTTGTAACTGATGTCTCTGAACCAGTTTCTGCTGACCCTGAACATCCGCTTGCATCCAGGCCCAGGCACTGATCATTTGCAGAATGCAAGGATCAGGAATGCCTTTTTTAGTTCTAACCTCTTCTTGGTGGCTTAGACATGTTTCTGCCACTCACCATTCACCATCAGAGAGTGCAGAACTTATTAAAAGAGTAGTGAATGACCTACCCACTTCCTCCAGCATCAGTTCTGAAACAACAAAAAAGATCAAACTGCCTAGTTACTGGGACATGTTGTGAATAGAGAGCCCACACTCACACTGTGACATGCAGTGGGACAGAAAGCAACATCTTGTTACTGGTAGTGTCAGTTCTTTTCTTTCTGCTGTAAGAAATCCTGTTGATCACTGAGCTTTGCTACATTTCTTTAGAAGTGATGGTGGGGTGACTCTCAGGTCTTTTTACAGAAGAGAGTTTTGACAGCTATGATGAAGGGGTGGATCTGAATGCAGAAGCAGGTGAAAGGTTGAGCATGAGGGGAGGGTAATGATTTATAGGTGTTCTGTGAATACCCTGCAGGCAGAGGGATGCATAAATGACAGGTGAACCTAAAAGAATTGATAGATTTCCACAAATGTTGGGTTCTTTATCTTTGTTGTGCTGAATTTCTCAGCTGTAAAAGAGAGATAATTATTTTTTCTTTCTTTCACCTGTTTTCTTTTTTCTTTATAAACAGAATTATGCTTCTGTGCTTACTCCTCCATGACATTTCCATAGCAACACAGAACCCAAATAAGTACCTGTAAATATTTCTTTCAAAAAGCACATAGGAAAGAAAACCACTATTTCTATGAAAACAGTAATATTTATATATATTTATATATATATACACACACATATATACATATATACACACACACACATATATGTGTGTGTGTATATGTACATACATAAAAATATATATACACACACACACATATGTATGTATGTCTGTATGTATGTGTGTGTGTATATATATATATATATATATATATATATATATATATATATATATCTCCTTATTTTCAGCCTGACATTTCTCTGGGTTCAAACAAACAAGTAACCTTGAAAAACAAAATCCAGGTGAACTGTGTTCTTCTCTTATAAAAATCAGGCCTGTGCTTTTTATGAGCAGACATGCTCAGCATGTCCATTCTCAGAAAACTGATTTTAAGACTACTGAATGTTTGTGGTGCAAGTGTACTAAATGTTATGTATTTGTAAATATACTTATCATTTGTAAATATACCTGTACATACCTAAGAGTAGTAAATAGTGCATGATAAGCATAAGCATCACTCCAAAGCAGAGGTAAATGTCATTAAAATCAGTTGAGTTCTGTTGGTACAGTGCAAGTATGTGAAATATGAACCAGTCCACCCTGTTGTTCCCTAATTACAGTGATGGCTGATGCAATACTTTAATTTGAAACCACAATATTTTCACATGCAGCATAGTAATCACTATCCTGAATCTCATTTCCATTTTTAACAAAATTGCAGAAAAGTTTCCCTGATTTAATCCCCTGCTCCCATACTTCCTCCCTCTAGTGAACAATAAAGTATCTAAGCTTTGCCTCTAAACTACAAAATTTCAATGCAATGGTAAAAAACTCAGTTATTATGTAATTATTACAGATTGATGCACTACATCCACAAGGTAACATAGGCAATAATATTCCATGAATTGTTGTAGGAGATATCTAGGACCTTATTATTTCTTCATGAGGCCAATAGGTTACAGGATGATGTGAGACTATCAGTGCTGCATGGTGCTATATATACCTAACATCCCTAGGAAATACCCCAGTTAAAACTTTTTCCACTGCATATGCATGTAATCAAGAGCATTTCTACCACTTGAGAGTGAACTGGGAGCGGTTTTAGTTGTTTTTAATTATCTTTTTCTTTGTATGTCTGTTCAAACAAACATGCATTATGTGAAAACTTGAGATCAAAGACTCTAGTTCTGGATATGATAGAGGTGCATTTTATTGTCCCAGAAAGGCCACCTAATAAAGCAAGGCCCAAATAAGTTTGATGGGCCCTAATTTGTAGGTTGGGCCTCATAACCCAACACAATGAACTTATTGCTTGGTACATAATTGCAGCTAGAAAATGGTTTCTAAGAGTAGACAGACATTAGAAGGGGTTTATATCTACTTTTAGTTACTTTGACAGCTTGGAATTGTGATGTGAGGAAGCTGCCAAGGTTTTGTAGTGCAATTAACTTACAAGAAAACTTTAAAAGGATTTAGAGTTAGGCTGTAAGTTGAAAACCAGGCTCATGTCTGGATTTAGATTTGATTTCAATGGAATGCTTTCCCGTTTTCCTGCCCTTAAGCTTTGGCTCCTCCAGCAACAGAGGCAGAAAATAAGTTACAAAATCGAGGTCCTGCAGAAAAGCACATGCACAAGAAAATGCTGCTCACAAGACTGTGAATTCTCCTTGTTTACTTGCTTTATTCACTTTCTGCTATCTATTCCCTTTCCTCTATTTTAATGCTAGTCCTATAGCACCTTTCTGAGAATTTCAGGGGGTTTTACTTCCCAGTTTTTGTTTCTTGTAGATACAATTCTTTTTTTTTTTCATTTTTTTTTCTTTTCTTTTTCTCTCTTTTTTTATTTTTTCTCATTCCTTTCTGTAGATTTCAGTCATGTGCTAGTTTTTGTTTCCCCACTCTTTTCTACTTTCTCAACCAAGATCTATTTTTTCCAAGTCCCTTATATTAGCACTCCCTGATTTCTGCAAGATTTCAGCCAGATGCAAGTTTGGTTTTTTCCCCACTGTTTTCTATTTTCTCAAATCACATGTTTGTTTGTTTGTTTGTTTCCCTAGTCCTTTAAGTTAGATCACCCTGAGCTCTGCATAACATTTCAGGGCTGTTTTCAGTACTCATGGTAACTTGTTTTATGATGGTTTAGCTATCTGTACAAAGTAATGCAGTCTCTTATATAGATGTTATCTGTCTTCAACCTGCTTAGCTCAGGTATCAATTACAGGGCATTAGCCCAAACACCAGATGAGTAGCCATCTATCAAGAGGTTTTGGCAGGCCCCTAGAGCCCATATTTTCATTGTAACTGATACCTGAGATAGCTATATCAGTTTGAATACAATCCATATGTTAGATCAGCTATAAGCATATTCATGACTATAGTATCACAAGTTTTCATTCAAAATATGCCTTAAGATGCTCTTACCATGCTGGTCTTTTTCTTTTGGCCCTTTTAGCCTCATGTTTCACCAGCAATGTGTGGGATCAAAGACAGTACCTGGAATTAAGCATTTTCTTAGGAGGTCCTTAGTGCAAGTAATAGCCTTTTTGTTGAGGAGTACCTCTCCAGTACCTGTCCTTATGGTCTCCATCTTTCACATCTTTCAACTGTATGAGTATATATTATTAAGTACATTAAATGAATATATATTATTAAAGAACTTAACACTTTTAAAAACTGAAAACCAAAAGCTTTTCACTCTAGTGAGCTTAAAATCTCCACAAAGCCTTGTATGAAAATATGGCATATTAAAGTCAGGCTACTGAGCAGCAGGTTACACTGAAGATAATGGCAAGACTCTGATTAACACCATTGGAGCCCAGATTCTGCCTAAGAAAACCTGAGGTGTCATTCTAGGCTAGTTAAACTTTTAACATGATGGAGAAAAGGAAACATAAGGCTTTTAAGGAACTATCAGAGCCCAGTAAGTTGAGAAATCAACACCTGCTCCCCTCAACTGCAAAATATAAGTGTACATGCACTTACTTACAGAAATGTCCCTGAAGCACATGCCAACTGTTTTCTTATGATAGGGGTAACTCAGTCTTTTACTTGCAGATCTATTCCATATTTTAGCCTTAGATACTCTCCTTCAATGAGGCATAGCTTAAAAAGATTTGGCTTTGAATCAGGCAAGTTAATTCCTCATTTATATGCAATGAGCAATAGACATATAAGTAAACAGAAAAAACAGAACTTATTTGTTACAAAAGAAAGTTTAGTCTCCACTGGTAAAAGTAAAGGATTTTGCAGATTTTTTTTAAAGTTGGAAAAAGGAGCTAAAGAAAGGGACTATATACGTTATACCACAAGACTGTCAGAATGATGAAAAATACATCAAGCATTCTAAATGCCACTAATAAGAAAAACAATGTAAAGTTCACATGGGATACAGCAGAGGGACTGGCGCAGTGCCTATTGAACTTTGAGTTAGAGCACTGTAGATCTGCTTAAAAGAAGCATTCATGCTCAGCACGTAACATGAATCTGTCCCTTTAGCTTTTTGACCTGCTTTGAGAGCCAAGCTTTGTCAGACTTACAACTATAATTGGTTCAGGGAACTCCAGTCCAACCTGTCTGTCCCCAGATGCAATTACAGGATTGTTTCTAAGTTGTCTAAGGAATGAGGGTTAACTGTATTCCTCTAATGTGTCCCGGATATGGGGACATGGCTCAGTCCTGTGTGCTATGGGGCTCTTAAGCTGTGCTGTAATTGCATCTTGGAGCTAGGGATCTGGAATCCTTTACAGCTGCAGTGCAGAACTGACCAAAAGCAACCTAAAATTGCTGTATTCAAACAAAAGGGCATTTCTTTTCCTTTCCATGAAAGTTCTAAGCAGCTTAAACTTTTTATCTACTTAGTGTTTATGTTAGCCTGCTTTGAACTGTTCTTTCATACCTTAAATATCACTACAGAAGTGCTTGCTTTCTTCTTTCTCCTATATATTAAACTAATCAGAGACTGGATGAACTTCATCTATATTTATTAGGCTCTTTTGATTTAAAGAGATGGTGAGTTCCATCAGACATCTGGTGGCTGAAAGCCTACCACAGAGACCAGGAACACTAACAGCCTGATGCTGTTCCCTCCAGCACATCTGTCAGATAGCAGTTCAGGACTGAAGTGACCAATGTAAGGCCACTGGCAGCCTCTGCCAAAAGAATTCCTGCCAAACTTAGGATGCAGACATGTTTATAGGCTACTTGCTAATGTTCCCTGATGCTGTAATTAAGACTTTGTACTGCGCATGTGAGGGTAATTATTGTCTTGTGCAAAAGCCTCACACCTCCGTGAAAGAAGAAGATTGTTTGATTTGTCTGTTTCAGGATGGTGACTGTGAGAGATTGCAAGACCTTCCTTATGGAGTACTAGAGGACAGAAATACCTCTCATTAAACACTTTAAGGATGCATTAAATGTAGATCACATCATTATGAACCACCAGCACAGAGACTCAGGTGTCAGTGGTAAACCTCACTCTCTATATCCTTTTTTCTTGTTTTACAGTAAGTTGGTGATATATTTCCTGCAATGGAAAAAAGGCTTCTCTGACAAAGGGAAAGCTTTTATTTGCTTGCTGATTTGTTATAAATCCTAAGAAAGTGACAGTTACAGAAGGAAACCAAAATACACATCAAAGAATATTTCTCACAAAATGTCTTATATCACGCATAATTAAAGATTCAGGTGTATTTTAAAGAAATAGCAGCCAACTTCCCTGAAGGTAGCCTCTGTCTTCAGTTTCATGAGGAAGATAGGGTACAGCATCATCCTTCACTAGGGTCAACTAATTTTGAAATGCTATAGTTTAAAAAGACAGCCAGCTGTCTTGAGACCAGATATCTGCTCTATGGAAAGTATATTGATTCCTTTCCACAGATGAGGGGTAGAAATACTATGCCAAGCATGTGATTTCTACCATCAAGATTTCAGACACACACACTTCTTTTCACAGTAATCATCAAGTCAGCATGTCTTGTAGCCAACCTTTTCCAAAGAAAATCTAACAACACTTGTGCAATGCAGTGAAAGCTCTCCTGGGTGACTCACATGATTTTCTGGGGAGCAGCAAAATATCAGACTGCAACTTCCTTTTCCTGATGTTGAGCAAATACTGTTTACTCACATGAGGTACTTAGTCACTATAAGCAATGGTCTATCAATGTAAGAAAAGAAGATACATACAACATTGCCCGCTGACTTTTTGCTGTGAGAGAGATTCAGCTTGATGGCTTGCATAGTATAAGTTTTATCAGTAAACTTATTCCATCAGAAATCATGAGTTTCCGTAATTGTTTTCATAGTTGAAAATGAGAAATTCAGTACTGGTAATCATGACAAAACAGACCCATCAAAAACTTCATTTAAGAGAGCTGTCTTTGTAAAAGGAGATTTGCCAAAAACATCAGTCCTTAGGATGACCTTAATTGGGACAATATTGATTCTCAGGAGGAAAATTATTTTAGGTGACAGACTATATTGAAAATCATGCTGTTCTCAATTCCTTCTGTGCTCAGTCTTTTATTCTAGTGGGAGAGGCTGCAAGGTCTGTAAACACACAGAAAAGGGCAAGAAAGTTAATCTTGCTGTTCTCAGGGCACCACAAAATCCTGGAAACTAAACTTGTCACACTCTGGTCCAATTTGTCTCTCTTATTGGCATGCTGTTGTTCTCTTGTTCTACATCTGAAGCATCCTGCAGAACAAAGCAGGATTTTAACAGTTGTCCTGATAATTAATATTGAATTTCTTGTGACACACCTGACATTTCCCCCTACCTACACTGTCTGGAGTTGAAATCTTGGCTCAAGTAACTGGCAGATTACCTGAAAACACTGACACCTGGTTTTCAATCCAGGTTATTACCACAGACTCAGGTAAAGGGAGAAATATGCTCACGTTGAGGAATACATTCTATGCAAGTAGCTCAGTGTGCAGCTGCAGTGTGAGCTGGAAGTTGAGCTCTGGGTTTGGGGAACCCCAGGCAAGAGCCCATGAATTGGAAACATCCTTTTGCACAACAAGGGGCCTGGGGACCTGTGGCCCAGCCAGGGGATAAGACACGCAGAAACACTGTAGGAGTCAAGGACCCCAAAATTTTATCATGCTTAAACTGTGAGGGCATAAAAGCCCAAGGATTCCTTTGTTCAGGATCCCTCCTTGGAAGCACACAGCTCAAGTGGTTATTTTCTTGTTACACCACAATTAAATTATTTTAAGGATGGAGACGACTAAGACTCTGTTATGGGAATGCTGGGGTTGAGTTGGTAAGGAAACCTGGTCTGACTGTGAGTGTGGGTTGTGTAGCTGCGAAAGGGCTTTGGTCCCACTCTCAGATGTGAGAGTGACTACCAAAGTGGCTCATGGATGGTCAGACAGGGAAGTTTCCTTAACTCTTAATCGCTGACAGTTTCCTTCATTACTATACTGATGTTTCCTATCCTTAAAGAGGCAGAGATGTGTGCTGCCACCAGCACCAGGCAATGCTATTGTAACTTAAAAAGAAAAGACCACACTATCTAAATAAAAGAATGGTAAAACTGATTACACTGGGGAAGTTCAAGTGCTATCTCATTTTCCCACCATCCTTTCAATCATAAATTTATTCAGTTTTCTCTAAACCTCATAGATTGAGGTTCACAGCTAATTGGGCCTGAAATTACTTTTTTCTGCAGTTGATTGAGAGTGCAAACCTGGGAACACAAACTTGAAAGCCAGACTGAAGGCCATTTAAAACCTTGGCCCCATGGTACTAGCTGTTCTGTTGGCTGCCTTTCAGAGTAATGTGAAACCGATCCGCTCTTCAGCAGTACAATGGAGCAATTTTCTACCTGGTTATCATAAAAAGAACAAGTAAACAGCAGTGTCTAAGAGGGGTTAGAAAGCCTTGTATACTCAAGGTCACAGTTTGGGTGAATGGCTTAGCTTAGCTCAGCTCCAACAAATCACAAGAACTAGTTTCACAAAAGCATGTAAGTTTTTGTGTAGTGATGGCAGGAAGAAGTGCAGTACAGATGAGCAGACACCACCTTCCTTGAACCTTAGTGAGAAACGTGCAAGCCTCAGGGTACTCCAAAGCTTTATAGTGTTCAGGCGGGCCCAAAATATTGAGTAGGTCTTTTTATATGTCATTTCAGAAATTCGTATTGTTTTATTAATCCTCTCTTTCAGCATTTGCGAAATCAAAATCAAACAATAAAAAGCACAACCAGCCAGGGGGAAAAAAAAAAAGCAGAGCATGTGAACCATAAAGATGATGCATGGAATTATGGGCTGCTGGGGGATCTCATCTAAAGCCTGTGAAGATCTCTAAACAAACAAACAAAAAAATACTTACATAACAATGCTGCCCAACAAAGCTGCAGTCAATATTTCTTGTGATAACTCTGCTACACTCTTGCAGTGGAAATTGTTTGTCCTTTCACTCTGCCAGAAGAAATGTTCTCAAGATCTAGGTGGATACTGAAATATATATGCCAGGCTGGATGTCTCCTTACTCCCTGGAGCCAAGCTGTGATGTGTATTCTCAACCATGCATCTCCTGCATAACTTTAAAGTCCCTAGTATACGTACTCAGACACGGGAGCATCAGAGGTCTTATGTTGAAAGTAGTTTCCATATGAAGCTAAGTGATTTTACAACCAAGACAACCCTTGCATGTATATTTGAATAAATCCATTTGATATCTATTCACAGAATCTTTCTTTTAAATGACAATTGCCTCCCAAGTTCGTTTTCAGAAACTGAAACACAAGTGCACGCCCTGAATCAAGAACATGGGTTCACACATAAAAATGCAACAGTAGTAGGGAAACAGCTGGTACAAGACAGACAACACACAGCAAAGGCTTCTGCTAAAAAGTCTCCTGTATCCAGAGGCTGCAGGATTGTTGGTTAGGATGATATCAACTTTTTCTTTTCCAAGGAAGGCAGTTATCTTAAATAAGTGACTGAGAAATTATAAACAGAAGAAAACGAAAAGTAATGTAAATATTTTAAAACAAGCAAGTTCTTAAATATCACATTCTTTCCCATCAGTACCCTTTAAGCCTCAGAGTCCTATCAACTTACTGATAAAACCAAGATTTTTGCCTCAGTTAACACTGCAAAGAGTTCCCAGAATGGAATGAATTCTGCTGTGTCGAATTGCAGGTTCTTTATTACTGGTCATAATGTAAAAGGCACAAAAAGCAGCTCAATTCCTAGATCCTAAGAGCAGTTAGGAGTGCAAGCAATCACAAAAAATCATACTCTGGCTTGTAAACTGCACAGTTTTGATAAGAAAGTCATTAGCAGTGAATGGAGAGGGCCCTTTACGATGACATGGATTTAAAGTTACTTCAGAAGCAGACTTTAAGGTCAAAAAGTACTTCACCTCTTCCTGCAGTAGAGACAAAATGCGATGTTTCAGGAAATCTGGTACAAGTTTCTTTACTCTGAAGCTTCGTGATTTCCCTTCTAATTTCCAGGAAGTATTTCTTTTTTAAGGGACACTGACACATTATTCCTACATGTCCGTCACTTGTGCTGCTCTTCCACTGTCCTGCTGTAGTCTGGGCTCTTGTTTTCTAATACATATCAATAGATAATATGTGTGAATATATATATATATAATGCAATTTATATTAATTTCTTTTCAATCTCATTTTCTTCAGTGTCTTCTTACTTTACACTTTACTTTTGTGCTTCCTGTCCTGCCTGACGGTAGCTAAGTATATAATGTACAGTGTCTTTAAAACTCATTAATTCAAATACATTTATAAAGTATTAAAATCAGTAAAGGACACAAAGAATGACAGAGGATCAATATTTATCTCAATGGTAATGATTTGTGCTATAAGGAATGCTGAATGGGCCTGGAAAACAGCATAAACTCCTGTGCCACAGGCAAGTTCTTCACTAATTTGAAAATCTACTGAAGAAAGTTTTGGAATAAGATGGAAAGTTCCCAGTTTCAGAGCAACCTGAGAATTAAACAAATTTGCGACTTCATTCTGCCTTTAAACTCCATCACACAGGGAACAGCTGAACTCAGTTGCTACCTAAATCGTATTTTAGGAAATTAGGATAGTCCTCCAACACCTTGAGACAGCTGCAGATTCTTTGGTCTTTTAAGGAAGAAAGGATCCTAAGGATCCTTATCTTCAGTCAGGAAGAATGTCATTCATTAATCATCCTACTTTGTTCTGTTATGAAAAATCAGTTTATACTATTTATAAAAAAAATCTGTAACTAACTCAGCAAGGAAACCTCATTACTAGATAGTTAGATAACAAATGTTCTCTCATCATAGCATTTCTCTCTCTAACTCTAATTAACCTCCAAAAGAGGCATAAAAAACCAAAATCCCCTTCCAGTTAGAAGGCAAAATAATACTAACATGAGTGAAAAGGGCTGGCAAAACAGCAGCAGAAGGAGAAACAGAATGTTCAATATATTCTTTGGGTTCCTGGAGTACATAATGTAGTCTTGAGGGTAAGCTAAACCTCAAACAAAAAAACTACATCAAGCAAGCAGCAAAGGAGTTGTAACAGTCCATGGGTAAGCAGTCCAAGGCTGGTACATGCAGCAAGAAGCAAGACAGTTCTGTACAGAGGCTGGTTGCTGAAAAAACTAGTTCGCATCCATCCACCACTGTGTCAAAATAGAGATGAGGTTCTTGAAGTGACATTGTCCTTCCCTGCCTGTGCATCAGTCCCAGGCTCATTTCTCCTCAACTCATTAAAAGACATCACACATGCCTTGGACATCCCAGCCACAAGAATACTCGTGTGTGCACCTCGGAGAAACAGGATGAATGACCATTTTTGAGCTAGATGACAGCCATCATATGTGGTAGACTTCCCTAAGAGGAATGCAAATCCATGCAGTCTGCTAAGAACAGAACTTATTTCAAGGGACTTGTGCTAAAAAAAAATAAAAAAAAATAAAAAAAATTGTTCTGATTTCTTTATTCCTTAATTTTTGGGCAATATATGCAAAATCAGATATAAAAATAAGGATACAGTTATTGGGATTTCCAAAACTGTCTAACTAGACATGGCACTCTCATACACATGAAAAGAGGCAACCAATTGCATCTGGCACTAAGTTTACCCATACTTTTGTTTAAAGACCTCTTATGAATCGCTTCATATTAAAATATACTACTGAGAACAAGTCTAAGAACAAGTCAAAATGATATCATTTATCAGTAAGTTTGTGCTGTGCTAAGCACATTAGTCAGAGGTACGCTGAGCGCTTCCAGGTCTGTTTGACAAACCACAATCAGCCAGATTGCTCTGGTACTGGAACCAGGGCTTTTGCCACATCATCTGTCTACAAAGGCAGAAACCACCAAACTGTCATATACTAAACAGACATATGTTTCCAAACTCTCCATTGTTTCCCTTATTACTGCAAGAAGGATGCCAAACTCAGTTCTTCACCACAAACCTCAAATAACAGGATTGAGCTTATGAATTTTTGTTTATTGGATGACTACTGGTTTCATTAAAAACATATTCAGAAACACACAAATTTTCACAGTAAGTATCATAGCTGTAACTGATTCTACTGGAAATTAAAAATTGGCAGTACTCTGCATCTCAGACGCCAGTTAGGACATTCACATCCGATTTGTGCTGTGTTAGATATACAGCTATAATTATCAAGTTATCTATATTTAAGTCCTAAATTCTGAATTAGATCAGCATATCTCAGCTCTGTGTATCTTGCAGTTTTCCATGTAGAAATTCCCAGCTGCATTTCCCCAGGAGGCATATTAATTATATACACCGGAAAGTATTGCACGAAATTCAGCTTCTAATTTGTTCTCCTTCTGGCTCAATCACATGTCTTAAGATGATGATTAGCTGTTTTGCAGGTGCAGAATTGGAAGGAAGAGAGAACTAAAATTACTCCACCCCTATTTGACCAGCCTGGATAGAAGCTGAGCAGATGGGGCCACTACTGAGTTTCTTTCCCCTTTTTCCATAAGCTGGTGCAGTGGCTGCAATAAACTCAGCACAAGTCAGTGGAGATGACTGCTCACCCACAACATTTTGGAACATAGTTATCTTTCTCTGTTCCATTGAAGTATTCAGAAGAACATGCTGGTGGTACCTAAACACTTGGCCTGTCCTTGGCTGAATTCTGTTGTCATTATAAGTGGGCCTCACAGCAACAGGCAAGTGAATAATCCTTTGCCTCTGTGCAGAAATGTTACCAATAGTTGTGACAGCTGCACAGTAGAGCCAGATACAGCATTTTTGGTGAATGCCATGGTACCCAAAATGTGACTTCAGATGACTTAAACAGTAAAAATAATGATTTTATGTTAACTGCATAGTCAGTCTTTCCTCAGATTTTTTCTCTGTGCTCAGATTCCTAAACTAGTGAAGAGAAGGAGAGGCAGGATACTACTGTCACTCCAGCTGTAGGAGAGGGGCACTGTGCCAGGGTACACAGCATACATTTCCAGTGTCTCCTTTGGAGTCGAGGTGATGCTTTTAAAAAGGCTGTAACTATTTGGCTCTCTGTACAAATGCTTGAGATTAAATGCTTCAAGCAAACAAAGTTATACTTTCTGTTCAATGTGAAAAATAATAATAATTTTTCTTATTTTGGAAAAAAAATGCAGTTTGGTTCAGATATTCCTGCTTATTACCTCCCTTTTTCTGGCTCATAGCAATAGCAAAGCCAAAAATCAAGAAGGCGCACGTTTCCTTTGAAAATATCTCTGATAAGTAATTGGTATGTAACTCTGCCAATGCAATAAGCAATAGCAGCACACTGCATCTTATCAGTATTTGAAAAGGAATTTCTGGAAGTAAAATGTACAACAACCCATCATTCCTGTTTGCTCCTGTGCCTTCCTTTGAATTTTTACTATTGCTTAACTGAAGTAACCAAGGTTATAATTTCCAGGATCCCTTAGTCCCAAGAACTCCAGCTTAATACCTTGCTTATCATTTAGTCAAAGCAGTATGTTCTCATTTAATTTGAAACAGACCACAGGATAAAAGTTATTATCATTACTTCGTTATTAAGTATCATGTGTATCAGAGACAACCTTTTTGATTAATTTAAGAATATACAAAACTGAAATAGTTTCACATCTGAAATGCCTTATTTTGCTATTAGAGAAGAAATAAATTGAAAGGAGGAAAGAAAACCACATATTGATTTTAAAAACAGTTTTGACCATAGGTCAACGAGACTGTATATCTGCTCCATGTTTACTTTTCAGAGAAATCTTTTCTGTCTCATTAGTGGCCTTCAAATGTACAAAGAAAGAAAGCTAGCTGTGAGCCCGAGTTGCAAAATCACACCAGCAGTAGTGCCTTTGACTTATTTTCAACAAACTTTTTGGCAAACCACTAAACTTGCTAGCATGCGTGTGCTGCTGATTCTCATCTGTCTCCATAAGCCACGTTTGGTTGGAGAAGGTGCCAGGTAACAGTTATACAAGGAATCAAGCTTTAAAATGTGGCAGAGGTGGGGCGTGGGTGTATGAAAGAGGGGACATGAAGACACAATGCTTAAGCCCTTATCTTAACAAATTTCAGTGTTAGATGAGTGCAATTTTTCTGTTTCTACATCTTTGTCACGTGGTTAACATGAGAAGAGTCAAAAAGACTGCAGAATACACATGATCTGACAGACTGGTGCATTTAAAACTTAATTCTTTATCTCCAGATTTTTCTCATCCGCACTCCACTTTCTATTCCTACTGTTAGCACCATGTATTTATGGTCATTCAGATATCTAATGAGGCAGCCATCCAGATTAACTTCTCTTCCCTGTGCTTACTTATTCATTCCAGTCTCATCAATGAGACTTTGTGTGTGTGTGCTTTGCTGATGAAAGTCACAGATACACCTTTTTAAATCAGCAAAAGTCACAGTCTAATGAAGCATCCTGGGGGAAAAAAAAAAAAAGTGTTTTCTGGCAGAGAACTCCAAAGCAGCAAAACTGTACTTCACTTATCCCTAGGTAAATCAAAAAACCTAAGCAATCTCTGTTTGGACCCCAAGCCCAGACAAAAAATCCTCAGAGGTGGAATGATCTTAAAAGTAAGGAACCAGAGATTATTAAAAAAAAAAAAATAAGGCTGATAATGTGTATGTATTAGTTTGTTAGGAAAAACTGACCTGAAGGTAGTTGATTACTAAAATCAACATTCTATTCTAGAATACTCAAGTAGACTTTTTCCTTGTTTAAGATTTTACAGATAGTGTGGATTTTTTATAAGACTAATTGATAAATAGAAATATATTTTAATTATAAATATATAAATAAATCTTATCAATAAGTCTTTTTTATGACTGGTTTACAATTTAACAGTTTGCATTAACTGGGCAGACAAGTGATTAAAACTATACTATACAGAGGATCCATCATCCAAATAACAATTTGGACATGTTTGCAGAATAAATTGGTATATTAAAGGTACAGCTAATACTTTCAATAGGATCATAATCACCCTCTAAGGAATGCAGTTGCAGGAGCATGGTTTGTTTTGCGTAGTTACACATAGCAAAGTCTGTTTAATCACCTACTTGATATTTTCATTTGCACATGGGAATCCACCAGCAGTATTCAGTAGGAGTAAATCAGTAAAGAAATCCCATTGCCAAGAATTTATATGGTTTTTTCTTTGCAGACATGGACTTCTCTTTTTCTTAGTGTTTTAAGAGTTGAATCAGGAATAACTTATTCATTCACTCTTCAAGCAGACCCTCAAATATCTGTAGAACTGTTCTGAACTGTCTCTACACTATGTTTGATGTATGGCTTTCCTACAACATCTGGAAGTTCAAAGCTAGTGCAATAATTTCATAAACATTTTAGAACACAATCGTGGGCAGGTATGAGATGGCAGAGCTTCACTAATTCAAGTTGATTTCAACAAAACTTCAACTTACATCAGCTGAGAAGCAGAACAAGAATATTGAACTAAGTGTATAGAACAATAAAAGAAAAAGCCTTTCCCTTATCTCTTACAGAGAGGGGCATGTGGTTTGCATTTAGCCCAGCACCCTATGGCATTAGGCATGCAAGCAGAACAATGCACCAGTCCAAGTTGAAAGAAATGCTACTATTTTCCAATGACCAGAATCAACTTGACTCAGATGAATATAAGCAATGAAACTCTGAAACTAACTTTGTAATGTTCTTGTCTTCCAGTAACATCCCCAAAGTATTGATTTTTTGCATTCCAAGTGAAAAGAAAGATTGACATTGCAAGAAGACAAATGCACAGAATGTGTCCCTCACTTGATGTTATTTCACAGAAGGATTTGTTTGATAGAAAGGAAAAAATAGTCATTTAATATTTATATTTTCTCTAGAAACTTCTTTTTTTCTTGAGGGCCATTTTATCTCATTATCAAGAAAACTGACCATAAGTTTGTGGTTTGATACAGATACTGAGAAACTGTTTTCTTTCATTCCACACATGCACAAACACACACACAGAGTAGATTACAAAGGCATTTTCAGTTCTGTAGTGCATTTTAGAATTGTGAAATAGAAAAGGGCTTTTTTTCCCAGTTAATAAGACCTTATTTACAAGATCTGTAGCTTTCTCCCACACACTGACAGTGTATAGACACTGTCATACGCAGTGGTGAACAGTAGTCTGTTATTTTAAAGTTTACTTCATTATTATAACACAGTATTATGCTTTTATATGTCATCTTGAAGGCAATTAATATTTATATTAGCCATGCACGATACTTATTTGTTTTTCTTAGACTTAAAATAGGAATTAATTAACTCATTTTTACTGAAATTTGACTTTACTGCACATTAGCCACTTTTATTGCTGTAAACATGTAAATCATTGTGAAAGCATTTATTTTTGTTATGGAGTATACTACTCACTTTATGTTCCAGAATGCCTTCTGATTTAGCCTTTGAGTGGAATATGAAATTTTTACTTAATGGTCCCAAATGTAGCTTAAGGGATCTGAATCCATAATAAAACATAACCGTCAAACTGTCAGTTTTCCCATTATCTGGTTGTTTGTTTCATTGTGGGGGTTTTTTGTTAGTTTTTTTTTTAGTAACATGGTATAAAAAACAAAAACCAAAGCAACAACAACAAAACTCAATGTGGTTAAAAGGAAAATTCTCCAAGGATGAGTATGATGTGTGTGTAACCGATTAGTACAGCCCATGCCACATGCCTGTGTGCTGCCTCACTGGCCCGAGGAAGCCCAGGTGGGTGCAGGAGGGTGCAAATCATGGGAACAATTTCTAACTTACTTAGAGGAAAGATGGGACAGGACTTGTGGAGGCCACGTTGCCACACAGAAAAATTTTCTAAAAGTCTTTGTAAAACTCTTTTTCGAAAAATTTTACATTCTGTTCTGCCTGTACCTCTGCAAATCATTTTTACAGGGCACTGTGTATTAAACTGACTTTGATGGGAACAGTATATCAAAAATGCCAGCACTGAGCTATAAACTCTCAGTTAGCAAAATCACATGCTCACAACTGCCCTTTATAAAAGTCAATTCTATTATCATTATCAGTGTGCAAACTGAACCTGGCAACAATGCATATAGATTAGTTGAAACAAAGTATAGCTTCAATGGCATGTAAAAGAGTAACTTCATTATTTTCTAGGAGGTTTTCTTCATATTCCAGATAGGAATTTTTGTTTTGTCTCTCATATATACAAGACTGGACTGGTTGCTAAAAGAAACCCTTTTCCCATTACATTTATTGAAAATTCACATTTTAAATTTTTATTTTGCAGCAAGATCTATCTACCTTATGTTTTCAATTCTGCCAGTTAGGTTTTTCTTTTTGCTTGGCAGGCAAACTCTGTACACTGCTGTTCTACTGAGAATATAGCTTTTCAGTAAGTGTGTGTACTTAATTACCTTGACTAACTTCTTCCTTCCATTCCATCAGACGTCTATGCAACTTATATGTGCTTTAAAATAATTAAAAAATGCTCATAATACACCATAAATAGTATGCCCAAAGATTTTCTTTTCTTTGGAAAATAATTATTCTGTTCAAGCTATCTAATATATCCAAATCACAGACCCCCTCTCTAACGATCCATCAATAAACTGTGCATCAACTCATGGCATTCCTCACAGGTCCTCTGTGTGCAAACCTTAGATGTACCTGCATACCAAAGCTTAGAATGTCTTTACTTCTGTCTCATTTTATAGTTAAAAGAGAATGACAGAAAGGTGAGGAGTAGGCTTCATGCTCCACTGCCTTTGACCGTATGTGTCTACCAACTATACAGACACTGGGGGCATAAGTTACAGAACTACACACTTATAAAGGACTTCAGAGATTATTTAGCTCAAGTAAATACACTTTTAGCTGAAATATTTTGGAGAATAAAATATATCTATGGACTACCTTGTATTTTTTAATTTATGAGGGGAAAAAGTAAGAAAAAATTTTGTCTGCTTTTCATATTTCAATTTTTTTCAATGTTTACTCATGTTCAATAGAATGGATTTGTATGGGGTTTGCTGTTTTATTAGATACATTTCACCTACCAGGTTTTTTTGTATTTTGAAGACTACAGGATAATTGAGCAACACACTATTTTCTTGCCCTACTGCACAAACAACTGTAGCAGTATGGGTGCTGATAGATCACAGAATATTCTGAGTTGAAAGGAACCCACAAGGATCATCCAGTCCAACTCTTAAATGAATGGCCCCTACAGGGTTCAAACCCACAACAGCACCATGCTTTAAGCAACTGAACTATCTCAAGGGTCATGCTTTTCTAAAAGTTCTCCAGGTATAGTGCCTTCATTGTCACCAGGGACTCTTAATACATAAGTTTACTCTTCTAAATGTTGGGAGTTTTGTTCCAATATCTAACCTGAATCCTGCTTGCTGAAATCCAGTTATCTTATATTTATCTGTCATTTTATTTATTTGTCATTTGGGGCCTGTCATAATAGACCTGCTATGTAAATCATCTAAGTACTTCTTCCTTTCTCTGTTCAAGGGGATGACATTTTCCCTGCCATCTTTTTTTTTTTCTTTTTTTTTCTTTTTTTTTACTAATGTCATGAGGCATTTGGCTATAGTTGATCTTTTTTAGTAGAAAATTATGGGAAAACATTTAAATATTTAGCTTTTCAGCATCATCTCACAGTAGGAACAAAACTGCAGCTACTTAAGCAAAGGATAAAGTAAGCAGAAATCATATTTCTCTTAATATCACTCCCTCTACCTGCAGAAAAATACTCAGAAACATGAAGCGTCAAGAACTATATCTCTGCCTTTTTGTTTAATGATATTTTTCTGGACTATATTTCAAGCCATTATCCTAGGACAATGAGTCTCAGGATTTATATATGCAGTGTAAGGAAAACATTTCTTTTCCATCTAACCATATTTGTGCCCCAGTTGGTGTAATACAGAAAAGTCAATTTTAAATTGACCTGCCTAGTACATTCATAGGTTCATATATTTCCACCACCCACCCCTCATTCATCTCTATGTCTCTCTCCCCAGAAAAGAGATGGCAGGTGAGCCTGGTTGCAGGGCTGACCCACCCTCAGAGGTGAGCAAAGGAAGACCAAGCCCCAGGGGAGTCTGTCATGGCCCTCTCAATATGCAGATATTTTCAGAAAGAGAAATGCAGCAAAAGCACTTAACCTATTTATTGGAGTAGGATTTACTAAATGAGTAGAGCATTAAAAATCAAATTCCTTTTTTATAACACTTTTCTACAAATGTAAACCTTCACCAGTTTCAAGGCTCCTGTAAATATAAGAAGCTGTGATCCTTATTTCTGATTTCTACCTTCTGCTTGCAAAATTATGTGCAGATTTCATAGAACTGGCAGTGTAATTGCTTAAATAAAATTAACTAGTTTTCAAGATTCCCATTGCAACACAATGATCAAAATAACATGATTGCTTTTATGAGCTAAGAAGAAATAGCTAAATCTTCATTGGTGCAGTATTTTCTCAGATTGTAGTTCCTTAGCAACTAAAATAATATTCCCTGCAGAAAAAGACAGAAATTTGAAAACTGTATGTCTAGCTGGCATTTGCCTGAGGTGCAAAACATAAATCAAATTTTCCAGGACTTTGACATTTTTATGTATTTATGCTATATATTGAGCCAACAGCTTAACCCAAGTTTAGTTGTACATCACAATACACTTTATGCATAATGCAGTATGTGCAACCTTTGTAGAAAAGGGAATATTGCGCTGTACTGGCACAGAGAGTTAGAATATCCTGGTAATTTACTGGGATAATGTATCATTAGGGTCTAAATTTGCAGTGACCAAACATAGATATAATTACATACCAAAGTTTAAGATCGTCGTAATTAGCAAATGATGAAAAATAGCCATAATTTTGAAAACTACAAGTTTTTTAGTATAGCTGCTCTATCTTATGAATTTTTGACAATTTAAAAGTCATACCATACAAATATGGTGCATGAGATAGTTACTTTCTTTTCCTTAGCCAACCCTTTCTCTCTCCACATACAGCAGGACAAAGCTCTCAGCAAAATAATTTACCGTTTCTATTTCAAAATTTTTTTTTCACTCCATAAAAGAATGAGTTGCTGAAATTAAAAACACAACAAGAGTGGGGGAAAAGGTGTGATATGTTGCTGCATCAGTTCCTTAGATTCCCTACTGCCTGGTATTTCTAGGTACTCTCAATTGCACCAGGGTTTTAGGGATCAGGAAACAAAATCAGAAAGCCATACTCTCCATCAGCCTTCCTGATGGATCCAGACACGTTTGTCCTTCCTTGAGGAAATCTTATCATATAGCTGGACTTCACAAATGAAAGAAGGGATAAGATACAGATAAATCTTTATGCATGCTCTGTACAATATGATTTTCAAAATCTTTCTATAAAACCTGTACAAAATGTATGCAAATTTTGCAGACATGCTAGAGAACTAAATGAAACTCATTATGACTAATAAAAAATTTCTACTATCAAGAATTGCTTCAAAAGCAAAAATTACTTAAATTTCACTTCCAAGATATTTAGGCTGTTTCACCTTCATCTTACTTTGAACTTTGCACACTGAAAATCACATTACATGGCCATTATTCTTTCAAAGTATCACTGAGTCAGTGTCATTTCCTTTGAATTGAGTACATCTTTAGAGATTTTCTCTTTAATCTTGAAAGAGTCATATTTGCTCTTTTGTCAACAGTTTAATATTGTAAACGTATATCAGGCCTTCTGTTTGAGCACTCTGGACTTGATCACCAAGATGAAATGAGACAGACTGAGAAGTTCTCTTGTTTCCTTCTTTTGTACTACTAAAGTTGCTAGATGAACTGATAGCAGTATTCCCATAATTTTGAATTGGGTTTAATATGGTATGTGGTGATTTAAGGGCTTGACAGTGTGACTCACTTGAAATGGAATTTCTTCTTGGACCCAGTCTATTAATGTGAACATGTGCTTGGTGCTGAAAAGGTCTTTAGGTGCTTCCTGATTGCTGTTGCAATTTTCTATTGACTGTGTATATTTAACTTCTATTAAAATTAATTGAAAGGCTACACAGTGAGCAAAAATATAACCATAAAAGAACATTTTCAAAACAAGATGAAGCCATTTAAATGAGAATATTAAGGAATAAGTCAAAACATCCCAAGAATTGGCAAGCAACTTTCATAAAAATTTGGAGGTATTTTTCTCCTCTTCTTTTCCCAGATCTGAAACTAATGGATAAGGTCTATAATACGTTGAGATATGTCATTCTCATCTTTGACACACTTATGACTTCAGTACAGCAATTCACAGAGATCCCTCTCCCAGGATCTGAAAGCAGGTTGTTATCAAAGGAAACAACAGGGAGCCTCCTACTTCACACACACTGGGATTATTTTAAATAAAAAGTTGATCTTGGTCAAAAAGAATGCCAGTTTCCCATGGCAAATATTCTTATATAGTGAGCAGGTCTTGATCTGTGTTTAGATCAGCATGGTTTGGTTGTTTTTTGTTTAAATCTCTGGGATAAAAACAAGCAGATTATTATGACGAACTACATATTAACTGGGGGGAAAGATCTAAGTCCTGCAACTGCATATAACATACAGCTTAAAAATTCATTAGGATATGAGGATGTGTCCATTAATGGTCTACATCATGTTTATTAGAAGTCTGATGCTTGAAGGAGTGGAAGAGGAGAAGGCACAGTCCATGGTCCAGCATGAGACCAACTGACATGGTCACAGATGACCACAGCCCAGTCCAGGTGCAGTGAAGGTGCTGCCAGCTGAGTTATTTTTGGACCCATCATCTCATCATCTGCATCTGCTTTCTGCCTCAATGTCATGTTATGAGAATTTTTAAGACTGCATTCATATTCATGTTAGCATCACAGAAATCACACTTCATCTAAGACAGACCTGACCATTGTGCACAGAACAAAAAGCAAAGAGCCAAATTCACCCTGATGTAATTCTATTTCTTTAATGAAGGGATTAACTTAGCTCATAGGGTAAGGCTCTGACCTAAGGCATATGCATTCAGCCATCAACAGAAAGATTATCTGGGTATACTTCATTCTAGTCTTTAGGTTTAAAAGATTCTATGTAAGTAAAAGAACAGTTAAAGTAAGTGTTTTTCGCCTCAATATGTATAAATTGGATTGTGATAGGTATAAATTGAAAGGAATGCTTCACATATATGTTGCAGATATGTATTACAACAAGAGACAAACATTGAATTTGGGTTTAAAGTTCCTACGGCCTCATTTCCAGGATATGTTGCTATTACTAGTTCCACATTCCTTCTCAAAAATAGGCATGTCACGCTGTTCCACTTTCAGGTAACATACAGACTTGCCTCAGATGGATGTAGATACTAGCAGCTCCAACACACCTTTCATTAAAAGGAAATAGCTAAAAATTTTAAACACAATTAATATCTATACGTTGGTACCTCTGGCAGAGGCTTCCCACTTTGCAAGCTTTTCAGTTAGGAATATCTATTTTATATTTTACCCAATTATCAAATCTTCCCTATGCATTTTTTTCAGCAATATTTTGTATTACCTCTAGAGTGCAGCTTAAAAATTGTGAAATTAATATAGTTTTCCAATTATTTACATTTACATTTTTTAGAGAATTATGCCACAGTTCAATTTTCCATCATATTTATTAAGCATATATTTTCTATGTTTAATATATCAGGATTCTTTGGGTTACTTATATGTTTTCATGATCTCTTAATGATATTGGATAATAAGGATAATCCAAAAAACACATTTGCAGGCTAAATAATTGCACAATTTCTGTTTTGTTTCAAATGTGTTAATTACAAATGGCCACATGCAATATTTCCATTTGGACTATAATAACTACCTTAACTCCTGCAATTACTACTCATTAGGCATTAATATGGCAATATCCTTTCATTTGAACTCAAACACCAGGCTTTCATAGTAAATCTAGGAAATAAACTACCATAACCCTGCTTCACTAACTTATTCTCTATCTGATTTGACAATAGTTGGACGTTGTTACACCCAAGTCCCAAAGCCCCACACTTTACTGAGTGTTACACTTTCATTTCAGGCTTCAAGAGATTTTGCCCATATGAACCTTTGTAAAGCCCTTGGTTCTTTGGTTCCTTCAGTCCATGTCTGGAGGAAAACTACACATTTTTCACTAAGAGATTTCTTCTAATTTGGTGAGAAAAATAGGTGTTTTGGCAAAAAGGGTTTTACAGAAATAACACACAACTTCACAAAAGCATTACAACAGATTATCAGGACTAGCAAGCATTGCCACAGTAAGGAATTTTTGTTACACCCAGCAAACACAAACTCCATGCAACTGAGGTGAGGTACCCACAACTTACAGAAAGTAAGTGTTTAAGTTGCCCACAAAAGGAAGAAAAGAATAAAGGAAGAGAGATTAAGAGAAGAAAGAATAAGGAGAAAAAAAGAGGTCAAAAAATCATAATTACCACTTGGAAGGTTGCATGTTGAGGACTCTAATAAGAACAGGCCAGGGTAAAGTGGAGACGTCGTACTGCCCCCATATCTGCTCTGGTCTCCATGACCGAGCCCCCCAGGCAGGGCTTCCAACCCACCAGCCACTCTGAGATCCCAGGCCAGGGTGAGGGGCTGTGTTCCCACTGTCCCTGCCAACCTGAGCCTGATCAGGGGCTCCAGGAGCTGTGGAGTGTTATAGTTTTCCTGGGCTATTTGTGACTGATAGCTGCTCCAAGGCTTCCCTGTGTGGGCTCCAGGGGCTGCCATGAGGGAAATGACACCACTCCATCTTTGTGAGATTTGACCTATCCCTGTCCCCTACACACACACACACTCACCCCCACAAGGTGGTTCTGACCCAATAATCACTGTTCTGGTGTCTAACACACATATACACCTAAAAAATCCTAAAGGGTGTTGACTGTGTCCTGAGAAGCAGATGGTTTTGTGACTGGAGCTGCAAGTGAGCTCCTAATTATCCCTTTAGTGGTACCTTATCATAGACAGGTTTTTGGGTGAGGCTTTTGGAGCAAGAACTGTGCGAGACAGGAAGGAACAATTTCACAGGAAATGTGTAAGGTTGGCAGTAATTATAACCTATACTATGCATCAAAAATCTATATGAGTCTGAAGAGCTCATCTGTCAAATCTCAGTTGCCAAATCTGTCTACATATCACAGGTAATACAGGATCAGGGAGTCAGGCAGACATCTCAACAGTTTTAACTGTGATGGTAAAGAGGCAGAAAAAAAACTTTATAGGAGTTTAATTTGGGGGGGGGAAGTAAGTAGGTAGGAGAAGTCATCAGACAAATGTTTCTATACATCTTTTAAATAACTGGGCCATTGAAATTTCAGCATAGCTGTTTGTTCCTACTTCAATTCTTTAAGTGGACTCCTGAAAAATCCATGCAATAGCCCCACTGAGAGCAAGAAGGCAAGGAGTATGCATACATGTATTTCTTTATTTTTATATATGCATTATATTTATTCATTTTCCCTACATTTACATGCCATTAAACTAAAAATGGAGGTTAAACTAGCACTTTGGCAAATAATTATTTGAAGATTAGCTCTTTGCTAATTCACATCAGTTTATTACATAAAAGTTTTGTCATCATAACTATTAGGAATGCAGACAAAGCTAAACTACCTTTACCAATGTGTTTAAGTCAGTGAAGACCTAAAATTACATGCATACTAGTACTGTATTTGATTTATGCTACATTAGAATAAGATTTATTTTGTCAGAATAACTTGTTATTTCAATCTTCTCTAAAGGTATTTAACTCAATGGCACAGTTACAGAAAAAAAAATGCTTGAGGTGATGAAGACAAGTGATTGGCATGAGTTAGTAAGATTGAGAACACCTAATTCACCTCCTCACCATCAGCTGGCCTAGGAAAGCTTCTTATTTTGTCTCTTTTTTCCAGTCTAAAACTTTGAAACCAGTATGAATTCTTTAAATATTACTTTCTTTAATTGCTCAAGCTGTTAGACCGCTGCCCTTGGAATTAATTTCATCATCAGAGTTTAAGGTCCCTTAAGCAGTTCAGTGTGTTAGAGCAATCAGTGCATGTGAATTTAAGTCTAAATCTGACATACCACATCATAGGACTGTTCCACAGAAGCACCCACTTATGAAGCTACATCATGCATAAACCAGAGTATCATATCTACTATGTCATGACATAGCCTGAAGGACAATGTGTTTCATCCTTTCAGTTAAAACGGAACCATTTTGCAACCGTCAACACTTCAGGTATTTGTTAAATGGAGAGAAGGCATCAGTTTACAGTTAAATACTTATCTGGACAGATAATACTAACACAAAATGTACATATACTCTAGCAAAACAGATTTGAAACCTCAGTTTTGTTCCCAGGCAGTAAGTGGACTACAGTCCCTCTCCTTTTTCTGCTCCAGACCTCAAATAGAGTGTTCAATGTCCACCTTTGCCTATACATTTGGCTATTCAGCAGTCTAATTTATCTCATCTTACTTGTTACTTGGGATACTGCTCAGCCACTCTTTCTCACTCTGACTACTCCCTTGATCATACTATGTTAATTCTGAATATTAATAGCATAGTAATTTGCTTATCCCAGTCATTCACAGGTATTTAGATAGGAGTAGATAAGAGTTTTGGAAGGAATCTGCCATCAGTGAGTCATCTCTTCTATGAATTGTCATCCAGCATCATTTTTAAACATGCTTAATTTTGAGAAATGGTTCAATCATGTAATTTCATCTGTGTTAAAAGATAATACAGTGATATTCTCTGAATTAAAATTTTGTGTTCTATGTCACAACCTTTTCAATGTGCTTCCTTCTGATTTGATAACCACTACATTAATCCTCATTCAAACTGTAATTGATAGGTATGTGACAGTAAGATGTCTATCCAATGAAGAGCCATAATAGAAGCTAAAATGGCATACCAATTTGGCACACAGCACACAACAAATTGGGTTGTTAAAATCTGGTCATTCACTCTTATCACAGTTTGTAGTAGGGACACAAACTGACATGACATGAATCTATTCTCTTTACAAATCTTTTTTCATGACAAAGAGCATAATGAAAATTTTAAGAGATTGTACTAACTTAAATCAAGCCCATGGCAGAATAATGTATGTAAATCTGTGGCCTTCTGAAATGCAGTAGAAAATGTAATTTAAGCTGTAATTAATTCCCCAGATAAGACTTTTATATAGATCGAAAATATATATGTTTCTCATATACTAGAAACATGATTATGCAACCACAGAACCACATAATCATATCAAGTTCAGCTGTGAGAAGCCTTCTGTCACATATTTTATCATATAATTCCCTTCAGTTTAGTTCTTGGCATAAAACTGATGTTCTCCAAATGAGTAAACTGTTAGCATATTTTAAGAAACACCATATTTGCATAAACTGTGCATGGGGATACAATAACTTTGTTTAGGTTGAGACAATCATTGCTTTGACTGATTAGGTTTCATAATTAGAAAGGAACAAAGCAGATTGCTCAATTGCATGGATTTATTCTTCATTTCTATATTCCTTGGGAGCAGATCAAAAAATACTTTCAGATGAGTATTTTAGTGTTTATTCATCAGAACCTCCTACTCAGTAAATAAACTGGCCCATAAAAGCAAGGTTTTACTCAATAGTCATGCAACCTTGATACAGATAATATTTGTCTTGTGTCCAATTCATGTCAGCCAGTCAAGTCCCATGAAAAGAATCTGAAACTCTGTCATGACACATCGCAAAAGAATGCAAGAGTCCCAAAACTCCACTGCTATTCCTGTTGTAGGAATTCTGAACAAGAAATGCAGTATAGTTAAATTTGATAAAGAGGTGTAGCTATTGTCTCATTATTGCACAGGATCTTCAAACAAAAACATAATGAGACATTTTTCAACAGCAGATTCCTAAGGACAAAATTTATTCTTCAGGGGTCTAATGGGACCTTATAGGAGAAATAAATGAGATAATTAGGTCAGAATTCACTCTTATGACCTATGGGCAGCTGAAAGCTGCAGTAAAATTGTCATATGCTTATGACAGAATGGCATTTGGTGACCCTTCTCGCTCTGAGTTAAGGTTCTGAGTTAAGGACTTGTCATTGTTCACTCCAGCCAATATCTAAGTACCACACAGCTGCTTGCTGTCTCACCCACCCCTGTCAGTGAGATGGGTAGGAGACTGAAAAAAAGAGGCTCATAGGTTGAGATAACAACACTTTAACAATTGAAACAAATTAGTGTAGTAATAATACTAATTGAGATAATAATAATTGCAATGAGAAGGAGTGTGCTGGTTTGGACAGGGTTAGAGTTAATTTTCTTCACAGTAGATGGCATGGGCCTATATTTTGGATTTGTACTGAAAACAGAATTGATAATATAGAAATTATTTTGTTATTGCTGAATAGTGCTTGCACAGCATCAAGGACTATTCTGCTCCTCAACCCACCCCACCATCGAGGAGGCTGGGTTTGCACAAGGAGTTGGGAGGGGACACAGCTGTGAGAGCTGACCCCAATCGACCCAAGGCACGTTCCATACATTAGGGCATAATGCTCAGTATATAAAGTTGGGAAAAGTAGGAGAAATGGGGGGACATTTGGAGCGATGGTGTTTGTCTTTCCAAATCACCATTACACATGATGAGCTCTGCTTTCCTGTAGATGCCTAAACACCTGCCTGTCCATAGGAAGCTGCGAATTCATTTCTTGTTTTGCTTTGTTTGTGTGTGTGACTTTTGCTTTCCCTATTAAACTGTCTTTATCTCAACTCAAGTTTTCTAGCTTTTACCCTTCTAATTCTCTCCCCCATCCCACTGATGGGGGACTGAGCAAGCAGCTGTATGAGGCTTGGTTGCTGGCTGGGGTTAAACTATGGTGGAAGGGGAGAGTGAGAGACTGAGGCTGGAACAAGTGATGTGAAATGCAACTGCTCACTGACTGCTGACCAGCCTGTCCCCAGGCAGCAATCATAGAGTTCCAGTCAACTCCCTTCAATTTGCATACTGAGCATGGAGTATCCCTTTGGCCAGTCTGGATCAACGTCCCAGCTATGCTCTCTCCTGGATTCTTGTGCACTTCCTTGCTGGCAAAGCAGGAGACACTGAAAAGTCCTTGACTTGGGGCAAGCATTACTTAGCAACACCTAAAACATCAGTGCGTTATTGTATTGGGTCTGGCTGAGATGTAGTTCACTTCCCCATAGCAACCCTCACAGTGCTGTGCTTTGCACTGGTAGCTAGAAGGGTGTTGATATCACACCAGTGTTTTGGCTACTGTTGAGTACAGCAGCAGTACTGTAACACTTTCCCCAATCAAGAGCAAGATTCTGGGAGGGGTCACAAGTAGGCCAGCTGACCCAAAATAATCACAGGAATATTCCATACCATAAGCAGTGAGCTCAGATATAGAAGGTAAGGAAAGGAGCAGGAAGAGTGGCATTCATTGTTTCCAATGGCTACCTACTAAGAAATCATTACCCGTGTTGAAGATCTCCTTCTTGGGAAGTGGTCACACATTGCTGCTGATGGGAAGTAGAGAATAAACCTCGTTATTTTTTTGCTTTGCTTTTGCACACACAAGCTTTGGCTGTAGTGAACAGCCTTATCCCAATGCAGGAGTTGTTTTCCATTTTATTTTCTCTTCCCTGTCCAGCTGGGAAGGGAATGATAGAGCAGCTGTGTGGGCACTTAGTGTACAGCCAAGGTCAACCCACTACAGTTATCAACATTATTCTCATCCTAAATCCAAAACACAACTCTGCACCAGCTATTAAGAATAAAACTAATTTTACACCAGTTGAAACCAGGACAGATCTTTGTCAGCAAACACTGAACATACTCCTTCAGCACATTGGAGTATTTTCATAAACAGTTGCTCTTGCATTTCTCTTCCCCCTGCATTGCAGTCCACTGCATGCATTTTAGCAACCTTAAAGTACATAATGCATCTAATTAATGTAATTAAAGATGGGTGGAAAGGTTTAGTGCTATCTCCATCTGTTGCCTGGTCATTAATGGTCTTATACCTTGTTGGAGCAAATACTCACCTGCTATAGGTCTAAGGGACAGCTTCTCAAGCACTGTAGAATAAACAGAAAATCACAAAGCCAAAGCAGATGCACGAAGGAGAAGTGAAGTTTGAGACATCATAGAATGTAAAGCTATTTGCATTCATGAAGTAACACTTGCATTGCATTCTTTTATTAATCTGAAACCTTTAATCATTGACAAATGTATTCCTAAAGCACTTCTGGGAAGATCTGGGGAATGTCTTTCCCACTTCAGAATTTCTGTTTGATTTTATGAGCCCTGTTTCTTTCTGTCTTACAATATTCTTTTCTTATATATTAGCTTTTTTTTTCTTTTTCTTTTTTTTTGGTACTTATTAGAGTGGACCTTGTTCTGTAAAACCTAGTCCTCCTTCTTACTATCCTACATTCTTTAGGGCATTAGAAGTTCACAGATAAAACCAAATGCTGTAACTGTACAGCTGGAGTGACTTGCTAGTGTGACTGGTCAGCAGCTAAGTACAAGTCTAATGAGGTGAATGTAGTCCATAAAAGGACTAACAAATGCCTACTCATTACATCTGTGGTATTGTACAATGAAGATATGTAGACCTAAAAATGGTCAAACACAGACTAAAGTTGTATAGCAGGAACTGAACATATGGTGCTGCTAATGAGAAGAATCTGAGAACAAGCTTAAAATATGGACAAAGTAATTAACTGAAAATAAATGACAAACACAGGATAATCAATTAGAAGATGAAGATGGAATCCAAAGCATATTGCAGACTAATAGCTTTGGGCCCTGATTATTGAATAGCTGGACTCCACCAAGTGTTGCCAGATCATGAATATGAAGCACCAGGTTTACTACTTTCTGTACTTAAATGTGCATGACAAATACAGTATTCGGTCAAACGGTGGAAAGGCTAAGTTTTGTCCCTTCAAGAGCTGAGACTCAGCACACATCCTCATTCAGCAGTGAGTAACTATACCCTCAAATAAGGGTCAAAGTGTTTGTAAACAGTATTGTTAGATGCTGGTTAACACAGTGGCTTGTACAAGAGACAGGTGCCGGAAGGAGCAGCCAATTGTCAAAACTGTAAAAACTTCACTTTAGGGTTTGAATCATCTGTGGCCAAGCTGCAAGTTATTAGAAATTAATTCATTTGCATGAAGGTAATCTTATTGCTTGATGTGATTAATGACTTTTGGAGAACATAGCAGAAGACATTAAGGTGCATAATCAAGAAGATAAAAGCCATAAGGGGTATAGCAACTGAGAAGAAACAGTCTTGATTGTGACTGAAAGGAAATCAAGGACACCACAATTAGCACTGCTTAAACCATACATTACACCTTACAAAAAAGTGTCGTAAAACATTCCTTTGAAATATGACAGCTAAAAAGGTCTCTAAAAGAGATATTAGCAGACACCATAGGCCAAAGATCGATATACCCTGTTGTTCTTCCACTAATCCATAATGACTAACAATACCCTCTGTGAACTTTAATTGCTCAAGTGATTTCAATAACTGTTAGTACACTAGTGATATATTCAAGCAAAATGACAACAGGTTTTTTTCTGACTCTGTAATTTAGAAGCCTTTAAAAATTGAATTTTTTTAATTTATAAAATGAAAACTCCAGGGTGTAATAATCTAAACCAATGGAGAGTGGCAAAAAAAAAAAGATTTCGCATCAGCATCTACTTGCAGGTCATAACCTCACCACCTCTACAACTCTAAAACTATTGCAAAAATTAAACATGCCAGGATCTAGGTAGCAAAGATCATACCTCCAAAACCACTCCTCACATGAAAACACAAGTGCATTGGGTTCACATGGCCAGGTTTTGGTAGTGGAGTGAGGGCTACATGGTTGACTTCTGTAAGAAGCTGCCAGAAGTTTCCCCTATGTCTGACAGAGCCAATGCCATCCTCTTCCAAAACAGACCCGACACTGGCCAAGGCCAAGTCAATCAGAGATAGTAGTAATGCCTCTAAGATAATATATTTAAGAAGGAAACAAAAAGAGTTATTGTGCAGAAACAATTGAGTCCAGAGGAGAGAAGTGTGAGAATATGTGAACAAAACAGCTCTGCAGACACCAAGGTCAGTGCAACATGAGAGGGAGGAGGTAGTCCAGGCACTAGAGTTGAGATTCCCCTTCAACATCTGATGAAGACCATGGTAAGGCAGGCAGTTCCCCTGCAGCCCATGGAGACCCATGTCAGTGCAAAGATCCACCTGCAGCCCACAGAGGAGCCCCATGCTGGAGCAGGTGAATGCCAAAAAGAAGGCTGTGACCCCACGTGAAGCCCATGTTAGAGCAGGCTCGTGGCAGCAGCTGCTGACCCATGGAGAGAGGAGCCCATGCTGGAGAAGTTCTCCTGGTAGGACTCATGGCAGTGTTGGGGACCCATGCTGGAGCAGTCTGTTCTTGAAGGACTGCACCCAGTGGAAAGGGACCCACACTGGAGAAGTTCAGAAAGAACTGCAGCCTATGGGAAGGACTAAGACTGGAGGAGTTCATGGAGGACCGTCTCCCAGAGGGAGGACCCCATGCTGGAGTAGAGGAAGGACTCTTCTCTCTGAGGAGGGAGCAGTGGAAGAAACAAAAATAATGAACTGACCATAACCCTCATTGCCTGTCTCCCTGTGCCGCTGAAGGGGAGGAAGTAGAGCCCAGGAAGAAAGGAGGGGTGAGTGGAATATGCATTTAAGATTTGTTTTATTTCTCATGGTCCGGTTCTAATTTTGATTGGTAATAATTCAGTTAATTTTCACATGTCTTGTCCATTTTGCTCATGACAGTAATCATAAAGTGATCTCTCCCTGCCCTTATAAGCCTTTTGTTATATTTTTCTCTCCTCTGTCCAGTGGAGGAGTGACAGAGCAGCTTTGGTGGCTACCTGGCACCCAGCAAGAGTCAACCCACCAAAACAAGGTACTATGCAGACAAACTAATGTTCATATTTCTTGCATTTGAGAGCCATAAAGGCTGTGTGTCTCCCAGAATCAACTACATCTTGAAAAAAAAGGAATGGTAAACAGTAAAATAATAAAAAACATTTCTTTCTCTGCTAAAAGCATCACAGCATAACAGCTACTCAACGGTTGGGCACATGCAAGGCTTTTATGAGGTATAGACCATACTGAATAAAACCCAGCAATGTTAGCCTGAAGTATGTTAAACAAATAGGTGGTTTCATACAGAAAGTATTATAGAATCATTTAGGTTGGAAAAGACCTCCAAGATATAAAGTCCAACATTTGACCAAACACCACCCCATCAACTAAACCACAGCACTAAATGTCACGTCTAGTCATTTCTTGAACACTTCCAGGGATGGTAACTGCACCACTTTCCTGGGCAGACCATTTCAATTCTTTGCCACCCTTTCAGTGAAGAAATTCTTCCTGGTGTCCAACCTGAACCTCCCCTGGTGCAGCTTTAGGCCATTTGCTCTTGTTCCATTGCTAGCTGCCTGGGAAGGTTGTAGCAAAATGAGTTGACCTCCACCTAGCTTCAATCTCCTTTCAGGTAGTTTGTAGAGAGTGACAAGGTCACCCCTGAGCCTTCTCTCCCCCAGATTAAACAAGCCCAGATACCTCAGATGCTCCTCATATGACTTACTCTCTGGACTCTTCACCATCTCTATTGCCCTTCTCTGGACTTGCTGCAGCACCTCAATGTCTTTCTTGTAGTGAGGGGCTCAGAGCTGGACACAGTGTGTGAAGTGTGGCCTCACTAGTGCCAAGTACAGGACAATTATCACTTCCCTAGTCCTGCTGGCCACACTATTTTGGATACAAGCCAAGAGGCCACAGGTCTTCTTGGCCACCTGAGCACATTGTTGTCTCATGAGCTGGCTGTTGACCAGCACCTTCAGGTCTTTTTCTGCTGGGCAGCTTTCTAGCCCCTCTTCCCCAAGCCTGTAGCTTTGCAAAAGGTTGTTGTGGTCGAAGTGTGGGACTTGACACTTCATGTGACGGAACCTCATACCATTGATCTTGGTTGTGCTGGTTTAAAGGTAACCCAGCAGGAGAAATGAACTCAACACAAGCGAGATTATAAGTCAGAGCTACAATTTAATAATAATAATACAGTAAATACACTGATACAAAGGGAAGTTGCTTTCAAC
>JAWWLZ010000139.1:42763513-42784905 GCA_035041345.1 Poliocrania exsul
AATAGAGGGGGTAGAATACACAGCCTTGATCACCCCCACACAGTGCCAACTGGTCCCACCTGCTAAACTAGGACATTGGTCTATGAATCCAGCCTGTCCAGATCCCTCTGCAGAGCCTTCCTACCCTCCAGCAGATGAACAGTCTCACTCAACTTAGTGTTGTCTGCAAAGAGGTGTAATTGGAGAGGATACAAGATTTTCAGAAAGAGGTCTAGAAACTAAATTAGGACCAAGAGAGCATCATCAACATACACTCATGCAATCCACTTGAAGAAGGGATCTCCTGAAATAGAGCAGTTGGGGCTTTACCACAGGACACCAGAATGCGATTTCAGTCATGTCAAGATAGCTCTCCTGAAAAACTGACAAATTACCCAGAGCTACATTGGCAGAAGAAAGATCAGAATCTAGCTCACAGTATTAATCCACATAGCTACAGGGGAAAAGCTGAACTACCTTGATTCTGTTTCTGAAATGTCTTTAATGCAAGATTGAGCATTTTGCCAATAGCTGAGCCACTGATAAGAAACATTGCTTTAACTGAAACTGTTAAAACCTAAGAAAGCTTTTCCTTTCAGATTACACAGCAAGCAACCTGATTTGATTTTTTCCCCTGATTTTACAGGCTTAATCACAAAAATGAAAATGTGCTTTCTACTTTGACACTTAAGCCAGCAGTGACAGCTAGATACCAAGACTAAGAGAAAGCTGGCGTGCAACTATTATCTACATTTCTGTTCTGAACTCCTGAGTACAAAATATTTCCTTCTTGTATTACTAAGAATGAAAGAAGTGGCAACTTGGTTAATTGTTAGTCAAGTAAGAATGATCAGTAACACAGAACTTTTAAATAATACGGTTTGGGATTTTTTTTTTCACATGGATAATATACTTTACTTATGAAAGTCTGACCACATTTAGTAACTGAAAAAATACCTTTAGGAGAGTATTGTAAAGATCTAAAACTTGATGCTGATGGCGCTCTCACCAGTATACACCAGAAAAACTGAACTCAATAGAGGTACAAGGACATTGAAATTCCTAATTCACATTTCCTGCCTGTCTACATGAACAAATCCCAGGCTCCTTTAAACAGAAAGGACATATAAATACAGTCTCAATGTCTTTCTTCATGAACAAGACAGCAAAGCATCAGTGGCCACAGACCAAAATGAAGGGCATATTGTGAGGTAGATCAGGGCTGGTAAATCAGGATGCACTTGATCAACATCACAGAACTTGCTGTCCAACACAAATATATAGACAGCGCATTACAGTTCACTTCCCTCAGCTGAAGGTCCACATGCTCTGAGATTGTGTCTGTTCAGCCTGAGCAAGGCTTTCAGCAGTGCTGAAATACTAAGTACGTCAGGTTTTGTGACAAATTTAAAACAGTTCAACAGGTTTTGGATGTACAGATCTTGGTGAAATGTTAGACAAGTCTGTGAGAGTACCGCCACACTCAGGCATCCAGGGTGTCTTTCTGTACAGCACTTGAAAGCTCGGGTGATCCTATCCATTTTGACTCACGTATTTACACCTTGGGGCATGAGCCTCAGCAGTGTGAGATGTGACAACTGTGCTAAAATTATACTTTTATAACTTTAAGCCATTTATATATATGGGATAACATGTTATACAATTATATTTTTATGGTCAGTTATATTTACCTAGCAAGGGATACTGTAAAAGTAGACATGGACCATTACCGAGAGGTATTGACAAAGACAGGAAGAGTCCAAGGCAGCAATCAAAATATAAAAGCAAATGGAATAACCAAACAATATCACTTCTTCATCTGATGTATGTATCTTTTAGACCCCTAGACTTCTATTTAGCAGTATTTTCATCCATCAGACAGATAATGAAAAATGAAACTGAATAATCAAGAAAAATGTGTATCCAAATGAAAGTTTGGCTGTAATAATTCTATATTATTTCAAAGATAATTAGTCTACTTTTTAAAAACAAAATATTAGTTGTGATTCTTTTCCACACCAATACTGAACCAAATTTGCACAGCTAAGATTTGTTGAACATAAAGTATATTCTATCCATTTTCTTGGAAAGTCTTGTGGAATAATTTCTGGAATCTTGATGTGGATAAAATGATAATGTAATATAATTATCTTATTAATTAAAATTTTCAGGTTGTTATGTTTGCAGAAAAATATTTTAAAACATCTCTTTCACAGTCCCCTACTCTCAGAAGAAAGCCAAAGAAGACGTGACCTTTATGTTTATATTCAATAATTTTAAGTCAAGTTTTACTTGGGATGCCAAGCTTTGACCAATGAACCCAACTTTTTTTGAGCAACAAATGCAAATCAAAAATATTTTAATAGAAAGAATCATAGTTCTTGAAATCTGCTGCAGTTGTAAGCCTAGCACCACAAAGAGAGATTGCTTAACTCAAAGAAATGAAATGCATTTGTATGTTATATTTTTGGAGGAAGTGACATCATATATAATGGGCATCATTTTCCATTGAAAAAAAAGCTTTCTACATAGTATATTAGATAATATTTAAGTAGGATGCATTTTACTGGAGAGCATAGGAAAGGACATATTTCTTTTATTTGCATTTTTGTTTGCACATAGTAAATTTTTCATCATAATGTGTATGCTGGCATATGGTAAAACACTGAAAACAAGGACAAACCTAGAGCTGTCAAAGCAAACCATAAGTGACATAGAACTGCAGATCAATCAAATGGGAAGCAAAATAAATCTGTATTTATAGATGTGATATGATTATCTCTTTTGTATACAAATTCAGTAATTTAATTAAAATCTGTCTTTTCATTTATTGAGCATCAAAATAATCAGAAACAAAACCAGAAAATGAGTGCAAAAAGGGAAAGAGAGCATTCACTGGGACAATAATTAAACAGCAGAATCAAGACCAAATCCAGCAGAAATCAATTAAATCAAATCAGGCAACTGCATGTGAAATGCAAATAGAGAAAAAAATAATATTGTAAATTATCCACAGACTATCTAAGAAAAGAAGAGTTGTAAGGGAACAGGCTCAGGTTCAATTTCAGATATTAGGGAAAGCTGTTTGCTAAGCTCTGGTCTCTTGCACATGCAATATTATGGGAACTACAGAGGAAATTAATCATAATCGTTCTTGACACATTTGGTCAGGACACACATAAGAACCATACTTAGTCAAGGCCTGAAACAGAAACTGATTATTGATTAAGTTGCACTTTTGCAAAGAAACATCCTGAAATGATAAAGCAGGAATTATCAGTGATTAATATATTATGGAGAACACATATTTCTCTGTGCTGCAGATTTCATTTGCCCTGTGATAAGTGTTTTTTCAAGCATCTGTAAATCAACTCTGCATTTTCCGTTTCAGAGCCCTCTATCTTTTTCAGATTTGTTTGAAAGATGTTTTGACAAGGAAAACTATTACTCTTTATGACCCATCAAAATGCTATACATGATTTAAAGTGAAGTCTAAAATGGCCCCAAGTAAAGTAAAATCTTGCAGTTTGACATGTGGATTCTAGAATTCATTCAATGCCAAGGAAAGACTAAATACCTACATTTTCATCATTTCACTTGGTCTATTCATCACAAAACTTTGGAACCTATCAAATTATACCATTTTTTGAACTAAGAATTAGGAAAAAACAGATGATATTTCTGACACTGATGATAACCTGTTCAAACCGATTGCTTGTACAGAAACTGAGGTGTATGATGTGCTCCAATTTTTATGTAAGTCTTATTATTTTCATTAGATAAACTGGGTAAGAAGACAAGGTTTTAAGGTCCCTTAAGACTTCATCAGGAAAATTAGTAGCTGCTTTTATGTAGTCTCTTTGCAAGTGAATGTGTAAAAATAATCTTCATATCTAGCAATGTAGGTTTCTCTTATCAATAGTCCCACCAGACAACAATAAGACAAGAAAATCTCATCTGCTGTATAAATACTTTTAGAAGAGAACACTAATTAATGAGACCCAGAGGAAGATATTGAAAATTTTCTTGCATGTTGAGACATGCTGAAAGATAGGAATATAATGAGATAAGGGTTTCTCATAATAAGAAAATAAGAGAAAAGGTGGAAGTAACTCAGATAATCTTAAATCCTGATTTAAATATAGTAAAAAATGAACCCAGGGTAAACAGACATTCAACACTCAATAAAGAAATGTTAGAGGTAAAAAACAAGGGTTAAAAAGTACACTAATACTAGCCAAGTGAGTTGAAACAAGTATTCTAACTAATCTGACTCAGGAATATGTCATAGTTTTGATAGAAATTTGAAGGTTTTCTATATTACACAAGGATGCTAAAAAAATGGAAGTGTTACTGATGCCCAAGAGAAAGCTAACTATGCAGAGACAGCAAAAACACAGGAGGACTGGAAGGGAGGCGTATTATTTAGCAAGGATACATACAGGAAACACTGAATAAAGTGTTTCAACTGGAAAGAAATAGAGCTAGGATGCATCAAGCTGAATTGATTTGTTTTAAAATAAATTCAAGAGGAATAATAAGAGACAGTCCATCACAGAAGAGCTAGAGGAATCCTGCAGTCATCCAGCAGCAGATATTGTGGTAACACTATTAAAGAAATACCACTGGGAACTGTATGGTTATGGAAGACATCAGTCATTCAGATATATACTGGAGAAACATCTATACCCTTAGTACATGCTTTCAGCTTGGGTCTGAAGCAATATTATGAAATCGTACAATACTGATCTCAGATCTGATCTGTAAAATTATAAAAATCTGAGCCCCTGTGACCTTCCCCTTTCAGCTGATCATTAGGCTTAGGACTACTTCACACATTTCACAACAAAAGCCTGGGGGGAGGCAGACATCTCAACTCCAAGCACCAGGCATGAGGAAGAACTATTTCATCCAAGGACACAAACAAGTATAAGCTATTGCTTAATAACTGTGGGCTTAAAATTAACCATCAGGGAAGGTGGGGACAAGACATGTTCTGGAGCAGTTTTCTGAGAGTAGCTGATTTTCTTTTGCCCAACTATGTACTTTTCATGGGGGAATTCATCCATTTACGATTGTCAGTTATGCAGTTTGTTCTAGTTACAGCGGCTGGGACCATCTTATTACTGTGTGGCTGTAACCAAAACTGTGTATTCTACATCCTTTATGTCATTTCTCATGAACAGTTAATAATGGATCATTTACAGCAGCTGCCCAGGGCACACCTGACTCCTCAGGCTACAAGCTGGGTGTTAACCCTGTGAGATGGGTCTGCACACTAATGACCCAGCCATGATAACTCCCCTCCAGGGAGTCATTAGCACCTTCACACCCAGCCTAAGGGGGCATCTGCTAATGGGCCATCAAAGATTCCAAAAATACCCCACGACTCACAGGATTAAATCACCCATTGTGAAACTCCTCACCCTGGGGGAGGTACTGGGCATTCCCGCCTGAACCTGAGAATATATAAGCTTTAGGTTTTGGGACTTCTGGTGCCATTTATCAGATCCAGAGGACCAGAAACTCAACAGGACTGTGACCACCACTCTCAACCAGACTGCGACCATCATCCTCACCAACACGTTTTTCCTTTCCTTTTACTTTGGACTCAGGGATCATGTGGCACTCAGCACAGGGGCTAAAGAACACAATTCTGTTCATGCCCCAGGGTGCTGGGTTATATTTCTGGGTGTTTGTGGGTTAAAATCAATTTTTTCTCTGTATCATTGTATTTATCTTAATATTTTTATTAAATTGTAATTCTGACTTGCAATCTCTTTTTGGATTGGGTTCATTTCTTCTGCCAGTTTAACTTTAAACCAGCACACAGCTGAGTGGGACTAGAGCCAATGAGTCAGAAGGTCTCTCTCTGTATTCTGTAGGAACCTTTCAAAACTTTTAAATAATCCTTGGAAGTATGAAGGACATCACCTGATGAAAAAGTAACAGAACATTACCCACTGGCACTCAGCCAGTTTTCACCAAAGATTTGCAGATACTTGGATGTCTCTTCTGAGCAGCATGGGAGGCACTGGAGAACTTTCCCTATCCCCTCGACAGTCATTTGTCAGTCAAGTACTGACATCACAGAATGGAAGCTTATTCAAACATAGATATCTCTGTCTCATGACAGTTCTGAGAGGACACTGATTTTAGCCCCTAAAGATATCAAATGAAAATAGATCAGACCCCAGATCAGTAAAAAATGTCTTATAACACAAACCTATCAGTGACATTCTTCCTTCATCTAGAAAAAAAAAATCTGCTTAAACTCCACAAACTTCTCAGTAGTTTTTACAGGCTTTCTTTATTCACTGTGATGTAACAGGCTACTTCGACAGTAACTGAATGCAAAATAATTGTGTGTCTCCTTCAGGTCAGACAGCTCACGTATTTAATTTTTGCCCTAAGCTAGACAGCAATACATTTTAAGACCTCCTTTATACCTAACAGCTTCTCTTTTTCTGTGCAGCGCACTGCTTACTTTGAATTCAATATGTGGTAGTCTTTTATTATCAACATATTAGATATCATTATAACTTAGCACATGAATAGTTTTATTAGCCTGTCATCTCATGACAGATAGAAAAGTTTTGTCAAGGGGAGTCAAAATTTCCTACCACAAAGTCAATCTCAGTAATCTTATGTGTACCAAGTGCCTTCCAAAGGGAGTGTTAACTGAACACAACATAAACCTAAAGTAGACAAACAACCCAGCTTACTGCAGTGAAATGTTTGATACAGAGCAAAACACTAGCTGAAGATTAACAGCCTATTAAAAATTAAATCAAGCTATTAGAAGCCAACAAGCATGGGAAAGGTTCTTTTTGTCATTCAGCTATTATCGCGTTTGATGTCGCATTAAATTGCCCATTGGGCAAAGCACTGAAAAGCTAATATGGGAATGCCTTGTTTATTATGTTCACTTTCATCTGTGAATTAAAAAAGCAATTCATCAATAACAAAACCAGTTTAAATGATGTATGAAGTGAGCACACAATTCTGCAACAACTGCTCCTTCCAGATAAGACCCAAGGATAAACTGCATCCACAGGGGGATGAAAACAAGACACCATTGGGTTCTGCAGGCTAAAAGCATTTTACTTAGCATGAAGGACTCTTTATCAAGTGCAGCCACATATATCTTATAAATTATAATCAGGCCAAAAGAAGTCCCGATCTGTACTTTACTATTTTCCCATTAGCACTAAGGCTGTAAAGCACTGTAATTTGATAACAAGTCCCTTAAATGCCATGCAATATGTACAGTTTTCTCCATGAACAATGACATGATTCCCTTAAGATAGGTTTAATAAAGCCAAATGAATCAGGGCTTTCTGTTAGTTATTTATGAAACATCCAGGAACAGCTGCAAGAAATGTACAACCTCCTAAATGAGTTCTGCCTCCAGCAGTTGTGTAGACCAGATGGGAGAGTGACAAGCTCCACTTAATGTGTCACAGCATCAGCTCAATCATAAAATGGTACTAAACAAACCTCCTTGAAACAGAACCACCTGTTTACTATCAATACACCTTCTATTTCTCAAGCAGCAACTCTAATTTGTGATGTATAACCTAAAAGAAGCACCCCTTCAACCCCACAAAACAACCCTCAGCAAAAGGGTTTTCTTTGGAAAAATGCAATGCCTCGCTCTTTATAGTCAGCCTCAGGTGGTTTTAAAGCCTTTCATTTATCAAGCCTGCTCACATATTAGTCAATGTACCATCTTCCCACTGAGAATTTTCCAGGTTAATTATTCAAGTTCAAGTTTAGTTTGTCTTCAACTTTTACTCAGTAGTTATTAGAAACAGAAATATAAAATGCCTTCTCTTTAACCTCATTGCCAGAGCCCTTGTCTGAAAGCCTCAGATCTAGTTTCTGCACATAGCCATTATTTTCCCTAGCCTGAACAAGAATATATAATGTGGGATCTGTCACAGCTCACTCAGGAAGAGGTGTGAGGGATCTCCAGATGTCTATAAAGCTTAGAATCAATTGTGTTGGTCTGGGGAGAGAGTGAGACAGCATAATGTAATTAGGAAGCGCAACCTACATACAAACTCCGCAAATGTTTACTTGCATAACATCAAGTTTGCTTTATAACAAATATTTCCTACTTGTCAGAAAAGCTTATTGCAGTGGTACTTCCAGTTTCCCTTCATTTTAATGAGAATAAGGTGGTATAAACATGGAGACCTGAACCTATTCAAAGTGCCATCAGGCAGTTAGAGGTGTCTAGGCTGAGATTTCCACAGCATGTGATTTGATGCTGGAGTTGTGCCTAGATCCATTGTGCTAGCCTAAACTTCAGGGAGTTCACCTTGCCAGAAGTGTTCAGGAATACATATCTGATGCTAACACAGAATCCCAAGGAGGTCTAGACTCAGACTTGTCACGTGTATGCCAAGGTTCTCTAACAACTAATAAGCTTTTATTCTTAATGATTTGCAAACAAGTCATCTTTTCAGATGTTTAACTACCTAAACATATCCAATCTTGCTCATGTTTTGCTTGGATGGCATTCATTTATAAAGTGTCAGATGCTCCCCATGTCAGCATCTGCTCATTCATGTGGTAATTATTCTATTTAGGGGACCAGGATTTCAGCCACTTGAAATTAAAACTGGTATGACATTGACAACAGGAGTTGTTGTGATGGATGTCAGTCTATTTCAAAGGGTGATGTTATTCTTAAAAAGAAACACCAAGAAAACAGATCAGAGACTAAAAAGCCATAAGCCTTGCCAGGATTAAAGGACAGGATTAATGCTAGTTTACAGAATTTCTCCCATATATATTTTCCAGAACATAATGAGGTGAAGAACTCCATCTAGCTTATGTCTCCATATAGCCACTGCAAACAGTTTTGATCTCTGTGTACACAGTGTCTCTTCTGCTACAGTAGTATCTCAGTTAAAGTTAGAAACCGTTGGAGTGGTTTGGCTTTAGCCCCTGCACTCCCCATGTTAGGCAAGCAAGATCAAGCTGACCTTGGGGCAGACAGAAGGAAAACCCATAGGAAGGGGCTGGCCAGTTTGTGAATAGCTGGCTTTCAGCCAATAGGAAAAAGACCCCTGGCCCCTACACAGACCTTTGACCTATCCCTAAGCTAACCCTAGTTCACATGTTCCCCTAAAACCCTATAAAGAGTTGTGTACTTCCTGAATAAAGGTTCTTGAACGTTCTTTTAACCCACATGGAGCTTGGACAATTTATCTCTATGAGAACTGATCTAAGTTCTGGTCGCTGAAACCTGAAAGGGCCGCCCGGGGTTGGGCAGATTGGGGTAGAAAAAGCCTCTCACTACTGCAACAGCTACAGCCTTTTTCCCTTTAAGAAACTCCTTCAGGCTACCACATAAGTAAATGTTTGTTTGCTCTCACCTACACTGGCTTGCTTTCTTCAAAAACTGATATGCATTGTTGTTTTCCAAATAAATGCAGAGATTTCCATGCTTAGGTTTTTTTTGTTAAAACAGTACTGAAAAATTAGCCTTTATGTCAGGTTTATCCGTGGGATGGTCCCGTGGTGTAGTGGAGAGCACTCCGGTGTCTGAATCCCAAGGTCGCGAGTTCGAGTCTCAGTAGGGGACTATCCCCGGCAGTTAAATGCTTCCCTGCCATCCGATCCCGTCAGATCTCGGATGCTCAGCAGGGTCAGCCGCGGTCAGTACCGGGTGCTGTGGCAGTCCCGAGGACTTCACTGTCACTGTCCAAGCTTGCTCGGCCGTGGCAAATGAACCTCAGGACTTAAACGGTGGGGCCAGTTCTGTGCACACTGTGCCTCACCTAAAAAATCCACTGCACAGGCTGGAAGGGCCCACCCATGTGGGGAGAACCCTTCCCAAAATCTTCGTTCGCGAAGGTTGACTATTATTATTATTATTTGTTTTTGCAGCATTTATGCTTTTCCACAATATTTTACTCACACTCAGTTTTTTGAAATCATTATTTTTTAATAATCATATTAGTATGTGGGAAATTTAGCTGTTTAAAAGAAATAATTCACTGAGTTTGCTGTACCATGGATTAGAAGCTAGAAATCAGGTAGCAGTAGACATATGAATAGAACAAAATGGTAGCAAGCCAAGATCTTTTGCACAGAGTTTGGCTGGGTCATTTATAAAAAGGAATAAGCTAGGTCAATCTAAGGAAGACCTACCCAGACCCCTGAAAGTGGGGATGAAGAGCAAAAACCCCTACCCAAAATTGATGCCAGAAGAAGACACCACCACAACTCCACCCAGACTCCACCCAGACTCTGCCTATTATCAATATGCAATGAGATCTTGTAATACATGAATAATGTATAAGAAGATGTTGTAATCACTTAGTTCAGATGTATAAATTAGCTTGCTTTTGCACTTGGTGCTTGGAAGTGAGTTTGTGCAGCGTTAGCTACCTCTCGTCCCTGTGCAGAAATACATATCTGCTGCTAATGGAATATAAAACTCTCTTGCAGTTCTTTTTGCAGCATTTTCACTATCAGTTTCACTTTAGAATATACCCCATGTTCTCCTAAGGAAACAGGAACTCCCTTTGTTTCTCTCTCCTCTCACTTTAGTTCACTTTTCCATGATGTACAGACTTTCCCGGGGCTGAGCAACATCCTGGTACCTCTAAGTGGCAAAACAAATGAAATCAGGCTTGACAGCTACAATTCAGGAGAGGTGCTGCAATAGATCTGCTGCAGGGAGTGAACTGAATACCTCCTAAGAGATGCAGTGCATATGCACTGTGTTTATGTGTTATGCCAGCTAAAGATCCCCAAACACTAAGTTCTGTTTTATTAGTATAAAAAAGTACTGTTTTCGTACTCAAGACTTGTGAAAATATTCATTCCTTTTTTAAGAAGAAAAGGGAAATAGATACAGGAATAACAAAATTTCTTCTGTTGGAAACACTTTATAATCCATATGACTCCCAACATGAAAATGCCATTAAATAATATATAAACAGGATGTAAAAATAAACACCTCTAAAAAATTCTGTATTGTGTGATTACAAACTCAGGATCACGCTATACGCAAATCAGCAAATGCAAAATATATTCCTGAACGTGTGCACATAAATCAAGGGATGGATTTTTTTTCACTTTAGGCACCTAAAGTCCCCACTGTGTCACCAGGAGGCCTGAGTCTGGCCTGTGCTGGCATCTTCACCATGGCCTTGTATTGCCACAGTGGCTGAGGCTTCCCTGGATGTCCCCCTCTACTTCCCAGCCGCCCTGCCCTGCGCTGGGAACAGAAGGAAGGACACCAACCCCCACAGAGCCAGAAGCACTCCCAGCATCCTGGTGATGCCCTCTAAAAAGCCTTGTGACCAGCCTTGTTATCTGTTCCATAACACAAAAAAGTGGAAACTTGTTAACAGTGGAAATTAGAAACCAGGGAACATTACCAGAGGCTTTTTATTTAACTTTCATATCAAGGGTGGCTTACAGAAATGGTACAGTTGAGCATCTTTGATCAATGAATTAAAAAAACAAATCAAATGTGAAATAGCCAGCAGAGCTTTGGAGTTATTCCTAGGATGCATCCTGTGACCAAAGAAATGTCAGATCAGTTTGGGGACAAATTCTCTAGGTGGTTTGCTATAAACAAATGGTAGCATATATTTTCTAAATATTCAAATTTGATCTGGAAAAATCTTAGAAGCTGTGTTTAGTCTACATTCAGTTATGTACATTAGTCTGCAATAGTATTTGCTTCCATTAGAAGTTCGTAAGACTGGTAACACTATCAGGTTGTTCAAGCACTGAGTATGACGATACCTACTATTCATTGCTTGTGTTACAGCCTGAGACTGTAAGCTATGAAGAACGTTGGCCATTGTAGAAAAAACATCCCTCAAGAGCATAACAATGTTTAATAATTTTCTATTCATCACAGCATCAAGATAGCTATGGCACTGGTACTCCTGTGCCTCAAATGCTGAAGTCTGTTACACATTCTGGAAATAATTAACTGATAGTGAGCTGCACCAACTACAGCTTCTCCTGACTTTGAGATGTTCATGCTTTCTTATACCCCTACTCAATAATTCATCAAACCTAAGGTGCAATCACCCCAGTAGCTCCATAGGAGGGTAAGTTACAAGCACAACTTCGAAAACTGTCATGTCCTCCAATGAACTTGCTGTACTAAAAAAAAAAATCAAAAAGCCTATCAGCTAGATCTAGATCCCTGACAGCAAACCCATCTGCTGTCTGTTACCGATTTATTTTAAACAGCATTGCAGTTCAGAGTCATGATGCTAGCTTAAAAATTTCTATCTGTGCCAAGCTTGACTCTGGTGCCAATCATTTGTTGGGACTGATCTGCTATAAATGACAGAATATGGACAAGCAGGCTTTTAAAGACAAGAATAAAAGAACTAAAAAAAAAAAGAAAAGGCAAATGGGAAATTCTTTCAAGGACAAGGGACAGCACAAAGGCAGCAATGGAAATTAGTAGAAAAACAGAGACAGAAAAAGTTAGAGCATGCAAAACAGGAATTCAGCTGCTGACAGGCACTGAATCATTGCACTGGAAAAAGATTGATTTACTGTGAAATTGGTAGCCATTACACCTGCAAATCTGGCAACATTCAAAACACTACAGGCAAGTACTACTAAAGATTTCCAGTTATCTACTATTTGTGTAACACCTGTGACAATCCCCCTTCAGAATCTTGAACACAAAGAGATGTCTGACATGACACTTCTGTTAGTCCTTTATTATCAATGTTTTGTACTGTATTGCTTTAATAATGTAATTATTAATAATATGCAGCATATTTGACAAGCTGTCTGACAAGACTGCAGAAAAAACAAGTTGATTTGCATATGGTAACCTCATATGTTGTGCTGGTTTAAAGGTAAACCAGCAGGAGAAATGAACCCAACACAAAAGAGATTATAACTCAGAGTTACAATTTAATAACAGTATTACAATAAATCCAATGGCATAAAGAGAAATAGGCTTTAACCCACAAAACCCAGAATTATGACCCAGCACCCTGGGGCACAAACACCAAGGGGTTTGTTAGCCCCTGTGCTGAACCCCACATGATTCCCCCAAAGTCCAAAGTAAAAGAAAGTGAAAAACCTGTTGGTGCAACTGATGGTTGCAGTCTAGTGAAGAGTGGTGGTCTCCTCCTGTCAAGGTTCTGGTCCTCCTCCGGATCTGACAAGTGGTTACCTGAGGTCTTCAAATCCCCAGATTATGTACCCTCAGGTCCAGGTGGGAGCATCCCGTACCTACCCCAGGGTGGCGAGTTCCACAATGGGTGATCTAACTGTGTGAGTCATAGGCTATTTTGGAATTGTTGCTGGCCTATAAGCAGACACACCCCCTCAGGTGAAGGTGCTAACGACTACCTGGAGGGGAGTTAATACAGCTCTTAACTCGCAGGTGTCTTTCACACCCAGCTCACACTCTGAGGAGTCGGCTGTGCCCTGGGCAGCTGCTGCAAATGGTCCATTGTTAAGAGTTCTTGGGAAATGAATAGAGGGTGTAAGATACATAGCTTTGGTCACCCCCACAGAGTGATAAATTGGTCCCACCTGCTGAACTAGGACATATGTCATTAAAAACTGTATGTGAAACTGGGTTTTTTTCACAGAACAAAATTAACACTTTGTTTTAATTAATTTTTATTTTTCATGTTGACTTCAGTTATGTAAGAATCCAAAAATATCCTTATTTTGATGTTTTTTAACAAAATATCATTAAAAGTCTCTGCAGCTTCACAGAGAAGCTAATTTTTAATAACACAGAGTTCCTTGAAGGTTTCTCTTGTAAAAGAGATATCCATGTTCCTATGTTTTATCTTTCACATGAATTATTAAGCAAACTTAAACCAAATATTTGTTTGTTCCTCTTAAATGAAATCAATTAAAAATTTTTCTTTTACTCTATAAGATCACTGGCACTGTCTTTACCTGGACTGACTTGTTACCCTACAAGCTGTAGGCTAGATACCTTAAATTTCCATTTGCCTCTAGAACAACAATGTTTCCAAAGATAACTTGTAAGGATTCAAAGTTGCTGATAGATCATGCATATAGAGATCTAGACCAGTAGCATGAGCAGGTTTATGTTAAGTCGAAACTTCCTTATAATTTTTATTAGTATCTATTTAACATGCATACTAAATTTCACTGTGAAGATCCCAAGGTATCCTAAACTATATTCTGACTCACCAACTGTTCAAAAGTATGATTGCAATATTTAACACTAAATTTAGAAAAAAAAAATAGAGAGCTAATATAGATATTATTATCAACTAGCATTCTGGGACAGTTAACAAAGAATATCTGCCTAAGAGGATATAGGTTATCATTTTTCTGTCTATAATAGAAGCTGCATAAAAGTGAAAAGGGTAGTTAAGCACATCCCACACATCTTTGGTAAAGTATTTAAAACACATTCTTTGTTACCAGGACAAATATTTCTTTGACTTTATTTGCCACCCTCTATACAGAGGCTAAATATATCCCTGTATTAGCTTTGGAAACCTTATTTATTAGTCAGAATTTTATTTTATTAGACATCTTCTGGTAAGATTTAGGCACTGTTGTAAGGTGCAATGAAAGAAAATTTAAAAAGATAGAGTCAATGCTGTGAATTTCCCACTCATATTTTTCCTGTTGATGATAAATGACTCATCCATCATTTTGCAGGCCAAACATTTATATCAATTCATCTTAATAACCCAAATAACTAACCATTTGCTGACTGGGTTGTTATTGGCCTTGTCAACATATAGAGGCTTTTTTTATCTTGTGTTTCCAATTCTTTAACAAGACTTTTTAAACTATGGGTACATATTCAATCCAGCACTGGAGTCCTACCCTTCCAAATCAGAGATAATGCACAAACACTGTTTTGCTCTGCTAATTTTCTTTCATAGTCTCCATTCTGGTAAGACCTGTCACCTGTCACTTTACAAAGTGACCTACATCATCCTACATTTATAATATTCTGTTTAGTGTTCTTACAGTTTCCATAGAGATGTCAAAGCCATAAAGGTTTACTTTTGCAACAGCTCTGAAAGGTCTCTGTTGGGGCAGCTCATTCAAAAGACTACATTGGTCCACCTTATAAAACAGACTTTTTACTTCAGAGGGTTGCAATCCATCTACTGCAATAATCTGGCATCTGTAATTGCTCCCTGAGAGAGTGACCATGCTCATTCCCAGGCCCCATGCACAGAAGTCAAAGATCCTGTTCTTGACTGGCAATGTCTAAGTCCAGACAAATGAGAGTGGCTGTTTCAAGGAGCACATATACATGAGCCAGAATAGCTTTAGTTATAATACTGACCTGAAAATGCTATTATTTTTGCTATTATTTGTTTGCTGTAGGTTTTGATATCATGGTTTGGCTTCCCATGAGATTAATATTGGTGTAGAACTGGAGCCAACCCATGGAAGTTCCACTAGACCCTTTGAAGAATGACTGGCGTATGTGAAACCCAAAACTTAACTGTGTTGATTTTTAAAGTGGTTAGTCTGACTGCCTAGTTCTGTAAGATATTTTCTCAACTTTCTGATAGAAAATAGTTGAATAATTACAAGGACATACACCCTTGTCAGCCTATGTCACAGTCCTCACACACAGCAGGCATGAAAAGAGTAAGCATGAGCTTCCTGACAGAACACAGAGATTAATTTATCTTTGCCACCTCCTTAATTTGAGAGAACAATATTGAAAACCTACTTTATTTACGCCTACAGTGTGTCAGGCGCACGAACAGAATTTTAGTCTTTTTTAAAACTCAAATAACAGATCATTTCATTACTCCTTCAGACACTTAGACACCACTCATAAAGCACATTGTACTATTGAAACTTTCTGCATGGGCTTACAGTATGAATATAAATGCATCTTAATGCATGGCTTTTCTCCTGCTTTCTTTTCTGCAAACAGGATATGACCAATGGATCCACCACAGAATTCGCTAAAAATGCTTTATTAAAAGTCAAAACATGGGAGCCAGGCCAGGCTGTGCCCAATCCCGTCAAGTGATTCTTTTGAATGGCTGACTTGTTTTAACCGATAGGTGGAAGTAGTGCTAGCAAGACCAAGGTTTATAAGTATTTATAAAAGTTTATTCCAGTCATAGTTTTGCCTTCAGGTCAACATTTGGCAGGAAGCTGAAATGCATCCAAAAGCATATAGTTGCAACTCTTAAGTCTATTACAGTATTATTTTAGGAGTATAATGCTGAGAAGACTAATAGAATCCATACACTGCAAATGATCAGTACTCTCTTTCCTCTCAACATATCAGAAAAACAGCCCCTTGGACAGCTTCTCATATATACTTAGAATTCTTTTCTTTTAACTTTTACTGGATCCCCAACATTATTAATCTTAAACTAATAGCAGTAGTTCATATACCTGTTACTGCACCAGAATCAAATGTGGAATAGCCTAAAGCTCTTTATCGTTGCAGGGTCATTTCCTTTTCTTCAGCAGGATGACGACTTTCAATCACACCATGTGAGAATGCATTCATGTCCTCAGATAAGGACATACTAATATACATGTCAGTCCCCTTTGTTGTCGAATAAGACTGTCTAAGTCGGTTAATAAGACCAGAAAACAGTATGCAAAATATTCTTTCCATATCAATACCAGGCTTTACACATTAACATTCTGACCATAACTATTTTCAAGGATTGACCAAGCTCTAGCCCAGATTTCTTGGCTGCCCTACTACTTCTGCTGTGCTAGAACTGCTACCTGGAGTCTACCTGTAGCCCCTGCTGTCCTCTCTTTAAACAGTCCTCACCCAGTGATCCTCATTTCATACCTCACCAATCACACGTGGTCTGCAAGACACAAATTGAAATGTCAATCTCAGTGTTAAAAATGACAGGAAGAGCAAAGTATTGAGTTATCTGAAATGTTAGTTGCAGAGATTCATTGTTTACAGACTGCAATAATTAGAAATCAATGCCTTAAATGCCTTACCTTTCTTTTACACATATCACTCAGTCTCATATATTATTTTCTACCACACTTCTCTATCTGTCTGGTTGAACTGTCCAATATTACACTGGAGACAGGCTGCCAAGTTCATTAGCAGGAGTTGCAGTGGCAAGCTGCTCTGTAAGAACACCAAGGCTGCCTGCACTCCCAAATTTGAAGCTGATTCTGTGGATGCATCTTTTGAAAGCTGCTGAATATTCCTCTTCATTTTCCAAAGCTGGTACAAATTACCTTTTTAATTTCTCTCTGCATTAAGTAACCACAGGTCAACTCGCATTTACTGCTCATTACTCACATTCTCTCTCAAAAGGTTGTAGTGGGGGGGATTTACTGGATTTAAAGTACAGCAGATGAAGCACGCTGCTCAACAATGGTGTCTCCCAGTAACTCAAAAATAGAGAGGTTCCACTGTAAATCAGTTGTTTAGAGAGATAATTGTCATACATGCTTTATCTCTTCTGCACATCTCTATCCATTGCTCAACAGCATATTTCTCATTCAGGCTGGGTTTTTTTTCTCCTGACATTTTAGCAGACATTTTGACATGGAGCACTATTGTTTAGACTGTTGCTCCTCCAATGCTTAAAAAATGCTAAAAATGTTTTTCGCATATTGCTACCTGCATTTCTCTTGTCTCTTTTCAAGCCCATTCAGTCTATGGCTTTCTCAAGCTAGAAACCAGCACAAACATTTAAGTTGTTTTTCACAATGGACACTATGGATGAACTGGCCTAACTGCAAAGCACATCAGAAAGGTACCCCTCTGACTCAGATGATAAGCACATTTTCTGTGTTCTCCTTTTTTACTATATTTCAGTATCTTCTGATACAAATTTCTTACATTGTTTATGAAGGAGAGGGAGCTGAGCGACAAATACACAGCTAGCATAAAAACATGGTGTGCATGTAAAAATTAAAGTCATGTCATAGACCACAGTGCAGGTCTTCACTATAGACACAAACAAAATATATAGTATCTCCAAAGAGACTAGAAAAAAGCTGTTTAACACTGACAAACACCATTTCTTTGTTTTACCACACTTAAGAATATTTTGACATTTAAAATTTCCAGAATGAACTGAAATTCCCTCATTATACTCCATTTATTCGAAAACAGCGAAGAATTCAGAAAAGATGGGGAAATGGATAGTTTGTTTCCAACTCACTGGCCTGCAACAATTCTAGCTGCAATGGCAACTTGTGTCCACAGGTATTTTTCCCTAATCACGTGAGGATACAGCATCAGCTATATGACAAACAGGTAAATGTCAATGTAAACATTCAGTAGCTTAGAATCTACTTTGTTCACTATCTTTACTTACATAGGCACAACACAATTGTTATGGTACCTGCAACATCATGTCCTTCATGTCTCAACAATTTCAAACCTTATATGCATAAGTCATTCAACTTTTATTTTGACCTTTACTTGCCAAAATTCTTATTAAAGTCACAGAAATACCTAAACAGAAAAATCAGCACACTGTATCAGAATCTCCACTCAGTTGTATGAGCTTGGTAACAGACAGAATTATCCTGTAATAATCAGGGTAGTAGTGTTATCTTTCTAATAGCCAGAAAAAATTCCTCTCTATTATAACACTCAGTATTTTATAGCACTAGTAACTACCCAAATACTTCACTAAATTACTGACTTTGGAATATAAGACACTTTTTAAAAGTCTAGCATTTAATTCTGTTGCCAGAGAACTAAAAGCTCAATGATACATTAGACAACATATTCACTGTGCATTGTTCTGTCAACAGGACTGTACATTATCTGAAGACAATGAACATATCAGTACCATAAACTTGAATAAAAGAGCTGAAGGAGGAAAAATGCTAAAATGTGGGTTTGACCTCTCCTAGGATCACATGGCTATAGTTGTAATAGGTGGAACCAGAAATAATAGCATTTTGAGGCCAGGAAATAAAAATGCTACCCACAAAATGGATGGTCAGTCACAAGACGCTAAACAAATAATTTACATTGTTTTCAAAGTTCATCTACAAATGGAAATAGCAGATGACAAAGAAATATCAACAAAACCAACAGTAAAAATGCATGAAAGAATACTTACGTTGTTTTTCTGCAGCTCTAGATACAGCATCCATTTGTAGTATATTCCTAGTGTTTAGAGCTATGAATAAGATCGGCATTTATAGACTCAGTCCAAGGCTCACTTAAGTCAGTAAGAAATTTTTCTTCAGTTATAGTGTTCTATGACTTTTGTCCTAGGTTAAGAAAGATATTTTCTGTATACCAAAATGTCTTCTACAACAGCAAGGGTTGATAAAGACTGTGCAGAGATTATGAAACTGTGTGTATTCGTATTTATACAAGATGTATTATTTACCCTGCCCTGTGAGCCATGAAGCAGCACAGGATCTTCATATATATATGTATCAGGAACTGTCAAAAAATGAAAAAAAAAAAGCATTATCTGTCAATCTATATTGTGGTCCATCTCATCTGTATGGAACACTTTCTCTTTAGAAAACACAATAACTCATCATAAAATAGACAAAATCATACTATCCATCTCTTTCCATTTGTACATCTACATACAGAAAAAAGAGGGAGTTAAGACAGAAATACTTCCTACTTCTCAGTAGTATCACTTAAGAATAACGGGCAGCAATACTCTTAAAAGCAGCATGATTCAGGAACAGTTAATGCAATAAAAAAGAAAAATCCAATTGACATGAAAAGGTCAAAAGCCATTGAACTTGCTCATAACTGTCAGAAAATAGCATATTGAATTAAAGCTACAGGAGAGCACTGACAGGAAAAACTTAGTGAATTTGACCAGAACATCAAGATAATAATTCCATTACTTGAAAAACTTGTTTGGTGCAGTTAAAAGCTAAAAGTATGCTGCACTCAATTGTTTATTTGTATGGCAATTACAGCCTTACCAGAATTTTACAATATGCAGCATCTGTGTCCTTTTACTTTGGAAAACTCAGATTTTTTTCTAAAAAATAGAAAGACAGTGGTAACAAAATATAACACTATAAATGACAGCAATTTCATTAAGCTTAAGTTCAAATATAGGTTTTGTCACAAAAGTCTTATGGCTATTTCCCATGGTGTAATAAGCACAGATTAAAAAAAAAACCTAAACAAACCATCATAAACCTACCACATCTGTGAACACTAATAATGAAACAAAAAGGTGGTAAAAACAGAATCAAAATCTGCAAATTTTCCAACATGCAAATCAGTCAGACAGCCTCCATCTCACAGAATCTGTCATGAATCACAGCTTTACAAAATTCTGTTTTGAATGAAAAATGGTTCTCTTTATATTACTCACATCCAGAAGTGGTGGGGGGGAGGGGGGCCAGGCAGGGGGAGGGGGGCGTGTGGTAAATAAAGAGAGTTTTTTCAAATACATTAATGGCAACAGGCAGTACAGAAATATCATTGGCTCATTACAGGATGAGCATGATCACCTCACAAACAGGGACAGAGATAAGGCAGAGGTTTTTAATGCTTTCTTTGCCTCTGTCTTCAACACAGATGATGGACCAAAGGGGACTCAGTGCCCTGAGCTGGAGGAATGATCAACTCCCAGTCAACCCTGAAGTTGTGGGGGATCTGCTGCTCCAGCTGGATCCCTAAAAGTCTATGAGGCCTGATAGGATTCATAGGTTCATGCTCAAAGAGCTGGCTGATGTTATCACAAAACCTCTCCAAGTGATTTTTGAGCTGTCTTGCAAATTCAGAGAGGTCCCAACTGACCGGAAGCTGGCAATCATTGTCCCATTTTTCAAGAAGGGCAAGAAGGAGAACCCCGGAAACTACAGACCTGTCAGTCTCTCTTCTGTGCCTGGTACAGTTATGGAGAAGATTGTTCTGGGAGGTACTGAAAAACAACACAGTCACTGGTCACAGCCAGCAAGGCTTCATGAGAGGAAAGTCTCACTCATTCAAATCTGATTTCCTTCCATGACAAGGTAACCCACTTAGCTGATCAAGAGAAGCCAGTCAATGCAATATTTTTGGGTTTCAGTAAGGCTTTCAATATTGTCTCTCACAGGATCCTTCTGGACAAAATGTCCAGCACAGCTGGATAAACACATCATGTGGTGGGGAAGCAATTGGCTCACAGGTCGATCACAGAGGGTGATAGTGAAGGGGGTGACATCAAACTGGTGACCTGTCACTAGTGGGGTTCTGCAGAGCTCCATCTCAGGCCCTGAGCTCTTTAACATCTTCATCAATGACTTGGATACAGGACTGGAAGGGATACTGTGCAAGTTTGCAAATGACACAGAACTGGGAGGAGCTATTGACTCCCTTGAAGGCAGGGAGGCCCTGCAGAGAGACCTCAGCAAATCAGAGGACAATTGTCGCAGTCTTGATCTCTTTCGGGGAAGGGATCAGATCGGCGACGGGGGTTCTTGAGCTGTCTGCTGAT
>JAWWLZ010000139.1:42785005-42795382 GCA_035041345.1 Poliocrania exsul
AAGTTGAATATGAGTCAGCAGTGCCCTGGCAGCCAGGAGGGCCAACCGTGTCCTGGGGGGCATCAGGCAAAGCATCACCAGATGGGTGAGGGAGGGGATTGTCCCACTCTGCTCTGCACTGGTGCAGCCTCACCTTGAATATTGTGTGCAGTTTGGGCACCACAATATAAGAAAAATATTCAGCTACTGGAGAGCATTCAAAGGAGGACAACGAAGATGGTGAAAGGCCTTGAGGGGAAGCCCTATGAGGAGCAGCTGAGGGCACTTGGTCTATTCAGCCTGGAACAGAGGAGATTGAGTGGAGACCTCAGTGCAGTTACAAATTCCTTATGAGAGGAAAGTGGAGGGGCAAGCACTGATCTCTTCTCTGTGGTGATCATTGACAGGATACAATGGGATGGCCTGAAGTTGTGTCAGGGGAGGTTTAGGTTGGATATTAGAAAAATGTTTTTCACCCAGAGGGAGGTTGAGCACTGGAACAGGCTCCCTTGAGAAGTGGTCACATCACCAAGCCTGATAGAGTTCAAGTAGTATTTGGTTGGTACTCTCAGGCACAGGGTGTGACTCTTGGGGATGGTCCTATGCAGGCCCAGGAGTTAGACTTGACGATCCTTGTGGGTCCCTTCCAACTCAGCATATTCTGTGATTCTGTGATTTTTGGAAGAAAAATCACACAATAAACCAGATTGCACCCAGGGGAGTGAAGAACATAGAAGGAAAGTGTTTCGTCACTATATCAAAATGAGAATGTGTAAACAGCAGTCAGTTATCTGGTTGGCCACATAACCTTTTAGTCAGAGCAGTAAGCAGTGGCAGGAGCAACAGAACAGGTTCCAAAGCAGGATGCAAAGCACCCTTATGGGCTGCTTCTGTGTGGAAGAGGAAATGCAAGAAAAGCATCCCCATCTGATGTTTCTGGCCACCTAATGTAGATATTTTCTTTATGCATAAGACAAAGATGAGGCAGAGCAAAAAATATGACAGATGTGAGGAGTGTGGAAGATGACTGGATACTAGAAGCATAATACTCAAAGAGAAAATAAGATAACAATTATAGTAAATGAGGATGTTTTGAAAACACATGGTCATTCAAGTTGAATATTAACACACCTATATATATAAATATACATGTATTTACAACTATGTTCATGTAGATGAGTGCTATACTCCATCAGAAAATACAGGTTTATGATAACATGTCTTATATTTAATAGACCTGTACTTGGAATACTCAGATACACAAATAAGTGTTTTTAGTCTTGCAATAAAGCTGCAGTAACATTAACAAGTATCAGAGCAAGACATATGATTTATTTGAATATAAGGCTTTCAGCTAGCAATTATTCTAGGCAAAATTACATAGCACAGAACACCAGGTTGTATCTATTCCAAAATATAAAGTTTGCATATGTACATACCACCAGCGTGACATGAATATGGAAATCTTAATAAAAAGTTGATACTTGTTACCTCTCATAAGTATATATACTTGTTACCTACCAGTAGGAAATATCACTCAACAGAACTGATCACCTCTCTTACCTTCATTTTTATGTTCCTACTGCATCTATCAGAGAGGATGTTTCAGAGGAGCAACCCATTCTTCAAACCCTATTGGATGAGAGAGCTGTCCAATGCTATCTCCAAAACAACACACTCAAGACCATTTCTAAGGTAATACCGGGATTTTTCCCTAATTCTGCCCATGTTTGTGTATATAAGTTTGAGTTAATGCCACAGTGAAAATGGTATTATTTTATAATCATTAATCACTAAATTTTTTATAATCATTAATCATTAAATTCTAAACCTAACAAAGCCACCTAAAAATTTATTGAGAAATAAACAAAAAATAAAAAAGGAATAGCTGAGAATTCTTCAGTCATTCCCTACAATGGAGAAAGGCACAGTTTCTCAGACTGCTTCACTGGCCATCTGTATCACTTTTACAGTGTTGTGAAGAGATTCTCTTCTCAAAACTTTGTTTATATTTTATGAAATGACTAGAGGAACTCGGAACATTCAATTCATCTCTTATTTTTCAAGCCATTTCCAAAATGGGTTCAATATGTCTTAGATTATAAGGTTGCAGAAAAGCATAAAACATTTTGATACAAGACTCCAAGATATCTAGAAACTGAATTCACAACCAAGGAAAATCCTACTCATTGTAGATTGTTTCTGTACCATGGCCTAGGAGTCTCACTTGTGGTTTGTTTGGGTTTTTTTTTTTCCTAAACAGAGTAATAAGTAGATGTGAAAGTGCTTGCTTGCAGATAATTTAGTGAAACAGTCATTTAACAGCATCTTTCTCCCACCAATCTTTAACACTGCTGAGCAGGGAACTCCTTTCCATTCAAGATCATGCCTGCCTCAGTTTTCATTTACTTTGCAATCTCTATTCCATTGGAGTCTTCTGGCTGTTTAAATTTCCCTCAGAACCAGAGGACTCTCAAAATCACCTTACCACCCCCTCAATCTAACTTTTGTCCCACTCTCCACCTTCAGTACCTTACTGAACTTAAAATCATGCATTTATTTAAAATAAAAATTTTTTAAAAATCAAACAACAAACCCCCCCATACTGATTGTTTTAAAACCCACTTTTATGCCAGGAACATTACTATAATTTTTTACTCCATGAAACAGTAAACCAGAAAAAACATTTCTTTATTTTTCCTGCTTTTGAATTTTGCTCTAAAATTTCCTCTTTTTTTCCTTTATATTCTCCCTGGATTTAGTTTCTACCACATAGCCTAGTGTAATAAGGCGCAGTCAGCACTCAAGAACCAATCAGAGCTGCAGAGAAAGAAATGGGTTTTGTAAACAGCACCAACTCCATATCTCATAGCCCTTGCAGTCTGCAGCCTAGCCACAGCCTTGCCACTGACTTACTGTGTGAGCTTAGTCAAGTTACTCAATCTCTCAGTCCCTCAGCTGTCCCCTGGAAAGCATTATTTTACCCTAAAACAAAAGCTGTTGTATGTCTAAGATAATTTCATTTTTATTTTAACACAAAACTCACTTAAAGGCTTATACAAATGGATGACAGCATAGATTCCAGTCATCCTGAAGAATAAAGGGCTCTCTACTGTGCAAATGCTGAGTTTGGTTTTTGATGATCCTACTTGAATGTTAGAAACGTTATCACTTAATATTCGAAATAAAAAGAAAAAAAAAGGAAAAAATTCCTCAGGGAAGAATCTCTACCAGTTTAGAAGGTTTTATTTAAGTTACATGTTCTCCACTCCCTCTCCCTCAGACCTAATCAGCATGTCCTATATTTAAGACAGAAAATGTAATTTTAGTCAAACAATTTCAGTTGATCATATAGAACTCAGAGCTATCAGTTTTGTTGAATGGCACTTCAGCTCTATCAAATTCAGCTCCAGTAGTGAGTATCAATTCTCTCAAGGTTATTTTCTATGTGTAATGTAACCCAAATCCATCAATTATACAAACTCCTTCCGGTTAAAAAGTTGTAATAAATTGTCCTAGCTCTAAGAAGATGAGTTTGATGAACCTGTCAGTATTATTAGCATTTATAAGCTGTGAATATTCTGATACATCCAGATACTCAGAACATAGCACTAAAGGCTCAAGCTTTAGCAATAAATGTATGGTGACTATGAGATCTTCCACTGGGTACTCACAGCCAAGTCAAATGTTTAATTCCCTCATTATCTTTGCTAGCATGCAGCCCAAAAAATAGCCCAGTTCTCAAACTATGATATTTGGGAAATAATGTTTACATAAAAGCCTGTGTTTTCATACAACTCATTAATGAAGGACACAGATTAATTTAAATCCAGCACTTTTAGAGTCTTGCAATATTTTCAAACTGTTAAATGTGCTACATTTTTTCTAAAGCAGTCCAGGCAATAGCCAAGGTCTTCAGCATCATCCCCCAGCCATGGCCTATTTAATAGCAAGGCAGAATTCAGATAGGAGGGTTATTCTGGAGTACAAGGCATCTCTAACAAGGGAATCTCAGTATTAGAGCAGCTTGGCCAGTATTCTGAAAGGCTTTGGGACAGGGTGATATGAAAAATCAAGGGGGTTTTTTGTGTTACTTTTTATTAAGGGTTAAAAAGAAATAAGGTCTCCTCCTGCTATACTGGCTCACACCAGATAAAGAGCAGAGGGAAATCAGTCAATAGGACAGAAATCCTCCCCAGAAGATCCTTTTGCATATTATTATATAAACATTAATTTAGTTCAGTTTTGTGAGCTTACTCAGCCTTTGTTGCCCAACAATTTCTGTACCCTTCACCCATTCAAATTAAGATGAGATGAGGATCTCAAATGTGTTAAAATCCCTGTAAATTTGGTAAAATGGAACACCATATGAGAGAAATGGGATCTCTGACATGCCTCTACTGGCAGACACATTACAAAATTAATTCATCTCTTTTGGATACAAAAGGATTCACACAACAGTTCACCTTGGGAAATAAACCCATAGGAAGCCGAGCTTCAAACTTTCCACTGCTTACAAACAATGGTGGGGTTTTTTCGCAAATTGCTAAGCTTACTGTGCTTCTTTCAAGCTGCCCCAAATCTACAGCAATATTGCTTGCAGAGGCTGCTCAAGAAAGCACAGACCCTTCTCATACCAGCACTGTCTCAACACAAACCTGTTTTTGGGGTGGCATTCCAGTTCCAGAGTAAGTTCACATGCATTCTGCCCATTTTCCCAGGTAGTCTGGTATTTTGCTCTACCTTGCACAGAATCAAGGTTATTCACTGGTAGCAATACTCCCTATATCACTGATCCCTTTTCATTCAATTTCTTGCCCAAGCTGATGCAGTGCCCAGACTCCACATGAAACCTTTTTTGTTCATATGCATTAACAGTTCATCTATTTGCTCTTTATTAATTTCCCCATCATAAAACATAGTATTTTTGTCAGGCAAAATAAAGATCTCCTGAGATAGGTGGCCCAAGACCTGTAAACTGTTAAGACAAATTTGACTAAGGGATGGTCATTATGGTGGGCTCAGTGGAGCCTTTGACGTGGTTTAAAGCTTTCAGGGGACAGGTTTTCAAGGGAAGGTTTTTATTTGCAATTTATAGAGACACTGGAGGATTCCTGTGTGTGCTCAACTCTTTCATAATATTTGACTCTCTTACATAATTTCCCAGTGAGGTTCTTTGTCTCCTTGTCTCTGTTTCCTCTCCTTTAAATTTTTTACACTGCCTTCCTCACTTGAATTCCCTTTCCTCACACAATTAATTCCCTTCGTTTGGTTATTTCACTCCTTCCTAACATGGATTCTGCCTTCAAAGATAAAGGTAGTTAAATATATATTATATGGAACAGATTTTTCCAGGACACATTACTCTTTACAGGACAGGTGGAGGAGACATTTGTGCTTTAATATAATAGTAAATATACACAAGACAGTTCTCCTATCAGCACAGCTACACATAACAGCAGATTGCTGGCAAATGACAGATCCCGAATCCTCAGTGGGGAACTCAAATCTGTATTTCTTAAACCCATCTGGAGTATTCAGTGTCATTGGTGCAATGAAGTCAACACAGGAAAAATGTGGGGAAAAAAAAAAAGTTGGAATGTGAGGGGTTTTCCCTTTTTGTCTCTATTTCCTTTCTCTCTGAACATTCCAGCTCTTAATTAATTATAGATATCTGGTCCTCATAATGACAGATGTCCTTTATTTTCTCCCATTGGAAAGAGTTTGGCTTAATTACTTTTGACATTTCAGTCAGCACACTGTGAGCTTGCCCACAATTTTGCAGCATTTAAATAAATAAATGAACAAATAAAGAAATAAATAAATAGCCTATCTCCCCAGGAACTAACATAAGTTTATTCAGCTTCATGGTAACACAGACCATAATGGATAAAACATCATGAATAACCAGTTCAACCAGCAGTGGAACAGCAGGCAGCCAGAATCTCTATTTACCATAAGACATCTTTCACCCTAACCCACATAAACATGTTTTAAAGGAAGTACATTCATACCCTCATGTTCTTGTACAATAAGGAACAACATAAATTTAGAGGGAGGAAAGGATACTGAGGTAAGAAACCAAATTAATGGCCCAGGTTTAAAAAAGAAAAGAGAGATGTTCCCTTGACCACTATCTGCCCAGGAGGGCTACTGAGTCAGGTGTGATGAAAGGTGTACAGTAAGTGAAAGGGACAGCAGTGAATTTGTGGTGGTTCAAGCAGCCGTGGAATTGTGGAAATCAGCAGTAAGAAATGTGGATAATGGCACAAGCAGTTGCTCAGGGGAGGCTCAGGGAAAAAGGATTAATGACTGTTGAGACCTGCTCCCCTTCCACTTCTTCCCTGAAATGCCAAACCGCTGAGCCAGTTATCAATCAAGAATGTGAAATACATTGGTGGATTGATTGGTTTTGATACAGTGGCAGCCAGCTACACTTTTGAATACTCCTTGAAAACAATTTTTACTGTGCAATGCTGGAGAAAGCCAACAAATAATAAACCTGTCAGAGTACTCACCAAGTGCTCATAAATACTAAAGCTGCTGCCGTGCCTTGCAGCTGCAAATGGGAACCATTCCAAAGCCTAAAAAATTGTCAATACTTAATTGTTGCATCTGATATCAATTCTAATTTAAACTTCTCCTCTCTCTTCCGCCATGTCTTATCTTCCCTCAGCAGAAAATGCATGAGTCTTAATAAAGAACATGCTGATAGCTGCCTTCCCTTTTAGTAGGAAAGGCACAGGCTTCTTTTCAGCCAAACTCCTTTTCTCCAGTAATTTATTCTGTTCTTCTGAGCCCTTTATTTTGAATGCCCATTTCAGGCTCAAATGTTTTTAAATGAGAGAATGAGGTTATATTATAACCAAAGACAATGCTCCAGCCTTTCTTCAGGCAAAACTAAGTCAGCAGGACTTTGCTTGACCAAAGGTAGATTAGAAGCTCAGAGTCACAGTGTTTTATCTTGCCTTTGTCACAGAGAAAGCAGGAAGAAGTTTTCAATTCATGTTGATGATTGCCCTCCCACTTCTGCAATGAAGAAAGGACTACAAAAAGTAGAGCTTGATATTTTTAAAGACTTGATGTGTAGGTTTACAGTATTGTAGGTTTTACACTTTGTAAACCAGGCCCTATGAAGTCCTGATCATTAAGTTTTAAAATTATAATGTAAAGAAATCCTCATAAAGTGTCTTCCGTGGTTTGCAGACAGAGCTGTGCCCTTTTATTTTCCCCTTCACCACATCAGTGGATCCAAACAAAATCTTCACTGAGCCCAGCGAAAACAGATATTGCTACTATGTCATGCGAAATCTCTCTCAATAATTTTTCCCTTTTTTATCATCAATGGGTACCCAGACCAAATGGGTGCATTTTGGACTGGTATAAGGATCATATAATTTCAGATAGTGTTGTTGTATTTTTATAGTACTTCCTTTTACAAATTAATCTTTGCAATCTTTAAAAACCATAGTTTATAATTATGGAAAAACATGCCAGGATGTTAGACACCTATGTACTAGGCAAATATGGTTTGCAATTCTTAGACAATATTTTCTTACATTTATTCTACTTATAATGTTCTTAGTCCTCTCGTTTGAATTATCGGTATGGGGATTTCTCATGCTCCTATCTTTCCTTCCCCCCCTTTTTTTTTTTTTAACATTTCCTCACACTGAAATATCTTGATCTCTTTGGTTTGTGTGACACAAGGCCAGCATAAAGTTAGTTCCCTGTGTATCATGGATTTGGTTGGAAATATCAGATATCTCTGCTCCAGTGGCATCCCAAGCTCCCACAGTACCACAGTCTGAGTATACAAAGATACAAAAATGGCAGCAGTGGAAAAAAATTGCTAAGTGCATCAGAACTGAACAGTTTACCTTGGGACAGTGTTATAAGTGTGTCTTTGACCTTGATGTAACTGCCAAACTTCTTGACTGGAAAAATCTCTCTAATGTTCCCCAAGGTTCTCATATGACATCTGTCTGCTGTCTACAGCTTCCTAAAGACCACCCTTCTTCCTCTCATCTTGCTTTCCATGACTCCTTAAAGATGTTCAAATCACAGCTGGTAATTTCAAGAAAACTGGCAAGAAAAGGGAACAAGAACATTGTTTGGTATAATTTTTGAACATCTGATTAAATATCTCTACTGAAAATTTAAAGATCAGATAGATCTCAGAACTGCCAAGGGAATACCAGTGTATTAAAAATTGTAATCCTAAACAGAAGGAACAATATGTAACCTCAAAATAATTAATATCTGTGACACTCCTATGCTACATGCACTAAATCTGGAATTTTTAGGAATAGTTCTGGCATTCTTGTTTCATTTTTAGTTTTGAGAAAATTAAGAGGGGTGAGAATTAACAGCTCTGTACAATTTTTTTGCATAAAGAGAATACAGACAAAATTATTTTCATTTAAAGATGAAATTGAGATACACAGCTATTTCAAACACATGACTGTCAGACAGATTAAAGCATAGTCTTCAATAGGAGTAGGTACACAGTGGTTATTAATAGTGTCTGTATAAATTCATGCATGTATACACAAAAAGGCATAAATGAATGTTCTAGTATCATAGCCTGATTTAGAAGGATAATCAAGTCCAACTCCTGGTTCTGCATAGAACATACCCAAGAATCACACCATGTGCCTGAGAACATTGTCCAGCTACTTCCTGAACTCTGTCAGGCTTGGTAGTGTGACCAATTCCCTGGGAAGCCTGTCCCAGAATGCAACTACGCTTTGCGTGAAGAAACTTTTCCTGATATCCAACTTAAACCTTCTCTGACACAACTTCAGGCCATTCTCTTGGGTACTGATCACTGATCGCCACAGAGTAGAAAATCACCACTTCCTCTCACAAGGAATTTGAAGACTGGGATGAGGTCTCCCCCCCCGTCTCCTCTTCTCCAGGCTGAACAAGCCAGGAGACCTCAGCTGTTCCTCATGTGGCTTTTCCTCTAGACCCTTCACCATCTCCATTGCCCTCCTTTGGATGCTTTCTAACAGCTTTATATTCTTCTCATATTGGGGCACCCAAACTGTGCAATGTTAGCTGAATGTGCTTCCTTATGTGCTTCTGTTATACCTTGTGCCTATGTTGTAAGTTTCCTTGTTAAGAGACTTCATGAGCATTCCATGTAAGCAAGATCTCCTAGTTTTGCCACGAGGAGACATGAATTAAGCAGTAAAAATGTTATTGTCTTTCATAAGCAAATGTGAATAATTCCCAGAATGAGTTCATATACTCTTTTGGAACTAGGCTTGATACTACAAACAAGTGATATGTATTTACTGGAGCAGACTTTCTAGAGATGTGGTTGATGTCTCAAGCTTATCAGCATTGAAGAGACATTTGAACAACACTCTTAATAATATGCTTTAGTTTTTTCTTACTCCTGAAGTGGTCAGGCAGTTGGACTAAATGATTGCTGTAGGTCCTTTCCTACAGGAACTACTCTATGCTATGCTACTCTGTGCTATTCTACTTAACATTTTACAAATTGCTTGCTGGCTGCAAAGCTAGTCAAACTTTTCTGTTGTCTTTTTAGTTTCCCCTTGCCTGGAAATTCCAGTGTGGAAACAGGACTAACAGCAAAGGACCATAAATCTGGATAACCTTTTTTTGAAATGGAGGTGCTTTTGATCATCAGGGAGCACTGATTAAACTAAAGATCATACAGAGCATTACTAGCACTCAGAAACTTAACAAGGAAAATATGAGGACTTCAGGCTGACCAGGATTTGCTCAAAATAAAGGTACTGGAAGTACTTCCAATAAACAAGATATGTTTGAAAGCCTGGATTCTGGTTGTCCAAATATCAGACAGCAAATGATAAATCTCTGAAACGTGTTATTATTTTAAAGATACAACTTGTGGTGGGTATCTGGAGGGACTTTTATGTATTTGAATTTCTAGACTTGTGAATATTGCTCTGTTGCAATTAATTCAATGCTGACTTGCAAAGATTAACTTCCTTTCCAGCCAGACCACAACACCTGGCTCTTTAACTCCGTCTTCTGCCACATGGAATTTAAACTTCTAAATTTAAATTACTTAGTTTTTCCATCAAGTCCAAGAAAGTCTCAAAATATTAAAAAAAAAAATAAAGAAAAAGGAAGACAAAGGTAGCTCAATATTTCAACCACTTCCCCATTTACCCCTTTTCTTAAGACATATTTCTTTATTTCTTCAATGCTCTCAAGAAAACCCTTAATCATTACAACAGGAGTAGAAGCGAGAGAGAAACTGGTCTCAGTTAATTTATTTCTGGGAACTCTCTGTATAGATTCTTATTTGAATCTGCATGAATGTCATGGGTTCACCTAGGTGGGCCTAAATTTGAGTTTTTTTGAAGTTCAGCCTGGGCCTGGGGGCTGTCAGCTGAT
>JAWWLZ010000139.1:42795482-42812813 GCA_035041345.1 Poliocrania exsul
GTGTTAGGGGGGGAGGCTCTGACCCTGTACTTGGAGGGTTGGCATTTTGCCAGCTCAAACCAAGACAATGAAGACTGTTAGCTTAGACATTCTCTATGCTTGGTGATCAAAGAATAAATAAATAATCACTAATTTATCATCAGGGGAGTACAGCTCAAACCAGGTACTGCACATCAAAGAGCTTATCCAACAGAGACAAGTACATAGAGAAAACCACAAAACTTAAACTTATAACAATGCATACTATGAAAACATAATTGCATTTATTTTACTAGCTTATATAAATTTGATAGCATGCATTTATTATAAATTGCCATTCAATAATATATTGCCATAGAGCAAATTAAAGTGTGTAACTCATTTGCCAGATTATACTGCTATGCCTCAACAGACTGCTGATTTTCTGTCATTTCAGTTAGTATTTTCAACATACTAGTCAATTACAACTTGATACTTACTCTTCATTGAGTGTCCTGGTAGGTACATGGGGTTTTGCGATGGTTTTTTTCCTTCATGTAAGATTCATAGGGAGGGAAAAAAAAAAAAGGTTATGTCATCAAACCCTACTAAAATGTATTTGTAGGAACTTTTTATTTTTTTTCACCTTTTCCCAGACAGCTAGTTAAAACATATGTTGAAAAACTGCTAAGTAGTTAAAATCATCACAACAATCGCTCAGTATCTGCAAGGCATTAAATGTAAACAAGTACATTGTTGTAGACTGCAGCATCATTTACCTCAAAGGAGGGAGCTTGTGTGACCATGAACTTAGTGAATTCACTGAACATACTTATATAAAAGAGGAAGAAGAGGGGAGCACTATAGAAAGGGCAGGTACTTCTATGCAGATGACATTGCCCCAGCTACAAATCTCAAGACTTATTGTTCTACCTTCTTATCTTACAGAAGGTTTCTTTGCACTGTTTTTTGCTCTTTCTTCTACATCGTTTCATCTTGGAGACCAAGGAAATCACACAGGGTCTGGCATCACTGACAAAACAAATCACCACCATACATCTTAGTGATGACATTAGGATCTCTTGAAGTCTCACACAGAACCATCACAATTCAGCTGCCTTATTCTAGCCTATGGCAAATATGAAATAATTCAACTTTAGCCTACATGAAAGGAAGTGTCTAACTGATAGATTAACTTTGGAATGTATAACAGATAAAACACTAGGCACTTACTGTTCACAATCCCACACATGGTGTCACAACCATAAGCTAAATTGTACCACAATAAAAAAATCACATAGAGCCATGACTCTATATTTTATCTTTCAATACAATGTACCTTAATGAGATACACATTTTGCACAATTAAAAAAATTTAGAATTACCATGATGAAATTTTATTTCAGACAGACAAAAAAAAAATATTTCTGTGGAACTACTTGTAAGCCCCCAATATTTTAAGAAGAAAGAGTACTTTGAGGTAGGTATTTTCAGAAATAAATATCCTGACAATGTCGTAAGAACATTGTATAAGTTAGAAAAGTTTTCACCATATCCAAATCATTTGTAACTCAGAGCGCAGCACTCATCCAAATTTTTTCTATTCTTTATTTTCAAACTTTAATTCCTAGTACCATACCATAACTTTAATTCATCAAAGAAAACTAAAGTAAAGCAAGTTTTCTTCATGTCATATAGGAAAGACTAAAACTCTGTTTTAGGCAAGAGAGATGTTCATTGCTTTGCCGTTTTCATAATGTGTTACATTTGCTTCACATAACTATGAACTATAACACTGCAAGGATCCATTATAGAAAAAGCAATAGCCAATTGAACAGATGGGAAGAAGTAATGGAACCACAAAGGGAGAGAATCTAAGCTGTTTGTTCTGTTGCAGTTATTAGCTAATTAACTAGACCTTTATCAGAAATAAGGACCTAAGATTACCATTAACCTGTGTGGGGTGATGGCCTCTCTGATAAGGCCTGATGGGTTGAAGGAGATGCCTCAGCCCCTGAAGGGGTGCTCCAGCCGAGGACAAAGGCTTTCAAACTGATAAGATTAACATAGGACGGAGTGTTAAGCAATAGCGTAACTTCTATTTTTACTCATATTTGTCATGTGCTTAGACCATAGTCCTCCAGAAATAATTTTTAACATACAAGTTGTAGGCCTTCTAAAGCACTCTCCCACTTCAGCACCATTCCTACCTGAGGCCTCACTCTTAGAGAGTTGCATACATAGAAGCAGCCAACCAGAGCAGCCGCGCCTGTCCTTCTTCACAAATGCAGAGCAGCCACAGGTTTACAGTTAGACAAAAAAGCATTCTGAGCCACTGCTATCCCAAGACTACAAAGTGGCATCTTTGTTGAGGACCCCATAGAATTCAAGTGATCACTTGATCTGCAATGAAAAAACAAACTGATGCACCAGAGGGGAGGAAGTGTGAGATGTTCTAACCTGGGGATTACCCTGAAGGTTTTGCCAAGAACTGTCTCCCATTTTTCAGGTTGCCATTTTGTATTGAGCTGTGGCCAGGTTTTTGGCAGCAGGGTGAGCTCCAGGGGTGGTTTCTGTGAGAAGCTTCTAGACATTGTCCCTGTGTCTGCTGCACCAATGCCAGCCAGCTCCAGCATGGGCTTTCTACTGCTGGCCAAGACCCAGCCAATTAGAAGTAACACCTCTGTGATATCATATTTAAGAAGGGAAAGAAAATTATTGTTCAGATGAGAGCAGAGTGAGAACATATGAACAACAACGTGGACATCAGGGTCAATGCAGAAGGACAGGGAGGAGATGCTGCAGGTGCCAGAGCTGAGGCCCCTCAAGCCCGTATTGCAGCCTGTGGGGTAACAGCTGTTCCCTGTCCATGCTGAAGCCCATGCCAGAGCAGGTGGATGCCTGAAAAAGGCTGTGATCCCATGGAAGGCCCATGATGGAGCAGGGTCCTGGCAGGGCAGGGACCTGCAGCCCATGGAGAGAGGAACCCATGCTGGAGCAGGTTTTTCCATGGTAGGACTTGTGGCCCCATGGGGGACTCACGGTGAAGCAGCTTGTTCCTGCAGGACTGCACCCCATGGAGAAGTCACCCACGTTGTAGCAGTTTTGTGTGGGATGGACTCATGACTGAGAGGTTTGTGCAGGACTGTCTCCTGTGGGAGGGACCCCACAGGAGCCGGGTAAGGATGGAAGGACTGCTCTCCCTGGCAGCGACAGAAACAACTGACCGTAACACCCATTCCCTTTCCCTGCACCTCTAGTGGGGTGGAGGTAGAACCTGGAAGGAAGGAGGGGTGGGGGGAAGGTATTTTTAAGATAATTTTACTTCTCAGTCTTTTGCTCTGATCTTGAATTTAATTATTACCCCCACTTTGAGTCTGTTTTGCCTGTGATGGTGATCAATAAGTGACCTCTCCAAGCTCTTAACTCATGAATCCTTCATTATATTTTCTCTCCTCTGTCCATTTGCAGAGGGGAGTGAGAGAGCAGCTATAGTGGGTACCTGGTGTCCAGACAGGGTCATCTCGCTAGACATTTCTATCCACAAGTGAGCATAGTTAACGGTCCTATTTCAAACTGCTTCTCTTTGTTTTATCACAGTCTAAGTATCATACATTACAGAATTATGGTTTCCCATAGAGGTCTGTAACAGCAAATCATCTTCAAAACTACAGTTCATTCTTATACTGTTCTTGGGAAAATCAGATTTTAAATGGGAAAGTAAGAAAATGTATGTCCTTAACATAGTTCTTTACTGGTCATCTTCTTGTCATATTAAAATAAGTTACCTCCTTACTCAGCTTGGAATTCAAATGTTGAAAAACAGCTGTTTTAATGATTTGTAAATATACACGAACACTGCACTCAGAGAAGGTATATAGAAGTTTACACATTTTAATGACAATGGACAATGCTTCTGCAATTTCTCATCCCTCTTAGAATGACTGCCATGGGGAAAGGGCAAATGCTACCTTGTTACAATCAGGGTTTAAAAGTTATGTCCTCCCACTTAAAGACCTACTTTATTCTGATCTTCCTAGTGTTCTATAATTAGACAAGCTAGCCATTTTTCTTCCACTGTATTTGCAGTTTCACTGATTTATAGGAAAGAGTAAAGCTGTTTATGACAGGAAATATAGAACAGGTCACAAGTGTGGATTACATAGTAATGTTTCATATAGAATATGTGGACTACTAAAATCTTATTTCATAAAGTATAAGAAATGGAAGTATTGCTTGTAAATAAGAGTGAGGCACAACTGTAATTTCAGCCTCAGACAGATTCCAATTTCATTTTTTGAGCTACAATTATTACTTGCGCTGTAGTGGTGTAAGGACCTCCTTCCTTCCCTTCATTGAAGTCATCTTCTCTGAGACTCAGAGGACCTTCATCAAAACTCACGGTGCTAGTGTCAAGGCAATGAGGACTTGATCTTCAAAGCATTTTGAGACATGTAGGGCACCCTACAGGAAATAAGTAGGCAAATAAATCCTTCTGGGTTAAAAAAAAAAAAAAGGCAGAAAGTAAGAAAGGTACCCAAGGCAGGAAGGAAAGAACAGCAGAATACTATTTTTGTACCACCTCTACTTAAATGAGAAATATGTGTCTGGTAGAAAAATTCAAATGATAGGGTACTGTAAGAGACGCTGCCAGATTAAAAATGTTATTTTTCTAGTCATGGGCACCATTTGCTGTTGACAAAAATAAGATGTGGATTTCTCCAGGAACAGTAACACATTTAAAAGGCCAGGAATTAGCAATAGACTTTGCTAAAATCAGACTTAGCAGTAAAGAAATTATATGCATAATTTTTGTATTTTTATAGAGAGCTTTTTTGTAAATAAAGACTAATTCCCAAGTGAATTGTGTATAAGTGTTTTATCTGTAAAGTGTAAATGTGGTACTCATAAATAGGAAGAGCTGATGACATAGAGTGGTTATGCTGTGGGAGTAAAATGGCAAACTCACATCTTTAAAAATACCATTTTCCCATTATTATGTAGATGTTCTACATAAACATTACAGTTATCTTTATTTGTTTTCTTAAGCGTGTATTTATTCTTCATGCAATGCACTTCTGCGAGACACTTCATCTTTCTCATGTAACTCTCACTTCTGGGGTTGAAGGCTAGAAAAAGGATTAATAGTTTTCCATATTTTTTATAAGATTGAAACATGGTTTACGCTAAGGGGCAAATACTGGTTGTGTGAAAATGAACGGCAGAAAGGTTCAGAACTATAGTTTAGTCCACCTAGGAGCTCAAACTTCCGACTGTTCATCCAAATAAACAGTGAGGCTTAAAAATTGAGCTGGAATTTTCACAAGACTTTTGAGAATTATTTCATATCCTTCCTCCTGTTTGATCTGACACAGAAGTGCTCTAGAAATTTTTTTGTGTCTATGAACATTGTCATTATTTGAGACACACAGTACAAGCTCCATAAAACTAAAAAATAATGGGATATGACAAACAGGCAATTAGTTGAATTTTTTCAAATACTTTAAAAACAGATAATAGTTCTTGTTACTACTTCTTTTTTTCCAAATAAATTCACATAAATCACTACCATTTTATTTTATTTGTCTTGGTGCTATTATATAACATACTCAAGAGTTTTTCTAAAAATACCATTTACTAATTTACTTTGAAGTATTTGATTCACGTGAACAACCTAATAATTATATAGTAGAAAAAAAGTACCTAGTCTGTTATCAGTGGAAACTGATGCTGCTCCTTTGAATGAGTGAGCAATGACAGGAAACTGCATATGCATGGACAAGCATGTAGTTTCAGTAGTTTCTCAAGAGATTCTTGAGTTTTAATGTGATATGCATTAATGCAATTTGCTGAAACTCTCATCATCTTTTGCAGTGTCTGCTCCTCCAATGTATCAGAGGCAAGGTTATGTCAAATGGGTAGACAGCTTTGACAGAGATGTACAAGTTAAGTAAAAGGAAAATTATGTGCAAGTCTTGTAGAAAAAACTCTTTTGACTTCACAAGGCATGCCTGATGCACAGGTCATATAGCCCAGCTGCTTTCTTCCCGGTATTTTTATTTTCAGTACAATTTAAATGCAAGACACATCTAAAATATCTCAGTCTTCATTTCAGATGGTTCAGCTGGCTAGTTTGAGCAGTTCATAATTTTCAACTTCAAATGTTACCTTTCCAACAAAAATCGTTTTACAGTGATCAAAGTTTGCTCATTTTGAGTGTAACCATTTCTAAACTTACCTATTACTTCTTTGAGTACCAGACAGCAATAGCTATAATTTATCTCCCCTAGCCTCTACTGGGTTTTATGCAAGTTTATATCTGATTAAGTAAGATGCCTATTTATTGTTTTAGTTTTCAATAAAGTTTTTCAAGAAAATATAGGAGTTTCAAGAAGAATTCAAGAAAACAAAGTGTTGTGCCGTTCTTTGATGAGTTTAGTATGTCAGCTACCTTAGATCCATTCTACACAAAAGGATAGCAACTAAGATTAACTATTAACTACAAACAGCTGCAGATCCAGTTTGGTCTGAACAAACAGTGTAAGAGAATAACACTACTCCAAACAGACATTACTACAAGCTATCACCACCTCCAGTCTTTCTCTTTCTGGCAGTCACAAACACATCTCACAGGAGAACCATTCTCACTTTGATCACAGGCTGATGGGAATTAGAAATCATCTCTTTCAATTCTCCAATTAGCACTTCTCTCCTACAAGTCTACAAACTTACTAACTCCGCTGAACACTTTCTCCTCAAGTTTTCAAAAGGCTCGACTGGGTAATCTATACTGCCCTGTGTCTGACAGTTATAAAAATTACTTTTTTGTCCATGCCTGCAGAACTCCTCACACACCTGCACTCAGATGACCTCATTCATGGTTTTTTATTTTCCCTCCTGCAGAGAAGACTCAGTGACTAATTTTCCTTCAAATTCCTCTGTGAAGAGGTATCTAAGCAGTCTAAAACTTTTCTCAAACCCTCCTCACTAAATCAACAGCACTTCCATTTTTATTTTCCTATTTTATTCTTAGTCTAATAATTTCATGATCACACACATGCCTATCAAATGTATTCATTCCTTGGACTTCTTTAAACAGGTGATAGCCTAGAATGACCAGGTCAGACTGAAGTGTTAGTACCCTGCATAATTAGATGTATTCGTACTTTACCAGAGCTCTTTAATCTCAACTCAAAGTAATAGAACACTTTCTCTACATCAGGTTTTTACTGCTTCCTACTACAGGCTAACCAAAATTACAAGACTAGCCTCACACGTATCATTTTGGGATTTCTTAAATCCATACAAATGAAGAATTACAGAAAAAGAATAACAATGACTAGGTTTATAAGAATAAAAAAAAGTACTTCTTTCACAGACCACAAAAAGCTTTTGATTGATGTGTGGCAAGCACATGACAACTTGGTTCAGTTCCTGATTTAGCCTACCTAACTAGGCCTCTATCTTTACTCTTGGTAAAACAAAAAAGATTATTGCTCATATTAATAGGTGCTTTTTTTTTATTCAGCCCAGAAGGAAGGCTAAAATTTCAGTGCTTAGAATGAAGTCTGATTTACTGGAAACCTAACACCCTAATATTTGTGTTTCATAGCATGTTCATCATTGCAGCGTTCAAGGTTGCAAAACACTTCAATAAAGTTAACACAAAAAGAAGCCTGTACATTTCTCACATCATTCTGCAAACAGCTTTTTATTTACTCTTTGTTACTGTTCCTTGACAATGCTGCTTTGGAAAGCCAAGGTGAAGGAAAATGTATTCTTTTTAACTGTAAAGTCACTGAGAGTTGCATTCATTGATCCACTGGAAGTAGACTGAGTAAGAAACAATTTGTAAGAAGGCCCTCTATCCTAAATTTGCTAATATGATCTTAGGTTTTATTTTATTGATAATCTTACCTGTTATAGGTGGTCTTCAATCATGAAGATCTTGGAGGATAAAGGTAAAGCTTAGAGAGTTTTGAGCATAAGAATCAAAAGGAACTTGATGCTCTTCCACAAGAGTAATAAAGTATGGTACTTTATACTAGCAGCCAGTATCGGCCATAGAAAAGTTTTTAGATACCAAATTGTGTTGCAAACACCAAAATTTTCACTCAATATATCAAAGATTATTTGCCAAAGTCTTCTAATATTATTAGAATATTATGTGTATCTGAACAGAACTTCCCAAGCAAGATACTTGTTATTTAATTGCAGCATTGCATTTGTAAAAGAAAGAATGAAAGCAAAAACAAATCTAAAACTAAGAGCAGCTTGTGCCTTTTTTCTCCTTGGTAACCCAAACAATAATCTATCCTGGTGTTTTCATGTTCTAAGACAGGAACAAAACCATTAATCTTGGCTTTCTCAAAAAGTCTGAAAACAATTGTACTACGTGATGGAAAAGTTTTGTTTGTGATTCAGAGATTGACAGAGACTAAATAATACTCTTGTTTCATTGAATATCCTTTTGCTAAACCATTGACTTTGCCTTCTGCTCTGCTTCTCACAAGTATAGTTTAGAAGTAACTATAGAAGAAAGGCTATTTTGAATATAAAGTCTATGCTTGCAATAAGTTTTATAGCATAATTCTAAATATACTTACAGAAAAAAGGGATGTTACTACAATTACCTCCCTATCTCCTCTATCCACTCTATCTGTTGGTGTACGGGTCAGGAAAGATGAGTCCTAGAACAACCATGAGCTCTTACTAGCATTTAAAAAGAGGAAAGGGAGTGATGGTGTCAAGTAGACAAAATACACATACAGTATTCATAGGAGGCTGCTGGTATTTTCTTAACTAGCAAATTAGAGTGAAAATGAACACATCTCACAAATAATACTGACTTCTGCTCTTAAACAACAGATATTCAGTCACACAAACTTTGGAAAAGGAAGTAGTTTAAGATTGTTCATACAGTTCTCTACAAAGCCTTCAGGTAAAAGGTTTTCATTTGGGACTATACAAATTAATATGTTTTTTCTTTCCCATCCCTTCAGCATCTACTCAGTCCTGCAGCCTTCACACAAGTCGGTGAAAGGCTTAACATTATCCTGTCTGAAACCTTTAGAAACATTTCTAAATACACTTGCCAGAAATTCTCATAGCTCTGCACTTTTAGTCCATTACCAGCTGAGAAAAAGCATGCTTAACTGTCTTCAAATGTAGGGTTCCCATTTCTTGAGGAGACCTCCTACACTGGAGAAAATGGTGTTCAAAACAATATCCACAGTCGAGGTTAATGGGATCTATAGATATTTAGCTTGTGAAATGAAGATATTTTGGTGTGGGGGAAAAAATCAGAAGAGATGGACTTCTTATTCTTTAAAATAAGTTATAGCCCAGCAACCTTAAAGGGACTACAGTCTTTTAGTCATCAGTATACTTAAATGTGCTCAAGATATATCTAGGCTTTTCTTTCATGAAAACTCAAAGGTTTAATATGTTATTCTACTGGTTTAGCCAGAAAGCAAGCTAAATAATCTGGTTTAGGAAGTCAGACATTCCATGTGCAAGTTTAAAAGCCTCCCTGCAAATATGAAAATTATATCTCTCTATAGTAGGACAGAGAGAAACATATACTATCAGTCTTTTAAAATCATCACAGTATCATAAATGCTGACAAAATGTAACTGGCAGTAACCAGAGACAATTTTCATGGAGAAAGCTGAAATAAGTTATGTCTTGCAGCAGTAGCTAGGGTAAGCTTGGATAGCCATGTGTTCACACAAGCAACATTTGCTTTCTTAAAAAAATATGCTTGCCTTACAGAAGACATGTTTGGTATTCTATTGGATTTGCATTGAGGATGCTACAGGGCTGACTTCTGTGCAAAGCTGTCAGAAGCTTCCCCTGTGCCCAATGGAGCCAATGCCAGATGGCTGCAAGAAAGGCCCACTGCTGGCCAAGGCCAAGCCCATCAGTGATGGTGGTAGCGCCTCTGGGATAACATGGTTTACAAGGGGGTGGAAAAAAACTTGCGCAACAGCAGCCAGAGAGAGGAGTTAAAATACACAAGTGAAAATCTGCAGACACAAAGGTCAGTGCAGAAGGAGGGTGTAAGATCCCAGGCCCACCCTACAAGCTCATCAAAGGGGTTTTACTTTAAAAATATACAAGGTTCCCAAACTGCACCCATTGGATTTATTAAAAGGGCCTTCAGTTCTTTATATATCTTGAGAGAGGACAGAGGAGAAGACTCTACATACCTTTCTCAGTGGGTTAAATAACACACTTTTACCAGAGAACTTCAGAAAATAAGGGAACTTTGCAAAAGTTTGAAGGGCAACATTCAACCAAAATAAAACATTCCACAAAGCATTGACTTATCACACACTAACCTACACATCTCAGCAAAATACAACCCATCTGGTTTAAGTTACCCAAATAGCAAGAAAGGAGATCATAAGAAGTAAAGAAAGAAAGAAAAAGAGCTACCATCCCAGATTCAGCATAGATCCAGCTACCAGGAACCAAGGAAATGGCAGGGCCATGACAAGGTAGAGACACTATGTCTTTGGCTTTATCTGCTCTGGCCCCCTGTAGCCAACCCCCCATCTACCCCCAGCCCAGACTTCTGGCCCACTGGCTACTCTGGGGGTGGGTTGGAGCTCTGGGGCAGGGTGTGGGGCAGTGATCTGGTGTGCCAGCCATTCTGAGGCTGCATTAGTGGCCCTGGGATGTGGTATGGGGCAGTGCTCCTGATGTGCCAGTGACTGACAGCTGCTCTGGGGCTCCTCAAGGAGGCTCCAAGGGGCTAGGGTATGGAGCAGAGTGCCATTCCACATTCATGAAATTCGACCTGTCCCTTCACACACACACACACATTTGAGTTGGTCCAAGCCAATAATTAATATTGGCTGTCTCACAGCTACAATAATCCACTGTCTCACAGAGGTGAAAGAGGTGCTCCAGGCAGCAGAGCAGAGATTCCCCTGCGGCCTGTGGTGAAGACCATGGTGAGGCAGGCTGTGCCCCTGAAGCTGCCCCTGAAGCCCATGATGGTGCATGATGGAGCAGAGATCCACCAGCAGTCCATGGAGGAATCCAATGCTGCAGCAGGTCGATGCCCAAAGGAGGTTGTGATCCCAAGGACAGCCTGCGCTGGAGCAGGATCCTGGCAGGACCTGTAGCCCTGTGGAAAGAAGAGCCCACTCTGGAGCAGGTTTGCTGACAGGACTTTTCGCCCTGTGGAAGGGATCCACACTGGAGCAGTTAATGAAGAACTGCAGCCTGTGGGAAGGACTTAACTGGAGAAATTCCTGGAGGATTGTTTCCCATGGGAGGTACTCCATGCTTTAGCAAGGCAAGAATGTGAAAAATCATCCCGCTAAGGAGGAAAAAGCAGCAGAGACAGCACGCAATGAACTGACCAGAATCCCAATTCCCTGACCACCTGTGCAACTGGAGGGATGAACAGGTAGACAATTACCCAGTAAAAATATGTCCAGGAAGAAGGGATGGGTGAGGTGGAAGATATTTTCAAGATTTGGGATTATTTCCCATTATCCTACTCTGATTAGAATGGTAATAAATTAAACCAATTTCCCTGAGTCAAATCTGTTTTGCCTGTGATGGTAATTGGTGAGTGATCTCTCCTTGTCCAATCCCTATGCCTTTCATTGCATTTTCTCTCCCCTGTTCAGCTGAGGAGAGAAATGACAGAGCAGCTTTGGTGGACACCTCCAGTTGAGTCAGGGTCAACCTACCACAGGCATTTAGAGATTCTGGTGTTCTGGAGGAGATAAATCTTTCAGATTATAATATTAATTTCTTGATTGCAAACTCAGTCTTCTGAGAAGAGTAAAGAATGTGTCTCTGTTTAGTTTCTTGACTCATCTTGACTAATTTCTGCTCTCAGAAGGAAAAATAGCAGTAGAAATAAGATATGCAGATGAGATATGAATTTTTACCTAGTTTTGATGGATTTATGCATCCTCTTATTATGGTGTTTAATGTGTTGTTTTGATGTTTGCACTTACAATTAATCATTAGAGGGTCCTTCTCCAGTAGATTATTTATTTATTTTAATTAGGATATTTTATAGGAATTACATAAAATCTTAGCTCCTTTTAGCTTATTCAGCTGAGCAAAATGAAGCACCACTGAAGTGAGCAAAAAAGCACCCTTTGACTTTACCAGAAATTTTGATTTTGTATACTGAGTATCCCATTCTGTTTCGCCCACTCACTAATATGACATTTTGATATCTTCTTATTAATATTACATTGCTAATGATTCTACAAAAGCATTAATAACTGTTTAAATTAATCAATCATGAGCAAGCCTTGTCAGAGCTACTGCTGTTAGAGCATTGAAATTGATAGTTCTTAAATCATAGAACCTCTTTATCAGAAGGTAAAAAAGAAAATCTACCAAAAGCAAATGAAAACTGCTTACATTCAGCAGGTTGTTACAGAATTATCTGCAGATAAAAAAAAAAGCAGGCTCCCTATTTTGAAACACTATTTCTGCCTATTATTCAGGTGTGTTAAAATATAGGTATGCAGTTAAAGAGCACAAGCTAAAATGCATTACGTCCTTCTCCCAGTTCTCTCATAGAAAAATAAATTGGCCTTGATTCTCTACAGTTCAATCCTTCTTAGTTTATGCCTCAGTAATTTCAGGTTACTTTATGTCTCAAAGAAAAAATCCACACTGAGTTTTAATGTACATGGTTTCTGACATAACCATGACTTTGAAATTTCTGGATGAAATACCTTACATAAGAGGTAATTAATTATTATGCCATTACTCATTTATTCAGACCATTAAAATGTCTAAGGAAACAGAACCATTGGAGAGAAATTTTAAAGGACAGTAGCTTTTTGCAATGTGTTACAATATTCAATAGAATTGACTTTTGACCTGTACAAAAGACTAAGACTTCTTCTGCCAAAAGTTTTTGGCAGCCTGTCCAGACTCACTTATACAACAAGTACAGTGTGTTTTCACATCTATTCATTAAGTCCTACTGTGAGCTTGCAGTACATGAGGAACCATAAACAGACATTTTAAACCATTTGCTCACCACAACCAATTTTTGAAATAACATGAAAATTATTTTTACTAGTGTTATAGTTCTCATTTTGAGTGAAGTTCATCACTGAAGACTGAGCATATCAGCTGTCAAAGCTGTTAAATCAATTAACTGATTATTAACATTTCAGCTGATCTCAACACCAATAAATCAGAAAAAATAGCAAGATTGAAAAGATTCCTTGTGTTGTTCTGTTGCAAAACCAGTCACTCCAAAGGCTGTTGGTCCTCTGACAAAAAAATCCTTTAGCTCACTGCAGACACAGCCAAATAGCGGAAAGCAGTCACTCAAATGAAATAACTTCCTAGTATTTACCTCTTTAAAAAAATGCAATTTATTCTTTTGGAGGGTTTACTTTGCAGAGTTGCAGATGCCTGGCATTTGTGAAAAGGCTTAATTAGCTTTTAAAAAACAGGCATGGGGAAATCCTGCTCAACCAATACAAGACTGTTCTTGAAGCTGCTTAAAAGAAACAGTTTTCATCAAGAAACATATCCCTATTTTTGTCTAAAAAAGGAGTTAATTACTAAATTACATGGTGATGTGGACCATGATATATGGTAATATGAACATGTGAATGAACAACTCAATTGCTGCTCAACACTATCCAAGGAGGGGGGAAAAGGGATCACTCTTGAAATTTGTTGTGTGTTCATACAAAAGGACTCAGCATTTTCATAAACTTCCTATTGGGCAACTAGTAGCAAAGTTATAATTTCTTTGGCTGTACAAGCTTTTTTGAAGGTGACAAAAATTGAAATTTACCGTCATCCTTTGACCCCATTTAGATCAGTCTCTTTTAGTTTAGGTAAGTCACGCTCAGTATTTTTTAATTATTCTATCTGCCTATTAAGGACAAGAAAACATGTTAGCGTATAAATCTGCTTTCAAAAAAAAGTCCTTAAGAACAACTGTTGTTCTAAAGAATTATCATACTTTACAATACATGTAAACTGAGGCAAAGAAGGTGGAAATACTTACCTGATGTCTCTCCACTCAGTTGTTGATTCAGAAACAGAATATCTTTGTTCAATGAGATTGCAATTCCTTCTTAATTTAGTTAATTTTAAAATGTGTCATTAGGGATATCCTTTCACCTTTTTTCTTTCAAACACAAAGCTAAGTGAAGGGGGGAAAAAAACGTTTGAACCATATTAGAAAGGTAGACTCCAGTCAGACAAGATTTATTTGTAGCTTGAATAGAAACAGGCACAAAACCACAACATGCTTTGCTGACCAGACTTCATTGACCAGAGTTCACATGCAAGGGAACCCAACATCTGTGATCACAACAAGGTTTATCTATACTGCTGTCCTCTCTTGGCCTGATGCATGGCTCATGCTTTTGTGAGCTTATAGGTTATTTTGTAAATCTATTACATCTGCCTCTCTTGATATAGCTGTCTGATAAATAGGACACAATTTTGGTCTTTCATGTCCCTAATTCATAAACTCTAAAATAAGTTGACAAAGCAACATAGTATAAAAACTAGAACACCAGATTTTTAAGAGAAAATCTAAGAAAATAGGAGAATTTTTTCTAGTATCAGAATAGATTTTTTCTAAACAGTTAAAGTTTACATGAACTATAGCCCAGAGAACTTGACATAGACCTGTTACAAATATAATTTCAAGTGTCAGATTTATTGTCACACTTAACACAATTAAAGATGAAGTAAGGAGAAAGAAAATTATTCTATTAGATATACTAAGTGGCCAAGCCTGGTTAGTATTTGTAAATAAAAAATACCACACTACACGTTTGGGCCTATGCTGTACAGTACATACAGCTGTACAGTGTACAACAAGGGTTACAGTAAAGTAACTGGGCTCCAGTATCCAGCCTTGTCACCAGCTGGGATCCAAGACAGAGCTGTGATGTATCAACCAGTGACACTCTAGAACTGAAACTAGAAGGCTTTGCCAATTGAGGGATGTTTTCTTCATGGCAAGAATGTCATGGTAGGAGATGAGAGAGCACATCCAGGAGCCAACTCTTTGCCTTGCTATGTAGTAGCAGCACTCCCTACAGTACAGTGGATAAAATCAGATGAAATATGCCTTTTGTACAAATGAAATAGAAAACCTCAATTCCAACAACCCTGAAAAGCTGAAAATGAAACACTATCTGGGGTGGTGGCCTTACTGATAAGTGCAATCTGAGATGAGCCAGAAACTTATGAAAATTCAGAAATATTGAACAGTGAAAGGAAAGTACAAGCCAGGAAGGGTAAGTATTGATTGTTCTCTCTTCATGGCATGCAAACTCTCAAGTTTTTATTGAAATTACCTTCCTGGAAGTGTTACTCAAAAAATACTAATACCAAATGCCCTTTGCCTATCTGCAATATTATATCAACAACATCAATAGGGTGGGAGATGCTTATTAAAATCAGCAGGGAATAACAGGATTTCCACTGGTTTCACCAGAGGGTAAATCAAGTTCATTTAATGGGTGTAAATGAGATTAGGAGGAGACTAGCTGCACATGTGTCAGAGAGGCATATACAAAAAGAGAGGTGTTTATTCATAAAACTATAAATACTATGTATGTAAATGCTATATCATTGCTTTCTTCCATTTTCTAAGTAGTTTCATACATATACAGATGCTGATCTCAGAATAACCCATTAGATGATCTGTTGTGAATTTCTCTATATAGTAGGTCTTTAAATTTTACCCAATTAACTTATTTTAATGAAAAATCTTGTCTGTAATTCACACTTGAATAAAACATGACTTCTGTTGGGCTAAAACTTATCTCCCAGGACAACATCCAATTTTCACTGAAGTCATGAAAACTGAAAAATCTATCAGTTCTCACATCACTTTGTTCCAGTAGTTAGTTACACCCTTCCTTTAAGATTATTCCTCTAATTTGAATTGTTTTGCTTCAGCTTTCTTCTATGAGCTTTCCTTTATCTGCTGCTTTAAAGACCTTTTTCCTATTACACATTGTAAAGAGATACTTATACAATGTTAGTCAGAACTTTTTATACAAAAGGCAAAGTACCTTTAGCACCATAAACTAAGAAATTTCAATTCTTCAAATGTATGTGTACACTAAAACGAAACTTTCTCAGTCTTAACCCAAGTAGTTCTCAATCTCTGATTAACTTATGTAAGCTAGCAATTGCTAAAAGAGCAATGAAAATCAGGTCAACTGGACTTTAATTTCAGCTGGCAGCCTACCTATTTTTTTTCCCAAAACACCCACTCCTATAAATTTTAACACTTCTACTTTTAACTTTATTATTTATTCTGCTGTTCTTGTTCAAGGTAGCTAGCTCAGACTTGCTGACCTAAATCAAGAATACTCCTTTTTCTTTACTATCAGAAATATACATTAAAGTGCTCTAGCAGAGCTTTTGGCTGTTTTTGCTTTCAGCTACACTACTCTGAACTCTTTCTGACAAAGACAGAAGATGTGATTGCACCTCAGCATCACCAGGACACATCCCAGCCCAACAGTGCTCATGGACAACACAGAGTGCTGAACTGTAGTCTGGAATAGTTGAAACACAGGCAAATGGCCCATTATCCCACTTATGCCAAGAAGATAGTGGTGTCTGGCAGAAGGCCAGAGCAGACAATTGGGAACAGTAACATTTCAAATCATTGCAGCTAAATCTACCAGTCTAACTTCTGACTACCCAGGGTGCCACACAGTCCTCACACAAGCTCAGAAGTATGATATGTATTTATTTTCACTGACTAAATGGTCCCATTGCCTCCAACTCCTACTTTTTTCATCAGGGAAAAAATTAATTAAAACACAGTTGAAATATACACATCTGCAGAATCCAGATACTCAAAGAGAAGGTCCTGTTGTTTTAACTCAAGGTCTCAGGTGAAGGAAAGGATCATAAGTAATGATGACTTCAATTAAATTCATATAGTATCTCTAGGGAAATCTCAAGACATATGTTGAAATCCCTTTAATGTTAATGGGTATTGCTTGTCCCCTCTCAAGGCTAAAGGAGATGCTTATGCCTCACGCTTTTCTGTTGGAGGACAGAATGTACCAGAATGATTGTGTGAGAAAGAGGAAAATAGGACATAGACATCATGTTAGTTGCAGTGACATATGATTTTCTGCTTTAGATATTTAAAGGAATGCCATGCAAGAAAAAGTTTAGCAATAGATGGTCAATGTTTATATGTTACCAATCAGCAGAAAAGCTATCAGAAGTGAAAGAGAAACTCAGTTGAAAATTCAAAGACAGTTAATTAAGAGTGAAGTAATTGTATGGGCTCTTCTCCGGGGACACCCCCTTGTCGCGGGGGAGAAGCTTGCGTGCCCTCATGAGGTTGAGAGCTATGCTGGCGGT
>JAWWLZ010000139.1:42812913-42845255 GCA_035041345.1 Poliocrania exsul
TTTAGCCATCAGCACGCTTGCAGCAAGCGTGGGTAGTGCCCTTCCCAAATCTTCGTTCGCGAAGCCTAGCCATGATGGAATTGTATGGGCTACACACAAATTGTGTGGACTACACACAATGGAAAAACTCACCCAACAGATAATTGTGTCGGTTTCAGTAGCGTTACTCCAGGAACAGAATTGGCCCATGTTATTACGTGACTCATAGCCATAGTTTGCAGCAATGGACAACATGTCCACTTACTCTGCATGTGGAACAATGAGAAATGTTATGCCACAGGATGCATATTATCCACTCTGAACCCTATGTAGTCTACAATTAAAGAAATGAAATAGCTAAATATATCTCCATTATTTTAGATCATATACCCTATGTACTATATACCCAGATTCTTACAGATAACGGAATGTCCTGTCTATTATAATTTTCTTTACACTTGAAAACCAAAAAGAGCAAACCTGTTGTATTTTTCTGAATATAACATCTTAGAAGCTCTCTCAGGGCACCAATGAAGACTTATTCCATTTGCTCCTAAACAGCTTGTTTCTTTTCCCATGACAAAAACACAATTTTAATTTCAAGCATTTCCACATACATTTTAGTTGTGGCCTTCATTCTTGGCCAGCTGCATCTCTTACAAATCCGTAGGGCTGCCCTCACTGACAAGGATTAGATAGTACCATTAACCCACAGTCAAGGGCACTGTATCACTTACAAGACTTTTTTCTAAATCAGACACCTTTGATCTTAAGCAACACTTATCAGCTCACATGTCAACAGAAATGTAATTCATGTTTTAAAAAAGGCCCACAGCAGATAGTCTACCCCAGTAAATGTGGCCCAGAAAACTAGCTTACCTTGAGTATTATGGGGTATGCAATCAAAAGGAGAGAAAGAGCCAAAAAAAAAGGAAGTCAATAGAACAACAATACATTGCCACTATTAAAGCACAAAATTAAACCATTTGCAAAAGGAGATTACAAACAAAATGTCCATAAGGTACCAGTTTATGTCAAAACTCCTTTCAGGGAATTTGAATACCAATCATTAGAATGGAGAATGGATCCATTGCTGCGGAAAATGAAAAATAACATTCTTGCTGAAATTAATAGTATTCTTGTTATTTCACAGAACATATTGGAATAAAGATTGGAATTAAGACTTCTGAAGCATATGAATTCTAAAGCAGAAGTCCTAAAGGCAGCCAAAAGTTGAAGAGAACAGCATAATTTATTCCATTGACCAAACAATGCAACCATTTTTCTGAAGCATCCTTCAGCTACAAGCACACACTATTTTCAAAGCAGAGTGTAATGTAGTTTTCAGCATTCCACCTTAAGATAAGTAGCAAAATGCTGTTATGAAGTGATGATTTTCACTACAGGCTCCTCAAAGCAACCAATAACTATTCAGAATCAAGTTCTATTCCAGCAGAACTGCTTCATGATAGGTCTGTATAATTAGAATGATAGGGCTCATAGGGTAGTGACTAATGGGTTATACTCTAACTGTGGGACAGTAACAAGTGGAGGACCACAGAGATCTATTCTGGGATGTGTCATGTTTAGTGTCTTTATCTGTGAGCTGGAGGAGATGATGGAGTATAATGACATCCAGTTTACAGATGACACTGAATTGAGGGGCGGTCAATACATTTGGTTGCAATCCTGTGCAATGTACTCTAGGATGATCCTGCTTGGGCAGAGAGGCTGGAGCAGATGACCTGCTGTGGTCCATACCAACCGTACCCATTCTGTGGCTCTGTGAAAATCAGGGCTGCCATTCAGTGAGACACACAGAGACCGGAATAATGAGCTTCAAGGTCTCTTCTATAAGAATAAATGCAAAAACCTGCACCTAGAAAGAAGCAGCCCTCTTCACAGCTTCTGAATGGAGAGAAGTGCTTCAGAAAAGGCCCTGGGGGTCCTGGCACACAGTGAGTTTAACACGAGTCCATGGCAGCAAAACAGGGCAACGGCATCCTAGGTTGTATTAGAAGAACGTAGTCAGAAATCACTGACTTATTCCAGTCTACTTGGCACTCATTAGATGGCATTACCTACTGTGCCTTGTTTTGGATTCTCCTATGCAAGAAAGACATTGATAAATTGGGGTAAGTTTAGCACATGGCCACTCAGCTGGTCAGAGGCTGAAGTGCTCATCCTGGAAGAAGGGGATGCAAGACTGGAGCTTTTCCAGCCTGAAGAAGAGATGGTTTTTGAGATCTACCTGCAGCCCACCACTACTCACAGAGAGGTTATCAAAAAGATGGAGCCAGGTTGTTTGCAGTGGTTCATAGTGGAAGATGAGAGGCAGTGATCATAGAATGAAACAATAAATGCTCAGAGGAATAATTTTCACCATGAGGACAGTAAAGCAATCAAAAAGTTTGCCCAAACAGGCTATGCAGTCTACATAGAATCACAGAATCATATAATGGTATGCATTGGAAAGGTTCTTAAGGATCATGTAATTCCAATTTCTCTGCCATGTGCAGGGACAACAAGACCAAGTTGTTCAGAGCTCCAGCCAACCTGGCCTTGAATACTTCCAGAGATGGTGCATCCACAATATCTCTGGGAAACCAGTTCCAGTACCTTAGCACCCTGAAAGTAAAGAATTCCTTCCTAATATCTAATCTAAACCTTCTGTCTTTCAGCTTGAAGCCATTCTTCTTCATCCTGTCACTACACACTCTTTTAAAAAGTCCCTGACCATCTTATAGGTTCCCTTCAGGGGAAGGCTGCAATTAGGTCATGCCTAAACTTTTCTTTTCTAGGTTGAACAAACCAATTCTCTCAGCCTTTCCTCACAGGAGAGGTGTTTCATCCCTATAATCAACTTGGTGGCCCTCCTTTGGACTCACTCCAACAGATCCTTGAAGATTTTCAAGACCTGAATGTATAAAGCACTAAACAACCCGGTCTGATCTCACATGTGGCCCTGTTCAAATGAAACCTGAAGTGTCTTCTGATCTGGAGTATTCTGTAACCTTATTATCTCTTATAAACCATATGTTATTTCTTGTCTTCTTCCTAGAACTTTCCACAAAGACAGGTAAGAGGATAAGTGTATGACTTTCTTTCATAAACCTTTTTTCCTCTGTCTTCTCATATCTCTAATTTTAAAATTCAAGATCTCAATCTACAGATTAAAGCAATTAAGAAGAGAAGAATCACTGCAAAAATAACCAGATCTCTATCTGATTTTTATTTGGAAGTAGGGGCTGCATCTTTGCAAACAACTAAAATCAGCTAAAGAATATTGTCTCTGAGACTAAGCACTGTGGTCTGGCTCACACATACATGCTTCTCTTCCAAGATAGAGTAGCTGCATCCAAATCTTCTACTCAAAAATCGCCACTGTCCTATACTATGCTCACACATTATCTCTGAGAATGCTAAATGGCATGAAGAAAACACATGCCAGCAATTGTGTTAACAACTAAGCAGGGCCTTAGACCAGTACTAAAGTTGGTGCCATGACTCCATTCTATTTACTCATCAGATCTCTCCAATAGCATTGTTCACGTATTTAGCCGCATAGACTTCAAGGATTCAGCAATGAAGAAGGGCAAGTGAAGCTCAGATATTAAAAAAAAAAATAAACCAACAAACAAACAAAAAACCCTACCAAACATAGAAAGAGAATTCATAAATACAGTCTTAAAGGATTATCATGTCAGCATCACATTTTCTATTCGGTGACAGCTTTTAATAGTTTCATAACATTGTGGGAAATATTACTAAAGAGTGTTTCATTCACTTCATTTCACTACTATGATATATGGGTTTCTTCTTAAATTTGCACCTCTGGAATACTGCCACAGTCTATTTGCCTCCTCTGTTATGCTCTACATTGAGTCCTGTGAAATAATCTCCAAAATTTTTTCCTCACATGTCCAGTAGTACTGAGTTGCCACTAGAACCTTTACATCCTGCATTATGTGAGCCTTTCTTTATATAACTCAACATACCCTTGCGGTAGTTTTACAGAGCTTTTAACACCAAATGTGCAAAAGTATCAACTATGTCCATTCATTTCAGCTTAATGAGGTGTCAATGAAAATGCAATGTGCAACTGGAATCAAAGAACTTTGTCCTGCTCCTAAGGATCTCTTAAAGTAAATATAATTAGCAGGAATTTTCAACAGTATAATCTTTAACAAATACTTTAACCCCAAACACTAACCTTTCAAGCTCCACAGGGCAGCTTTTTTTTAGGCAATCCCAGTGTGCTGGTATAACAGAAACAGGGATGGTGAGGTTCTGTTAGGGAACTCATGTCCTTACTTTGCTTTTCTGAGAGGTAACATTGAAATGCCTTAGAAATGGAGACAGAAGAAGCAACAACTAAATATTACTGTGTATCTTATGCACAGAATCCATAAAAGCACAAGGAAAATAATAAACTGCCCTGGATGCTGAATTAATCAGGAATGGTTCAGGTGTGACATGGTCACATAGCAAGTGCTCTAGTGGCTCAGAGGAATGAGAGACCTTGCTGGTGAGGGAAACACCACTGTTAGATGTATCAGGATCACCTGTCAAAAACCTCTACCAGCCATTTCATGACACTGTCATGCTTAGAGGAGCTTGGCTCAACTGAAAGCATTAAGGGGAAATGAAAAGCTAAGAAAAGAGCTGTCCCAGGTCACTACTGCACTGGTAACGTGCCCAAAGGCTCAGAGCAGTTTAAGTATATATCTTTATTTTGCTAGAGAATACTTGGAAGTGTCATTATAATTCCCCAAAGACTATTATTCACATATTAATATTAATGTCCCAGAGATTTTTCTTTAACAAATGTTCATCATGAAGTGTGATAAAGCTCAGCAGTGAACAGGGACATTCGTAAAACCACTACCATGTATAGGCCTAGAAGCTAACATGCCCCTACCTCATGGCACTAAAAATGTGCTGGACACAGCCTATGCTGGACTTCACTAGTCTCTTACTCCAGTATCAACAGATTTGTGAGTTCTACTTAGCATTCTTCCTAGGGAATGGAGTAAATTTTACTGTCTCAACACTTCAAAAAAGTAGTGTATTTCATAGGGCCAGGCTTGTGTGGCTCCCTGGGACTCTTGTTTTGACTGAAAGAGTAATTATTGACAGGCTATGGAGACAGTCTATTTGATTTGGGCAGAACCATCAGAGCAATGAATGTACTTCATTTTATAGCCTAGGAATTATAACAATACCCTATACCAACAGAGCACATCCAGTATGACTGTAACTATGGCAATAAAGCTCTGTTTTGTATCACAACACAAGCCCCACATATCTGTGGAATTAATTCCCTTCTATTCTTGTAACAACATTTACACTCACAGTTCCAGTTGCCCTCAGAGATTACACAACATCAGAGTCTTAGCTGATATGGTTATGTCACTAGATGGACTAGATAGACTTATGTGTTGCCCACCAGAAGGAGACTGGTGGTCAAGAAATCCTGCTGGATTTGTACCATATTTCTTAGCAGGATAATAGCACAAATTCAACTTAGGTCACCAGCAAAGATACCAAAGTTTAGTAAGAGAAAAGATACTCCTCTCTGTCATGTAGATCTATTGAGTGAAGAAAGGCCATAAACGAATTGGAGAAAATTTGAGCTCCTAGTTTAAATGCAAAATCTCAAAGTTTTATGAGTGAGGATTTTTTGTATTTTATTTTAATTTTGCAAAAGTTCTACCAGGAGATGAATATAGGTAATGAATACATTTGTTAAAAATACTGTCCTTATCTAAATAGTCCTTTTCACCATGCTTAATTTTGCAATATTTCAAGGTTTGTTAGTTCAGATCTGGGCAAGACTCATTGAAAGTTTTCCATGAGAAGTCCCTGCAGGACTGAGAAATGAATGTGTTTTGAGTTTGGTCTTTTTTTACTCAGTGTCCTTCTGAGAGCAATTATGGAATTTTTGGATCTGGCCTAGGATTTTTGCCTAGTGAAGTCTAGTAGACTACGTAACTACTAGAGATTTTTAAATGCCCTAACTCTAAACAGGAAATTGAATATTGACAAGGGTTATTAAAAAGGTAGGACAACTTCATGAATAGTATGTCTACTGGTGGCTATTGAAAATAACTGTGTATCTGCCATCTCTCCCTGCTTGCCAGGCCAGAGGAAAAGTAAATCCGCACTTGTCTTGCTCTAAGCATCCACTACACACTACATGCAAGGACAAGATTGTAGGCTTCAGAGTTTTTAGAGAAGTGCATGCAAAAGTGCCTAATTTTCTTTTTACAAAATAGACGTTAAGGTAAATGTTAAAAACGGAAATGTCAGAATTGATTTTCATACCTTGGAATAACTAGTTTGCAGGAATTGGAAACTAACTCAACAAAAATTTAGAAAACATTTTTACTGGCAGGAAATCACCTGTACAAGAACTATTTTAGAGAGACAATCCTCATGTCCAACTACTTTTATATTAACAACAAATGTTCTCTGGTATTGAAAGCATTTCATTACACAGCTCATACACCTTATCTAGAGGTAATTTCTAACAGATTCCCACTTGCTCTGCAAACATAAGTTTCTAGGCACTCACTTTCTTACCCCAGGAGGAATTTCATAAGTGAACTAAAATGTTTAAACAAAGTTCATTTTTCTATCACTTTACACCCAGGACAACTGATACACACTAACTGGGATGATGTTTAATGCAGACTGTTTGCAATTAGTTGTACCTCTTTTCACATATATTTGAAATGCATCAATATATCTTTTTTCAAGGAAAAAATGTAATTTAAGTTTGAAAGATTGTGAACTCTTGTCTCAATAAGTTACGCACATGAAAAAAAATTAAGAACTGGTATAGTGTATCATTTAGTGCTCACCTCTGGTATTTCTAAAAACAACAGGCTACTTCAGCAGCCAAGTGCATATTATTTCTCAAACTATGTATGTATAATCTAGTATGACTAAATTTGAAATGCTGAAGAATGGATTATGGCTGCCCTGCTGCAGTTCTTTGATTTGAAAGGCCAGCACAAAGGTCCAGAACTTTCTAGGGAAATTGAGCACCACAACAAGCCTCCTGTATTTCTTCAGCAGAGAGCTTTGGCCGAGCATACTGAAAGAAAAGCAAATTAACTTCATCAATTAACTTCATATAGAAGTTGTAGTTGAGAGACCTGTACAAGCACAAACTACTGCTTTTCAGAAGTTATTTTAACACCTCAAAATCCATTCCTTGCAGGATTCAGTATCTTTTTTTACACAAGGAAATTATCTCCCATCTATTGCTAACTCAAAAAGAAGAGTCACTGGACTTAAACAGCTCATGAGGTCAAAATAAACTGGTTTTAGAACAACTTCAGAAACTGTTATGCTCAAGTAGAAGGCCTTTGATGATCCTGCCCCAAATATTAACAGAAATGTTTAAATCCATAATCACATGGGAATATTTTATTCCTACATTTATTCTGTTTAAATACAAATTTGTAATTTCACAGTTAAAAAAGGCAAAAACATAGGCTACTTTTTTCTTCAGGGATATCTGACCTATCACCAGAAATCTATATTGCAAGTGCATCTGGCAAGTCTCAGTACCCAACCATTTCCATTAGAGCTGACGTTCAGAAGATATTTGAAAAACAAGACAAATGACTCATGTACATAACCATGGATTAAGGACCATGGTTTTGATCCCAAATGGGAGGCTATTTTTGTAATCAAAAAACTGAAAACATTTCCTGTTTCTTTTTCTTTTCCCACAATTAAATTTGAATTCTGCCTGAAACTTGCAGCACATTACTTCAGGGTTTACCTTGCAGCTGATGCATTCACAGCTGATGCTGTTGATGCTAAAAGGGGTCTAAACCAAAAAGGTTTGGCTCTACATGTGGACTCAATGTTTTAAAGAGACATCTTGGACTGTATTTACATAGACAGACAATCTTGACAGTACATCTACATCATAAAACACAGCATAGCACAGTGATCCCTAAACAAGCAGAAATTCAAGACACCAGTTCAGGAAGAAGTGGAGAGAACACAAGTAGCTCAAACAGCAAAGTTATGGCATTATGAGCTTTGCATGCTGCAAGAAGTAGGGTCACCACACCAGGCCACTCAGCACTTTTCTGTCCAGAATTAACAAGAGCCAGTTTTGCAACCACAAATGAAAGAAAACATGACTGCAGTCAAACAGAAAATTGCCGTTCAGATTTCTCCTACCAGTATTATATCAAATTTCCAAACCACTCTGTTGCTACTGTCTGGTGGTTTTGAAGCATCCCTTTCCACAAAAATAATCTGTGCGTTGTCATAGAACAAACCCATTCACTTAAGAGTTGGATTTGATGATCCTTGTGGGTCCCTTCAAACTCAGAATATTCTCTGTGTGTGATTGTGTGAAACCAACAGCCAAGAGTCCCCTCTACAGTGTTTAACTAGATTAGAAACAACTACCTCATTAAAAAAATCTGAACTTGTTAGTATGGTCCAAACACATTTAGGACACGATATATATCAGTCTCGCCAAAAGAATTGTGGAATTGTGTTACTATTAAGGAAGCAGAGAGCCTGAAATATACAAAATAACTACCTGCACAAACCACACCCAGAAGCCAGAGAAATGAATGGTGAACTAAAGGAGGTACTGCCTGCAGGTAAAAAAAGAGAAATTTTAGATCTCTAGGTCATGGAGTACTGAAAAAAGCAAACAAGTTTTAGAAGGTTAACTCCAAGAGGGGCAACTCTGTCTGAGGGTTTCCACCTGCAAGAAGGTGCTCAACTCTGATTAATTAGTCAGAGGACCAGATGACTCATATTTTTGGTTACCAGTTTTTGCAAATCTTTCCTTCTATTAGTGGCTTCTATTGGTGTCACTCTGTAGTATCTAGCTCTTCCTGTGTGCTGTATGAGGACTCCACAGGTTTAATTCACAGCCATGAATTTTGTGGTTGAAAGGTGTACCTGCTCCACAGAGTGAAGATGATCCACTGATCTCAGAGCAGCCTCCAAAGTACCTGGCATGTCTCAGAGGGCAGAGAAGCACAGTACAATCTTTTCCCAGAAAGAGCAGTCACAATAACACTGAGTGAGTATCATCCAAGCTAACAAACCCTGCCTCTCAGCATATATATGATAAACTCAAATGTAGCATAAGTGTGATACAGCTGAACAGTGCCCAGTTGCTCTACTATTGGTCACATACTTCAGCACTTCACACTACTCCAAGTTGCCCAACACAACTGGTTGTGTTTGGAATGCAGAGATGTTTGACTTCCCCTCTCTCCTTCACAGCAACTGAACAAAATCCGGTGAACTACAAGGCAGTCAGAAAAAGAAGCTGAAAAGCAAAAACATGGAGGTGGAGCAAAGAAAGAGAGAGGAAGATGTTAAGCAGGTTTTGTTATTACAGAAAATAGGGTTTTCAGCATTAGCACAAGACCACTAGAAGCCCTTGCATAGGCCATGGAGGTCCTTCAAACAGACTGCCTGAACAACCTTGAAGTCAAGATCTCAGCACTTCTTAACATTCAAGTCTACAGTTAATTTTTATGACAATGTATTAAAAAAATGTGGAAAAGATCCCACGATCTCTGTGTCAATTTTAATGAAATGCAAATTGGCACAGTTATCACATAAAACCATAAACAGAGACAAATTATGTATAAATAGCACAACTAAAGGTGGATTTAAGTGTTAAAGATCAGGACTGTTAATACATAATTAGTCATGATTAAATCATTTAAGACTAACTGTTGGTGCATAGTCTCAGAGGAATGGGCTGTAATTTTGTAGTTCATTGGAATTAATGTCACTAAATAGTTCCAAGAATTTCCATTTTGACTGAGAGTTTTTATCAGTAATTACTCTTCTTGCAGTTCATTCCAAGCATTATGTTTGGTCCAAACCATCAAAGGAACAACTCCCTTTTTAAGTAATGAAACCATGAGCTCAGTTTAAAATTTATCTTCTAGGGTCCTTGAATGTATCTAGTATCTAATTATGTATAACTAACTATCAATGATCATTAATTATTGGGGGGGAGGGGGAACACTTCTAGATAAGCTTTCAGCATTTCTAATGTTATAGAACTTCCTTTAGTAAAACTACAATATGAAGTGGTTTTCCTTACTTAAAGATGTTTAATTCTCTAGTCTTCTGTGTTACCACATCATCTAAGCAATTAAAAAAAAAAAACACAACAAAAAACAACAAACAAACAAAAAACCACAAAAACTCCCCAGTGAAATGGCAGAGCTCTCTGGAATTTGGGGGGTTTTGTTTTAATAAATATAGTTTTAACATTCTTGATATCTTTGCTTCCTAAGCACAATTTCAGTTCCTGACAAAACATTTGTAGTCAATGGAAAGGAAAAGCAACGTTTGAAAGAGCAAAGAGAAATTGAAATTAAGGCAAGGATTTTACATAGTAACTCATACTGAGTACTGGTTTGTTTGTTTGTTTGTTTTTTAATTCCCAGGGCAGAACATTCAGTCTGTAAAAATCAGGTGGCTCAGGCATCGCAAATGATATTCCCAAAAACTGCAGAAAAAAAGTTACTTTATGTTGTTAGTCTCAAATGATAGCCAAAATAAAAATTGAATATAAAGCTCAAAAAGGGAAAGAGAAATGTACATATGCAGCAGAAATCAATAAAGGATTTTTGACAGTCAAGTAATATTTTCAACTGAGCATAAAAACCATTTTCCTGAAAAATGGTTCTTCTATCTCAAATTTTTCATCATGCTTTTATTTTAAAGCTTGCAGTGTAAGCTGCTAAAGAGGATATTTATCTTACAATATTATTGTATATGCTCTTTTTTTTGCTATATGATCTGATTTCAAAACAACAATCCAAAACAAAAGTTTCACTACACATATTCAACGTATATTAACAGCAATTACCATACATAACATATACAGAGGAATAGCCATATTCTCTGTCTGAAGTACTGAGAGAAGATGGGACCATTTACACATCTGAAAAGTCACAAGCTATTCAGGCCAATTCATGTAACTACACTAGTTAAACTTATGAGTGGATTTTTCTTCTGGTACACCTATAAGGATTGAAATACTATTCTAGCATCCATTAAGACAGAAAATCTCACCTTTTTGTTTGCATAAGGTAACTGCAGAATTTGATTTATAGTCTAGACAGTCTTAGCAACCCAAATGAATAAAATATACATTTCTCAAAAAAACTTTCTTTAGATTCTGCAGAACAGTCGTGCTATATGGGAGGAATCCATATTTCCCTTAGCAAGGAAGATCAGATTCCACCACTGGCCTCTCAAAGTTCCAGTTGGACCTACCGAATTTCCTCATCTAAGGAAGGGACTTACAGCTCTGACGTTTAACACAGGATATCTGACAGCTGAAGAGTTTTTAGTTTTTCATCTCAAATATTAAATTACAGAGCTTCCTTTTCATGGAAGGGTCCTGTTAGTATGTTTTATTTTCAGAGTATTTTCTTTCCTCTTTCATATTCAGTGCAAATGTGATGAAGTTATCAAAATCAACTAAGAATAGCACCAGAAATGCCTGCTGTCCTTTCGAATAGAAGGAATGTAGCAATCTGAATTGCAATTTTCTGCTAAAATTCTGTCTATGGCTCGAAATCAAAGCGTGGATCTATGATGTACTGAAGGGAATGTAGGAACAGCCATATTCACAGTGTGCTTCCTGGCACATTTACCCTCCAGCTCTTCCAGATGCTTTCTCACTGCTGACAAGCAGTCTGTGAGGGTGCCTCATGGTCTAGATGGGCTTTAAGGATCAGACCTGAGGCTTCACCAACTGCAAAAAAAAAAGTCTGGTCCCAAGAAGTGCCTCTGAAAGGCCAGATAGGTCTTCCTTGCTGGTCCCTCAACATGTTTTGAAGAATCACACCCATAGAGAAAGGGACTCTCTAACTACAAGGCTAGTACTTCTCAGAGTTACTCTCACAAAAGTTCTCCTCCAGGAGCAGTTGTCCTCTTCATCCTTGCCCTCTTCACATACCCTTTTTCAGCATACTATTGCTCCTTATCCAAAGCTCTTTTCTTTCAAATAATTACACAAATCTGAGCAGTTCCCAGTGCCTATGTCCATAGCTACATTTCTTCTGAATGGTTCTGTTCAGTTATGTCCATAATTGGGTAAGATAATTTACCCCATTTCATAGTAAAGTTGTATGTTTAAGAGAGTGCACATTGTTGTCCCAAAGGCCAATAGTAAAAAGCAATGGTATGTTTATTCACGTCCAAGTTTCCTGCCACTTTTTATGCTATTTTAAAGTGTATAAAAAAACCCCACTTGCAAATCAATATTCAAGGTCCCTGGATCATGATAAGAAAATGTATTTTTTTTTGTTCTTTGAATTTCCCGGAGTCTTTGAAATATGCTGTTATTCACTGGGATCTTGGGACTAGATTATGCTTTTCACTACTATTCACTGTTAAGGTAAATGTCTTTCCAAAATATTTTCCATCCTTGTTTTTCATCTGCTTTAAACTGCTAGGCTTCTGCTATGTCTATTAAAAAAAAATAAAAAAGAGAGAGATAAAGTCAATGTTTTTCTTCAGTCTACATAGCATCTCAGAAAATGAATTATAGCACTGCACATTATTAGATGTGCAGGTAATGATGTATTCACCCTGCCAAACTCTTCACAGATTATAAAAATTACATGCTTATTGCAGACAGACTAATTATGTGCAGATATGGACAAAAAAAAATTGAATGCCTTCCTGAGATGCAGATTAGTCTGTATTGAATGCTGCCTTTGGCAAGGTATTTCTGAATTTTATTTTAATTTTCTTAGCAGCAAATTAGAAATATATTTGAAAACTATTAAATTTGGAATACAGTCAGTGAAGCTGATGAATTAAATTGATAGTGGAGTTTCTCCACCATCTATTCCCGACTGAAAGCAAGGAAATTATTTTGTTGGCTCACATTATGTGAGTTCAGTGTTTCATATAACAAGAGTATCTAGAGATGACAGTCAAGACCAGGGCTGTGCCAGCTGCTGCAGAAACATATACAACTACAGTTCCTTTTCAACAGCTCAATAAAAAATTACTTTGCTTATACCACCTTCTTTACTATTAATAGCAAAGTAACTTCCAGGGGGTAAAAAACCATGGTCCTAGATCAGGATAGGCCTCTGTCAAGCTGAAATTTTCTAATAAGCCCTAAGACTTATAGGCACACGGTCACAAGTTATGAGTTAACTCCTTCCTGGCTTTAGCATTGCAAAGGACATTCTATCAGCAATTCCTTCATGCAGCCTGCAGCCTGCAAAAGTCTGAATTTCCAGGTTTCCCCTCTGTTGCATCAGATTGTCCAGCTAACAAAAAATATGTGTTTCTATTTGGTTTGGCCTAGATCTGGTATGTGGCATGGCACTAACAAAACAATCAGTTATAATGTGCAGAAACAAATTTTTTCAAGCTTTAAAAAAATTCAGAAAACAGCTCAAACCAGTAGGAACTCCCTACCTTTTACAAAGAAAGAATACTGCTGTGCATCTCAAAAATGCACAGATTAATTAAAAGAAAAAATGCCATTGACTCTTATTCAAGGAAATGTCCTCTGTAAGTGAATCTATTAGTAACTGTAGCTTAAAGAACCAGAAAACAAAAGCAGAAGTACCATTAGCCTTAACCATCTTCTGTCCAGTGATGGAAGATTCTTACCTCACATGAGAAAGGGGAAAGGCTCTGAGCTACACAAACTCATCAAGGAGTGATTTTTGCCTTGTCTTTGTGTCTGGCAGCTGCTGGGACCCCCGGTCCATGACTGAGGACTGTGTCCCTAGCACTGCACAGCAGGAAAACACAAAGTCAGCCTCCATCTGGGTAGTCTGCATCATTCCCAAACCCTGTCCCTTCTGTGCAGTCACTCACTCTCCATGGTAAAGTTCCATTCCTTTCTTCTGGAAAAAGTTCTTTAAGAGCACGTGGAATCCACACACGGGGCAGTAGACCTCCAGACAAGTAAGAAGGGACAGCAGATGGAGCAGGACAACAGAGATGGCAATGTTTGAGTTTCAGCTTCGTCTGGAGATGTGTAAGTCATGGAAGACCTAACGTAACTCTTGGGCCCAGTGGGACACAATGCTGCCTTAGAAGCCTGTGCTCAGAAGCAAAATACACACTGAGCTAAGACACCATCTCTGTATGGATCTGGCTTAGAAGCCAGCCTGCAATATTTAGGCTGCACCAGACTTAAGTCATGAGGCCTTTTATCTCTGAACTAGAGTCCCCCACAATTTCCCACTCTGCAGTGAGAGGTGTAGAGAAAGCTCAGAACCACCTGCACTGCTGGCCCCCAGCTCATCCTCTGCCTAATGAACTCCCCTACAAAAACTAAATATCAACGATAAGAAACTAGGTCTGGCTACAGCAATATGAAGTAAGATCTTGTTTCTATTGTTTCCTTTTTCAATAGAGCCACTACCAGCACCAACATTCTGCTAGAGCAATCAGTAGAGAACAACATTCGTCCTTGCGCTCATCACTCAAAAGAAAAAGAAGCATCTCCTGCTCATGTCTTTGTCTAGTGCATTTCTGCAGGTTCATTATTTTATTTTTTCAGTTACTACAACTGCCTTCTCTCCATAAAAACTATTGCTGGCAATGCCTATAAGGCAGATCAGTCATTCTGGCAGAAAGATTTAATTTTGAATTCCTATTTTCATACTCAGACAAAACAACAAAACTCTTAAAGATATATTTATTGTTAATTATAATTATTCTAGAAACACATTTTCATTTCGTACATGTCACTTAGATTACAAAAAAAATAATGAGAAACTATTACATAGTCAATAAAGAAAAATATACTTGAGGCTACATTACTGCAAACCACTTTCATCTATGGAAGAGTGTTAAAAGAATCAGCAGTCCACAATCCAGTCAATTTCCTAGCAGAAATTAAACCTGGATTCAAGAAAGTTCTCCTGGGGGACATCATAATCACTGTTTTCTAAGATGCTTTGTCACCTGTCCTACTCTGAACTCCCTTGTTCCTTTGAACTTTTCCCTTTAAAGGACTCATGCATAAGGAGAAGTTTCCATCATATGGAAGGGACAATGGCATGATCATGTGAAAGCTCTTTCACAACCACAAGGGAAAACATGTTAAAAAATAAAAGCCTAGAACAACCTCTCTATACATTACTTCAGAATGTTCAAACTCTGTAGCCAGAACTACCTTTTGTTAATCGACTGTATCTCTGCAAACCTCCCCTGAACCAAATATAAGAAAAGTGCTACAAAAATCTTAGCAACACAATAGAAGTTAATATTAAAATATATTTTAAGAAAGTTGGTTTGGATAAATATTTTTTGGGTTTTTTTCTGTTGGTATGTAAGTGAAAATTGTCCAAGCTTATCCAGGCAAAGGAATCTTATATTCTAGGGACTTTATATAACTAGAAGTTATATTAAGAAATCATGGATTAAGAAATTACTAGCTAATCATTTGGTCCATATTTGCTTTTTAGGCATCTGAGTTGCCCAGATTCACATTGAATTTAATTAGCTACCTATACAGCACTCTGGTCAGATATCCTTCCCTCCCAGCTTTCTCTGTTTACATGTAACACAAGGTAATTACCTGTATCAGGAAGGTACTAATGAGGATAAATATTAACTTGGTTCTCTTCAAAACTGGAAAAGAATATATAAAAAGAGATTTCCAGCATGACCCTGCAAGTATCAGACATTTATACGTATCAAAAAACTGATAATAAATGAGCTGCATTTCACACATCTCTTAAAGGTCTTTAGAGTTAACTAAGCTGCATGATACAGTTGTTTCCACACAATTCTGAGCGCCGATGAGAAAGTCCAAGAGTTCCCATGATTTGCCACTTATTTATGGACTGCTGAGAAAATAGATGATAAAAAGGATTAATTCCTGATTTACATATTCTACTCATAAAGTGGCAAGGTCTTATGGAACAAACACAACAGCTGCAAATTATGTAATTACTTATCCGTATGCAAATTTGCAGACATCTCCTAAATGTTGGAATACTATTTGCAATGCTAATTAAGCACTTTTTATTGCCTCTGCATAATTCCTACATGTGATCCTGTGCCAGATGTCACTGTAGCTTGCAAAGCCTTTATTGTCAGGCTAGCTGAGGTAGCACACATTAACACTGCTCATAAAAATCCTATTTTTAAATAAATAAGCTACAGGGTCTCAATAATTTCTCATTGTCTTCCTGTTCAAATCAGTTGGTTGGTTTCTTTTTTCAAATTGCACAACTGCATCACAGTTTCCAAAGCATGGGTCTTTCTGCCCCACCTTGACAATATTAAATATAGTAATTAAAAAAAAAAAAAAAAAAAAAGGAAAGAAAGACAGGAAAAGTAACAACTCCAGACACCAATATGAGTTCCTTATGGAAGTTTAACAATGAATGTCAAGAGAAAGATAAACAAGGAATACTGATTTTGACACATCTGAAAGCATCTCAGGGAAGAAAAAAATTTTATGGGGATTGCAATCAACTACTGGCATCAGCAAATCACTCCTTTGCATTGTAACTATTCAGCGAAAGTTGTAAGCCAAGACCATATTTCTTCCTTAAGCCATTCTTATCAGAGGCCCCATTTGAACAAGGTCTTGCACATAAATTTCTTGACCTTAGGCCAAATGGCTGAGCAGGGATGCCAAAGAAAAGACAGTGGTGAGAAGAAGCAAACAGGAAAATTATCTATTTCTTCCTCTGAAAAAGCAGCTGTCAATTTGTTACTTGTAGTAGGATAGGATCCAATAAAGTGGGACTAGAGGAATAGAACAAGTACTTCACTTCTAAAGTCCCATTAAAACAAGCTTAGTAAAACTTTATGATGTCTTTGATTTAGACCACTGTCCTACAACACTTAAAGCCATGAAGCAGTGACAGACCACTCCCAGGCAGTTATGGGAGTGCAATAACTTTATAGGGTTAGCTGGTCAATCTTTTCCGACTGAACAAACTTTCATTGGCAGCAACATGATAGTCTTTAGTGTGTTTTCCCAGCCTGATTTGGCTTCTCAACAAACTCATAAAAGACCTCAGATTTGAGTGACTAATAAAGTATTCTACAGAAAGAATTTTACCCACAGTTCAGTGTGAACCATTAAATCAGACTTCTCTACAAAATAAATAAATAAATGTTATTATATGTTATCCATGAAGCTGAATCTTCCAAAATGCTTCTTTATGTGTAGTTTGCTACTCCACTATTTGCTGACGGAAGCACTTTTTGACAAAGTATATAAAATTATACTTGGCACAAACTACCCATAATACCCTATCTGGCTCAGCTCATAATAAAACTGGGACAAAGCTGAATTAAGTCCTAGCCTTTTCTTCTGTCTTCCATTTTATGATATTTTCCATTCAAATTATTACTTCTGAGATTTAGAAATATCAGGGTTAAATCAGAAAGGCTTCTGGGGTGAAATTCAACTGTCGATTACAACATCACTCAATTTTACTTCACCTGGAGGTTGCCTGAAGACCTATGTAACCCAAGTGGAAGAAAGACGAAGACAACAGATCCTTTTCTTTTTTCTTTTTTCTTTTTTTCTTTTCTTTTTTTTTTTTTTAAAGACTTGGTAGAGAAAGGAATCTGCAATAACCTCTGCCAGATCAAATGTTGTCTTAAATTAAGGCTGGCTAACTTGATCTAATAAGTTATCCACTCTGAGCCTGAAGGAGATCTGCTTTGCTTTCATATGATTGAGGACCAATCTTATAGGCAAGCCTTATCCAACAATCCTTCATTGGCAGTTGGCTAAGGAGCTTGGTATCTGAACCAAAAACCAGAAGGAACACCCTAGAATTTATACCATGTGTTTGTCAGTTGTTCACAGGATTGGTCCTTTAGGAGAATTCAAGTATCTCTCACTCACTTGCATTTGGGAACTTTATTCTCATTCCATGGGTTTAGTGGGAGGATTAAAATACTCAAAACGTTCATAGGGATACCACTGCTCCCTGTGCTTTTGTTTCTTCTTCTTTTCTTGGCAGCCAGGTTTTCTTTTAAAAGGTTCTCAAAATCTAGGTTCTGTACTGGCCAGAGTATATACAGAACATACAGAATCATTAAAGACCTCCAGTATCACATCCAACCTTTGACCAAATACGAATAATTGCTGAAACACAGCCTATTCACTAATCTACTTCTTGGTATGTACAATTAACGAAGAGGTAGCTACCACTTCAACTCCTCTAGACTCTCCAGAAGACAGGTAAAAATTATTTCTCTAGAATGATTCAAATTCCGAGGAACAAAGTAAAAGAAGTTAGTAACAGACACTGAAATACCACTTCTACATCTATTGTTGCTAATCACTATTAGAGCACTAGGTTAAAAAGTGGCATGAAACTCTAAAATAATGAATAAACCTGTAAGTCAAAACTTAATCTGAGTTCTAAAAATGTTTGCATAACACTGGTATAGTTCTATTTCAGAAAAATCTAAAATTATGAAATGTGTGAATACCAGGTGCACACAGTAGCATAGTACAGACTTGTGTTCTTGTAATATGAGATGTCAACTTTTTTCAAATATTTCTTCATTCTTTGATTTCTCATCTAATTTAATTGTAATCTAATTAGTAATGATTTGAGCTTTAAGGGGATTAAAATCATACAGACAAAAATAAAGGATACTGAAGACAATTTTTAAAAGTCTGTTCACAGTTTCTTCCACTTATTCTCTTTTTTTCTGGAAATTCTTATTAAATTTTTATAATTTCTAGATTGATATATCATAGATTTAACATTTCAGTCTGGACTTTTCCAGCTGAAAATTCCTTTTCTTAATGGATTTTCATTACAGATATACTGGTACTGGTTTATATTAAGATAGTCAGCATTTTAGCAGTTCTACCAAATTTCTTGTTCTTTACTCTTTTCCAGTAAAGGAAAAATTAGGCATATTGCAGTTGCTTTCAAACATGTGCCCATGGAGCATATACAAATGATATATCAAAGTAAACCATTCATAATAATAAACTATTGCAATTACAATATCAACCTAAGTTTACAATGCATGTTTTAAATGACAGCTACAAGTCTTCTGCATTCCTGAAAATCATATTACATATTTGAGAGTGACAAAAGTCCAAAAGCTGGATTTATCTAATTGTAGGAAACCAAGTCTTAAGCTACTGGTCCAAATGTAAAACATTGCCTGATCTTGATTCATTTAGTTTCCATCTCATAAATTCTACTACTTCTCTGGCAAAACTTCTGTTATACATTGTAATGCAGATAATATTGATATAACATTTTTCACTGTCATCCATGCGTTCATTATGTAAGGAAAGATTTCCAGTCACTGCTCTTTTGATCTTGCCAGAAATGTCATACAGACTTCTGTATATGTACTGACTTTTTACTCTTCATTTTCTTCTGTAAAGTGAGGACAAACCTAAATTAAAATAAATCAACCACATTCCTTTGATGTCCTTACACAAACTAGTGTTGGCCATGAACATTTGCATTGAGTCTAAAAAACTTGGCACAACTCCTTGAGCTGTGTGATTAACTATTTTGGGGAGTTTTCTGGTTGATTCCATAAAGTAAATCACTTTGAAAGAGTTATAAAAGTTAAAGAGAAGATATTGGATTATATTATCCATCTAGCTATAAAAAAATTGTATATGATTTCAAATTAAGCTGAATTCTGAAACCAAAGTAGATATGACTCATTTTGACAAAACTGAACTGAAATATATATGTTTTCCCTATTCTTTTACTGACCAAAAAATGAACAATTCAAGAGTCAATCTGTACAGTTTTAATTCTTTATTAAAAGCTTGTTTCCTGAAAAACTTTACTTGGATTCCTATAACTTCTATTACAAATTAGTGGGGTTCGAGCAGTTTATGTCTTTTATCACCTTTGAAAATGTCAACTGAAGTTGCTATAGCTGTGAAAAAGATAACAAATATCACCAAACCAATCTTGAGTAGTAGGGCAATTCCGAGTACCAAGATCTAAAGAACTAATTAATTTTGGCTGCTGCTCAGCTACTTGCCAGCAAGCTGGCTCCAGGGACTCTGCTCCTTTGAGATGAAAGTGTTCTATTTATTTCTTTTAGCAAGTTCCCATTTAGTGATGTTCCTAAAAGTATATCCAAAAAAATTTTATTAATTTATTAATAGGTAAGCTTCATACAATCAAATGATAAAGTGAAGGGTTATTCAAACTGCTAAGATTAGGACAAGCCAGCTGAAAATATTTTGACACTAGTCTTTTCTGAAGCAAGAGATTTTTGCACTTCTAATAAAAAGTGAAAAATATATTTTTTAATACTTCAAGAAAGACTTGTATGCTCAGTATTCTGGCCATGCATAACAGTTTAGAAGCAGTACTGCAGAAGAAGGGAACTAGACTGGGAACTGGAGAAAATACCGAAATCTGATAGCTGTGCCAACAAAAAGACAGGAACATATCTAACTTAGTTTTTCTACAAGTGTGAAAAGTAAAAATAAGATACAGGTGACATAAGTATGCATGAGGTTTGAGAACAGATGAAAGGATGAACCTGAATTATAAGACTCCAGGAAGAGAGGTCCTGCTTTAACATAGCCATTTATTTCTTTCCTGAAAGAAGTCCTACATGGAAACAACAAAGATCTGTTGTATTTGCACAGAACATCTGTATTTTAAGATAGACTTCTGTAGTCATATACTCAGAAATTCAGGCAGCCTTGCCCCAAAGCCTTTCACAATAAAAACACCAGAAGACTCAGCAACAAGCTAGTCATGGCATCATATTTGTGATTAAACACTGTGAATAGCATGAAGCCTGAGGATACATTTTTAATTTTCCAGCAAAGCCTGTAAAATTGCAAATTGAGAAAGGTAATTTTAGGAGGATATGGGATATGAATGAAGCTTTTTAAAAGTTATCAAATAGATGTACCACTTGGCCATTTTTATCTACCACAAAAAGTTGACAAGGTTAGGAACACAGATGTTTTCATATGGAAGTCACATAAGGTCAAAGGAGAGTTCTGGGACTTTTTCAACCTTAAAACATGAAAAAGAAGCCACAGTATGTGACTAAAAGTGAAAGGTACTCCCCAGCTGTTCTTTTAAAAGCTTCCAGAAATAAACCTTAGACTCAGCCAGTGTTAATAGGGTCAGAATTTCCATGCCAAGCAGTGATACCAAGGGGACTGAAGAACAGAGATGTAGTTCTAATGTACTAATAATGACTTGTCTCCTTAGATTTTTATAAAATGTCAGGCATTCAGTTCTTCAGCCTTTCTGCCTCAATACTCACAGGAGTCCTCTGCTGTGAGCAGGACAACTTGTATAGTAGAACAATGAGTAACAGTAGCACAAATGAACTCTACTAGGATATTATTTGCCAGCCATCTAGCCTTTCTTCATACATATTTTGAAATGCACAGTACTTGAAGCTGTGGAACTGACAACTTTGTGCTTCAAGGATTTGGAAAAGAGCATTATTACAAAGTTTCAGAAAAATATGACATATCCTTCCAAATTTTAGTCTAAGGAAGTTATTTGCATTGTTTCATAAATCTGGTGCACAGCCCGGTCTTACCGTAAGTCTGACAGAGAGCACAGCTTCACACTTCATGCTTCCTTTTTTTCCCCATTTTCTGGTGTAGCGAGACCTGAAGTCTGTCAGCAGTTTCCTGAATATGTCATGGTAATTTTAAGCTGCTTGTGTTCAAATAAAAGAAATAAGATGAAAGACATATAGAGAAATCATTTATCTTCAAGCTGAAAATACTGTTCAAATAATTCTGTAACTATTCTTGCGCTTCATTCACCCTGTAAAGCAATTTTGTTCAGTTTGTTACAAAAGTGTGTGATACAGGAATAGGCTTTCCATTTATGCTTCTAGCAGTTTCCAAGGAGATCTGACCTGCCATTCTTACAGTTCAAGGTTATATAGTTTTGGACTCAAAGCCTTTCGGCTTATTAATTTGTTGTTATGTTGAAGCCAAATTCATCATGGGATACAGATAGAGACACTTCTGCTGTGCCTTTCAGCTTTATCTTTGCTTGTTTTGCTCATGAGAGGAGAAACCAGTTCTGAACCATCTCTCTGCATCAGTTAGAATCCACATCAGTCAGGATAAGATTTGGGTTTTTCAAATGCAGTTGCCCCTATGTTTATTAAGTGCTGACACGTCTTTACAGTAATAGTAAGAGAAAACAAAAACCTCGGAATACAAACAGGCTGATTACATTCATCTATGCAGTAGAGGTGACCTTAATCTTGTTGCACAGTCTCCTGCTGGTAAATCTGAGCATCATATACACATGTGATACAGCTCACCCAACTACAAATGGTCATCATCACTACTCATGTACTAAAAATCAGCTTCTGCTTCTCTTTCTCAAACAGAATAGCATACGATTAATAAGAGAGTCAAAGTCAGTAGGTCCCCAAAGGTTATGATGGCAAGGTAACCAAGCATTACCTTAAAAAGATTAGCACTGTCTCTTGCTTCACCTATACTCATCCCACCCCTGCACACAGATTCTGATAAGGAGGACAATTAAGGTAGGGAAGGTCAGTTTGCCAATTTCCATTCCATTTGAATGAACCCTTTGAGGTTCAGACACAGTAGGAAATGTGTGCATTCTTGAGAATCCTCAAAATGTTAAATCTCTCCCCAGACACTGTAACTGAACTCTTGCAAATTTCCAAAAGCTGCTCTGCGTCCTAATATAATTAGAGCAATCTTGGTATTCTGGCTTCCTACAGCTGTTCCTTACCACTGCAAGTAACCTGTCTGAAAATTCAGTTCACTGGTAGAAAGAGAAGACTGACAGATGGTGAATAAATTCAAGGCTAGTTTATTTTTATAACTGGAAAATAACTTTCAGACATCCCGGTGGTCTACAGATTGCTTCCAGGTCTTTTCTATTTTAATGAAAGATAAAATATGACTTGGATTCATGACCAGGCAATTTAATTTTAGCCAAATTGAAAAGTAAATGCCAGCTCTTATTCTAAACTTTAACCTTCTGAGCCACAGAGACATTTATCTTATGCAAAAATTATTGCAATAATAACAATAATAATATTTTCTGGTTTACAACTGATTTACCAGGAAATTAATATTTTGTTTTATGAACACATTAAGCAGATGGTACCTATTGTTGAAATTATCCCATAAAAGTACTTGTATTTGGACTTGGTTACAGTTTAATGCATTAGACTCTCTTAAGAATATGGTGTCGTGATTTTTTTTTCCTTTTTTTTCTTTTTTTTTTCCTTTTTTTTTTAATTACAAATTATTTTAAATTTTAAAGCATGCCAACTTGGAATTAAATTTGGGGAACCCAGAGATACATTAATTTAAAAATTATTGCCTCAATTATTTTCCTTTATAAGGAGGAAAGAAAAGAGCAATATTAATGTAAATAGCATACACACTTGATAGAATTCTAGTCTGTCATTAGTTTCATCAAAATCACAGATAAACTGAATAGCTGTTAATGAAAGTTAAAGAATGGAGTAGAAACTTCTGACCCACTGAATTTACCATTAAACTTTGCTTTAGTTTCTGCAAATCTTCAGTATCCTTCAAACAGCATGCTCAAAGCTATGCAACTGTGTTATGTGGTAGCAACTGATAAGGCATCACAACTTACAGAGAACTGCTGCCATCCTTCTACAAATTAAACAATCAATTCCACATGAAGTCCCACTGAAATTCACTGCAAACTGCCCTTGATGAATGAGAGTGGATGAATGAAGTACATAACTGCATATGTACTTCAGACTTGTTTTAAGACTAACATTTTTATATTCTTTCATTAATTCAGACTTAATATCATTCAGTCACTGAAACTGTGTGCAGTTAAGTCAAAAGAAAAACTTTAGGCGTTTCAAATCAATTCTATATTTCCTAAAACTTTACATATTATTTAAGGGCATTGCAAGAGCACATTATACAGCATTATATATACAGCCTGCAGTCCCAATAACAGTCCTGTTGTTGATTTTGTTCCATTTCCAAATTAACAGATAGAGAAAATGGCCTAGGTACTTGTAAGGTAACTTGAAACCCTGTCACCTGTGCAGGTGAGCCAAAACTAGAGAAAACACTCATGTATTAGAAATATCTACAAAACACCTTTTTATTTGCCTTGTGTCAAGTAGCAAAAGGTGGAAATAATTTTTAAGAAGAACTTCACACTTCATTTAAAGAAATCTTACCACTGAATGAAATTGTTAAAGTAACTATTGCTCAACTAGGTGTGATCATATACACACCTGCATGAAATCTGATCCTCTTGACATATACTAACTGCAACTTGATCCAAAATTTTCCAAGCTAAATGATTAAAGCTAAGGTTCTGAAACCTTTTAAAAAGAGATCACTGGCCTGACTTTAGAAAGTAGTGATTCTGTCATCCATTCTTAACAGCTCTGCTGCAGAAATACTAAAGCAACTAGATGAAAATATTTGTCCAATTTACAGAAAAGAAAAGTAAGACCTCTACAAACCACTGAGTGCTCATCAGAGTGGAAAATCAAACTAACAACCCAGGCATCTAAATTCAAACAGAAGAACATTATTTTTGGCACAGACCTATGCCTCTTAACTTTTGACAATTTTATTCCAGGATCCTCCTCTGCTATAGGGAAAGGGATACCCATTTAGAAGGCAATTCAGATGTTATTTGGACTATGTCTATATTAACCAGACAGGGAACTTAATGGGATAGGTAGGTGCTCCTAAATTAGTTGTCTCAATTAAATGACTAAAGTTAAGATGGATACATTTAAACTAAATTTGGAAAGTCTTGTATACACTCTCCAAACTAGAAAAATAAATTGTCTTAAAGGTGTTGCATTTAAGAAAATGTAGAAAGATTTCCAATAGACTTCTAGAACTCGATCTTAACTATAATTAGATGCAACAAAAAATGTAACTTTTACCTTGTTTCAAAAAATGATGCATAAAGCAGAAAATCCCTATTAAGCCAGTCAATAAATTTGTGGCAATTTATTACAACCTCTCAATATAAAAGTGATGGCTAAACCAGTGAGAACCATTGACCTGGAAACCTGGAATGCTCTGCTCTGAAGTGGTGACAGGCAGCCTGCTGAGGAGGTTGCACAGGAGAAATGGTAGGAGCTCCGTCAGGTTTCCAATTAAAAAGTTCAGCTGGAACAGCATCAAAAATTGAGCCGCCAACATACAAATGACCACAGGCAAGTTCTCTGATGACTTCTTATTTTCATATTTACATGACCCAATATTGTTTCTGCCTTACTGAAAATGGCATGCTACTTCAATTAGACAGGATGCATCACAAAAAACAAGAAGTAATGCATCAGAGGAGTTTTTAAATCAACATGGTCTCTCTTCAGAATAATTATTTGCAGACACATTCAGCTGCAAGCAGTATTCTATCTGGGTGCATACAGGCTGGCTTCACTGGATGCAGTAGTGTCTTCAAGTTTCTTGACAGTTTTTAACTGTTTCTTTCCAGTTATGACAAACAGGGCAAATTGGTAGGCACCTCAGGGAAAACATGTTGTGGCCATGTGTCCACCTAACTGAACAGGTTCCTCTATAGCACACAGTGATCCCTTGTCTGAGCACAAATCTAACAGTGTTTAGTTTATAGGTTATGGTATTTGCATGTGTGCCTTCTGCAGCAGTTGAGGACTTGCAATATGTAGGTCACTCCTTAAAAGCAACTCTTTTCTCGGGGCCAGTATGTTTTTTTGTGAGGCTCTACAATACACTTCTACTATCAACTTCTGTACATTTGCAGTTTTCAGTTTCCCAGGATGTTTGTGTCTAAACATCTATCCCTTTTTAACTTTTTCATGTGACTTATGGAACAAAGAAACAAAGGAACCTGGCTATACTTAGATTGCATTAGAGTGTGCCCTTCCTAGCCATTCAAAGTATACATTCTTAAATACAAACTCCATTTACTCTAAAATCAAGATTCTAGGCAATTCACATGATGAAAGAATTACATTCTAGTATTATTATAGCTTGCCTGTACGAATACTTCTTTCCTGCTTGTCCCTGAGAAGAAACAGCTATTGTTAATCTCCTAAAATGAGAAATACCTTTTAAGACCCAGAATGTTTGTTGCATTACACCATGGAAGATGCCTGAATCTGCTTCAGCATATCAGGGAAAGCTTTGTCACTAGTTTTAACAGCTCAGGAGTTTTCCATCTCATCACTTTATTTCTTCACTTTATACATAATAATAAATTGCACAAACCACTGAATGAATGAAGACCCACTACAATCAGCTCTGAAACTGCCACTGATTATACCGTGGCCCAATTTTGACTCTTTAAACAACAATATGAAACAAAGATTCAATCTTTCTTACCCTCTAGTGAGATAAGCCTAGACACAAACAAGAAATATACCATAAAATCATATTCTCTATCAACTCCTGGAGGTTCAGCAAGGAATTACCTTTCAGCAAGGGTAATTTAGCACTAAAAATACATTGTCTTTTCTTGGAAATCTCTGTGATCTTCACCATCTTTTTCATGTGATAAAGTTGTTGATTTGATTGCGTATCTTCTATGTCAGATTAAAAGCCAGTGTCTATTTGCATCAAGCAGCAAGAAAAAAAAGGAAGCAATTATAAATTATAATGAAACAGGCACATAATTTTCCATATTTTAATGAAACAAAGGTAACTTTACTTGTTTACAGCTCCAATTAAATTCAGATCTCGTTAGCTGGATTTTCAGTTTCAGATGAGTAAGTCCCTACCAAGCAGGTAGAGTAAGAGCTGTAATGACTTTCCTCACCACAGAAAAATTAACTCGTAAACAATACAAAGATCACCCAAAAGAAAACAAATACTCAATAAAGAAGATAATTGACTGCAAACTTATTTAATAAGATGGCCTCAAACTGCCCCACGAAAATGCCAAAACAACTGAATATAAATGTTTGTCTTAACAAAGAAAGAAAAATTTGTATGTTGTTCTGGGGAACTTCTGTGCAGTTTTATGGGAGTCTAAAGGACCTTAAAAATAAATAAATACTTTATGTTTCTGGTTTCAAGTTTTATTTCAGCCTTGAATCTGACTCTTTGTGATCTAGAGTCCTTCCTATCCTGTGTACCCTTCAGCATCAGCATTTATTTTCAAAGGAGAACAGAAAGTGGAAGTCTCTGATCACTAATATTTTATAAAAGGTTTAGTAATTGTTGGCTGAAGGTATTCTTCGCTAAACTCACAAACTTATGTGTACCAGGATGCTGTTATACGGAGCTATTTTTAAATGGTGCTGCTATTTAAATAATAATAAAAAAATCCTTCTAATGTCAGATTCTTATGAATTGGTTACTAATAACAGAGCAGTTCCTTCAGAGAGTCTCAAGGCAACTGAGGGAAGTGAAACATTCTCTTCCCTCTAACTCTCCAACAGAGCCAATTACTGCGAACACTTTCCCACAGGCTTCTTCCCAGAGTGAATTTGTTTTCTTATGAATACTTATACGGTTTAGTTTTGCCATCTTTGTTAATATAACTTCTATCCATACCAATGAAAGCTCCTAGAAGGGGACTAAGGCAGATGCTGACAGATGAACTGCTAGTGAACTCTAAGCAAATTCACAGAATTGGAGAAGTATAATAATTTTAATATTTTTCTAAAGTTTGGGCTTCTTTCTTCCTTACCCCATCAACAAACTTTCAGTCTTCCTTTCCTCATAGTTACAAATCTCTGTTACCTTTTCGCGTGCTGACCTGTCTAACCCCCTCCTGGATCTGCCACTCTGAAGGGAGAAGGCTGAAATCTAAAATTCACAGATTCATCCTGATGATGATGGTGAAGACTAATACTTATTTTGTTACATGTGATATGCCTGGTACTGTTAAACATATAGAAAAAACCTGTCCCCTTTCTGAAATAACCTTTTCACGTATGTGGAGAAGAAGGTAATCCGTCAGTGTAACAGCAGTGGAAAAATACATTAGTGTAACTTCCTCATGGCTGGTAATTAGAAGAGAAGCAACTCACAGGCATGACCCTCGTGCAGCTCCTGGGTTTTGCTGAAGAAGTGGCAGGGGGAGGAAGATATGACATTACATACTGACAGATTCACAAATGGACACTCATATCAGAAAACTGCAATATTTCCATGAATACATAGTAAAATTAAAGAGAATCTTCTTTTACTGGCTTAAGGTGCATATTCTAGTTTCTTTCTTTTTCTCCCTCCTAGAGGTGCTAAGCCTGTGATTACCTCCACACATTACAAAATGACAACATTTCATTTACATTCTATGGCAGATTTCCTCTGTTAGGAATCTGAGTAACATAGAGCCAGACCCCCTTATTGGATGGCACCTGCATTCAATTCTTATCAATGATTTATTCTGCCATCTTGAAGAAACCAGTTAAATGCTCTCTGTCTCAGTTCCCCCTTCTACAAAATAGAGATACTAATCTTTAATTCCAGGTAAAGTCTCTCACCAGCTGTTGCAATAAAATTGCTATGTAATTAGCTGATATTACTACTAGGTCTTACAAATTCTTTTATATTATGTGTATTTTTATAATTTTACATAGATTTTGGCAACTGTGCACAAAAAACATCTATTTCCTTGACCTAGTTTGGTCTGAGTTTATGCCTCACATACCTACTTACCATTAGAGTCTGACTTCAACATAAATTATCTCTGATACAATTATACTTCTTTCATTGATAGAGAATATCATCAAATACATAGAAAAAAGTGTTGATTTTAGAGATAAGGCTATCAAGTTTCTAGCAAGATTTTTGTGACCAGGAGGAAAGAAGCTGTAAAAAGTGGACAAATATTAACAACTGTGAACATACTCCACAAGCCTGAACTCTAAGCCAGTGCACAGAGGAAGCAAACTCTGAAGCTAATGATCTTTCTGGTTTGCCCAGCTTGGTGTGGAACAAGAACCCAGCAGACTATAAAAGGAGTCTCTCCAAGTTTCTTTGGGTATTTCTGCTAACACGTAGTTCTAATCTGACTCATTTGTAATATTACAACCAGGGTACAGATGGGATCTATTGGCATCTACAAAAGTGCACCTATTGAGAAGAGAATTAAAATAGCAAGAGTCTAGAAGCCATTTGGCATGCTGCTGGTCTGTCTTACAATACTGTACAGGAAACAAAACTGAAAAACATTGCTTTGTAAAAAAATTAAAGGAACATGATACAGAGGTATACAAAAAAAAAAAAAAAAGAAAAGAAAAGAAAAAGAAAAAAGAAACAAGAGCATATGATACTCCAAAGGAAGTAACATGGAATTACACCCACAGCTGTGATAATATTAGTATAGTGACCCATGATTATACACCAAGAAAACTGGAAGTTATGATCCTAATGAATATATAGAAATAAGTGCTGAACCAGAAGAAAAAAAGAAAGGATGAGAAGGGAAAAAGTACTTTAAAGGAAATCCAAACACAATATCTATCAACCCACCTGCTATTTGTTTCTGTCAGACTTGTCAGTCAGTGATTTGAGATGAGAGATTGGAAGCAATAGCCTCTGTGTCTGCTGGTGGAAGCTGCAAAATTATTGCTAAAGAAAGTGATATCTTGTGGGCAGGAGAAAATCAAGGGAAATGTTGTTGCTGAGACATGAAAATGGAAATAAATGGTATGATTTTCAGATACTCCGCATGCAGTCTTCCAAATCAAGAATGTTTGAGACTGTTGTGCACTCAAAAGGAGACACATTAAAAGAAGGAAATATTGGCCCAAAGTTAGTCCAAATCTCACATATCTTTTGGAAACCATAATTTATGCACCTCTTTCACTCCAGCCATTATTGGAGGTATATAGGGGATGGAGTTCAGTACAAGGGATATTTAACTGTGTGCTCTCTATAGACCATCTACTCTGTCTTCCATGTAATTTATAGCATCTTCAGGAAATGATCTAATTTTTGTTTCCTGTTGTTCCCTATCAAGTGGAACGTTTCCCTGCCACAATATATTCAAACAGGCACCATTAATATCAGAACCTGGAAACAAGAGGACTGTGCAACCATCTTGCCAGCTTTCTCAGTGGCATGTTACACAGGAAAATTTCACCAGGACCTAGCACACCTCCTAATGAAGTATTATTTACACTTCTAAATTCATTAAGCAAGAAAAATAGTATGCTAATCATCTTCTTATGTGGTCATGCAGAAAAATACATCAGCAATACCTGATCTATATTTCTTTATACAAAGAAACCACAGATGCATTCCCATAAGTCAGAGTCAAGGTATCAAGGCACTGCAGATATCAGGTATTTGAGTACCAGTTTTCTTTGTCTAAATAACAAAAGAATATGTCCATAGCAGAAACATGGCCTGGTGGAGCTCAAAACACTTCTATGATAAAAATATTAAATAAAAGGTTTATTCTTCCTCCACCTTGTCCTTCCCCTCCCTACTCCCAGGATGAAAAAAGTTTCTTTCTTACTGTCCACTTGTAAATCAGGAAAGAAATCCTGGCTCCATATAAATCCTTTGCCAGAACTGTTCAGTTCTAACAGCCTGGCTTTTACAGTAGGAGTATGCTTACTTCAGTCCCCCTGGGAAGTCTTTTGAAAGTCTGCTGTCAGGGATACTATGATTTTTAAATTAAAGTCAGAAGTTTAATTCACATATATTTGTTTTGTCAAATAGTAAACAAATATTGCAATTAACCATGGCAAAATAAACATGATATTTGTGGATGTCCATCCTTTATGTAGTGTATTGAGTTCTAAGCAGGAAAGAATTTCAGCTCTGGGAGAAGTCCTGATAAAAGCAATATTAACAACTATGATCTAAATTGTTACGCAATAAGTCATTATTTTATATCCTTAAATCTCTCCTGAGGGCAAGATTTATTCAGGGAAAGGGAAGTGCAGATCAGATACTGTCAGGGTGCAAGGAAATCACACATGACTCCAAAGCATGAGGGCAGAGGCAGGGGGGAGGGCCAAGGACACCTGAGCCACCAACAAAGTGAGGAGAACCAACAAGGTAAGATCCTGCAGAAAGGAAGGACAAAGAGTTTTATTCAGGAACTCACACTACTTATGAAAAATGTTTATGGTAGCATTCACAGGAGCCACACTGGATGGCTCAGTCACGTGCATAAAGGAGTTCCTGTATTACATACTAGGAAATGGTCTACAGTGCCTTGAAAGACTTGAAGTTTAGGAGAGCCTGAAGGGCCTTTCTAATGTTTCTGTCAAAGATAGAATAATGTCCATGGGCCATTTGGCAACTCATTCAGAATTACTGACTTCACATGCAGACTCACTGACTTCAGTAAGTTCTTAATAACATCTGTTACACATCAAATCCATCCATTACTAGACATACAGCTTAGGGAAATCAGACAGGGTCTTTGTGATAACCTGCTCTGCACTCCTGTACTATACAATCACAGGGCTGACCTGAATTCTTGCATAAAGCAAAGCACCACATTCAGGAGGAAAAAACTCCTTCAGTCTAAACTACTACATTTCCCTCAAGAGACAACGTCATTAATCCGATATAAATGGCACTACTGTTGTTGTAAAAAATGTTTCACTGTGAGCTAAACGTGCACAATGTAACCTTGAAAAAAAAAGTTTTTTAAATTCAGTGTTACATATTTCTTTGCTGTTTAATTCTTGGTCAAGTGTATTTATTCTTAATAAATGCACAGAAGATGGAAGTAATTTTGATGCATTTAAAATTACTCATATTCTTAAGAAGAGCTAGAGGGAATTTGTAGAGGTAATTAACATTATAAGAATCAAGTGACAATGCTTGAAGGAGTAATAAGAAACAACATAAAAGAATGGCCACAATGTACAGCCAAAGCAAAGCTACTTTATGGAACACAGTTTCTTTGAAATCATGCAAGAGAATAATTTTTATCTGCAGTCTACACTAGGAAATGAATGAACAAAGAAAATGCAACTCCACTACAGTTAAAAATATATATTTTCAGTAAGTCTGTATCCACTGCCTGCTAAAAAAAATATTTCTACTATTTTACAATTACTTCTATGCAATTGCTTTAGGAATTAAAATGCATTTTTCATTACATTGAAATACTCTCTAGGCCACTTGTCTGTCTGCAGCAAAATGACGTTTGGAGCCTTTAAAGTTGTTTAACTGGCAACTACATTCTCAGCGGATTGTTATTTCCCACTGCTACAGTGGAGAGGTTTCTGCTTCCAGGAGCAAGGCTAGGAAAGCAGTAAGCGGAGCTCCCTAGGATCAGACCCCTTAGAAGCTGGGGTAAGCTCTTCCTGCTCCTGGCCCGGCGACCACCCCGGACAGAGTAAATCCACAGCAGCCAGGGGTCCACGAGGAAAAGCCAAGTTTATTGGGGTGCACCGGCTTATATGGGGGAGCA